>OY776114.1:107964509-108575343 GCA_963675035.1 Allygus modestus | reverse complement strand
TGTATATATATATATATATATATATATATATACATAAAATCACTCTTACAGTTGGTTTTATGAGTAGTCCATCCCTTGTGGTCCAACTTGTTACTGTATATATTCGTTCAGTTCAAAGACTAAGTCACTGAAAATGATTTATTAATGTGTTTTATAAAATTTCAGATTGATATATAGTTGTATACACTAGTATTTTTTCACTTATAACAGATTTTAAAGAAAAGCTGATACTCTTACAGGTTACCACATCAAGCTGATATAGAAAACCCCAGAGATCCGCCATGTTTAATCGTATAATACATTTAAGAAATCCCATATTTAGATGATACTTCTAAATGTCTCTCTTCAAGTAGATACTGGGGAAACTGTCAAACCGCCATCTTTATAAAACTTAAATTTTCTTGATACAGCAGTGTATATCACAGTTATACAGTTTTAAACCAGCATTGGGTTGATACTACCCAAATATTAACTGCGTACTTGGCTTAAAACATTTAGAGAGCAGTGAGCAGTGTCAAGGTGACACGTACGGTTCACAGAGAAAAATGAATAATTGTTGAAACTACCAAAAATATAATAAACTAAACAATCTAATTTGTGTATGGACAACTAATTTCATTGTTTGCTTTAAACATTGTCATTTGCAAAACATATTGCTCTGTAAAAAAATGCTGGGGTATTTTAAACACAAAGATGTTGGTTAAACTGATTGTGTGAAAATAGACACTGAAATTGGTTTACTAGAGGCTTGAGTAACCAATTCGCATTCGTGGTAAAACTATGCTGTGTCAATTTGGCATTTGTGACACGAAAGCGTGTTGGTCTTCTAAAATATATTTTAAACACGGTAATTTTGTGTGGAATTGTGGGTAATTAATGTGCGTTGCACCCGGGATTGGCCGTAATTCACAAAAAGCCAGGAAAAATATGCGATTAAGTGTAATTTTGTATATGTTGACGGTAGTTATAGTAAATGAATACAATTTTGTTTATTAAAAATACAAAACAATTATTTAAATAGCACAAATGATCAACGGTGAAAGATAAAAATCTGTATTACACTATTAGTACTATTACATTTAGTCTAAGTTTGGGTAGGGCTTCGGGTATGTAATAAACTAATAAAGCAACTCAAGATTAGGTTTTTAACACTATGATATGTATTTAAATTGGCAGAAAAACTCTTTCAAAAAGGATCCATGAACAAATATTTCCACCTAAAAAGTAGAAGTAGAAGTACATTTTTTAATGTAGTTGCAGTTGCAGATGAATGAAATTATCAACTTATTACTGAGAATAATTATGAATAAATCCTACTGTTGGTACACTGGTGAGGCAAATTTATCGTTCTTTGAACTATGATGATTCGTTGTTTACTCCTATAAGTGATTCTACTCGTGAAAATCACTGGAGTAAAAGTAATACAAGTTGGAGCAAATTCATTTTTTCACTCTATTTATGCATCTAATCTTGCCGTGAAATATGATAAATCATGAGCAAACAAACGAATACAAGTTTATTAATGTTAAAATCATTAGTAGGTATTTGTTTGAGTTACTTTGCCAACTAGTTCGATTTCAGCGAGTAGTTCTTTGCCTCACCAAAATTTGGAAAGAACGGCTCGTAGTTTTGTTCATCAGTGTTACCTCCAGTAATACCAATAGAACTCCTTGACAGCGACAGACGACACCCGGCAGCATTCTTTTTGTTAGTTTGTCAGTTTACGTTCTTTGAGTTTTAAATTGCGAATGTGGAACTGCAATGCAGTAGCCAAATACTACTGTTACTACATGTCGTCAAGATGGGTGATAAGGTAAGTGAAGATTTAGCTGTAAAGGTAGTGATCAGTGTTATTGTAGGCTGTAAGTAACCCTTACAACTCCGTGAAGGAAGCGGCGTGCTTGAGTTATTAGGGTGATTGATGTTAGAAGGACATCCTAGGAAAAACAATTTTGTTTGACAAAATAACTTAGGCCTTGTCAATTTTGCCTACTTATCCTCTACTCAATAGATTGCAATGCATACATAGTATAATCCATCTTACGTTCTAGTAAGGTTATCTGAATTTCAAAGTAGGTATGCCTAGCTCACAAACTTAACTTGGCTCGATTTTGTTGGGGTCATGTATACTCCATAATTACCGATTACAGGCCTAGCCTACTCTCCAAAGCCTGTTTAACTCGAAGTTAAATCTCACTTTTGTACTCCTTACATTAAAACTTTGAAGGGGTCTGAGAACTTAATTTGCTAATTTTATACAAACATGTTATAACTCCTCTAGTATTTTGACTGCTCCAGCTTTAGTGAGTCTACTATAGACAAGTTAAGTTTGTGAGCTAGGCGTACCTACTTTGAAATTCAGATAACCTTTCTTGAACGTAAGATGGATTACACTATGTATGCTTGGCAATCTATTGATTAGAGGATAAGAACCTGTAGGTAATTATGGAGTATACATGACCCCAACAAAATCGAGGTAAATTTACACTTTTCTTATAGATTTTGACCTGAAAAACACGATAAAAGTATTCTTTTTCCGCGGAAAGACCGTTTTAATGGTGAAAATAGTAAAAAAAACTTCGACGGTTCCAATTTCTTCTGCCGACTAGTGGTTTGAGGGGAGGAACGTTCAAATTGCAACATGGAACTGTCTGCAAGAGATTTCCAATCTAAGAACTTGTTAATAAAGAAAACACATAAATACCGTTTGATCAATCATCATCCACTAGAGATAATCATAATATGTTCTTAAAATAACTATACGTCAGTAAATAACAACTTTTAAGATGAAAATTAACAGTACGAAATTAAATAAACGGTGTTAACGTCCATTTTGTTATTTTTTCTGCTTCGGAGCTGATTTTTCTACTTGGAGCAGGTTTGCCAACTCGAACCCTTGAATATTGCTCGACTGCACCTGTATTACCTAACCTAACCTAATTAGGAGTATAATAGGTACCAAAGTATACTTATATTCGGATTGTTGGTTGGTGGGCTTGCCACGGGTACTTATTAGGTTAACTAGCGTTGGGTTAGGTTAGGATTGTTAGGTTAAGTGTGGTTTGTTTTTGTTCGTTTTGCCATCCAGGTACGGTGGCACTTAACCTAACCCAAGCTAGTTAACCTAATAAGCACCCGTGGCAAGCCCACCAACAAACCATGCCAGTACTAAGTGTACGCTTTCATGTCACATACCGTAAGAAGATGTAGCGTTTTTTATTAACCATTCATTTTCGGATCAAGCTTCTTCGCCAGCTCACTTCCTACAGGATGAGCTTACGCGCTCCGCGCTCACTTGCCTCCATGGTGACCTCGTTTGCTGTCACGTACCCTACGAAGATGTAGTGTTTTTTACTAACCATCGCGCTCACTTGCCTCCATGGTGACTTAGTTCGCTCCGCTCATTTACTTTCAGAATGAGCTTGTTCACTTTGCTCACTCACCTCTCAACACTTAGTCACTTATAATGGGTAAGGGGTAAATAAAGCACAAAACATAACTTTTTATTAGATACATATTATCTACGACATTTCATTTATATATATTGTATACTCTATGGACGTTTTCCTGATAGTCTGTAGAAACTAGAAACATTGAAAGTTGTGTTCTAATCTGTGGTTTGTAAGTATTGTCTGCTTGCATCGAAAATAATAATTTTAAGTAATATTTTCTATAATTAATAATGGTTCCCGTGCAAAATAAATGTTATTTCTGGATTCTAGAGGTAAAAATCTTTAAGAAAAATGCAAATTTAACTCAATATAGTTGGGGTCATGTATACTCCATAAGAACCCTGTAATCAAATACCTACTTAATTTTATTGTTAGCTCAAGTAAACAATTCAGGGCTTAAATAAAGTAGTTTCCGGTCCGCCTCCACATATATGAAGACGTGAGTGATGCCAACTTTTTATTATCAACAATAACATAACATAACTAAACTTCTGTCATACTAACACCTCGCTTTGAGAGTAGTTTACATCTCACCTAACCTCAATTTATCGAATAAGAGTCGTGCCGACTGTACTGTTCTGAGTAGGCCTACCGTACCTCCGTAGCTCCTTAACCTATTAAGCCCCTTGTCAACCTGACCAACCAACCATGCCAGAAAGTATACTTGCTGATACGCAACTTGCAACTCGCAATACACAATGACAGTGAGTAAAATTGTTGATGGCGAGACTTATCGCCATATTGCGATATCGCTAGCAAACGAATATTTGCTTAACATAAGATAGAGAAAATATTGATGTTAGTCAAACGGTTAACATTACCCATTACGGAATACACACAGCATAAAGGTGGGAGAATTCTTTTACATACGTAGGGTGGTGGAAACTTTCAAATTAACTTACAGGAGAACATTAATTTTGTGACATTCAAATATCGCATGAAAATATCGAAGTTTTAACAATCGATATATATATCGAATAATTAAACTGTATTCTATTTTTAATAATCAGATGTTTTTAAACATTTTTAATTAAAATTGTTTATTTACATTTTAAAATAAAGTAAATAAAAATAGAAGTAGAAAGTGATTGTGAGTTTGTGAATTTTACATGTTTCTGTAAACATGTGTTTAATCCAATAGAAAAATGTGTTAGTTTTCTTCAAGACAAAGAACTAATAGGTATCTAATAATCCAAATTGTGAAGTGTGTGGAGGCAAAACAAAAAACACTAATACGTGGTGAAAATTTGGTCAAATTTTGATGCAAAAAAAGGTCAATGACGAACACGATGTAAGAAAGAACGCTTTAGAAAACACTTTTTTCGAAAATGCCAAGTTTGGATTGATTAACATTCTAACTTTAGTTTAATTTTTTGTATAAATGTTGTAAATTATGATTTTTTAATAAGAAAAACAAGCACATCAACATCTAAAACCAGCAGGAAAACTATCGCTGATTGGATGTCGTTTTGTAGAGAGCTACATCGACAGAAAATTTGAAGAATAAGAGTAATCGATATATCAACTGTTAAAACTTTTGATATTTTCATTCGATAGTATGGTAGCCCAGATCCGGAACTGCACCCGTTTAAACGTTTAGGTATTTTAGTTCAGAAAAGGTAATTTGTAACTTTTATTTATAGAATGGAACCAGACGAGAAATTCAATGATTTCAACGGTTCACCTACTTACCTCCAACAGCAAGTAGAAAGAAAACTGGACAGAGTGAGAGTGGGAGTGGCAGTTCTACAAGGTAAAATCCAATATAACAATCCGAATAAAAAAAAAGAAAGTTACAGTCCCCATCTAACCCCATCTAACATACGCTACCGACAGTGAGGTGCCTCCCTCCTATCTTAAGATTAAATTATAAACCCTTTTTCCAGGCCTATTACAGTGTCAGGGGATATTTAGTTTGCCGGCAAGCTAAGTAGCCAAACAAAAATACCCTTGCTGCAGCAAACCTAATATTTAATACACAAGCAGATTTTGTGTCACGCTGAGATATCAGGATCCACTGTACCGATTGTTATGATTGAAGTATCTATGCGGAAATGTCTCAATGCGTAGGTCTGCAGAAAATCATTAAAATCTACATCGGCCCTCAGGCCCCAAAGGCCTTCAAAGTTGCAATGTTAATCTTATGCAGTGTCTCCAGTTCGGCCAGGGACAAATACCATACAAGTAGTTAAATATTATTGTATTGTAGGTAAAATTATTGCACGTTTGCAAAGACACCTAAAACTTACACTCAAACGTGAAAATAGACAAACATTCAATTTTTTTAAGTAGAACAGCTGTAAATTTCCAAACGAAATAAAGGTTCGAATAAATAAACAAATGCTTAACAAAACTCACGATATTTTACAAAGCCTATGTAGGGTATTTATAAAAATAAATGGCAAATAATCCAACAAAAAATTGTATTTAGTACTTTTAAAATATGTTCTGAGAGCCTATTTATGTATTTTTAAAATTTAATTCATTAAGTAGTCAGTAATTAGTTCATCATTAGTAATCATTCAATTAATTAGTAGGTCATAATCATGTATAGTTTAGGCTGATCCCAAATTATTATACAATTTACCGTATCGGACGTGACCTATCGTACATGGTACAACGGGCTGAATTATCGTACAAAACGATAATAATCGTACAACTGGAGACACTGATCTTATGGAAGAACAGTAATCATTGAAATTGAGAATTTGATAGCTGTTGAAGGTAACAAAACACAGTACAGAAGAAAGATCAGCTGCTTCAGGCTAACTTTTGGAATGGCAACACAATTTAAAGTCACAACCGTATTTGCTTGAATTTGTGAGCAGCTGGATTTGCTAGTTTGTTATAATATTATAAAGAAGAGATGGTTTTTGTCTGTCTGTCTGATGTTCTGGGTGAACACAAAAACTACTGAACTGACTGGGCTGAAATTTTACATAAAGGTAGATCTTGAACCCATGCAACATATAGGCCTATTCACTTCCTTAAAATCCCCTCGGGGCTAAGCCCCGTGAACGTCCTAAGTTTCAATGTTTACATTTCAGAATAAAGTTTTATGGGCTTCTCTTGATGAAGTACTCAATAAGTATTGGTATATCATTGCTGACCAGATATATAGTATTGAAAAATATTTTTCAGAATGGCCATTCTGGAAGAGCTAGTAAGCAGTTCAAGTGATCTTCAGCCATATCTTTCAGCCGTGGACCAACAAAAGAAAGAGTTCCAAGTGATCTCCAGCCAAATCTTTTTACCTGTGGACAAACAGAAGAAGTGTCTCCCCGTACCTGTTAGAGTTAGATTTAAAGGGCCGTTGAAGCCTTCACGATAAAATCATTGCATTAAACAATGTGTGCAATAAAGTGTTTTATCTTTAAATGTTTAGTATTTTTGAATATACCTATTTACATATAAAGTTGGAAGATCCAGTGATTTAGAATCTTGAAAATTTCATTGTTTTTTTGGTACGGTTGTGAAAAGTGATAACTTTTAATCCAGGTTAATTTTTTCAATTAACCGTTTTTAACGTAACTTAATAGGAATGCTTAATTTATTTACAGATGAAATATTTTTTGCAATATTATATATTAAATATATGAACAAACTATCAAATTTGAATAACCCCTCAAAATTTGTCCAGTTTAAAGATTATGTTTTTTTTAACAGTTTAAAAATATTTTTTTACTGTTTTGGTCACTCAAGATCAAACCTGTAATGTGAAGACGAATACCTGGTGTAATTTTAAACTATGTAGAGTATAAGTGTTTCAAAAGCAACTTTACGGTGGGTTACCTTTATTAGTATAAAGTTTTTAATTTGGACCCATTTTAATGTGATATATAAATTTTTACTGAAACTTGGTGTATAAAATTGTTGGTGGACAGGTGATGTCGAGTTGAATTTGTCTGTGCAATATTTCCCGGTAAATTAACCTTTCTCAAGTGATGTATACCATTACAGACATTTAATTTTGCACAAGAAATAAGCTGTTCACTGTTTTTCTTTACACAGAAAAAATACAAACTTACCTGACAGGTATTTTGGTTAATATTTCACTCAAATTTGTTTAACAAATATAACACAAATGTTATGTGTTGACTTATTATGCTGCGTGTTATTTACAATAAAAAGGTTATATTAATACAAATTTGGGTAAGTATTTTAACACAGTATTTCTGTGTTGCTTAATCATAGAGTAATTTTTTCACACACAAAAATGTGTTAAACATTTAACACGGAAGAAATATGTGTTACCGAGTGACACAAGGAATTGTGTTGGTTTCCAACTCAGGTAAGTGGGTGAACTTCAACACAAGCAGCTGAGTGTTATTTCGACACAAGAGTGTGTGAGGTCTTACTGGGACATCTTGGTATTAAATTTGGGTCGAATTAACACGATTATTTTTTACAGTGCGAAGGTTAATTTCAAATATAGTTTGGTCAAACAAAAATTAACAGAGTTTAGCACTCATTAATTTGTTGTTTCTTAAATAAAACTTAAATCATCTCAAATGATTAAATGTTCTCAAATGTTCGGGATAGTTCGCCTCACCATAATTCGTGTTCACCTGTGCTGTTTTGGCACAAATCAAAGGAAACGAGCGGAAGTGAATGGGCGAGCATGGTATTGCATTGGTATTGGGCGAGCGTGTACTTAATTAGTTTGTTGTACACATTTGGTTGATTTGGTGCAAGACTCGTTCCAAACATCGAGAGAATCATTCGGCGATAGTGTACTGATACAAAATATTTCGTGCAGCTCCCACACTTCTCGCGACTACCGAAAAATTGTAGTTAGGCCAACTGATCAGGCGTATTCGCGAGAAGTGTGGGACAGCCTTTATTGATTAGGCCTAACACAAATTATTTTAATTTACCTTCAACAGGGTGTCTACTCAGTCATTCAAACAAAAATCAGGGACTTTTCGGGGACTTTTAGGGGACATTTGGAAAAAATCAGTGACCCATTCGCAAAACAACTTTAGAGCCTAGGCTACAGAAAAGCGAGTCATAGAATAATGATAGGGTACAATACAAGCCCAAACCTGAACAAAACCGTATCATCAGATTGTTATGAAATTAGTTAGCTAGTGTATGCCATTAATGAGATGAAAATGTACCACAACATAGCTCAATGTAGCCATAATTTACTGTTAACTTACCATAAAACTCTTATATAGGCTATATAAGTACTGCAATTAAACATAAAACACCATTTCACCATTTACCATGCAATAAAATAGGCCTAAATGAGAATAAAGTTAGGGCCTAGTTGCTTTCCACTTTTCAACAAGTTTTCTAAATTTACATGTTTTTTGCCTTTCATATGGCAGGCTAAGGCATTTGAAACTTGCACTTTCCCGGCATTTTAGCATCGGTCAGTAAACAATAGAAAAATCTTGGCAGGTTATTACTTTAAACTTTAGTTTCAAGAATGAGATTTAGTTAAAGGTAAAACACTTAAACACAAGCCTACACCAAATAATTAAACCATAAGTACCGTACTGCAGTTAACTACTAAAACGATTAATACTGAAAAGCAAAACAAAAACACAGTATCATTCCTGGGTTATTTCGTTTCAGTCTTATACTAAACTTATACTTTGTCTTAAACAAAACTAGACAATTAAAACATAAATGATATATTGTCAATTTTGGTTAGAATACCATCCTCGTGTTTATAAAGACTACCATACAAACTTATTACCATACGTTCACCCAGTAAAATATATTTAATATACTTAGTAGCCAAATGTTTTCCGCAGGGATATTATTATGACAGATAGTATTGTTAACTTCCCCTCCAACGCTGATCATCCCACTTGTTTTAGAAATATAAATTGCTATTGAAATATTCAGTCTCTTGGAGGTAATAAATTTTAAATTCATTTGCCTGATAAAAAATTAATACTAAAGTGATCAGGCCTACTTTATAACATTTTCACGGGATTTTGTATAGCAAATTAATGAAATTGTATTACTTTACTTACTAGCAAAGGAAGTAGCTTAAATAAAACTCAAATTATTGATAAAATTACAAATTTTATTGAATACCTTATATGAATAGAAAAGTAATATCAAAAAAACACTGTATTCTACTGTTGTTTTTAATTGATTTAATTTTATGTCATAAATTGCTAACTTTATTATTTTCAAAGCGCCCTCCAGTTCATCCAGGAAACTTCTTCTGCACTGCCACTAAAATCAAAAACCAAAACAGATGTTAAAACTTATGTTAAATAGATTTAATGCAACATAACAAGCAAAATTAATACACTTGCTGCAGGCACAGGTATATGTGTCTCTAGTACGAGGCACCATCGCAAACAATTCTTCATATTAACAAATCTGTAAGCAAGTATTCAAATTCAATTATTTCTTTACAAGTTAATAACTATCACACTGTACATTCGGTAAACCGTGCTACACGCATGGATGAAATGGGAATTAGCCTCTATTTAAATTAATCTATATATAGTTA
Organism: Allygus modestus; assembly: GCA_963675035.1. NCBI lineage: Eukaryota > Metazoa > Arthropoda > Insecta > Hemiptera > Cicadellidae > Allygus > Allygus modestus. Next base: position 108,565,410 of record OY776114.1, on the reverse strand, counting down.
AATATTTTCATGCATCACTGTATTCCGGGCATGACCAAAGCTTCCGAAACCTCTTAAAAACTCAGAAGTCGTATTCCAGATAACTAAGTAACTTATCTATAATTTCATTAAGAATAACTCAATTGGTTACCTATATTATTTTCATGCAAGTACATTTGCCATTGGGGTGTGATCGAGCTAAAAGAAACTTTATAGCACGACAGATCAATATTCCCATGCGTAGTTCCCACTGACTCGTCAGAACCAGGGGCGGATCCAGGGAGTCACACGGGGGGGGAATGCCAGGGGTTTGGGGGGGTATGGAATCCCCCCGGGGTAGGGGGTCTGGGAGTCCTCCCCAGGAAATTTGTTAAAAACTCCATATCAATAATTTTATCGGCTGTAAAAAATAGCCGAACGCGTTTTATAGACCAAAATGTGAGTTATCGGCCTAATAAGACGACTATTGAATTCATGGACCGAAATCAGCTATTAGACCTGTTTTTTGGATTAAAAATGGAAATTTTACCACATTTCAAGTTCGCTGTAACTTTTAAACCGTAAACGACAAGTGAACATAGTTTATCGGCCAAAAAAACCTCAACAGTTTATATCCAAACTGCAATTTAAAGGCCAAACACGCCAGCGGAAGTATCAAAGTATGTTATCGTTGAAAATAAAGATTTTGTCTAAACTAAGATCGAAACAAATTTGATCGGCCGAGATACGGCGATTTTAAACGATTTTAAGGGACACCCGAGACACATATTACCAGCCTAAAATAGCAGTGCTTCCCGAAAGGTGGTCTGCGGACCCCCAGGCCCCAAGACAGAATGTTCTCATTCTTTCTGTAACGGAATATGTAAAATCCCAAAACTTTCTGCAAGCCTAAAGCGATTTTTCATGCGTCTACCGCAACCATTGGAATCATATTATAAAACCCCTTGTAAAAAACTAATAAGTACGAAAATTATTTAAATAAATCATCTTATTGGAAAACTCCAAATTTTGGCAATCCAAAAGAAAAGTATTTTAATAGCAAAAATTACAACAATAGCCTGATTAGCTTGAACATATTAAACTAATATCTATAATAATAACAATAATATTAATCAGGTAGTACAGTATAATCAACCAATGTCTAAAATAAGCACTTACTTCTAAATTAGTTTATAGACTGAGATTCAAGGTCTGTAGGCATAATTTGTTGTATTAAAACAAACATATTTTTTTAATAACATATTTGGAAACACAGTTAGTCAACTAACTTGGAGTCCCTTACAACCAAATAATTAATATTTATTTAGTACTTAAGTACTTTCATCTATTTTAGGTATTTTCGTCAAGGACCCTGCATTGGAATAATTTTTCGTCATACTATGCGGGAACATATGACTTTCGATACTAAAATGCGGCTGGAAACTTGCTGTTTTCATTTAAAATAACATATGTTCCTTTGATGTCTTTTCCAATCACTTCTTTTCCGATCACTAAAATTAGCTACATGTTAATCTTATGGTGAAAGCCTATTTTTGCCGTACAGTTCTTTTCCGATCAGTTTTAGAAGTTACAAACGCGACGCAACAGCTGACTTTCATTGTTGTCAAATCATTGGCCACAGTTAACCTCTCATTGATGTTACACGTGTGAAGCACATTATGGCATTGTGTTTTGTCATTTATAAAATAATGTAACAATGAAAATTGCACCATAAATATAAATTTGGATTTTGATAAAAAATAGCTTAGAAGAAATCTTTTTAAAGCTAAGTAGCCTAGGCTTATGGTTTTTGTTTAATAAAATATGTAAATAAAATAGCCTATAGTAAAATAATAATCAGGCCTATGTGTTTTTTTGAGTAAAATAAACCTTGATTCTAGAGTAAAATTATTTCTTGGTTTGTAATTAAATGACTTTTTTGTAGTGTGACGAAAAGTATCGTTCAATACTCGTCCAAAAAGCTCTTTGCCAGTGCTTGATCTAAATTCCGTGCTCGACTTCGTCTCGCACGTTGACACGATCTCACACTGGCAAAGAGCGCTTTTCCGGACTAGTAACGAAATATATCTATTCCGATAATTTTGCTCGTAGCAGACTTGCATTTAACAGACAATGCCTGGTGATGCATCGCGTAATAGGGTTTTTAATTTTTTTATATAATATTTCTAAACAAACCAAGCAAAAGACGGCTCAATTGGTTGGTTGGTAGAATCAAAAACAGACAATGTAACGTCACTGATTGGAGCCGCACGATCATATGATATATCCGAGCGATGCATTGCATAGTAGTTGAACTATGAATATCCCAATTCTCTTTAAATATCGTATCGATTAAATACGTACTGCCGTATCGTATGGCTTGCATAGTGGGATGTGCTGCTGCAAGTCAGAAATATTTAATTACTTAAACTCCCAGATAATCCTGGGTTGCAGTAGAAAAAATTGTTGAATCGGATGGCAAATGAATCGCCCAAAACCAGTATTGAAAGATAATCCTTCTCCTCCGGGACCCTGGATTAACGTTTAAATTACGTTTAAATAACGTTTTAATAACGTTTAAAAATTAAAGTTTTACGGGATTGGCGGGAGTGAGCTGAATTTGTTTGTGAGCTATCTTCAAAACCGAAGTCAGTCTGTTTATGTTAATGGTGAATGGTCCAGAACTACTGTACAGAGATTACGTGTGGCATCCCTCAGGGGTCAATTCTTGGTCCCTTACTTTTTCTTATTTCTATTAACGATTTACCTGCAAACCTAAATGCCTTTACATATATGTACGCAGATGACAGTTTTCTTGGAATTCAGATGTTTTTGAGCTCAAAAAGGTAGCTGAATCCACTCTGGAAGAAGCAGCCAATTAGTTCCATGCAAATAATTTATTTTTAAACGATACAAAAACACAGCCAGTCATTTTTACTTTTAAAAAACTGCCTCCTGGTATTCATCAAAAAACAGTAATTGTGAAGTACTTGGGGATAACTCTTGATTCGACTCTCAACTGGGGCCCTCACGTTTATCTCGTAACAAGAAGAATCTCCCGGGTTGCTTTTTTGTTGAAGAGATTATTAAATGTGGTTCCATTAAAATATGTCATCACTTCATACTACGCATTTTTTCAATCAATTATCAGATACGGGCTTATTTTTTGTGGAAATTCATCTAAAACGCACAATATCCTTTTGATTCAGAAAAAAGTTGTTAGAATGCTCACAAACTCATCATGGAAAGCTCACTGGAAACCTCTCTTTAAAGATCTGAAGATTCTGTCTGTCTACAACTTATACATTTTTTATTTAATTTTATAAATCTTTAAAAATCTGAGTAGTTTTAATTCAAGAAATAATACTCACTCCTACTACAAACAAAATCAGTCAAAAATTGATGTACCTTATCGAAGAATGTCCAAAACTCAGTCTAGCCATATCATTATAGGAATTAAACTGTATAACAAATTACCACAATCTGCTCTTGACATTCCATTTAATTAATTTAAGAAAATACTATTTGAATGGCTACTTTCAACCCCATTTTACTCTGTTGATGAATCTTTAGAGCTAAATAGTAGAGACGTTTCGTTTAGACGCGACAACGAGAGCTGCGTGCCGAGATGTTGTTAGCGAAATGTTTCGTTTAGACGCGGCAGCGAGAGGTCCTTGCCGAGATGTTCTTACCGAGATATTTCGTTTAGACGTGGCAACGAGAGGAACTTACCGAGATGTTTTTTAGCGGAATGTTTCGTTTAGACGAGGCAGCTATTCTCGTACTGGGCAATCGAAATTGTTAGCGTGATGTTTTGTTAACTAAATATGTCGCCGATCAATATAATTATTTTTAAAGAGATTTTTGCATTCTATATTCTGTTATATTTGAGCAATCGACATCTCTACCGAGATGTTTTAACAAATTGCTACATTTGGGAGTTATTTAATAAAACGATGCATTCAAATACGTGAAAATTAAAAAATAAACTAAATAAAATCTAATACGTAAATTAATAATGGAGAGTAGAAACAAATGTTAATCATTATTAAATATAGACAAGCATAATTATACTTTTAATGCTCACAGAATTTGTGAACGTTTTAGGCAGCAGTATAATTCTGCAACTTTCCCACTTTTTATACTATATACTCTCATTCCAACATTTGTTATTACTTATAAAATTGTAAATGAAAGATGTTTTTAGAATTATTATGTAGAAATAAAATACTATAAGACGTTGCCAAAATTATAACACACGATTAAAATCAAATAAAAACAAATATTTGATCGAATCATTAATTAATTTAAACTTAATAATAATTAAATTAATTTGTTTACACACGATATAGGATATAAGGAAAAACATTGCCCATTGAAATTGAACTCCCAATAAAGCCAGTCTAAAGAGCCTATATTTTACAACATTAAAAACTTGTTTGGTAATTTTCTCCTATATAGAGTTTAATAATATGATACATAAAAACAAATATGAGAACCAAATTAATAAACGGTATCAGGAAACTGACACATACTTTCTCCCTTTTAGCCCAACTTTAATGAATAAATTACTTTTTATTTACTAAATATAGAATACAAAGCACGGTCAAATGTACAGAAGTCTTGTAAACAAGTTGTTTTAACAAACATCAACCCAAATCCCTGCTTGGAGGCACTACAGAATCCATTGCTACACTTGTGGTTTTAAGAGGGGAAATGCCCCCTATTGCCCCCCCCCCAGGGTTATTAAGGGGCAACACATATCGAATTACCTCTGTTGTCAATGCTAAATTGACAAGCATATCAAGTTTGAATGAAATTGATCAGTAAATAAGAGAGAAATAGTAATTTTTGTATTCCCCATAAGAATAACATTGGACAACGTACTGCGTTTACCGCTAAATGAAAATTTCAATTTTCTCCGAAACCAGCAATCGTAGAATAGTAATTCAAAATACTAAATTATTTAGTTTTTTGAGCTCTTTTTAATGGTGAATAGTAATATTTTTTTATATTTATGTCTTTTTATGAAAAATCAAAAAAACTGAATTTTGGATGTTTTAAGTCCTGTAGTTTCTGAACCCGAATTTTTACAGGAATGCCGGTGGTGTCACTTTGTTGGAAAACTAAAGTTCTACAAACCACTAAAGTTTAATCAAAATCGTTAGAGCCGTTTTTGAGAAATTTTGATTGTTCATGTTTTTTTGGTGGTTTTTGGGGGATAATTACCCTTAAAAAACAAAAATTCAAAAAAATGAAAAAAACGCCTGGAGATATCGTGGATTAGTACCTACATACCAAATTTCATAAAAATCGGCCCATTGGTTAGGGCTCTAGCTCTGTACACATCCACACAGACACACACACACACACACACACACACACACACACACACACACACATGTTTATATTGACATGGGGTGAAATAATAAAGGTATATCTAAAACAACTAATTACGGGTGGCTTATTTGCAAAAAATAATTTTAGTGCCTGATAAAAATGCGATCCACATCTATAACGGGTTTATCCTCTCGCCGCGCGCCGGCAGCAGACGATTTTGCTTAACGAATGCAACAATCGAGAGAAAACATCTCGATTATACAAACCTCTCGCTAAGCAATCGAAACAATCGATAAGCGGAACCTCTCGAGAAGGAACATTTCGATTGTTTTAACCTCTCGCAATCGCGCATCACTAGTTAGGTCAGGTGAGAATTTCATTAAAAATTAAAAATAAGACAAAAATCCAGACTTATCTGGTCCAGAGTGGCCAGACTTAAAATAAAACAATGAGACAATTACAGAAAATATATTTAAACACAAAAAAAAGTATTTAAAGGATTTTTAACATTTTAGCTTGGCGGTGCATTCACATGCATTTTTGTAAAAAAACTCAAACACTTCTTGACCGAATTTGCTGGGAAAGGTTTTAACAGCTGGGGGAAAGGTGCCCCCAGCTATCCAATCCCAACCCAGCACTTAAAAATTGGCCTGAGGTCAACTGGACGTAATGTTCCCTGGGGTAACTTAAATTACAGAAATAGCAAAACTTAAAATGCTTATTATTTTCTTATCTATGAAATAAATTAAATAAAACTTGCAGGGAACATGTATGAGCTTAATTACAACTAAAAGTGACCGAACGTGGCACTGGAAAAGTCCCAGAAGCCCACTTATTCAAGATAATCAATTGAGTCACTATGCCTAACTTAACAAGTCTCAAAAACACATTTACACTGAACCAAAATGAATGGCTGACCTCACCAAGGTGTAGGTCAACCCAAGAACATAAAATAAAGTTATTTGGAGGCCTTAGGCCTAATATTACACAAACCATGGACAAAATTCATTTTGGCTGAACACATAGCCTATTTCTGGCCGAAAGCCAGAACACTTTCAATATTCCGATACGATACGTATCGCACATCACTACTACCAACACTTCAGCTAGGCAAAAGTTATTGATTTTACTTGGGAAGGTAATATGAAACTGTGCCATAGGGGCTAAATATGTTAAAACTGATTAAACTGCTAACTTACTGAAAAAGTTGAATCACAGATGCTAAAAAGATGATTTGCTAACTAAAACAGCATACAAACAGAAAATAACTTTTACATACACTAGACTGTATTCTGGCAACACATTACTTTAGCTTTTAGCAGAAATTGCTGCAGAATAAACATTTTGATTAGGAACTTGTTTGAGGTTAAGCTTCCACTGACATTTATTGCTGTGACTGACAGCTGGGCAGTGTTGCCAATCAAAATCTTCTAAATTCCCACCTTGACCTGAAATAATTAGTACCTGTTACCTCAAATTACCACCTCACACAAGTATACCTATTTAGGACCAATGCGAACGCACTATCATCGACGTTATCGTATTAAAAACGTGTTGGCACTTTGTAATTCGCTTCAATACAAACAATAATTCATTCGCATTCATTATTTTATTTTTATTTTATTAGTTTGGAAGTTTAAAATTATGTATTATGGAGATATTTAGAGCTCTACTACAGTAATAGCCAGAAGGTACTACTACAGTAAAAGCCAATACGATACGATACGTATCGCACATCACTACTACCAACACTTCAGCTAGGCAAAAGTTATTGATTTTACTTGGGAAGGTAATATGAAACTGTGCCAATCAAGTTAACCAAGCTAATCAAGTTAATAAAATATAGAATCCATGTAAAAATAAACAGTAAACTCAACCAAGAGTCATCGTAGATCGTAATCAAGACGAAAACATCAGAATTTTTTTAACAATAACGCCGCGCCACTGACAGAGTTGACACCACGACACTGACTCTACATAGCGTACTAAAATCGAGAATATTGTACCAACAATAATTCAATCCCAAAGAACTAAAAGCTTAGAGTATGAAATACAGCATCTCAAACTGAAATTAAATTCATTTATGTGACGGAAATTTGCAGATTGTGAAATAAGTCACGGTTGTTTAATGCAAGAATCACAAATTTTTAATTTTAATCAATTTAATAGACTGCCGCGAAATTACTGAAACTATTATTTCTTACTTATATTAATTCTACATTGCCTGACTCGCCCTAGCTTCCATCCCCTTAAGTAGTCGCTTAGGAATGTCCAGTGTCTTGCAACAGTTTCAGTGGTTTCAGAAGGCATTTAATTAGGTTTAGTTTTTTAATGAAACATTTAACAAGTAACAAACAAATGAAAACTAAAATATAAAAATACAACAAATAATAAAGAAACGCATAACCAAGCAACAACTTAGGTATATTTGCTTAGGCCTAACTTATATTAACTTAGTTTATTCAATCCAAGAAAGCAGCCCATAAAGTTTACCCAGGCAAAGATAACTTAAGGTTTAGCTGAGTTGTACGTTTCTTTAGAATTTATTTATTTGTTTAAGTGTAGTTTTCGTTTGTTTGTTATTTGATAAATGTTTCATTAAAATATATTTGTAACTGGCATTGCATATTATTATTGACGATATACAATTTGTTGATTTTAGATTATAGCATTAATATAAATATCGAGTAAATAATTTTCTATATGTACTGTTAAAATGTGATTCAAAATATCGAGTGTTCCGATTCGATATAATGAATGTTTAAGATCGATATATTGCATCCGATTAGTTGGTGGCCGCTTATGAAACTGTACCCCCTCACAAGCTCACTTTTAATGTGGGAATGTAGGTTTATATGTGACGGAAATTTGCAGATTGTGAAATAAGTCATGGTTTTTTAATGCAAGAATCACAAATTTTTAATTTTAATCAATTTAATAGACTGCCGCGAAATTACTGAAACTATTATTTCTTACTTATATTAATTTTACATTGACTGACTCGCCCTAGCTTCCATCCCCTTAAGTAGTCGCTTAGGAATGTCCAGTGTCTTGCAACAGTTTCAGTGGTTTCAGAAGGCATTTAATTAGGTTTAGTTTTTTAATGAAACATTTAACAAGTAACAAACAAATGAAAACTAAAATATAAAAATACAACAAATAATAAAGAAACGCATAACCAAGCAACAACTTAGGTATATTTGCTTAGGCCTAACTTATATTAACTTAGTTTATTCAATCCAAGAAAGCAGCCCATAAAGTTTACCCAGGCAAAGATAACTTAAGTTTTAGCTGAGTTGTACGTTTCTTTAGAATTTATTTAATTGTTTAATTGTAGTTTTCGTTTGTTTGTTATTTGATAAATGTTTCATTAAAATATATTTGTAACTGGCATTGCATATTATTATTGACGATATACAATTTGTTGATTTTAGATTATAGCATTAATATAAATATCGAGTAAATAATTTTCTATATGTACTGTTAAAATGTGATTCAAAATATCGAGTGTTCCGATTCGATATAACGAATGTTTAAGATCGATATATTGCATCCGATTAGTTGGTGGCCGCTTATGAAACTGTACCCCCTCACAAGCTCACTTTTAATGTAGGAATGTAGGTTTATATGTGACGGAAATTTGCGGATTGTGAAATAAGTCGCGGTTGTTTAATGCAAGAATCACAAATTTTTAATTTTAATCAATTTAATAGACTGCCGCGAAATTACTGAAACTATTATTTCCTACTTATATTAATTCTACATTGCCTGACCCAACCTAGCTTTCCTTCCCTTAATGCTACTACTTATCTAGACATCGTCAAGGCGATGCTTCCGGACGAAATTGTAGCGATCTGCTAGGTTGACCAAAAGGGGGTGTGTCTCGTACCGGAAAGCGACGTCTAAGCCCGACGCTTACCCTCTTGCTGGCGGAAGGAGGCAACAAAGGTGACGTCACCCCACTTCCGGACCAGCCATCTGCTGAAGCGAGCCAGTTACCGGGTTGGCAAAAGAGGAATATGTATGAGGGTGACGTTACACGGCACAACATGTAGGAATTGTGAGAACAAAAGTAATCGCGAATACAAAGTAGTCGGTACTCGGTACTAGTACGTACTAGTATCGGATATAATCGGTACTGGAAAGTAATCGTTTAGTCCTTCTTTAAACTTAAAAATAAATAACAAAAATAAACTCTAAACAGTCTATGAGCAACAAATATTGGGCAGCTGAATCACAAGACTTACGCTAATATCACAGTTCATCATCAACAGGAGTTGTAATCCGCCGCGGCACGGTGTAGAGGGCTGGCCTGGATTGCATGGGTAGGCGGAAGACGAAGAAGAAGGCGTCACATTCCTGGACCCTGTAATGTAACACCAATTCCTAATTTCTATGTAATGATTTATTCACAGTAGCTCAAAAGTTTTAAGTTCATGTGTTGTTTTGGAATAGCTTTAATTATGCCCAAGTTCACTTTAATTTGCAGATATACCCATCCAGAGTTCATTTGCCCAGTGCTTAACATAAATTTAAAATACTGAAAATAATTAAAAAATATTTATAACAGGAAAAAATGTATATTAATATTTTTAAGACTGAAGCTTAATGAAAATGGTTGTGAACTAATTAAGTAGACTAGATAAAATAAACAGCTTGGTAGGAAAACATCTAATCAACAAATTATAAAATAATTAAGATGTATTGCTGGATGAATCTTTCAGTTATCTAAATTCACAAGGTTCCTAGTCATTTTACTACAACATTTGTTATCCAAAATTAATAAGAAGCATTTTAAAACAAGGGGGCACATCTGAGCTAAAAGTAGATACCAGAACATTTAAATTGTAATATGCATAAGGAAAATTATTCACCAAAATATAGGCCAACTACACCTAAACCGGAAACCAAAATTGGCCAAAGTTTTGTGAAAAATGATCTGTGGGCTCAGTTTATTGACAAAATTGGTCCAAACTTTCTGAAAAGCAGGAGCTTAGGCCCCTGCAACTAAATAATAAGCCACAGTTCATTTAAATCATCTCCTTTGGGACTAAGCCCAAGAATCCCCTATGCAAGAAAGCAAAAACTAGCCTAAAACACATTCTACACCAAGAAAATATAAGTTAAAAGTGGGGTAAGGCAGTTTACCCATAGTTGAGGGACATTGACAGGAAACATAATTTACCAAAACCCCAGCTTCAAACCCACCCTATTTGAACTTAGCCTACAAAACCGTACAAAACATAATTGAGAACACTGAATGAATGATAACTTTCAGAGTATTGCAGAAAACTTAATTAAATGTTTAGCGGTCTCCTAAGGTAGGGAAATGTAATTAGGAATGCATACAACTGTAATACCCGTATAACAAAATAAATTAGCTGCGGGGTCATAAACCAAAGTTGTTTGCCGGCAAAGATGCCTTGATAGCCAAATCTTTAAACATTTGAAACGACTTTGTTTTATGGCCCAAGGGCTCTGAATGAGAATGGAAACATTAATTAAACCTTCGGGAAGTTCAGAAGGAACTTTAAAATCCAGAAATGCTTCTGCAACGAATGAAAACTGAAATGAATATGTGCTCTCAGAGGTTATATTTACTTCTGCCGCTAAGGTTAAGGTTAAGACTTGGATATTGCTATCTACTTGATTTATTAAATGGCAAGCTTACTTGCTCTTGTGTAAAATGAGATTCAAAAATATACACCTAGTACCGGTATGTCGTTTGTAGACCTTAACACATCAATAGGTATCAATGTTGAACTAGAAGAACTTCAAACTTTTGTTTGGCTAAGAATTAACAAAAGGTGGTAAGTTAAAAGAATCAAAAATCGTATTTGCCATTGCCATTATACATGCATTATCAAAAGTCTTAAAAGTCTAGCTTATTTGGCTACGGTCATAGTATACAATAGAAGAAACCTGGAGCAAAATTTATTATTATTATTGTTTTCTTGGTTATGTTTTCTCTAAAACACTTAACTAAATCAAACCTCCAGAGAAAGTGAGATTAACAAATGATAAACTACAATAATTTAGGTACCTAAAGGAGACCCAAGCCTCCTGCCGATAATCTTAAAGACATTTCTAAGGTTACTGTAATTAGTTACAACGTTTAATAAGTGTTATTTGCTACTTACCATAATATTGCACAGTTTTGGTTGCACAACAGCACAACTGGACATTGGACAACGAAGTGACTGCGTACACGTCCAATATAAGGGCAAATTCACTTCGCTACCGCTTAGGTTATGTTGGGTTAGGTTACGTTACGTTATGTTTCGTTAGGTTAGGATAGGTTAGATTACGTTAGGTTAGGTTAGGAGGTTTTCTGGCTCTCAATTTGTTTTAAAAATCACAGGAAATGTAACGTACGGTGCATAATTTGGAACGGACGTGAACAGTATCGGCTCACGTCGGACGTGTACGTAGCCACTGCCATTGGACAACACAATAGCCGCCTTTAATGACAAAGACTTCGCACTTTCTCAAAGCGGTAAAACTTCCAAGTTAACTAAGGCACAGGCAGATAAAAGTAGCACAGATTTTTTTGAGATATGTTCTGGGAGAATTGACAGTATTACAAAAACCAATTCATATATATGAATATGAATAATTAAAAATCGGTCCTTCTATGTTCTTACAGTGTTTGAATTGCAATATATGATGCAGAGATGGGCGTTATTTAACGTAATAGGATAAATAACACTATTACTGAAGTGTCACCTATTACCTTATGTGTTTATGTTTATGTTTATGTGTTGTTAAAGGGACGGATTCAGAGATCCAAAGATTCAAAGATCCTCACACGTCAACCGAAGCTTATTGTGTGTCCCTAGTACGTTAGTATGGCAAACCAATGCCCGTACCCTTTACGAGATCCAGGAGTTTTTTACCAATACTAGCGTCCCTTTCATCACCTGGTTGCTTACAACCAAACAGAGCCCTTCTCCTTGCCCCGAGTCTCTCGCAGTCCAGTATGATGTGCTTGGCAGTCTCTTCAGACTGATTGCAGAGCCTACACACCTGACTTTCATTTCTGAGTCCGAGAGTGTGGAGATGTTTCCTGAAATGGCCATGTCCAGTTATCAGAGCAATCAACTGCTTAACCCGACCTCTGCCCAACCTCACCAACCAGTTAGTGAAGTAAGAGCTAGTATCTGCTAGCAGCCTTTTGCCACAACCTATTACCTTGGTAATAGGTTACTGAAAATACCCTATTATTTGTTTAACGTCTTCTGAACTGCTTGAACGAGCGAGTGAAATAACTATCCAGCTGAGAAGTTGAGATGAGTGTCTTGGTGTCTTCCTATTAACAGCGATCATCACAGAATAATAGTACTAGTCTGTCTGCGCTTACTATTACGGCGAGAAATATTTAAATAAAGTTATCACGGGTGTAACGAGTGTATTACCACAAAGCTAAGGAACGTTCCTGAATATTATTGCAAAGTAACGGTATTTCCCATCTCTAATATGATGGACCGTATTTAAACAATAAAGCCGCCATATTAGTTGTTGGTTATGTATCAACACTAACACTGTAGTTTATGTAGATTTCCAAGGGAGTATGCAACTGTTAAGATGATACCTAGGGCTGTTTTGTTGATATATCAACATCTAAACAAATATCAGCACGAGTAGGTAAGTTTCAATACAAATATCAAAAATCGGCCCGCAATTATACCTATATATATATATATATATATAAAAGTGTGTTTGTATGTCAGTGGGTACGATAACTCTCGTAAAAAGGTCCAATTTTGATGAAATTTGGTACAAACGTGTAAAGCAGCATTTATGACTTTAAGTTCGAAAACCAGACATATCGACCCATCCAAAAGGGTATCTTATGGGGGGGTTTGTACCCCAAAAATGGGTTTTTTGAGATTATTACATATATTAGTAAATCCAATTTTAGGGTTGACTATTGAATTCAGCTTAAAAAACAAACAATTTGATTTTTTGATCATTGCTCTAAGTCTATTGGTTACAGATATATTGAAAGTGCTAAACACAGTGCGTTGTCCAATGTTATTCTTATGGAGAATAAGACAAATTGTATATCTTGCCTATTTATCAACTTATCCTAACGAAACTTGGTATATTGCTTGATACCGTTGTGGTAATGATATTTGCACAAAAACGATTTTTTCGCCGATAGTCCCCGTAGCAGCAAATCTGCGTACTCAGCCCCATGTTATTCTTATGGAGAATAAGTTAAAATGTTATCTCTCTTAATTATGATCATAATTTAATAAAACTTGGTGTGTGGCTTCACCTAGTTGAGTTATAAACAAATTTGCATAATAACCCATTTGTTTTGTGCCTTGCTTCGGCAAACCGCTTATTTAGCCGCCATGTTATTCTTATGGAGAATAATTAAAATATCATAAATCAATTCTTTATGAATTTACATTTATGAAACTTGGTATGTGGCTTGATGTGCTATTAATAGACATATATATGTATTAGAAATTTGCTGAGTAAGCAGGTTTGCTGCTATGGGGGTATTTATTTATTGTTACCAAACAAGCAACATGTCACAAATTTGAACCAACTTCATGTTTAATTTGTTTAAGATGAAGAATGGGACATTTTTAGTAATTATTTATTTATGAACATTTCAAATGGTAAGTCATTCCGTTGGTAATGAAATCGGAACCAAAAATTGAATGAGATTGGGTTTAATGTTTCTTAACATAAAAAAGCAACCTGGCTAAAAATGAGAAGTTTACCTAACTGTCTTATTTGACTGCGTTGTCTTACATAAAAGTTTTGAAACGTTGAACTAATAATATAGATGAAGATGCTTTACGCCGTACACATGTATACAAAGAGTTCATATGAATGGGTGGTTGAGTTTAAAGATTATCGTGTTTATGTACTACACACGCACACACACGAAGCCGGATTAGTGTTTTTGACATGTGGAGCCTCAAAACAAAAAGCAATATGGTCTAGGGTTGATTACAAAGCCAAATACCGCAATAACCTATTCGCTACAGGGAAACACGCTGAACGTAAACCTCTAGACAGTCATTTTGGGAATTGAGCGTGGTTTTAGCTCAAAATTCTTCTAAAAAAATGCCTGAAAAAGTGAACGAGTTTGGATTATCTCTGTATAAAGAAAATCTGTACCAGGAACTTTTGAGAACCCTGTAAAGTCTGACACCTACTAAATATTTGAACAAAAGATCTTGGAGAGAAAATTGGAGGGAAAATATTAGTTTTCCAATAAATGCTCTTCTAAGGTCACAAATGCAATAATCCTCTAGACTAATACGAGTAAGGTTTGCTTGTATGCGGTTGTTTGCAACTCTGATCTCAAAAACGGCTCCAACGATTGCTTTGAAATATTGGAAATAACTTATTTCTGAATTAAAAACGTGTTATAAACAGACCCCATCCACAGGAAAAATGCAATTTTTTCGAAAAAAGAATTTGAAAATTCAAACTAATTAAGATTGGGCTTATGGAGTTTAAAATCAAAACAAAGGAATTATAAAATGTGTTTAGTATCAATCAGTGAATTGTCAAAGTAATATGCATGTAAGTGAAGTGTTAACAAGTGGTTTCCTGAGAACAGCGCCTAAAACCCATTGAATGAATATTAAATATTGAGTGGTAACATCCCAAATGAAACAGATGTGCATATAATCAAATTACTGATACCTAAAAGGATATTGAGCTATAAAAAAATGGAGTGACATTAAACATCCAGGAAAGACGCAAATGAGCTAAGAAAATCTGCTTGTTAGTAAGAGGACGTGGTGAAAAATGTCTCCAAGTAATGTAAAGAGCTTACTAACCTTTACTGAGCAAAGTTCGGTCCCCCAGGCTCTTGTTTAAAATTAAAACAAATTTTTATATTGCATTTTGATCAGCTGTGTGATTTGATTTTACACACGGAACTACTAAAAAATAAGAAAAAACAGCAGCAGGGCTGCTGTTTTTTGTTGGGCAATGCTAGTGTAATTTAAAATTCTCTCCTTACAGATCTTAATTGATAAATGATTAACATGATAAATAAGAAAGGGAGACAATTTTGTCTCCAGTGGGCCATGATATGGTAAAACTGTGTTAATCTGCAATGGTATTCTGTTGTTGACTGAGGCGTCATCATTTGAACCAAATGGCTCAAGTTGTCGCGGCAGCAATCAGAGCCGTAGATTAATTGTTCAGCTAATGCGCCGTCATTACTGGGTGAAGATGTTTGGATGCTCGCCAACGGGGTGGCTTTGATTTCTTTGGTAGTTTAAAAACACGCGCATTACCCTTAATTATGCTGAGATCAGCGTGTGGAAATGGATTTATAATTTTTGACTGACAAATTTAGGCAATCTTACCTGAAAGATTCCCATTCTTTTCCCCTTAGAGAAATATATTATTTTAGTTTTGGGTAGCTGTAAAAACAAGTTTATAACGATTTCGGACCACTGGGCCACGATAATCTTCCCGCCACTTGGTGAGTGACGCAAGATCGAATCCGGCTCACTCGAGCAAAATCACAAACAAACCACTCTTAAAATACCACTCGTTGCTATATAAATTTATCCAGCTCTTCATTGATAATGTGACGTAAATTGAAATTAATATGTGAACACCTAAATACAATTATTTCTTTATAATCTGTTCTTCTGCGATTTGAAAAATAAGTAAACATAGCTTAAGTTATTATAAAACACACGCATTAAAACTTGAGTAGATTCAAACTACTGTTGCGCTAATAAAAATTACTAAATAAATCTAAATGACAAGCCCGAGATTGTGGATAGTTTCAATCTATAAACAGTGGTTGCATTATCGAGCAAATCTATATCAAGGTTATTTGGGTGGTTTTCCTATTTATTTATGTATTTTTCACTGATGAATTTATGAACCGAGTAACTTCTTCATTAACTGCTGGGAATTTAAAATCCGTCAGTTGTATTTGAGTATATAAAAATAATTTATTAGTACGAGGTAGAAAATAATCAATCTCATTCTATATAAATTTGTCATTGGACAGCGGCATCAATCAAAGCGCCAGAAACTAGAACACAATCAGCGCTGGTTCATTTGGAGGGAAACAAATAAACAACCGCCAACTGAAACAGACGAAATGTTTTCAGCTTTATAAAAGAATTTCGAAAAAGTAGAGCAGCTAAGGTAATGTTTTATTTTACAGTTTGCAACACTAAACATTACTGTGATTAACATACACACACACCTATTTACAATAAATGAGAGAATATACTTTTGTAATTTGAATCTAAAGTTGAACTCAATTATGAAGTATTTCAGAGGTATCGGCCTAAATCAAGGAAATATATTTAAATTCCTAAAATTGTTGTTGTTTAAAATACTAATAATAATATATTGTTAAACATTTAATATTTGATGGATAAAAATACATGAATAATTCAAATACTAGAATGAACATAAGAATAACTTGGGATTTCAATAATATCAAACAGTATTTTCTTAGACAAGACTGATTTTTATTCTAGAAAAAGTGAGAACTTAAATCAAGGGTTTCTTAAAAGTTCGCCGAGAGACGGATAACTTTATTAATGAACCCATTCTTTAAAATTAATGAACCGCCCTCAAGTTCCCCTAACCAATTCAAAGTCACTCGGAAAGTTCTCTCGTCTATAGATTTCAATAGTTCAGTGAAATATAGGAAGATTACCACCTACATTCGGGGAATATTTTATGTAATCAATTTTATTATGGACAAACAAACTACATAGCATTTACATTTTTGGTGGTAGTGTATCCATCCAAAATATATATTAAAAATTAAGATCATCGATCTGATTGCTGTAGTGCGGGTTAACGTGGAGTGCTTAATCAAACTGATATCAAACCGATATTGTAAAATGCTTATGAACGTGGTTTTACAGTTGTATTGTTTCACACTGTATTTAAGTATTTTTTTTTTAATCTTTACAACCAACCATGTATATCTTGTAACCTCCGTAGACTCCGATTGGCCGAGAGAGGCGTTGAAAATTGTCTTGGTGGAGGAACATTCGGGACAACAACACGTTTTGATTGGGTTTTGTAGTCAGGTTTTCCACTGATTTATGACTGAAATGAAGAAATATTTCAATGAAAAATGTTTTTGAATAGTTGTTGGTTGTTAATACGAAACTGTAAAGACTTATAAAAGTTTTATTTAGTCATACAAAAGACGACTTAAGAATTTGGATGTTTTGGATGTAAGAATAAATAACTGAGCTACCCCAAATTTTAAAGCATCTAAATAAAACATATCCAGAGAGAACATAATTTATTTAGATAAAGTGTAATAATTACTGGGTTTCCTATAGTCCAAAATTTACAATTGCTATACCAATTTTCATGGGACCAAACGAAAGACCTATCGTATACATCATGACAGATCCACAGATCCCGCTTTTAAAAACATTAAGCTTTATAACTATAAAGTCCCACAACCTAGAAACTTTAAGAACCATAAACCTTAAACTAGTTTTAAAATATAACTTGGCTTTAGCGTAACACATATGTAACGTTGGAAGTCATTATTTAAGGAAAATCCTAAGTTATGATTGATTTTAGTTAAAACAACTAAAGACGCAAATAAGGAAAACAGAATGAGATAGAGGAAGTTAAATATATATTTTATACTTTAAACTGTAAAACAAAAAAAGAACAGTTTATTTTTTTTATTTTTATTATGTGATAGTCTGCAGAATTTGAATAAAATATATACTTTTACAGAACAAACCGATTAATTTTAATTAGGGAATAACTGCAGCGATGCGAAAGGTTTCAAATTAATTAGCCAAATCAAAACAGTTCGCTAGAGCGTGAATCAGTTGCGGTCTTGACTCCATGCGCAACAACAGGCAATATATATTTAATGTATATTTAGCAGAGTTGCATTATTTATCATTAAAAAAACTATAAACTCATTTTAATACGCTTTTACATTTTAATACTCATTGCATTGTTTGGTTTCAATGACTAATACTATAGTGTTCAGTTTGGTGCCATATTGCGAAAGTATTATTACATAAAACCTGTTATGGATTGGGGATTCATGGTTTTACTGATGAAAGTTCACAAAAACTGTAAACATTTTACAGAAATTATTCAAATATTATATTTTAAAAAACTAACTTGTATGCAAAGTATATGTTTGTTGGAGATTATTTGTCTAGTTGTAAAATGAGATTCGTATCACTCGTACAACTGGTTGAATTCAAAGTGAAATTTTTTATTAAAAAAACTCAACTGCCCGTTGCCATAGGCCAATAGGCCTGTGTGGCGATCTAAAGACAGCGAGGTACCGTAACGGTATTAAGGTTCTTCACACAGAACGTAGCCCAGGTAATAATACGTCCTTGGCGTATTAATACCTGAACGACGTCTTTCGTGCCCCGTTCAAACGAAGAAAGCTATGTGAAAGACGTATTTCTCCCCTCTACCTCACTGACAACAACTGTTTGATTAGGGTTCACTTCAGATTTGTTAGTGATGGTGTATAATAAGTTTTATGATACACTATACCATAAAAAATATTTGTGCCTAACCCCTACCTAACCTTACAATTTAACAAGCACTACCGTAACTCTATTATATGAGTAATAATAACTAATATACTATAGGACCACATATACAAAACATAAAATACATTATTTAAAAATATAAAATTGCATTTTATAAATTTAAAACATTTACATAAAGATAGTAAATTACTGGTTATCTTACAGTTTATCGCGAAAATTTAAAAATAAAACTTTATTTATGTAATATTGATGAGTGAAATCGGATATAAAGTTCGTATTTATTTTTTAATAATAAAAAATATTTTTATTAAGTTAATTAATATCACGTCCTACGATTGCCGAATGAAATTTATTCCGTGCTTGGATGTTAAGAGTTATTTAATTTCCAGAATTCCAAAACAGATTGCACATTGATTTAAAAAAAATAGTTACCATGATATTGAGAGACAATGTAGGAATAGACTAGGTAGGAATTTTGAAGGGTAATAATGTTAGGATTTCAATTTCATTTAATATAGGGGTGTGCGAGTACTCGAAACTTCGAGTTTTCGGCCGGGTATTTTAATACTCAAACTCGACTCAAAGTTTTGAAAAATACTCAAAAGTTCTAAGGAGTATTTCACGCCAATTTCCGGGCGATAGCTAACGATTGCGACCGACCAAAACGCGTAGTAACGGCCGCAAAAGCCAATCGCATCACGAAAAATTGGCCGAAAATGACGACCGCGAACGATTACGACCGGTCAAAACGCGTAGTAACGGCTGCAAAAGACGATCGCATAACGTTAAAATCGGCCGAAAATGACGGTTGGACCGCGAAATTTCGGCCGTAAATGACGACGGAAAACATAATATCGAAAAAAATTTCGATTGGATCACGTAATAAAGGCCGAAAATGACGAAAATATACATAATATTGGCAAAAGTGGCGACCGGGCCACTATTATCGGCCGTAGCTAACAACTTCGTCATCTAACTGCGTCGAACCAATGTCAAACCGTGTTTTGTTTGTCAGTACGTAAACCAGTTTGATTGTACTGGCCAAAACCTTTTATTGCTATTAATCTTTTAGTTAGAAACCATGTTTAGATTATCAATTCTAGGGCGGTATCCAAATCCCATTACACTATTATAAACTACCAACTGATGGCAAATACTCGCTCAAAAACACTCGAAACTCGAAAATAATTGGCACTACTCGACTCGACTCGACTCGATTAAACAAATCATTACTCGCACACCCCTAATTTAATATATATAATTCCGTAAGCGAATCGGTACCCACGAAATATCTCGAGCTAGGAAGAAGTTAAGTTAGGTTGTGACGATTCATTTTAAAGCTTGAGGGCCAAGAACAGCGGGAAAAATATCAGAAATATCAAAAATTATGAAGGATATGCCCCATTGGACTTCAAAAATCCAATGATTTTCTTATGGAAATATCACTACAGGCTTTTATTAATAATCAACATGAACTAATGATCAGCTGTGATTATCCACTTACACAAAAACCATATGTTAGGGGATATAACCCATGTAAGCCACTTTAGTATAACTTAAACCATAAAGTGGCAAGCAGTTGGTTTTTTCACGTTGATTAATAAGACATTTTTAACTTTCGTGATATTAAAATTCAGCTGATATGGCAGTCGGCTGTCAAAGATGACAAAGCCCAAGTGAATTTTCCTGCTGATTTTATTTTTATTGAAATAAATTAAACTTTTATTTAATACTTCTTATTTATTTGTTTAAAGATGGTTCTAGTGATGGAATATATATAAATATAATATATGTAATAATTTCTTAAATAAAATTTATAATTTGGTTTTTATATAAGATTTAAGCTTCTGCAAATATTTTTGTTATAGTTATTAAATATATTTACAGGTCCATAATTTCAAGGAAACACTAGTGCACATAAAAGAAATATTGTTTCTAAGAGTCATGATTAATTAAATAGAAACAAATATGAACTAAAATATGGAAGTAAAACTGTAGAGAAATGTTATTATTTATTGTAAATGATTCAACAAATGACAAACAGATCAAAAAATAAAATTTTTATGAAAATGTAAAATGATTCAAATCTGCAAGAGAAGTTCAAAATGCAGACTCATAACACAACGCTTTCAATATCCGGCTGGAATCGTCTTTTTGTAAACGATTTCCTGCTACCGCTTAGAAGCTTAAACATTTATGGGCTATGAAAACTATTGTTTGGATGTCATACAGGAAATGGATTGTGATGGAAAAGAAACGTTCATAATTAGCAACACAAAATTAAACATTCCAACAAAATAAATGTAAAGCTATAAGTTCAAAACATATTCTAACATAAAAACTATGCATGCACACAAAGACTCATGCCCGAGCAAAGACACATTATTCTATAAAAAATAAACAAACTACATTTCGAAATCAAAATATAAAAAAACTCAGTAAAATGGATTAAAATTTAACTATAAAAAGGTAATGTATAATAAGAATAAGTTTAACAACGAAATAGTAGCTTATAGGATAAAAAAAAGTTCCGCTTTTATCTTACAAAAGGGAATGATACTTTAGTAATGCCTGTGTGCTTCAACGGTTCACTCCAAGTTGTAACTCGAGTGACCAGTCATCTGTAACCCAATTATTCTGCTAATTACTCTCCATTCATGACCAATAGCTTTGGGGCTCTTTGCCAATATATCGTGTCATATTGTTCAGCTTGTTCGGTTCACTCCAAGTTGTAACTCGAGTGACCAGTCATCTGTAAACCAATTATTCTGCTAATTACTCTCCATTCATGACCATTAGCTTTGGGGCTCTTTGCCAATATCTCGTGTCATATTGTTCAGCTCCATCGGTTCACTCCAAGTTTTAACTCGAATGACCAGTCATCCGTAAACCAATTATTCTGCTAATTAGGGCCTACTCTCCATTCTTGTCCAATAGCTGTGGGGCTCTTTGCCAATATCTCGTGTCATATTGTTCAGCTCCATCGGTTCACTCCAAGTTGTAACTCGAGTGACCAGTCATCCGTAAACCAATTATTCTGCTGATTACTCTCCATTCATGACCATTAGCTGTGGGGCTTTTTGCAAATATCTCGTGTCACATCGTTCAGCTTGTTCGGTTCACTCCAAGTTTTAACTCGTGTGACCAGTCATCCGTAAACCAATTATTCTGCTGATTACTCTCGATTCTTGTCCATTAGCTGTGGGGCTTTTTGCAAATATCTCGTGTCAAATTATTCAGCTCCATCAGTTCACTCCAAGTTGGAATTCGTGTGAACATTTATCTACAAACCAATTATTCTGCTGATTACTCTCCATTCATGACCATTAGCTGTGGGGCTCTTTGCCAATGTCTCGTGTCACATTGTTCAGCTTGTTCGGTTCACTCCAAGTTGTAACTCGAGTGACCAGTCATCTATAAACCAATTATTCTGCTGATTACTCTCCATTCTTGTCCATTAGCTGTGGGGCTCTTTGCCAATATCTCGTGTCACATTGTTCAGCTCCATCTGTTCACTCCAAGTTGGAAATCGTGTGAAAATTCATCTACAAACCAATTATTCTGCTGATTACTCTCCATTCATGACCATTAGCTGTGGGGCTCTTTGCCAATATCTCGTGTCACATTGTTCAGATCCATCTGTTCACTCCAAGTTGGAAATCGTGTGAACATTCATCCGTAAACAAATTATTCTGCTGATTACTCTCCATTCTTGTCCAATAGCTGTGGGGCTCTTTGCCAATATCTCGTGTCATATTGTTCAGCTCCATCGGTTCACTCCAAGTTGTAACTCGAGTGACCAGTCATCCGTAAACCAATTATTCTGCTGATTACTCTCCATTCATGACCATTAGCTTTGGGGCTCTTTGCCAATATCTCGCGTCACATTGTTCAGCTTGTTCGGTTCACTCCAAGTTGTAACTCGAGTGACCAGTCATCTGTAACCCAATTATTCTGCTAATTACTCTCCATTCATGACCAATAGCTTTGGGGCTCTT
This sequence comes from Allygus modestus, assembly GCA_963675035.1. Taxonomy (NCBI): domain Eukaryota; kingdom Metazoa; phylum Arthropoda; class Insecta; order Hemiptera; family Cicadellidae; genus Allygus; species Allygus modestus. The sequence goes on along the minus strand of OY776114.1, from coordinate 108,542,594 downwards.
TGCCAATATATCGTGTCATATTGTTCAGCTTGTTCGGTTCACTCCAAGTTGTAACTCGAGTGACCAGTCATCTGTAAACCAATTATTCTGCTAATTACTCTCCATTCATGACCATTAGCTTTGGGGCTCTTTGCCAATATCTCGTGTCATATTGTTCAGCTCCATCGGTTCACTCCAAGTTTTAACTCGAATGACCAGTCATCCGTAAACCAATTATTCTGCTAATTAGGGCCTACTCTCCATTCTTGTCCAATAGCTGTGGGGCTCTTTGCCAATATCTCGTGTCATATTGTTCAGCTCCATCGGTTCACTCCAAGTTGTAACTCGAGTGACCAGTCATCCGTAAACCAATTATTCTGCTGATTACTCTCCATTCATGACCATTAGCTGTGGGGCTTTTTGCAAATATCTCGTGTCACATCGTTCAGCTTGTTCGGTTCACTCCAAGTTTTAACTCGTGTGACCAGTCATCCGTAAACCAATTATTCTGCTGATTACTCTCGATTCTTGTCCATTAGCTGTGGGGCTTTTTGCAAATATCTCGTGTCAAATTATTCAGCTCCATCAGTTCACTCCAAGTTGGAATTCGTGTGAACATTTATCTACAAACCAATTATTCTGCTGATTACTCTCCATTCATGACCATTAGCTGTGGGGCTCTTTGCCAATGTCTCGTGTCACATTGTTCAGCTTGTTCGGTTCACTCCAAGTTGTAACTCGAGTGACCAGTCATCTATAAACCAATTATTCTGCTGATTACTCTCCATTCTTGTCCATTAGCTGTGGGGCTCTTTGCCAATATCTCGTGTCACATTGTTCAGCTCCATCTGTTCACTCCAAGTTGGAAATCGTGTGAAAATTCATCTACAAACCAATTATTCTGCTGATTACTCTCCATTCATGACCATTAGCTGTGGGGCTCTTTGCCAATATCTCGTGTCACATTGTTCAGATCCATCTGTTCACTCCAAGTTGGAAATCGTGTGAACATTCATCCGTAAACAAATTATTCTGCTGATTACTCTCCATTCTTGTCCATTAACTGTGGGGCTCTTTGCCAATATCTCGTGTCACATTGTTCAGATCCATCTGTTCACTCCAAGTTGGAAATCGTGTGAACATTCATCCGTAAACAAATTATTCTGCTGATTACTCTCCATTCTTGTCCATTAACTGTGGGGCTCTTTGCCAATATCTCGTGTCACATTGTTCAGCTTGTTCGGTTCACTCCAAGTTGTAACTCGTGTGACCAGTCATCCGTAAACCAATTATTCTGCTGATTACTCTCCATTCTTGTCCATTAGCTGTGGGGCTCTTTGCCAATATCTCGTGTCACATTGTTCAGCTCCATCAGTTCACTCCATGTTGGAACTCGTGTGAACATACATCTACAAACTAAATATTCTGCTGATTACTCTCCATTCATGATTATTAGCTGTGGGGTTCTTTGCCAATGTCTCGTGTCACGTTGTTCAGCTTGTTCGGTTCACTCCAAGGTGGAACTCGTGTGACCAGTCATCCGTTAACAAATTATTCTGCTGATTACTCTCCATTCTTGTCCATTAACTGTATGGCTACTTGTCAATACCTTGTTATACCTTGTTTTATTTGACAGGCCTGCCTTATGTATTTAGGCTTGAAGCATATGAGCGTTTGTTCAAATTTATAGTGTTTAAAACTGAGAATGTTATTGCTAGCATAGAAGATAGAAGATAGTTATTGGACACAAATTTTTATATTAAACAGATTTTTCCCGTTGAAATTACTGACATTATTTTAGTTCTAACAACTTATCTTTAAGAAAATAAACGTGACTTATGTAATCCTGTGACGCAAATATATACACGAAACCGGAAAACTTTTGTGACATCTTTTTATATAGTAAATACATTACTTTAGAAGCAATGCTAAGATCAAATGTTATTGTTAAAAATGTTTCGGAAAACGTATCTGAAAGCACCACTATGTGAGGAATAACATATTTTAAATTGGATGGAGGACTAGGCTATATGGATGGTAACAGAAATTACAGACACCTGTTTACAAATTATAAAAAATGTTAAATTAATGAGGAATTTAATAGATTAAACAAATAATGAACTTTTAGCATTCTAATGGACTTAAAAAAAAATATAATTCGGAACGTCGTTTGCAGCTGTGCAGAGAAAGTGTACGCTTGCAGCCTTCCGACAGTTCGTCCAGCAAAGTCGTTGACTGTTGTTTGTTCTGTTACAAATGACAAACATCGTTTCAGCTGGCCATTGCTCACGTTGATCTTTCTTAGCTAAGACTTGGAAGGCAAATTTATCTGAGTTTAAAAAAATTCGTAACTATTGGTATGCTATTGGAAGTAGGAAACTGTACCACGTTTTGGGATAGATATCTTTCTTAAACAAGACAATTTGGAAAAAAGATATAACAAATACTCGTACATGATTATATTATCACTATCATTGCAGTATTAACGGTATAAAAATGACTAGTCCTCATGAACCGAGTTACACTTGGTAAGAGTACCAAAGACATTGACTTGGGATGCAGTCTGTGAAGAAGTTTATGAAATTTTATGTTTAACAATCCCCTGACGAAATAAAATCATGGTCTGTCATGAAGAAACACTGAAACTTTGAGAGCCAATAGGGTGAAGCCATAATGGTATTTTGGAGAAGTTATGAATTTTGACACAATTACCATTTCCTAACTAATGTTTATAATATGCAATGTGTTAAGAGCTTTTCTACTAAAACCCCTGACAATTTTGTTCGGCGGATTTTCCATTTGATTTAACGTATTTGGAAATTAATGTTTTAAATACGGATTACAGGTTAAGAAAATTTTTTATAACGTTAAATAACAAATAGTAAGACACTAAACTGAAATAATTTCTAACGTCACTGTATAATTCACAGTATGACTCGTATAACGTCACTGAGAGGCCAAAATTACTATTTATTAAATCATTAGTCAGGAAAATTAGAAGCCAAGTCGCCAATATAAACTAAGGGACTTCAATCTACTTATAATCTACACCAAAACTACTTCCATAGATTTTGGTCAGGTATATTACGTCATGCAGTTATTTTATATTTTTACTCGCAGAGCAAATAAATTTCTGTTCAGTTCAAACCAACCAAACGAGAAGGAATTTGTAAATTGGTTTCGATTGTCGAGTTGCAGGAACACTGATTCGAACTGTCACTTGCAGGAAAGGACTTGTAATATTAAAATATTTCAACGAACTATATGTCAAATAAAAAAATAAAAATATTTGTTTCCTAAACGTTTGGCTATTATAATATTTTTAAAATTACGATATATTGTTATTTTTTTATTATGTAACTACTGAGAATAATTTGTGGGATTCGGGAAGGTGGCGAATCCTATTTTAACATGATTTTCTATTGACTATTAGTAATTAAATTTTTTTAATAATTACTGAATAACATGTTATCAGGAAAGTTACATTAAAATATATAACTTAATTTGATGTAGTAGTTAACAATTAACCTTTATTACTGTATTTGTTATAAATTAAAGATAATGAGGTTAGTTAGGTTATAGTTTATTCATTATATTTTAATAATCTGAAAAGTTAGAGCTTAATAAAATAATTATCACTGGGAAATAAAACGGGTAGAACCGCTAGACGACTTATTTTATGATTCATATATTTATCCATTATCATAATACCTCCACCCCCACTGAACTATAATGTAGCTCCAATGCCTTTGACATGTTCATCACATATGTAATATGACCGTAGCATTTCCATAAACAGGATACACTGGATACCTGTACAATGCAGCCTAATACAAAGCAGTTGACCATTGTGTAATACTGCTCGCAGTAAATCACTGGCTAGTTATCAATTGCTGATTTATCGGTTCTGGATTATCAATGCAATAGCAGCCTTGTTACTGGTCATGTACATACTGTACTTTATTGTGTTCCGATCAGTTTATGAAATAGCATTAAATTAATGTTCAGTATTTTAGTATCTAAAGTTTTTCACACATCTATCTTTAAAACGCTAATTTTGGGATGTTAGTAATAAAATAGTAAATTTGCCATGTCAAATTTGATGATATTATCTTGTAAACCCCATTATGCAGCTTATCAATTCATATACATGTGTCAAAACTCGGAAAATATTTGAAATTCCCTTTTTGCTTCGCCCCTTTGGCCTTCAAAGTTTAAATTTGTTGCAACAATGAGCACAAAATTGCTCGAGTAAATACAAATAAATGTAAAAGTCTATACCGAATTTGATAAAACTTTTGTCCTTGTCTCTAATGAAATATATATCTACTCCTGTTCTGAAAATTCATAAGAGTTCCATCCCAATGGTCTAAAAATTTACTTTGTTAACAATCAAGCCCCAAATAATGGACCAATACAGGTAAAATTGGGTGATAAGGTAATTCACTACACTCTTACTGAGGCCTTCTCCCACTGAATAAATAATTTGGGGCTTTGCCTCACGAACTATAATTATTCCCATGCCAATCTTATTATCAGTACGCCCTGGACCGATTATGCTGACATTCGGTAGTAGGATATATACACTATAATTCATCAATTAAATATATCATTGTATAACAAACAATATTATTCTAATGTAGTAAGTTTATAATTTACAAAAAAATATACTGCGATCGTGACCGAAGCTACGACGGGCAACTAGTATAGTAAATGTGAGATAGTACGTGTAACGTAATAAAACTTTATCAATAAAACAATCAAGAGTTAATTACAGACGACAGTTTTTCAACGAAATTTATTTACTGATCATCAAAATAAGGGGATTAGATTATAAATTCAATGTCAAATGGAACAAGCACTGATTAGCGATCTTTGTGATCAGGAGGGACAGAGAGAGTGATATTTATACACGGGATGGGGATCATATTTAATAGATAATTGGTTGGGTCAACTCTCCAAGTTCATTAATTTACTAGAAAAGGTTCATTAATAAAACCTTCAAACTTTTGACAAAGTGACAGGAAAACTTCAGTAAAAGTTTTGTTATACTTGCTCATGAAATAATATATGATCCAATAAATATTTGCGTAAAATTATAAGTTTTAAGAGACGACCAATTTAAAAGAACGTTTGACGGTTTGACAACGTAAAACTGGGTAGGTAGTTTTCTCTTGAAATTATTCAGCGCATACACGATCCTATATTTGTTTTTATTGTGATGTCATTCCAGAAGTTAGCTTAAAACAGATGTTCTATATTCTGTACTGCGTTCTGTTTGTATATACAGCTGTTATAATAAAATTGATTTATATTCCACCATAAGATTAACATCGGAACCTTGATACCCAAATGGCGAAGCTCTGAAGGTGGATGTTTTCAAAACCCCCAAAAGGTACCCTTATACGTTAAGGGTTTCAAATTAAACTGGTGGCTTGAAGGGGCAAAAGCCCCTAACCTTGCGCCAAGTAGGAACACAAGCCATTTTGTAAACAAAGTACACGCTTAATCACATGTTTTAATGTAAACAAAGCAGACGTTTTTCAATCCTCATGCTTTTCTTATTGAGGATGTTTTACGTTATTTCTCGTTTGGTGGTAACAATTAGGAAATACTATTCTATTTTTCCTGAGTTCCTGGGATCAAGACCTTTAATTTTAGCCTTCCCCATAATCCTGCGTTTTGCCAAACGCCCACAATTTTGACTTAAAAATTTCGCTTACAGAATTATACATGAAGGTATAATTAATTATTTAACACAAAATAGTTTTGCCAGTAGCCTGCTCACAAAAATCTCCTTATTCCTATAATAAACAAATAACAAAAAATAGAAGTGGAACAACATATTCAGTAAAATAACAGGTTGTTTCAGGATATGTACTGCACCAGTACCAACTAGGTAATTAATTTAAATTTATCTCATTTATGCAAACCAAATCAATAATTAACAATGTAATATAGATTGCCACTTTAATTTGAAACCGGATTTACTTTAACTGCCATAAACTTTAGAACGGATTAACATTTGATATTTGAATGGGTGGTGTTTAGTTTACTCAAAGCTTCTTTATGATCTGTGAAAATTAAAAAAAATTGACAAATTAGGGCACAGTAATCTTTTAGCCTACATTTATAATATATTAAGCTATGTTTTTCTAAATTAAAACTTAAATAATTTTACAGCTAGGCATTAAAAATTAAAAAAAATTTAAGACAAGAAAATCTGTTAAACCTGTTAAAAAATTTGGTTTACAGTGTAAAATTGTTTAAATAATATTTACGGTGTAATATCCATTCCACTATGCAGCTTATAATGATTCGTCTTTAAATTTAACTATGGGCTATTTTTCTTCTTACAGGTGAGATAAATGGATATACTAATCATACAAACTAAGTTTAACAAGCCTTTGAGGAAATGTAGAAGCTGATGGATAAGGTTATTATTGTTTGTGAGATGCTAGGTCTCTACACTAACATGTGGGTTGTGGTAGTTATTCTCAAAACGAGAACGGCCTGTGAAATTGAAATATCTGATTGAAGACCTGATTTCTAGTCCGGCAAAAGAAAATAACCAGGCGAAAATTATTGACTAAAACTATGAATCTAACACTTTAAAAGCAAAATGCTGTTTATCAACACTTAGATTTTAATAAAATGGGGATGATGGGTCTTTCAGTTCGTCGCAGGTAAAAAATAGACCGGGGAGGGAAGTGAAGCGGAAAACGACTGAGATCAAGTATTGGACTTCTTTATGTCGGGAAATTGATTTCTTTACAGTTTGATGTATTCCAAACTATAGTAAAAATAGGTTCTTTATCAATGTTTATCGTAGAAGGTTTTAGTAAGTGTTTAAGGGACTTTGTGGTTTCTAATAAGTTATGTGTTTAATGTTATTGATTTAGGTGATCGTATTTATCATACATAATTGAACTTATAAACTAGAATATCAACACAACCTTTTGTGTTCTTGTATTTCACACGTGAAATTCCTGAAAAAATTGTCTTACACAATGAGTATAGCTTAGTTGTTAAAGTATTCAATTCTAAACGGTAAATTTAAGCAGCTAACAGCTTTTTCAATTAAAAAGGAATTGAAAAACAACTCTAGTTCTGTAATTATATAAACTATGTAATTGTAAACTCAGTCTTCAAAAACTCTCTTTTGACTGAAATCCTATCCTATACATTTTATAAAAGAAAGGTAGTCTCTACCTGTCTGTCGACTTGTTTGTTCCGTTTTAACGAAAAAAAACGACTGAACCAATGGAGCTGAAAATTTGCATGTAGGTAGATAATTTATCCTACATGCATGTTGCCTATACATAGCTACATATATAGGCCTATTCCCAACTTAGCAATCCCTTAGGTTTCCGCCCCAGTGAAATGTTATTCTTATGGGCAATAGGCTTAATCAGATAATTACTTAAGCAGGTGCAGTTGCAGCAGGAATTTTAATCAGCTGTTCTTTCCTGAATTCTTTGTGCGAAACACGGGTAGTCAGCTATAATATATAGTTTGAAAAAATTTAAACTATATGTGAATGAACTAACGATTTATTTTGCCGAACAGAGTTAAAATAGTAGCAGGAGTAGTTCAGAGCCAACCGGATGAGCTAACGTATCGAAACATCACATCCGGCGGGTGGGGTTTAAGGGAAATGGCTTGATTTGTGAACGTGAAATTAGGGCCGTGAGTTTGCTAAAAAATCTACTGGCCTTTCATATGCACTTCATAATTAATTTTCTATTCTTAAAATAGTAAATATTACATTGAGTTTAAACGCGACACCACAGCTGAGATTAAAAGAGTTTCATTCAGCTATCTTAGGTTACATTGTTGTGGAAAAGTGAATGTTAAATTAAAAGTTTGAATGAAAACATTTTACACATTACACGAAGAAGATTTTTATAATCACGACTAGTTGGTGGTCCTTTCTCCGCACGAGAATCTCACTGTTTAAATTTTAATCAGCTGACTACCTAAATAAAATATTCCATATCCATTATCATGTTAACTTTGAGGGTCTTTGAGGCGAAGCACTGAAGGTAGATGTTTTTCAAACCCACAAACTGCATATGTAGATGGCAAGAATCGTTGAGAGATTCCAAATATTTATATGAAATAGGAGTTTTAGGGGTAGAAAATCGGCGAAACAAATCAAGAAATAATAACAATATAGATATTAATATATTTTTCTTATTAAAATAGTGATTTGTGTTCCGGTGTCCTTCAAAGATAACTTAAATGTGAGGAAAAATATTCAAATTGGTTCCATTTCTGTACTATTTTTGAGTTGGGGAGAAATACTTTAAATATTGAAGACTAACTCCCGCAGGCTTCGCCCCGCAAATGCAAACTATTACAGTTGTGTGTGCTCCATTCTGTGGTTAGCCCGTGGAACTACTACGAGTCATGACTAGCTGTTTTTTTTTAATCAGCTCAAACAAAAATGAATGTCCATAAGGAATACGTGGGAACTTAGAAGTCCCGTGGGACAAAGCCCTATAGGATTTTCAAAACGAAAATATACCTATGTGTTTATTTGGTATATAAGGAACATTCATGTAAATTTTCGTGCCAATCGGTTCAGTAGTTTTTGAGTGATTGAGGAACACATAGCTGACAGACAGACAGACAGACAGACAGACATACAGACAAACACCATCCCATTTTTATATAATAGTAAGAATTACAAATAAATACAAATATAGAGACAAATATTCCAAAAACCCTACTAATCAAATCACTGATACTTCTCGATTTCAATCAACCTCAAGTTTTAGCTTAAGGATGTTGGAAGTGTTAGGTGGGAGAGGTTCAAAGGGTGGTTTCATAGGGGTGAATCGTTCTCATGTTTACTTATGTGCAACTGTTTGCTGATTAAATATAATTCAAGTAGTTATGAGTTATATACTTTATTGATTTTGAACTATCGTTTTAAAATATTGTTTGATAAAATTATACTATAAGGAACTATTACCATTAGAGTATTAGTATGTGGGGGACCGATCTTTGCTCGGAGAAGGCCAGACAGTTTGACAGTAAATGCCTTGCACGACGAGCAGAATTGCTTCGCTCATTTGCTATTTTATACAACAAAATATAGTTAGGATACCCTGGCTGAGGACCTTAAAGTCCCTTCATATAGTATAAGCTAAACGCACATTTTAATACTGTACATGTCCACTCTATATGTAATCTGCATTTAATGGTTCTAGTCACTGTTCTCAGGAAATCGCTGATACATTAACAGTTAGTGTTACTTCGAAAGTTGTCGGTTGTTTATGAACAGTTGTTTAGATTATATTGTTTTGGTTTGAAACTCCAATTTCCAATGGTCAAGTGAGTATTAACAAAGAGATTTACTGGGTTTGAAGCGTTTACCAATTCGTTTTGAGGCCCAAACTCCACTAATCTCAAAGTTTAAGCTAAATCATCCCGCTGGATGCTGGGATGAATTTTGAAAAGAAACCAACAAAATTAAACATCTTTTGAAGTTTAGTTCAAGTAATTTTCACATGGCGGAACTATAAGTTGTAAAAATAAAGGAAAACTTAACTCAGCTGTAGTTGTTTGAGTATTATTGAACTAAGCAATACATAACAAAAACACTATTTACGGATGAAAAAGGTACGCTGTTTTGAGCTTACAGTATAATGACTGAATCTAAATTCAACCTAAAACTAGATATTGTTATGTTGGTCAAAAATATAAATACAATTAATGCGAATCATAAAATAGGGTGATCGCATACCTTTAAATCAAGGAAGAGGTTTTGGGAGTCTGTGAATATAAATATGGATCATTAGGGTTAGAAATTCAGACAGGATCTTTTGACAGGATTTGGGAAAAGACTTCCACATGCAGCGTCAGAATATCTGTTCTTATCATATGAACGTTCCTTTGATATTTTGGTCGAATTTTATTAAAATAACATTGTACTGGAGATTATGACTTTTGAATTACTGACTGATGGAATGATTATAAATGAGCATAAATTAAACATATAACAGTTTTATATTCTAAAAATTCAACAATAGTTATCATAGTTTTCAATTAATCATTTAATATCCGGAAAAATTACTTAATTACAATAAACAGACAACCATAGTTTTAAAGAAATATTCACATTTTAGCGAATTTCCCCTATAGGGAAGAAGCTATTACCGTAGGTCTCATGGTAAGACTTAAGCCCGAGACCATGATAACTTTTCATTTTGAGGTCCCCAGATGCCAAAAACACCATTCGTTAAAATGTTTATATATGTATATATATATATATATATATTTATATATATATATATTTATATATATATATATATTTATATATATATATGTGTCCGTAAGCACGATAACTCTCGTAAAAAAGGTCCGATCTTAATGAAATTTGGTACAAACGTGTAAAGTACCATTTATTTGAACGAGTTCGAAAACCAGACGAATCGCACCATCCGAAGGGGGGTTTTTGGGGGGTTTTGTACCCCGAAAATGTGTTTTTTGGGGATTTCACATGTAATTTTAATTTAAATCAAATTTTAATTTTCACCATTGAATTCAGCATAAAAAAACAAATAATTTGGTATCTTGATCATTGCCCTACGTCAATTGGTTACTGAGATATTGAAAGTGCTAAACACAGTACGTTGTCTAATGTTATTCTTATGGAGAAAAAGAAAAATTGTATATCTCGCTTATTTATGAACATAAACTGACGAAATTTGGTATATGGCTTCATCTGGTTGTGGTTTATTGTTGTTTGCACAAAAAAACAATTTTTCGCCAATGTTTCCTGTAGCAGCAAACCTAGGTACTCGGTCCCCATGTTATTCTTATGGAAAATACTTAAAATGTTATATATCGCTTATTTATGAATGTATATGGATGAAACTTGGTATGTGACTTCACTAAGATGAGTTCTATTGATATTTGCATAAAAAACCATTATTTTGTGTGCCTTGTTGCAGCAAACCTGCGTACTCATCCCCAATGTTATTCTTATAGAGAATAATTAATATTTTAAATACCGCTTGTTTGTGAATACATTTCTTATGAATCTTGTTAAGTGGCTTAGTGTGTTATAATTCATTGGAAATTCGCTGAGTATGCAGGTTTGCTGCGACGGGGGTATTTTAATTAATTTGAAGAAAAATATACAAAATAGACTTATACTTCTAATTAACATACTTAATTATAGAACGTAACTATAACATTTTGACGCAAACAGGACTTTAAAGGTCGATCTAGAAATTTAGTAAGGTCGAATCAGAAATTATAGGAACATAAAATTCTCTAAAAGACTTGTCAAGTACCTAGAAAATAAAAATGTTCCTGCTTTGTATCGTATACAGTTTTATTTTCAAATTAATCGTTGAGCCAGTTCCAAACAAAATACACTAGTATTTTTTGTCTGAAACTGTTATTTCACAAGACACATTCGGAAAATGGTGACATTCAGTTTAAAACATACAATTCAAATATTCCAGTACAAAGCAGCATGCAGTGGAGCTATCCAGGCTGCGAGTTTTGTTTGTTTTCGTCACATGAAACAAAAAACATAATAACACGGTTTTGGCGCTGTCATGTTGGCGCCAATGTTTCCACTGTAGCTGACTTTTTTATAGAAAAGCCTGCACTAATTATTATACAAGTGCGAGAATTATATTATGCAAGTATTTAGTAAAATTACATATTTTATACTTTAACGCTATACTTATAGTTATACCTTTTTCTTCTTTGTAAATCTATAACAGTAGAAAAAATATGAATATGAAATGTAGACTTTGTGAGTGTACCAATAAAAAAGACATAGCTTTTTATGTATAAAGAATGTAAAATAGATCTTTATCGTTTCAGAGAAAACTGCTCCCGCTTGACACGTAGCGGAGTAGTTTTTAGAAAGCGATAAAGGCAATTTAAAATCGAATTACATATGAAATGTTACCTAAAAATCAATTTTGAATATAAAACAAAAAACAAAATGTATCAAAATCAAAAATCAAAATCAAAATGTATCAAATGTAACAAAATAATTTTATGAATCTTTGCTGGATTCAGGAGATTAAGCTCATAACCACCGAGTCAGTCAGCTTGGTCCAAAACAACAATCAATAAGTTATTTACGTTTCTTCAGCGAGCGAAAAAGTAAGGTGCTGTGAGTGAAAAATACTTTTTCGCTCGGTAAACAGGAAAAAGCGTTTTTACGATGTATTATTATATATTCAAGAAAAAAATTAGGAGTAGCTATAGGAAGATGTATTGGACCTTGTTCAAACTTAATAGGTATTGTATATACGATGATTGGTACTGATTATAATCGGCGTGACTGACAAAGTTAAATTGCCTTGAAAAATATTGAACGTATATTTACCATAATATAGATTATTGATACTGCAAAAGTGTAAGTTTACGTTCTAAGGGGTGGAGAACTTTTTTATAATTTTAAATACATCAATAATTCAAATATTTCTTTAAACATGTTTCAAGAAATATAAACTTTGTGTACACGAAGATGTAACAATCCCTGGAGATGACGTCACTGATGTGATCAGGACACATTTTCCACTCCATTTCCCCCACACTCCATCTTCCACCTTCTCAGAAAAAGCAAAATACACTTTCCCTCATGTTTTCAAACTATCATAGATCATAAAAAACTATGATAAAATTAAATTTACATATTTTTTGGAGATATTATTTAATACCACTTCATAATCAAATGCTTAATAAATTGAAACAATAGGTATAACCTATAATTACGAATACAATAGCACCTAATAAGGTTTACTGGTTTTACAATTTTTTTCAGACTGTATTTGAAATTTGAAATTAGTATTCCAACGAGGACAAATATAGAAAGTCGAACTAACTCAGCTTTTCTACAATCTTAGGCATTCGTTCTCCATGATTATTTGTCACCCGCTATTCGCCTCACAGTAAAACTTATACAGGCTGGTTACTTGGTGTTGGTATGCATTAATTACATGTATAAATTATGTTACCATTCTGGCTGAATATCAATTATACCGCCCCATTTCAATTTAACCCAAGCAATTGATCCATTTTGGGACTATTGACTTTACTCAAGTAGCTAATCACTCTCATGTTTCCTTATGTTTAACTACTTGCTGTGTGATTAAACTTCAAGAATCGTCTTATTCTATCTCTATTCTTTGACAATAAATAAAGCCATACAGTATTTTATAAGAGTCGTGTACAGTTTTTATTTGATGTCGTAAGAGTTATGATGTTTTTGTTCGTTATAGTTTACACTTGTTGTAAATGATCTAAATATAGATTTTTTTGAGAAATAGATTAGTGGAAACCATAAACAAAATCGGAACTGACCTTTATAGTAGACCAGGAAATAGCGTAGAGGCGTTGGACTGCAATGGTATTCTGTTGTTGACTGAGGCGTCATCATTTGGACCAAATGGCTCAAGTTGTCGCGGCAGCAATCAGAGCCGTAGATTAATTGTTCAGCTAATGCGCCGTCATTACTGGGTGAAGATGTTTGGATGCTCGCCAACGGGGTGGCTTTGACTTCTTTGGTAGTTCAAGAACACAACCATTATCCCTAATTAGTGGGTTCAAACTTATACAAAATGGCTTTAACATTTTAGGAATACTAAACGAGCTATTTTAACAAAAAGCGCTTTTTACACGAGTCTCACGAACACTGACATTTAGAGAAGGATTATTTTGCACCAAAAATGTATTTTAGAGAAATAAATAAATTTAGAAGGTATACTCAATGACTGTGAAAACGTCTTATTATTTATCTTAAGTACATTTAAAATTTATTTACAGTGGTTTTTCAAAAAGGTTAGGTAACTTGTTTCTTCATGAGCATGACGATTGGCTAATGTACCGGAACATGTAGTGTTTAAAATAAAGTAATAACATAAATGAGGTACTCAGTGTCTTTAAAAAAGCAAAAAGTTTGTTATTAGGATATCTGTGCATAGGTTAAGGTAAATTTAGAATAACCCCCATACATTCTCCTCCCATACATTCATGTATGGGGGTATTCTCCCTATACATTAGTTATATGATAGGCGTTGGTTTTGTACCTGGATCTTTTGGGTAAAATCACATAAAAACACATTGCTAGGTCAGGGCTATACAGTAATAGACTATACTGGCATTAGGTTGCGTTCCGTTTGACGAAAAGGTCTATTATAAAATTCTAAGGCTTACAAACCAATACTACGACCCCTTTATACTAATTTCTGCTTCTTCTTTATGCTTGGGTTATATACACCGGTGGAATTATTAACGCTTTGTAAGGGAACGGTCCAAATCCTGGCCTAAGGTTGAAATTTTCTTAGAAAGCATAATTTATTAGTAGCCCAGTGACAAATGGTCTATCAATTACATTGTATTTATAATTCACCATATCTTTAAGCACACCAACGCTTCCTTCTATAGGAATCACGGAAGCAAGGTGCAAGGTGCATGTATGCAAATGTGGCCTAACATGAAGTAGCATAGATCGTGTTCAGTGTGCAGTGGTGTTAACAGTAAATCACTATAAGGTATCTATCGGTCGGTTTGCCATCATGCGGATTACCATTACAATACTGATCTAACCAGATGCTCGAAGTTTATTTAGTTTTATATAATTACAGACCAAAATTATATGAAACCTGGATATAATACGAACTAGCAATCGTTGTATATTTTGTTGGGGTTAAAATGTTTAAACTAAACCGCTGACATATTTTGCTGGATTTTTGTAATCAATCTAACAATTCAATAAGTATAAAAAAATTAAGCAATCTATTTATTTAATCATAATTATCGTCATATATGTCTCTATCAATTTATTACATGGTTTAAATTTTTTTAGGTTTATTTTAGTTCTAAACCTAAAACAGTATCATATAACATATTTCTATTTCCAAATTTTAGATTAAAAAGAAATAAGTTCTTGCAGTTGGTAAACTTATAACTAATGACTACACATTCCTAGCTTTAAACCCGTAATATGATGGGCTGGACTTATTACAAGGTATAGTCAACAGCCCAATTTAAATATTCAAATTATTAATATTATATATTGAAACATGTTGAAAACCCCAAAATCTAGATTTGGGTTCGTATATATTTAAACTTAATATTGCCTTTGTGTTTGTAATGAGAGGTTTGGAGGTAGTACCGAAAATGACAACTCAAGCGACAAAATACAGTTTATTATTAAAATATTCATCAAATACGTACAGTCAATACTCAATTTACAGAATATCTATTAAGTCAGGCTTATTTTGTTCAAAAAAATGAAAACAAAAAGGGTTTAACCAATGAAAGTTTACAATTGACAAGAGCAAATGTCTTTTTATTTTGAAATAAATAAGTTAAAATGTACTTCTTTAAATAAATAAACTATGACAGAAGTGTCCCGGTGAGGGACCCAGTGCGGTACAGAGATGCCCCGGTGCGGGACAGTGCGCCCCAGTGTGGGACAGAGGTGTCCCGGTGCGGGACAGTGCGTCCCAGTGTGGGACAGAGGTGTCCCGTTGCGGGACAGTGCGCCCCAGTGGGAGGCAGAGGTGTCCCGTTGCGGGACAGTGCGCCCCAGTGTGGGACAGAGGTGTCCCGTTGCGGGACAGTGCGCCCCAGTGGGAGGCAGAGGTGTCCCGTTGCGGGACAGTGTGCCCCAGTGTGGGACAGAGGTGTCCCGTTGCGGGACAGTGCGCCCCAGTGGGAGGCAGAGGTGTCCCGTTGCGGGACAGTGCGCCCCAGTGTGGGACAGAGGTGTCCCGTTGCGGGACAGTGCGCCCCAGTGCGGTACAGAGATGCCCCGGTGCGGGACAGTGCGCCCCAGTGGGAGGCAGAGGTGTCCCGGTGCGGGGCAGTGCGCCCCAGTGGGAGACAGAGGAGAACATTTAGTATGAGTTAAACAGGACTTAACCTACAAGAACATTTGAACAACAATTTACAATATGACATCATTAAATTTTTACAACCATATTCTTAATTGACACCTAACGTTAAACAAAAACTAAAGCAGAACACCAGTTAAAATAAATAAACTAAACAAACAATTCAACAACAATGATCGACAGGTAACATTGTAATACAAAAGTAGGCCCATATAGTTTTAATATGAGCGGAGTTAAATTATGTCGGTCTCTCATATCACAGCTCACAGCAGGCAGGTTGAATAAACAAAAACACATTTAAATCCAGCTTTTAAGTTTACTAGTTTGATCTTAAAGTTTAATGGTTCCAGAAGGTAATTAATTAATGATTTGGCCAAACATGTAGTTGAGAGAGTGTTGAAGTTTTGAACACAAGCACTGATTCACAGGAAAAATGCAACTGTAGGCTGAATGAAGTTAAACTGTAAATTGATTGAAGCTCTGCAGTAGGCTCATTTTTCTAGATGAATAATATGAATTTGATAGCACCTGGTGACAGCAGATGGGTAGAGTGAAGTTCCACAGATTTCCCATGGGAACACCGTAGGCAGTGGTTAGGTTCAGTTGTCTCAGGAAGCATGATGTGTCCACGGGCTGCCACGAGCCGTGCCGCTGTGTGACTGCCCCTTGGAGTACGGTAGGCCTACATGGTCGGAACTAGGTGGAGCCTACATGGTTGCTGCGGGTCTAGGCCAGGAGCCCTGGAACTTTGGTGTCTGAAACTAAAACACCATGCTGGTGGTGATAATTAATGTAACAAAACTTCTGTAGAAACGTTTTAACATGACTAACTTAACAGAGCAGCACAGAGACGCGATGTAGATGCAGTGAAGGTTGTTTTCCGACTGACGCTGTGACGCTGCGAAGAGTCGTTGGCTGGTACCTGATGGGGCGGAAATGGAACATTCCAGTTGCTTCTTGACAGAAATTTTCCATCCGGCCTCCTCATAGAAACAGACATCGGTAATCAGTGCAGCCAACAGAAAGTCTGAGCCGAAAATCTGACACGGCTCAATATGGTAAAGTAAAGGGGTGGTATTAATAAAATTTGGTTTATTTCTTTATCTCACAACAATAACTAATTTTATTTTAATCTGGTCCGTTCAGTCAACTGTTTACAAACTATTTTACTATTTCACTCCATCATCGTCCAATGGGTAAGCTGGTTGTTGTATTGTTCTCATATGTTATACAATATACAGACAAAAGGAAATTCGAAACTAAAACCAATAAAACCTTCTTGATATTATAATTGGGAACATAAAATAATAAAAATTTATCATAGGTTATTTTATAGTTATAATAAACTGTTACAGTGATTGTATTTAAGGTACATGATGAGTTAAAAAATAGTAATTTTATTAGTTTGATAATAAGCGGTCGTAATTATTTAGAAGTTTTTATATTCAACTTAAATCTATCTAAATACTGTTAATTGAAAAGGAAGATTTATTTCGGTTACATACAAATTTATACAAATAATCTATTTGTCCATGATGAAAACATCTTTTGTAATTTAAGTTATTTAGCTGTATATTTGCAAACAAAAATAACAAAGATTTTACTGACACAAAACCCACAAAACGTGTAGCATTTGTCAAAGCTCCCTGCCACTGAAACAGAATCAACGTTGGTTCATTTGGAGGGAAACATATAAACAATCGTCAGCTGTATCAGACGGAGTGTTTTCAGCTTTACCAACACTGTTCAACAAAATAAGATAAAAGTGGTAGTATTGTACTTTATTCTTTACTTCAGAGTTTTAAAACATTAAAACTTTATGTTTATGGTATCGGAAAACATATAACAGATGTAAGAAGGTTACATCTTTCACATTTTACTTGAAAACTAATCACCAATGTTAATATGAAATCAGCATTAATAGAATAATAAGGTAAGTAAGTATTTATTATTGTATTGTTTAATATTTTTATACAGCTAACAACGTTTTCTAATTTGAATTTTTATTGATATGAATACATGGCAAACTAAAACAACAAAATGTTCAAGAAAGCTGTACTGTTTTGATGAAACTTTGCAAGAGGGGATTTAATATGACCAAATATATTTTTCTTTGACAGCACAATTATTAATTTTAAAAATTATAACTTAAACTGCAGCTTTTCTTAGCACTTCCTTGAAAAACGGAAATAGTTATTTATGCAACAAGTGCGCAAAGTCACCTAGCGCACGAGTTACATATTAAATTATTACTACGTATACCAAATATTGATTATGCAGTATGATCTGTATAATATTTACGATAGCCTAAATGATATATTTCCTACATTTAGAATAAAGAGTTTCAATTATATTTATTAGATTTTCTTTAGAAGAAGGGTGCCACTATTACAAATTATCTTAAAGATGTACCATACCTGATTGAAGTAATAGTAACATAACTAGGCGTACTCACAATTTATGGACACTTTTATGTAAACACCCTTTAGTTAAACTTCAACAAAGTACAGGTTATGTTTATGATTATGTTTATGTTGTTTGGAAACAACAACAATAGATCAGATCAGTGTTGCCAACATAATTCATGCATAGACAACGTTACCTGCGTACTGTTTTTGACTATTTTTGTGTTCTTAAGTTGAAACACTGGAGTACACAAAGTAAATCGAGAATGCGAAAAGTGAAAATGAGTGCGCAAAGTAAAATAAATACGAGAATCACCTGTTTTGCGACGTATATCAAGTGCGAAAACAACCACTTTCTCGGGTAGACGTAGGAAAACATATTAATGAACCTTTCCTTAAAAATCAATGAACTGCTCCCAAGTTCCCTTAAGTAATTTAACATCGCATGGAACAATTTTTCATCCTAGAGGATTTTTTTAAAGGTCAATTATTGACTTTTTTGATTTATTCGAATTATGTTACTTCACTAATTTAATAGTGAATAGTTTATTATAGTTTTGGTTTAACTCTCTTGGTTTTGCTTGTGAGGAGCGACGTGGAACCTTTTGTAAAAACAATATAAAACTAGATAAAAGTTGTTTTACTGTTCTGTGTTTTACACTAACCAATCCATATTTGGCAAAGGGTTTTCAGGTTTATAGTTTATACCGTGTCGTAATAGCAGCCATCAGCAGTTTTAAAGCTAAAATTCTATACAACCGTTGTATAGAGGAGAATTTTACATGACACGCCCAAGTTAGGTTTAGGCCCACAAAAACAATACAAGAATTCTTTAGGTTTCGTAAGAAATAACTGAGTTGTTTTCCAACAAATATGTTTTCCGAAAAACAAGCTCTTTTATCTCGGGAAAACATATGAATCGTCTATAAAATATTTTACTATTCAGTTGTTGAAAAAATGTCACAACTCTTATACAATGGTTAACAAATACAAGTTTGATATCTTTCCATAACATAAGAGCCGTAACACAGGATTTCGTTTGGGCATACATGTGCAAAACCTTAATATTTTAATAATATCAGTTTCATTTGCAAGATTTGACACATTACAGATTACACACAACACTGAGCTGTTTGGGATTTCACTAAGAGACACTTTGTAGATTTGGGATTAATAACAGACTGTTACAAAACAGAACGATTCATCTATATTATGAAAATTACACCGGTGCGGAAAGTTACAAATTTATCAACTGAGTCGAAAAAATCAACTAGAGCATTAATAAGTTGTCGTATTGATTCTGCGTGCGACAAAAGGTAATATAAAATAAACGCGTGTTCGGTGAAACTTCGTATTTTATTTTAGAATGTAATTATTTAGGCAAATATTTATGGAAAACACAATAAAAGCAATCTATTTATACGTACAAATACGTACAAGTATATCACAAAAGATCCGTTTTAAAAATTTAAGAAATTCATATCCTTTTACAAACAATTTGTATGGAAAACATTTTGAATATTGTAGTACTCTTCCGCGTATTCATAGGATTGGAAATGAAATTTCTACAAGTTTAGATCTGTTTGATACCTTGAAAAATTAAAAACTGAATCAAAAGACTTTCAAATTTGTTTTAAAATTGAAAGTAATTTAACAATTTAAGTTCTAATATACTATATATTTTAAAAATTGTACTATTACCTATTTCATTTTGTACTACTTGTAAATGGTTTGTCCGTTAATAAATGAATATGAATATTTATATAAAAACGAATTATGTTTACAAATCATCAATAGAGAAATGCCAAATGTATAATTTAACTCAGCTAGTTCAATATACTGTCAAAACTACCTTGATCTGAACAGTACCTTTCTACCGATCATTAATAAAAGCATTATGGTGAGCTAAGTAAACTATTTATTGGGGTTTCATACGGGTAACACATGGAATTGAAAAGAAATGTTACGATCATTGAAGCAAAAAACTCACGAAGAATATATTAAAGCATAGTTTTAATTTAATCGAATAATCAAGCTTACCCAGTGAAATGCATAAACTATAGAGACTACTAACAAAAGTTACTGTGAGTTTGGCAAAGTTCAACATTAGACTATTAGATAAGACGATACATAAGATCACGCAAAGATTACATACAAAAGGTAGAAGACAAAAGGACAGCGATGTTTCCACTTGGTTGGTTCACTCCAAGTTGGAACTCGTGTGACCGGTGATCCGTAAACCAATTACTCTGCTAATTACCCTTCATTCTTGTCCATTAGCTGTTTTGGCTTTGTGCCGACATCTTGCGTCATATTCCTATCTGTATAGACTCTGTGCCTATATCTTACACACATTCATTACCTGTGTCACCTCTGGATCAATCTTGTGTCACATTCATTACCTGTGTCCCCACTGTATCAATCATGTGTCACATTCATTACCTATTGGCGTCACATTCATTAGCTTGTCGTTTCTGTAGCGATATCGTGTGTCTCATCATTACCTGGGTCGTCTCTGTGGAGATATCTTGTTCTACTTTGCAGTGCTGTTTTTTTTGTGGTTATATATATATATATATAGATATATATATAGATATATATACATACAACATATCTTAGTTCATTTTTATTTCAACTGTATTGAAATATCATTCTAAAACACGAAGTTTTTGGGCAAATGTTGGTAAAAATAATCACCTGAGTTTTTCACACTATGAAAACTTCTCGCTGGACATTGGATCAGTTAAGAGGCGCCAATCGGTTTTTTGATCGGTACCCGGTTTAAACAAATACGATAAGTGGTTTGAACACCCTTCTAGAAAAGTTAATTTACAAAAAAAAAAAAAATGGTGGAATACAACATTGAAAATCCAAGTGAGGTGAGATAATATCTAATCTTTTAATTAAAGCGGCACTGACAGAATAATGAATTATGTAATCATTATCATTTTTGTACCTTATGCGGTTTTTATTGAGACCTTATGTTATTCTTATTTCTGTTATAATATTATACACTCGCTTATATTTTTTGATTAATATTCAGGGTTTGATTAATATACACATTTTACTAAACAGCGTGTATAGTAAAATGTGGACTAGCTCTACGTTTAGGAATTCCACTCCTAAAGTAGATCTTTAAATGTGGAGTAAGTTTTGTTTTTGCCAGTCGGGATGTGTGTGTTTTTTACAAAATACATTATGATACATGATCCATTGCTATGCTATAAATTAAACGTACTTTTAGCTTTATGGAAAATTTAAGAATAAAAAATATATATTCAGGAATATTGTGTTGGAAGTGGAACTTTACAAAAAGGATTCAAAACGTCATTTACAGCTGCGCGGGTGAAATGGACGATAGCAGCCCCCAATTCGTCCCGTTCAGTCGTTAACAGTTGTTTGGTTTGTTTCCGTTACAAATAAACAAACATTGTCGCAGCTCTTTGTTTATTCGCGTCTTTCTAATTCTTGGTATAGATTAAAATACAATTTGTACAGTGGTCCAAATCTAAAATAATATATCGCAATTTAAAGACCTTTATTTCAGTTGTAAACTTTTATAAGTAATAAAGTTGAAAACAGGAAAACAATATCATGACGTTTATCTTTAAGTTATCGATATGTAATAAAAACAGTTTTTTTATTTGTTCAGCGATTACCTACCTCAAAAAGTAATAATTCATTTACATGTTTAGTATAAATCAAAAGCTATTACCCTTTAGATGTGTCTTTTGGGGTTTTGTAAAACGTCCAGTTCTGTCCCAATATCTTTCGTCACATTCATTAGCTTTGTCGCCTCTCTAGCTACACTAAAAGTCAGGGCTACTCTACAAGGGTTTCGTTAATCATACGGAGCTATTTTGGGTAGATAATCATGTGATTACACATGTTTCCACGTTTATTTTTAAAACAAAATATAATACATTATTGCGAATAATAAGTTGTAAAAAATTACTTTCGGTCATGATATATATATACTTGAGGCGTTATTTGAAAATATAGAATACCCTATTCTATAAAGGTACTTATTTACTTTTAGGTACTTAGTACTTTTTTGAAAGATTATAAAAAAAATCATTATACTCTTTACTATAAAGCAAAGTAAAACACGTAGACTATTACAGTATTAAGAAATTAATGAAGTAATATGTTTTACAGGTTTTTATAGTTACTTAACACTTAAAAAATTAAAAATCAAATAGAAGACATCACTTAATATATTATTTTAAACATTATTAATTTCGCCCGTTTAGATCGACCTATCTTTGGTTATCTATGGCTAAAAGGAATGGACAAAGCCTTCATGGGGGTAAACGCAATATGAGCACAGCATTCTTGTTGCCTACCTAAATCCCGCAGGCGTCTTGAAACCCACTCAAACGTCGCACAGAGCATCTACAGTATAATCGTAATACCTTACTGGTGTTGTAACTGGTGTTGTAACTGGTTTAGATAGGCTGATTTGTAGTCATTGGAGGATTCCTTTAATTTAGAAATGTTTCAGACTGGTCTTATTTCATCTAGGTACATTTCAACAGGTAAGATATTTGAATCGGTCTAATTGGTAACGTAGACCGCCTCCTTGACCCCAGACGAATCGAGGTTTCCTAGCAAGTACCGCCTCTTCTCTCTCCAAAATGATCAACCAAAGGCATCACAGCAGTTGGTATAAGGGCGTGGTTAATATTAACTACCTGAAACATAACCACCCTGACTGATCTTCACATCGGTTAACCTACTAATGTTACCAAGTTGAACTGTTATCAAATTGAAGGAATCCCGTCTTAATAAGGATCACTAGTAGGCACATGACCAATAAAAATAGAGGGACCTATAGTCTATGTGAAATCTAAACCACAAATTTCTACCATAGATTAACTAAAAGAGAATCTACTTAGCAGTAGACAAAACTAATATTTGTCTGTGAAAAATGCAGTTTGACCTCCAAAGATTCGTTGTTATTTCAGACAATCAATCAACCATGATTAGGATAGGGCTTTATTTTTCGTGTTTGCATAAACAGGCTTAGCTGCTGTTATTTTAGAACAACACCTCTCCGCAAACTGATGAAGTAGACTGTCTTAGTATAAGATGTATTCTCTGAAATAACATTAACTAAAGTGGAACAACAATAAAACTGAAAGTAGTCTGAAAATAAAAGTTTTTTATTAGTTCCATTATTGAACACATTATACAGGGCCTACTTCAATTATGTTGACAATTTTGTAATGAGGCTGTGTGGTGCTGAAAAAACATGAAACATTCCTTATTTGAGCCCGGATGAAATTTACTAATATAACTCTTTAGAATCCGTTAAAAAGACTAGTAAGCAAATAATTAGACGATGTTGATATTTTTCTGTTCTATTCAAATCACTGAAACGAGATTATTTTAATCAACTGTTAGGCCGGGGAACTGTTATTCAAGCTGTCAGTAGCAGGAAAGGACTCTCAAAATTAAAAAGTTGATGACGATTCTACCTTTAAAGTTGTAATTCACAGCTACACTTTCTATTCATATTTTTCGAAATTTTTATCTTTTAGATATCAACGTCATCATCTTTATATATAATTCTGTAAGCGAAATTTTTAAGTCAAAATTTTGGGAGTTTGGCAAATTGCAGGATGATGGGAGAGGGCTCATATTAAAGAGAATGATCTCAAGGAGTCGGGAAATATAGCAGGATTTCCAAAAGGTTACCAGTAAACGAGAAATAACGTAAAACATCCCCCATAAGAAAATCATGAAATTTAAAAACATCTGCTTTGTTTACATTAACACATTGATCAAGTGTCTACTTTGTTTATGAACTGACAGTAAAACATCAGATAAGGCAGCGAATTGGAGCGAGGTTAGTGGCTATGGTCCCTTTAAACCACTAGTTAATAAATAAGTCAGTTAATCATAAATATTAAGTTCGTAAGATTTGCCATAGAAACAATATTTTTGCAACCAAGGACAACAAATAAAATACAATTTTTCTGTTTAATATACTGTAAATGTGAATGTAAAAATAGTCTTACTTAAACTGTTCGATCAACAAACTAATTGGCATTAAAAAGTTGAACCAAATTACTACTTAAATTAATAAAAATGTTGTATAAATGAATCCGGTAAAAAAGGTAGTAAAATTACTGTCTGTAATATTAAATAAATATCAAATATCAGCAAATATCAAATATAAATTATTTACTTAGCACAGTTTGAAGTACTTATTTACAAATTTAATTCCACATCCCACTAATACCAAGTTAACAATATATGTTTAAATACCCCCGTAGCAGCAAACCTGCATACTCAGCGAATTTCCAATGCATATTAATTTATCTTAATACCACATAAAGCCACATACCAAGTTTTATCAATATACATTCATAAATAATCGATTTATGACATTTTAATTATTCTCCATAAGAGTAACATGGCGGCTGAGTATGCAGGTTTGCTGAAATAAAGAACACTAAAAATGGGCTTCATACAAATATCAATATAACTCAACTACGTAAAGCCACATACCAAGTTCTATTACTTTATGTTCATAATTAAAGGAGATAACACGTTACTTATTCTCCATAAGAATAACATGGGATTGAGAATGCAGGTTTGCTGCTACGGGAACTATCGGCCAAAAAATCTGTTTTTGTGCAAATATCAATAGATCACAATGAAATGAAGCAATATACCAAGTTTCGTCAGGATAAGGTGATAAATTAGCGAGATATACAATTTTTCTTATCCTCCATAAGAATAACATTGGAAAACGTACTGTGTTTAGCACTTTCAATATCTCAGTAACAAATTGATGTAGATCAATGATTAAAACACCAAATTGTGCGTCTTTTAAAGCTGATTCCAATGGGAAAATATAAAATTTTACTTTTTCAAAAATTGTATGTAATAAACTCAAAATACCCCCGTCGCAGCAAACCTGCATACTCAGTGAATTTCCAATGCATAATATATGTCTTAATACCACATAAAGCCGCATACCAAGTTTCATAAAAATATATTCACATATAAGCGATTTTAATTATTCTCTATAAGAATAACATTGGTAATGAGTACGTAGGTTTCCTGAAATAAGGAACACAAACAATTGGTTTTTATGAAAATATAAATAGAATTTAACTAGGCGAAGCCACATACCAAGTTTCATCAATATTCAATCATAAATAAGCGCTATATAACATTTTAGTTATTCTCCATAAGAATAGCATGGTGGCTGAGTAAGCAGGGTTGCTGCAACAAGGAAAAAATGGGTTTTTATGCAATTATCAATATAACTCAATAAAGTGAAGCTATATACCAAGTTTTATTAATTTATGTTCATAATTAAGGGAGTCAATACATTTGACTTATTCTCCATAAGAATAACATGGGGGCTGAGTACGCAGGTTTGCTGCTGGGAATAATCACCAAAAACTCAGTTTTTTGTGCAAATATCAATTTACCAGTACTACGTGAAGCCACATACCAAGTTTCATCAACACACATTAATAAATAATCGAGATATAAAATTTTATTTATTCTCCATAAGGATAACATTGGACAACGTACTGTGTTTAGCACTTTGAATATCTCTGCAACGGTTGGGCGTAGAATCAAAATTTAAACACCAAAATGATTGTTTTGTGGAACTGAACAGATTGGTTAAAGCAAATGTGAAGTTTACATTAAAATAAACTGAGGAAAAGCCAAAAACCTTTTTCCCAAAGATTAACATGGGAGATTTTATGAGTAGGTTTTTTTGGATTTTCTCCGCAACCACTTAACCTAGGTTAATAATTCAAAAAAACTATATTATTTGTTTTTTTAAGCTCTATAACATGGTAAAAACCAAAATTAAGTTTTTTAAAAATTTTAGGGAGAAAAGTGCAAACAACTGATTTTTGGAAAATTTAAAAACCCCATAAACCCCCCTTCCCTTGGTCCGATTTTTCTGGTTTTCGAACTTCAAGTCATGAATGTCATTTTACACATTTGAGCCAAATTTCATCGAAATCGGACGTTTTTACTCAAGTTATCGCATTCACGGACATACATATATATATATATATATATATATATATATAGCCTATATATATAGGCTATATATATATGTAGGCTATATATATTATAAATATATATATATACATATATATAATTTTGAACAAATAGTGTTTTTGGCATCTGGGGACCTCAAAACAAAAAGTTATCATGGTCTGGGGCTAAAGTCTTACCATGAGACCTACGGTAATAGCGTCTTCCCTATAGGGGAAATTCGCTAAAACCCATTTTTGGGGTACAAAACCCCCCCAAAATACCCCTTCGGATAGGTCGATCTGTCTGGTTTTCGAACTAAAGTTATAAATGCTGCTTTACACGTTTGTCCCAATATATCCAGTTTCGAACAAATGGTGTTTTTGGGGTCTGGGGACCTCAAAACGAAAAGTTATCATGGTCCCTGGCCTAGGTCTTACTATGCCGACTACGGTAATAGCTTCTTCCCTCAAGGGGAAATTCGCTAAAATGTAAGAAAATATACAGAACCTCTTGGTAGGTAGCGGTTCCAAATCAATCGAACCTTTAAATTTAGATACATAAAAACAACATTGTTTGGTTTGCTTGTCAACAAACTCATTTGGATCATATGCTTGGTAACTTATTAACTTTGCTCAAGGGATAAAATTAACCTATGTGGTGCACTCTGTGTATAAACATCATTATGAGTGTAATTTTATGTTCAATTAGTTATCTGATGGAATAAAATAACGCCATAATACTAATCTCTAAAATCTGGTGCCTCTTAAGAGGAGCCCTAAGAGATCATGATTTGGAGTCCACAAAAAGGCAAATAAGAGGAAAGTTCTTTCTGTAATGCAAAATTATAATTTATAGAATACCAATTATATAAACATTACATTCTTTAAAAAATACAGACACAAAGAAACGTTTTAGAGGACTTGGAGGAAATAGTCATATCTCATAATTAGTCTTCAGTCGTAGGTAGGTCCCAAGACTACCACGAGACACCCTTAGATGTGATACTGCATGTGATGCCTGAATTTACATTCACTAGTGTTCACTGGGCGTGACGAGTGTTTTACTCACTTTTAAAAACTCCGTCTTTCTGGAGCCCTGTTTGTAAAATATCATATGTCTGTTAAAATACCTCATATTATATTTAAATAAGTAAATTCATAAAAAATAAATTCTATTAAAATTTGAAATATCTGATGGAATCAGCTGAACTTGACTCCAGATTCCAAGAATCTTTCAGTAAGCAATTATAGGACTGGAAAAATGGTAAAACGTTTATAGCTAACACAATCCGTCCAAAACAAAACAAACAACATGATAATTTATAATTTTGTAATCAAGGGAACCAATAAGTGTGAATTTACACAAGTAAAAAGAATTTAATGAACTAAAAAATATAAATCAAAGCAATTCCATTCTTTGATCATGAGACATTCGAATTGTTTGAGAGAGCTTGGAGATGTTTCAACGCTTCATTTGGCGGTCCCATTCCACCTTTTATTTACTGTTTAATATTGAACTTAGAAATTAATTAATGTTTTTAATTTGTAGTATTTAACATCGACACTATCACAATGCAGTACAAATGAATTAACCTGAAATTTCGAATTACTTATTTGCTAATCAGTTAAACATTAGTCATCACTACCTATTCACTTATTTATTTATTAATAATAATTATTATTATATTTTAGGGGAAAATTTTTTTGCACAAAGATGAACAGCCTGTAAAGTGCTGCAAGATGTAGTCTATCAAAATCCCTACTCTTTCGTACTGTAACTTAAACAGTTTTTCATATGGCTTTAGGATAAGATTACTTTAGGTGTACGTCCTCAGGGCTTACTCCTTTCCGGCCGACATAACGGGTTAAGACCAAGCTAACGCCCAGGTCTATGACGATCTTTTTTGTAAGGGATATTTAAGGACCAAATTTGTAGAAGCCTAAAGCGGGACATGGTTTAATTAACTGCAAATACCGGGGGGGAGGGGTTGTGGGGGTATGGAGTACCCCCATAAAATGGACAGTTTTCCCCAAATATTACTCACTATTTAAACTACAGGTTTTGCAATCTTTCATAAAATAATACAATACCATGCATTAAACACAAATACAGGTTTGTGAGGTTGATTAGAGAGAGAGAGAGAGAGAGAGAGAGAGAGAGAGAGAGAGAGAGAGAGAGAGAGAGAGAGAGAGAGAGAGAGAGAGAGAGAGAGAGAGAGAGAGAGAGAGAGAGAGAGAGAGAGAGAGAGAGAGAGAGAGAGAGAGAGAGAGAGAGAGAGAGAGAGAGAGAGAGAGAGAGAGAGAGAGAGAGAGAGAGAGAGAGAGAGAGAGAGAGAGAGAGAGAGAGAGAGAGAGAGAGAGAGAGAGAGAGAGAGAGAGAGAGAGAGAGAGAGAGAGAATCACTAATTAATCAAGTAGATAACTAATAATAATAATAAAAAGCTTTATTTTCACATATTAAAAGACACATTACATAGTCAGTCAACAGCTGCACAACAATGGTCAACAATGACCGTCTGTTGGGTTGGCATAATTATAACGTCCATGCTCGTAATAAAATAGCTTTTCTTGTACACTCCTGAAAACCTGATAACAAAATAAAAAACCAAAAATATACATATGTTTAACCTATTTAAAACAAAGGAAGAGTCATTTGTACAAAGAACAGGCAGCATTGTATATCCTTTAATTTCTAAAACTATTTTTATTTCTGTCATGGATTCTCTACAAATGTAGATGCATAAATATCAGCGCAAAATTTTAGTGAAAAATCTATATTTTTGGAACAAATGGTCCATTCAGGGCATTAAATTATAAAGGTATTTGGTTCATTTGGTTCATTTGAACGTTGGAGGCTTCTAATTTGCCTTTTGTAAAACATTTTTGTTTGTTTTTGGTTTCCATTTGTTTAGTACTGCTGCCTGTTCAAGTAGATAACTACGTATCGTAAATGTTAGGTAACTAAATTAAATATTACAGCTGTCTTAAACCACTATGATATGCCAAACGTAACTATTAGATAACTATTTTCACAATTTAGGGCTACTAAGATTATTAATATTAAAAGTTAATGGAGATAAATTGTGAGTTTTTAATTTACAATGGAACTCTAAACAAAAATTAAAGCCGATATCCAGACTGTCGATATCCAATATTAGCGGGTAAATAGTAGAGCAAAGAGCCCAAGTCGGTAATCGAGGCAGCGTCGACTTGGGGTGGACGGAGGGAACTCTCAAATATGCAGTTTTACAATCCCAATTTTGTTTTTGTTTTTGTTTTGTTTTGCTTAAAACTCAAAAAATGTCCGTGTTCCTGTGTTTATTCAACCGAGAAGTATTGAAATCACTTCACAATACTATAACTTGTCTATAAGCCCCTTACAGTATTTAGGAATGAAGGTATGTTACCAAATATTGATCTCACACGTTTAAAACATGCTTTTATATATTATTAAGGTAAAGGAATTTGTTCTTTACCTTTAATCTGGTGGAGGAAATAATTTGTCGGTGCATAATTTGAAATCATCTAATCAAACAACTTCTTGATTAGCATGTTAGGTTTTGTTATAACAACGCGGTGGTAATTTAAGAGGTTGTTGCGGACATTTTCCATCACTGATTAGTAAAAACGAGTTGATTGATTTTACAGTGATGGAAAAATTCTGCAATAATCTCTTAATCAACATAAACTTACAATCACTAACAATGCATTTTAAACAAACAACGGGCGGAATTAACATGTTTTACAACATTTTAATATATTTACTAATACACGGTAATTACATACCAGACTGTAAATATATAATATAAAAGATGGTAGAAGATAAAGGATTTCGATCGGTCATGTCAATTATCACCAGGAATGACATACAATTCGAAAATACTTTTAAGAAATAGAAATTATCACCTTTAAATGTTACGTTGATGTAGATACGGGAAAAAACTATTAATAAGATGTTCAAATAAGACAGTGTTTTACTTTTTGGCAAAATGAGATGATCGTAGTAAATCCTCAGATAAGTTTTAAGCTTTTCCTCTGTCTAATCTTGGACTCATAAACAAAACATTTCACTGTAAGGCGGAAATTAAACCAGCCTTACGTCTTAAGTCAGAATTGTCGAGATTTTTGTGGTCGACTTGCAAATGCTCTCAAGATACTTTGTGGTGCAATTAAACAATTCAATTTTACTTTTGTCGTAAATAAATTTTGCAAGGGAGTAGGAAAAACTATGTTTTGATAAAAAAAAAAACAGTTTTGATTCAAACATATTGTTACACATTGTAAAATGAGTTCGATCTTACTGTTTTATGACTCCATACCGATACAGGTTATGAATGCATCACAGATGTAATATGACCGTAGCATTTTCATAAACAGGATACACTGGATACCTGTACAATGCAGCCTAATACAAAGCAGTTGACCATTGTGTAATACTGCTCGCAGTAAATCACTGGCTAGGTATCAATTGCTGGAATATTGGACCTTGTTAAATAGGCTTATGCTATTGTTTGTTATTGAAAAGAGATATTATAAATATTGCACTTAAAAATACAACTTGTTGTGTATAATTTAGTACCCTTAGTCTACAATTGTATTCAAGTAATAACAAATAACTTGAGTAACGTTTGTACTCAAATGCATTCAAAGTGGCTGTAAATATTTATATGGATTGAAATATCTTTTATAAATTGTAAATGGAGTCTTTTATGAACCGAGCAAACACAAATAACAACAAAATATAAACAATAAATAAGGAGACAGTAAACTAAATGTTACTGTCATATTTATTTGAGAGTTTCATCAACACAAATAATAATGTGTTGCAAACATACTACATAATATTTCAAATTTTATTTTTGTCCTTCTCGTTGTTTTGGCCACAAAGATTCAGTTAAGTAATTACACAATTAATTTTATTCAATCTATTTGATTTCTGTTTGTTTGAACTTGTTTCTGTTTATTTTAAGCTTAAGCTTGTTTATTTGCTCTTAATCATTACAACATCGGCTTAGAAAGTCTCAATGTTTATCTTTGGCAGATCATGGTTTTATTTGAGCAGGCGATTTTATCGTATGTTTACTTCCCTCCGGTATTACTGGGTATTTTACTGTGTCGCAAAACAAATCACCGGAAGAGGAAATGGAACAGAGATAACTATTGGACTTCCTTTACTCCGTGAACTCTATATATTTACAGTTATATATATATATATTTATAATAAAACTAAATTATTTGTCATCGTCAACTGTGTTTCAATGACATTGGAATATCTACTTAGTAAATTATTATCGTTCTGTTATACTTAACTGATTGAGGGATGAATATTTTGCTTTGAATGTTATTGATTCGATAAAAATCGTATGTAAACAACTAAACTTACATAAAACAAATTAACAACTGTTTTAGTGTACATACATTTTATGCTTACAATTATATCGACACATAACTCACATAATGATATCATCACAATAGTTTAGCAATTCAATGTTTTTACTGTCATAAAGTATCGTCATTATTTTTGTAATTTTATTTAACTTACGACTCTATAAGGTAATTTAAGTTAAATCTCGAAATATAAAAATCAATGTTTGTCTATTTATTCTTTATACGCTCCTATACCACTCATGCTATTGCGATTTAACTCTGCATGTTCATTCAAGTTAACCCTAGGGATGATTATAGCCAATAATAAAGGTCCAAGTGCTTTTAAGGCTTCGCCTCACTTCGCCTCAGTTTGGAGTTATCAATGTTATATGGAGAAATGATTTTATTTAAGTTTACATGGTACCAATATTCTTAACAATAGAAAAAGAAACAGGAATCAAAAGTAGGAAAGAAAAACCTCGCGGACGAAGTTGCGCCGGGTGCCAGCTAGTTGTATGCAATTCTAAAGCTTTTATATTAAATATTGTCTATATAACTAGTATTAGGGCAGAATAGATAGTGACTGGGTTTAGAAATATTCTCACAGTGCAACCGGATGGGTAGACGGATTGAAAATACCATTCGGTGTGTGGTCTAATAAGATATACCGTCCATCGACTTGAGTCCTAGAGCAATACGTTTTTACAGTAATCTGGTTTATACAATTTATTTTTCAAAATTAAATTTTTATATTTTTAAATTCTTATATATTGCACATTACTTTAAAAAAATACTTCTGAAAATTTTGTTATTACTTGCGATAAAAAAAATAAATAAAGATGTGTAAAACTTTTGGAAATTAACCCTCCCAAAAATAGGATTCTTATGTATCATAATAAAGCGTAGATATTTTAAAACTATATCCAAAGAAGCAATTTAAATAACTTCCTATGCCAATAGATAATTTGTTAGTGGACTTTCTAATGATCCACGTGTAAATATTTTGATTTTAGCGAATTTCCCCTATAGGGAAGAAGCTATTACCGTAGGTATCATGGTAAGACTTAAGCCCAAGACCATGATAACTTTTTGTTTTAAGGTCCCCAGATGCCAAAAACACTATGTTTTCAAATTTATATATATTTATTTATATATATCCATGTATATATATATATATATATTTATATATATATATATTTATATATATATCTATTTATATATATATATATAAATATATATCTATATATCTATATATGTGTCCGTTAACACGATAACTTGAGTAAAAAACGTCCGATTTTGATGAAATTTGGCTCAAATGTGTAAAATTACATTCATGACTTTAAGTTAGAAAACCGGAAAAATCGGTCCCTGGGAAGGGGGGTTTATGGGGGTTTTACATTTTCCAAAAATCAGTTTTTTGAATTTTTCACCCTAAAATTTTTGTTAAAACTTAATTTTGGTTTTGACCATGTTATAGAGCTTAAAAAAACAAATAATATAGTTTTTTTGAATTATTAACCTAGGTTAAGTGTTGCGGAGAAAATCCAAAAAACCTACTCATAAAATCTCCCATGATAATCTTATGGGAAAAAGGTTTTTGGCTTTTCCTCAGTTTATTTTAATGTAAACTTCACATTTGCTTTAACCAATCTGTTCAGTTCCACAAAACAATCATTTTGGTGTTTAAATTTTGATTCTACGCCCAACCGTTGCAGAGATATTCGAAGTGCTAAACACAGTACGTTGTCCAATGTTATCCTTATGGAGAATAAATAAAATTTGATATCTCGATTATTTATTAATGTGTGTTGATGAAACTTGGTATGTGGCTTCACGTAGTACTGG
This sequence comes from Allygus modestus, assembly GCA_963675035.1. Taxonomy (NCBI): domain Eukaryota; kingdom Metazoa; phylum Arthropoda; class Insecta; order Hemiptera; family Cicadellidae; genus Allygus; species Allygus modestus. The sequence continues at coordinate 108,509,096 of OY776114.1, read as the reverse complement.
TAAATTGATATTTGCACAAAAAACTGAGTTTTTGGTGATTATTCCCAGCAGCAAACCTGCGTACTCAGCCCCCATGTTATTCTTATGGAGAATAAGTCAAATGTATTGACTCCCTTAATTATGAACATAAATTAATAAAACTTGGTATATAGCTTCACTTTATTGAGTTATATTGATAATTGCATAAAAACCAATTTTTTTCCTTGTTGCAGCAACCCTGCTTACTCAGCCACCATGTTATTCTTATGGAGAATAACTAGAATGTTATATAGCGCTTTTTTATGACTGAATATTGATGAAACTTGGTATGTGGCTTTGCCTAGTTAAATTCTATTTACATTTGCATAAAAACCAATTGTTTGTGTTCCTTGTTTCAGCAAACCTACGTACTCATTACCAATGTTATTCTTATGGTGAATAATTAACATCGCTTGTATGTGATTATATTTTTATGAAACTTGGTATGCGGCTTTTTGTGGTATTAAGACATATATTAGGCATTGGAAATTCGCTGAGTACGCAGGTTTGCTGCGACGAGGGTATTTAATCCTATAACCCAGCTTAAATTGAAGATTTGTGCTTGTTTACTTACGAACATTATTGTAATGTAAACAAAAACATTTTAATTGATGTAACGTCAACACTATTTATAAGTTGGGGAAAGGTAAACTACTTTAATACTGTAGAAGGTAAGTAAACAGATTTCCCCGAGTGTATCGCTAATATTTCTCGATTTCAATCTAATACAAGTGTTGGCTTAAGGTGGGGGTTGTTGAAAGGGTGGTTCTCACAGGGGTTAGAATCGCTCTCATGTTTACTCATGTTAAACTGTTTGCCGATCAAATATACTTCAAGTGGTTAGTTATAGGCTCTATACTTTATTAATTGAAGTTAATAATTTTAGTGAGCGTTTTACAAAACGTGTTCACTACATTATGTTATTATCTTATTTGAAGTTTTGAATCACAAAATTGTGACTTAAAAGACACCAAGTATAGTCGCAATTTAGTGTAAATACACTTTTCATAAACAATAAGCTAGTACAGTGTCCATAGTGCAATCGTCTAAGAGTATTCGTCGGTAAAGGAGCTATTAAATGCCATATGATGTTAACCAAATAATATTATAAATCGTAGTAAAACAAGTAGATATATCTGTATTCAGTTGGAAATAAAATAATATTCTATTACACAAGAGAGTATTCCATCAGAAACACCGTGTTCGTTGGGAGCATTAGTCGCTGTAGTTTTGAATACATAAACCTCAATCACAACGAAGTATCATTTTGGGCTCTCTTTTTATCAAACTGAAACGAAATATATATAACATGTTGACAGCAGAGGTGAGTGCTGCAGCTGTAGTACCGTAAATGGTTCTCTTTCTGTTCGATATTGAATTGGCCTGTGAACTTAAAACTGAATATGAATTATTATATGGTTAACTATCTCCTATATAAATACTGGGTTGTCGAAAATATCCGTACAAAGAAGTTGACGCTGTAATATTATACTAGCAAATCCAGCTGCTCGAATTCGAGAAAACACGGTTCTGTTAGTTTAAATTGAGATTTCATTCAAGAATTTAGCTTAAAACAACTATTCTTGATTCTGTAATGTGATTTGTTCCATTCAACACATGTCAAATGCTGAATTTCAATGATTGTGATGCAGAGATAGTTCTCCTCTCCTTATTCAACCTGACCTATAATATTATAAAGAGGAGGTGGTTTCTAACTGTCTGTCTGTCTGCCTTTCTGTCTGATGTTCCGGGTGAACGCAAAAACTACTGAACCGACAGGGCTGAAACTTTACACAAACTTGAACCCATGCAACACATAGAACTTGCAACATGCAACACTTCTTTAAAATCCCCTTGGGCTCCACCCCGTGAACGTCCTAAATGTTTACATTTCAGAAGAAAGTGAACATTCAGGCACTGTAATTCAAATATCTGTGGATACTTCCATTTGACAGCTTAAAGAGCAGAAGCAAGAGCAGCTGTTTCAAGCTAACTAAAATGAAATTTCATTGAATACAGGGGGGATAATTTCATAGAGGGTAAAGAAAACACCTGTGCGAAGAACGGGTAAAGAAAACACCTGTGCGAAGAACGGGTAAAGAAAACACCTGTGCGAAGAACGGGTACGTCAGCTAGTAACTGATAAAGTATTGCCAAACTCGTAAAAGAATGTAATCCAAAATTAATATAACACGAAACTTTTACAAGGCACATGAACTTATTGTTAGAAATACCAAAACACGAAAATCTACATAACTGATTGTGACATATCAGTTACAAAACTATCTAATAGTAGCATAGTTAGCCAATTTAGTTTTCTAGATTGATCATTGCAGATTACAGGTAGACGCGGCATTATCACATAGCTGATGCACCATTGGTGTTTGAAGGGGAGTGGACCCAGGGCCTTGAGGACCTGTTACCTAAATGAATAGTAAGTGGTCAAGTAATAGTAATGAGAGTATAGTATAGAGTAATATCCGAAATAAATAAATGGCAGATTTAGACATAGTGCAACTTGTTTTGGCTTGGAAAAGATTGATTTTAAAATCTATCAAAGGCTTGAAACAAAATGAGGTGGTACTTTTGTTTGGATAGTTGATTTTCTTTAAAAAATACGGCGGTTTTTAAATTCAAAATGAACAATGCTGTTATTCCAGTACAATAAGGAATGTGGTGTAACATTGGTGAGAACGTGTTTGTTTTCGATTAATTTGCTTGTTGTTCTCATATGAAACAAAAACCAGTTCGCAAGCAGCACGCTGACGGGGGCAAATGATCATATTTGAAACTCAAAATATTAAATATTAAAACAAGTACTTGTAATTTTTTTTTAATATTGGATAACGCTTTCATTTGTTGCTATTCTAAGCGTAGGTGGAAAATATTACCTACTATTACATAGTTTACCTATCGTCAAAGTAGTTAACTAATAATTTGTCATCTTAAAAAAATAGTCATAATGTGGAGGATCGAATTGGGAACCTTCAAAGTACCAACTCCCGTCTGAACCATTTTGCCATGTCTGTAATTATTATATTTATTACAAATGAAGCGTTAGCGCTGTATCTAAACCAACAGCTTGTTTTATAACCTCTATTATCATCATCACGTTTGTGAGCACATTATCGCCTACACGAGAGGTTAAATATCGCTATTATCGTTTATTAAGATTTTGAAAAATAACATCAACCGATTGTTTGTTTGTTCTATCGAATTAATTGTTGCTCACTGCTTGATGAATTTTAACCTTAAGGAAGTTCGACATCCTACGCCACGGCAGCGCAGTGGATATGTTGTCAGATTCACGATCCCGGGTTCAAATCATACTTTTGATGTTTTGCTTTTTCAGGTCTGAAATTTCTGTTTAGTTTGACTTTATTTTGATTATACAAATCTATTTATTGTATACATGTTGCACAATGAACAGCCACTATACAGCACTCTACGGAGTTAGGATAGGTTGGTTTACTATAACTTTGTCGTGAACTGCAGCCGAATTTTGTTGTTATTTCTTATACGTAAATTAATTTGTAGAACTACAATTTAATATTGTATTCACAACTTTGAATTAACTTATATCTGATTAAATATAAATTGAGGTAAGCACTGCATATTTTTTCTTTTACACCACGAAACAACTATCGGAGTCGCGAGTTTATTCAATAAAACGAATAAGCAGCCGGTTGGTAAAATGTATCGATATCGGTTCGCCTGTGCAGGCGATAGTTTGCTCATCCATAACGTCCGGATAGCCTTCAGCTAAAAAAAGATGGGTAGGTAATTCGATTAATTATCGACTATCGTATTATATAATTGACTACCGATTCTAGCTGTTTGTTTTATAACATAATACAAATGAATTTACTTGTAAAAATTAATAACTTTGGCTGCAGTTCATGACAAAATTATAATAACCTAACTTAACTCCGTATGGTGGTTCTTAGTTGTACAACATTTTAAAAATTAATTAATTTTGATCTACAAAATATAAAGTAAACTTTGACAAAAAATCTAGACCTTAAATGGTAAACGAAAATAATAATTCTTGAAAAAATTAACATAAAATTAAAAAAGCGCAGACCCCAAAAAGTAATCAGCAAAAGTGGTAATTGAACCCACGACCGCCTGATCGCGAGTCGAATACTGAATCCATTGATCCACCACAGCATGTCGAGAAATGGGAAAATTACAATTTAACACGCTGTGATAATCTATAGTTGTTAGATGAGAACACTGCGATAATCGGGAGTCAGTAATATCATTGACTATAGATACTGTGTTATACTTATAGTCAATGGTAATACGATAGTCAATATTTAATCGAATAACCTACCCATCTGTTGTTAACTGAAAGCTATCCATAACGTACCACGCTGCACTAGACGGTCGTATAAGGCGCTTACAAAAAAATACAACAATTAAAGACATTTAAATATGTTTATATGGATACCCCAAACCAGTTTATGCGCTCATCAACCTCACAAGCACAGTTTTAACTATTTGAATCTTTTGGAATCAGATTTTTTCAGTTTTTATTTGGTTTATTAGTCGTGGGCAAAGTCGGCTTGAGTAGAGGGTTGTTGGTCAGGCTGGGGCTGGGTGGGGCGGCTCTGGCTCTGTTCTGGAGGGGTCAGCTGGGCGGGGGGGCAACCATCTTTGTTAATTAATAGGACTCTTCCAGAACAAAGTCGGGTCGCCTCACCCTCCTCCGTCATATCGCATTCGGATGCTCAGGTCAATCTTGTTCTGGATGAGGGTTAGGGTGGGGATGACTGAATCAAAAAGGTCCAAAAAAAACCCAACGCATAGGGCGGAGTAGGGGAAGACCAACAACTCTGAGAAACTATAGAAAACTATAATTCATGGAAGATCACATTGAAGGATGAGAAAGGAAATGTGAAGGACATACAAACAGAAGCTGCCGTTGACCTTCCAGCAGTTTCTTGACGACCGCACATCTTGAGGGTGTTGCCCCTAGTATGGACATCCACAGGCATTGCTTATCTCGAACATCAACAGATCAACCAGATCTATATTCCTGGGAAGATGCCACCTGATTAGAATACAAGAGGCAAAATATAGGTGCCCAAAATATAGGGCAGCAAGAGTTTTCATTGTTGACAAGTTGAATAATATGTTCATTCATATTAACAGCTGACCTCGGCCAAAAAGTGTCATCAAATGGTTTTCTTTTGCCTAGGTCGAAAAAGATCATCAACCGTTTTTATCCGAGAAATAAAAAGCACAACTTTAGCATCTCGATGCATGGGTGAAAACAACTGGTTTTGAAGTGGAATATTAAGAAACATTGAGTGTTTGGTTTGTGTTTGCTTATATTGCTCTTAAGTTGCTAAGTTTATATTTGAAATAATAATATTGACTTGTACAATCAACAAAGAGGATTTATTGATTGAACATATAAAAGAAACATATCATGGGCTAAACAAAGGGGTACAGGATAGTTTACAATATGGGGTATTGATCTACTTTACATACAAAGTGCTTCTTGTTCTTAGGGTGGGAATTTAGAGTTGGCAAGGATAAATATATGACATCAGATACAAAGACATAATATTTAAGATTCGAAAAAATAGTCCAAAGTATATAATTTAGTTAGTTGAATACACAATAGCCAATACTGGATCTCAAAGGCCCTAACAGTCATTGTTGGAAATTATGGCTTCCATTACCCTTGAAGTTGATTTTTTGAAAATATATTATACTGTTCAATGTTATTAGTTACATAAATGTTCTTGGAAATCAAATAATAAATCAAGTTCTCAGGTTCAAATTTTTACATTAATGATTAAATTGGTTGAGTTCTTGGCCTAATTAAAGTTCCAGTAGGCTATCCAATGGTGATTTAAAAACTGGAAAGATCTTATCAAAGTTCAGGTTTTACTTTTTGTCACAGAGCTACTGGTCTTGAGGTAGTCTGTTAAAATGGGTATTACTCTGTAACTTATTGATGATAAAAATATTTTGGCACGATAAGCGCAAAATAACTATTTAAAAGGGAGAAAAATGGAAACAGGGCCCTCTTTAGCTGTTTACACTAGGCCTTCATTATCTCCATTCCTGGTGAAGAAGCTTTTTTCATTCTTGCAATAGTTTGGGGTTTACAAAGCACCAAGTACTTTCTGGGTTGGAGAGTAAATACACTTATTTTCACTTTTAGCACTTGCTAGCCAATACACTTACACATTCACATGTTTATCTATTTAATAAGATCAATTTAGAATTTTATATTTTAATTTAGTTAGGCATTTGAAACAGCTCGTGGGTTACTTATAGGTTATCTACATAGTAATTAGACTATCAATATATATTAGTAGATATGTGTTTTTATGGTCTGATGAAGATTATTAGGCCTTAACCCTAATTGATGAAGATAATTTGAAAATGGATATGGGCAATTTTTCATTTGAACATTGGTTAAAATATATTCCTCGGTATTTAACATTTTATTTACGTAGGCCTGTCCAGTAAATTTATTATTTCTACCTATCATGGTTTATGAAACATCTCAGAAGCCAGATGACGACAAATATATTTTTATTGTAAATTTATATTACAGAAAAAGGAAGTATTCAATTATTACTTATAATATTCCTTCTTCTTGTATGAATGTTTATTTTTTAAATATGTTTATTTATTTAAAATACCTTTATAATTGTCATATGGAGGGTTTTTATAAATGGGATGGTAAGACTTTGTTGAAACATATCAGTATTCAGCCCCACATTGAATTTACTTCATTCGCTTATCAGGACTGAACATGTTCGATACATTTCCTACTCCATTTCCTCCAAACTGCATCTGCATTCTCAGATCCTTCGCTAAAAAGAAATTGGGTTTTCTTCAATCCTCTCTTTTGCATACCTAATAATGCTAAAATATATTAAACCCAATAGTGCATAACAAGTATTGATAAACTCGTTAAAGTGTGTAATCCAAACAAATGAACAGATACATGATTTTTCATAACAACAAACATGTACGATATATGTTACATATTTGGTAGCAATAACACAAAATAAGAGACAACTTATTTTGACATATCAGTAACAAAATCATCAAACAATACAGTTGAGTGATGACATTTTATTTTTGTACTGAAATTGGTGAAATAGCGATTGCTATATTATAGCCGGCTGGGATGAAAATGTCCAGTTGTAATGAGTGCATTTCAATAGCAGCTGGTGCAGAGTCAAATTCTCTCTTCGATTCGAATATTGAATAGGTCTTTCAATAGTTGACAGCATTCTTATCGCAACATTTTTACTTTAAACTATATTTGGAAAAAACCCAAATTTAATTAAATATTTCTTAAGTCCTTTTTTAAGTTGTGAAACCTCTCGTTATCTTTTTTATTTTCACCATGGAAGTACAGGATTAAAAACATCATTAGAGCTATCAGTTCTGTATTTTTACCTAACAGAAAAAAACAGCTTGAATTGTTATGTGACCAAATTCGTTGTGCGGTGTTGGAGTCACAGCAAAATTTTCCGTGATACTATTTGGATTAAAGAGGTTAATATATCTACAGGTCTTGTCGCGTGTCCTACATGAAAAAGTGAAGAAGTGAAACCTACCTGCTGACCACCATTTTCATAAGGTGGCCAATGAAATCCTCTCTCCTCAAGTTATATATTAGTCAGCTGACAAATATATAACTTGTTAAGAGATGATTTGGTTGGTTACCATGGGAGCAGAGTGGACAGAGGGGCAAAATGGTGGTCAGCATGTAGGCTACACTTTGTTACCCTAAACGAAACCTCTAGATTTATCAACCTCATTGATTGTGATCAACACATCTTTCCACTAAAACTTCAAATTGATTACGTTTGAACGTCACGTCTAAACAGTGAATTAACGAACCTGTTTACAACACTCCAGCTAGCTTTTTGGATTTCAGTAATCGGTTTTGTATTCGTATACGCCATAAACCGATAACGATACGCTGCGTAAAACTGCTCCGGACATTCATCAGTAAATCTGTGGTTTTTAAACAGAATAAACTGCTTTTCACTTGGTATAATTTTCCTGTAATCGTGTCCGTTCTACAGAGAATTCGGAAATATTGTCGTGTATGTTAATTAATACTTTTCGTGATTGTTTGTGTTTGGGAGAGCCTTTTATCAACACTATTTTAATGATACAAGTCTCAAGAGTCGTTGAATGCTTTTTTTAATAATGGTTCTTTATCATTCTGTAAATAAATAATTTATATAATCTAATGTCAAGTAGTATACTGAACAATATTACATAATAAAGGTGTTTTCTCTAAATCAAAAATTAAATATGTTACCCGATCTTGTAACATAGTTTTATTTTCTTTCTATAAAGCACATGTACTGCACAATTCCCTATACAAATGAGGTAGTAATAAATTTATCTTGTCTGTGATTTTAGTTGGGCCTTACAACAAGTTTCAACGATAAGAAACATAAGATAATTTGTGGGTGATGGGGCTAAGATAAATAAAGATAAAGATGGATTATATTAAGTTATACAGGGAATTATATTTAGTTTTAATTTTTCCGAAAGGTCCATAGTCAAATGTGTTAACCGTATTTAGTCCCAATTAAATAAATATAATTTGTATGGAAGAATAATTCCTCAAAACTTCTAAAATGCTCTCATCTTGTAATCATCATAAATTTTAATTGAGTGTTATAGGTTGGAATAAAATACCTTACACTCAGTGGTTTGGTGGCGTTAAAGGTACGGTACAAGAAACTGAGTAGGAATGAAACATGAACGGAACAGGAACTAGACATGAACGGAATAGAAACGAACATGAGCGGAATAGAAACGAAACATGAGAGGAATAGGAATGTATCATAAAAGGAATGGGAACGGAACAAGATCGGATGGGAAACGGAAGGATCAATCCATTTATGTGACAATGTTACCTGTGAAATCAAAAGGTAGTAGCTGCACATAGCGGAAACGGAAGGATCAATCCATTTATGTGACAATGTTACCTGTGAAATCAAAAGGCAGTAGCTGCACATAGCGGAAACGGAAGGATCAATCCATTTATGTGACAATGTTACCTGTGAAATCAAAAGGCAGTAGCTGCACATAGCGGAAACGGAAGGATCAATCCATTTATGTGACAATGTTACCTGTGAAATCAAAAGGCAGTAGCTGCACATAGCGGAAACGGAAGGATCAATCCATTTATGTGACAATGTTACCTGTGAAATCAAAAGGCAGTAGCTGCACATAGCGGAAACGGAAGTGGCCAGAACCATGCAGTTTCTGTTGCATAGTCAGAAGAGAATTCAATTCCGTGATTCCGCTCGGAACTTTCCGTTCCTTCCATGTTCCATGTGACGCTGATCTCGTGGAAATCAGTTTGCTCAATAGTAATCCATTATTTTATAACTTAAACTACATTTTTACACTTTACTTGAGTAATGGGTAAATAGGTGGTTATTGTTTGAGTTTCACTATTCTTAGTCCTTACCATGTGATTGTGGCTTATATATTATCCAACTCAAGTATTTGTTCGTACAGAAGGTTTAAAAAAACTTCGATGAGACAGCCTAATATATATATGTGTGTGTGTGTATGTGAGTTTTTATGTGTAGTTATTTGAACTATAAAGCAACCACTATTTATTCCAGTACACTGCAGATTGAAGTAGAAATTGTCCAAGCCGCAAACGTTGTTTGTTTTTGTTTAGTTTGCTTCTTGTCTACATATAAACTTTACATACGTTCATAACATTACATTATATACATAAACATTAAAATACGGTCCTGTTGTTTTCCGCAAAAAAGTATAAATTGAAACAGACCTTTATTACAGAATAGGTGCTGTGTACAATATTATGTGATGTATTATAATCAATATTCAAATTAAATAATTTTATTTATTCATATTAATTTTGTATGTAATAAATAAGTATAACAATACTGTAAGGAGATGACTTGACGCCTAGCTAGTAAACAAGGGCGAGAGGGGAAACCTATCCTGACAACAATCATTCCTTCCTTATACCATTGAGTAAAGCACAGTATCCAGAGTAATTATACGGTAGCACAAACAAGATACGCAGTAGATCAGTGACGTCAGTGGTGCCCACCAGCTGTTTGTAACACAACAAAGCTCCTATCTATCTATCGATGTTGTTTTGACGCGTCCACTATAATCATTCTGTGTTGATCTGGAATTTAAACCAAACCAAAATGTAAACAATGTGACGTCATTGGTGCCCAACCAACAGCAGAAAAGTATCAAATCGGCGCACGATACCTACAGTATAATTCTTCTAGATACTGTGTAACAAAGGCCGCTATGATATATACTAGGCAACTATCGCCCGTCAACTCTCGTAACACCGTTGTTTCCAGCTGCAGCTGTTGCGAGTCAGTATAATATCTCCCATTTCCAACAATGTCACGAGAGTTGACGGGCGACAGTCGCCTAGTGTAATAGCAGCCAAAGCGATTAGATTTATATTTCATAGCGATATTTTATCACAGTTGATCATTAAACATGCCTCATTGATAGTTTCTTGGTGGGTTTGGTCAACACACAGTGTATGAACTGTGGTGGGGCAACTTTCTCCTCAACCCTTTGGTTACCAGCCGGCCAATAAGTCGTCTCCATACTGTAATTTAAGGTTTTTTTTAAAATGCATTTTATAATACACTGTATATATTAACCAGTCTACAAATACCAAATTTTTACGAACACACACACACACACACACATATATTATATACACACACCTAGCTACACAACCCATCTTGAGCCAATCACTCCCTGGGGCGACGTCATTGATGTGATCAGGACACATTTTCCACCTCATTTCCTCAACCCTCTATCTTCTAGCTTCCTCCACGAAGGATTTTCCTTTTTCCTTCATAAAAGTAATCAAAAATGTCTTTCATCAGGTTTACAAGTGAGCTTGGCGAGATGTCTGATGCAACATAAGCTAATACTAAAACGTTTGATCAATAAACATTTGTTTGTTGTATTATTAAACGTTATGTAGAGAGAAAACTGTCAAATTAATTGGGTTTCGTACTTTTACCACATCCTTTTACAGTCCGGGTACCTTGGTCAATACGAAATTATTATTTATAAACTATTTTACTAAAGTAAATTCACCGCCCATACATATAATCAGAAAATACGTTATACATAAAATTAACCTCCTCCAATTGAGATCAGATTAAAACGTAAAATAAATATATTTAAGATCCATTAAAGATAGTTTAATAAAGATAAATTAAAAAGTAAATAACACCGTTGTCATCCGAATTTGCAAAAAGGCACTGCTAAGATTCCTATCATAGTTGTTTATTTTGTACATTTTACTATTTTAACCGTACTGTTAATACGGGATAATTCTAACATTGAATTGGATATTTGACATTGTTAAAGTAAAATATTTTTTCTGTAGACTATTAGTACTTTATTTGAATGTAAAATAGTTTTAATTAATAATTTTACTTCCATCACCACATAACAAATCCTAACCAAAATATTTATTTTACTAAACAAATTAAAATCACCTTGTATGGACTGAGGGATACAAAATAATATTTCTTGACAAACGTAACTAAATCAAGTAGCCACCAGACCCAGGCTGTCTATCAATAACGTACCTCCGTTTCAACCTACCCCCCACAACAGCCCCGGGGTGGAGCGCTCACTGGCTCAAGGTGTTAATCGCAACCTACCCCCCGCAACAGCCCCGGGGTGGAGCGCTCACTGGCTCGAGGTGTTAATCGCAACCTACCCCCCGCAACAGCCCCGGGGTGGAGTGCTCACTGGCTCGAGGTGTTAATCGCAACCTACCCACCCCAACAGCCCCGGGGAGGAGCGCTCACTGGCTCGAGGTGTTAATCGCAACCTACCCCCCGCAACAGCCCCGTGGTGGAGCGCTCACTGGCTTGAGGTGTTAATCGCAACCTACCCCCCCCCCCAACAGCCCCGGGGTGGAGCACTCACTGGCTCGAGGTGTTAATCGCAACCTACCCCCCGCAACAGCCCCGGGGTGGAGCGCTCACTGGCTCGAGGTGTTAATCGCAACCTACCCCCCGCAACAGCCCCGGGGTGGAGCGGTGACTGGCTCGAGGTGTTAATCGCAACCTACCCCCCGCAAAAGCCCCGGGGTGGAGCGCTCACTGGCTCGAGGTGTTAATCGCAACCTACCCCCCGCAACAGCCCCGGGGAGGAGCGCTCACTGGCTCGAGGTGTTAATCGCTCTCTTGTTTACTACTTGCCAAGTAAACAACCTTCAAGTGACGTCTAATCTGTTTCCGATCTTGTCGGTACCGATTAAACTTGTGATTTGGTAACATTGTTTACACCTAATTAACAATGGTGATTAGTTTTAATATAAACACTAACATTGAATTATTAGTTTGGTAAAGCGATAATGATTCAACACAATTTTGTTTGATAAATATAACTTTTAGAACGATACATTTTGCTAATAAGACATTAATGTTATTTTTAGGAGATTAAGTGTGATACATTATTTTTAACGAAACAAAAGAGCATATGCTTATTAAAAGAAAACAAGAAACTTTGTTTTAGTACATTTATATTCCAAAATAATATCATTACACTTACTGTTAACCCACTAACCCAATGTATGTAGTAAAATTTAGAAAAAAATTGCATGTACGTATGTACGTATTCGTATGTATATTTTGGTATCGACATTACTAAACAAACGCTAGCATTGAGTTTTAACTGATTTATTCGTCAGTACAGTACTTCAGTTACAGAGTGACAAAAAGGCATATTTTGTAGATGAAATAGGTTCAGCAGAACACGTTATATTTTATGCTAGATTGTAGGAACGAGAATGTCCAAACGAAATAAATGTATTTCATCAGCAGCTGATCGCAGAGTCGAGCGCTGCTAGCAGCTGGTGCAGCGATAATTGCTCCCTTTCTGTCTGATATTAAATTGGCCTCTCAATGCATGAAAATTAACGTCTTCACAACAATTTTATTTTAAAATATATTTTAACAAACATAATTCAAGCAAGTGCTATTTGTGTTGGTCATTATAAATTGCATAACAATTTAAGTAGGACCACATATTCTTATCTATTTTATTTTGCCCCAGCGTTTAGATTTACGAGTTTCAGCTACCTCATACATTTAAAAAAGTGAATTAGTTTTAAACCAATATAAACCGCCGGTTAACCTATTACAGTTAACTTTCAGATTCTCAAACACAGAATTATTTTGCGCACGCTTTAAATTGGACCAATAGAGTTAAATTAGCAATTTAGCGGTTAGTGACGGTATCACTCAGGAAAACAATAATAAACAATTATCCCGTCGCAGCAAGCCTTCGTACTCAGCGAATATAAAATGATTATATTTGTCCTAATACCGCATACAGCCGCAAACCAATTTCCTTTAATATACATTCATAAATAAGCAATATATACATTTTAATTATTCTCCATAACATGGGGACCGAGAACGCAGGTTTGCTGCAACAAGGAACACAAAATATGGATTTTTATTCAAATATAACTATAACTAACTAGGTCAAGCCACATACTAAGTTTCATCAATATACATTCATAAATAAGTGATATATGCCAATTTAGTTATTCTCCTTAAGAATAACATGGGAGCTGAGGAAGCAGGTTTGCTGTAACAAGGAACAAAAAAATGGGTTTTATGCAAATATCAATACTGCTACGGGAACCATCAGTTAAATTTTTGTTTTTTTTCAAATAATAATATACCACAACCGGATAAAGCCATATACCAAGTTTTGTCGGGATACGTTCATAAATAAGCGAGGTATAAAATGAATTTTATCTCCATAAGAATAACATTGAACAACGTACTGTGTTTAGCATTTTTCAATATCTCTGTAACCAATTGACGTATAGAAATTATAAAAAACACCAAATTGTGTGTTTTTTAAGTTGAATTTAATGGTGAACACTAAAATTTGACTTTTTAAAATATTACATGTAGAAACTTCAAAAAACCCATTTTTGGGATAAAAAATCCCCAAAATACCACTTCGGATGGGTCGATCTGCCTGGTTTTCGAACTTAAAGTCATAAATGTTGCAATTCCACATTAGCAGATCTTACATTCATTGAGATTGTTGAAAAACTAAACCAAATGTGAACAGTTAAGAAAAACGATTGCGTATACAGACATGAACCGAATTAATTGCCGATGAAGTAATTGTCACTATAATTTTGGATTTAACATAATATTTCAAAACACATCCTATAATAAATGCTAAAAAAAATATTTTGCTGAAAATCCCGCCTATTATCTGCTATCAGGATTGTGCAGACCAGTAAAAGCCATTAATAAACGTTTTATCCCCAAACTCTGAGTAATAAAAGTGTATCAAATACTAACTTTACAAGCTATTATGATTGTTTGTGAATCAATGAATACAAGGATCAAAAGTGAATTCAGTTTTGTCCCAAAAAATATAAATACAAAATTATGTTTTACTTTAGTTTTGTACCATATGAGTGAATTGAATACACTGAACATTTTAAAATACACTATGATGAACTTAATTTTCTCCTTTGATTTAATAAGACAACTACAACATCGTCTAAAGTGTTAAGAGCAGTTGTCTGATCTTATTGTTCGTAGCACTGTCGTTAAAATTAAAGTTATAATTGTTGTTGCTGAAAGACAATTTATGTATTGCATGGCATGCATAAAAAATAGATTGGCTCAAGCCTAAACGAAACATAACTTAAACTATATTTTAGAAATATTAAAATCATTATTTTATTTACACAAGTATACATTCATAGGTTGAATTTGACTTAATATGACACAACATATAAAATACTTCCTTATATCTAATGAACGATGTTATGATTATTTATATAGATAAAAATCAAATATTACAAAGCTTGCTATTAAACGTTTGCATGTACACTTATTTATAACATTAGTGTTGGGTTTCATAAAATGGTGGGCATACCAGTTACTTTGGGGAATCAGTCAAATCAATTCTAGCAAAATACGGGTCCCGGTGAAATTTAATGGTGAAAACAGTCAGCAGGGAAATCGTATGAACCAGTATTTGTAACTGCTACTGCCTACAAGTGAAGGGTGAAATCAGAAGTGGCCAGTGATTTTTGTTTTCTTTACACTGAATGCTTTCGCATTGTTTTGTGTTTATTTGGAGCTCAACGTTTAAAAATATAACATATTAAGATTACCATATAATTAACGCAATAGTATAATCCTACGAATAATATTTTACAGTATAATAACTTTATTCTACCAAAATAAAATTACTAACCTCTAAAATTTAAAAAGCATTAGAAAAAATTGAATAATAGCGGGGTTTTTGACTAAGCGAAGTTCAATTGAAATATTATCTAAAAACCTGGCTTCAACAGATAAATTGTTATTTATAATATACTAGCCGTGCTTCGCAACAGGGTGAAAATTCAGAGTAGAACAATTTTAAACAAACCAATGACAGTCTGTAGTTATATGCTCCTTAAATCAGCTGTTTATTTAAATGAATTGAATTAGGAAAACACACATGGGACATAAATAAAATAAAACTCACCTCCATAAGAATAACATGGGATCTTGGAAGTCCCGTGGGGCAGAGCCAAGAGGACATTTCTAAACGTTGATAGACCTATGACACTCCTCGGTACGTAGACTACATTTTTGTAAAATTTCAGCAGAATTGGTCCAGTGGTTTTGGCGTGATGGAACAATAGACAGACAGACAGACACCACGTCATTTTTATAATAGTAGTGATGAATAATTATATTTTGTAGTGCCCTTGTTTGTCTCTTACGCGTTCGTATTTCACAGGTCTGAGTGTGATGTTTGAATAGTGCACAATAACTTACAAGATTGTTTCAGCCTGAGGATGAAAACCCTCGAGTCTTCGGGGAATGCAATCATTCCTAATATCTCACACGATTAAAGAAAATAAATTTAAATGAATTAATAATCTTCTTTACTCCGAATATTAATGAGCTAGACTTACTTGACTGTAGTACTGAAATAATTAATACTTACACATGACTGCGTTTATTTGCCAATTATCGTTATCCTGAATATCTCTGCAATGCAGTAGTTTGTAAATAAAGTCAATTAGCCTCGACATTGTAGCGTTATCAGTAACACACGGGGCTGTTTGTTGTGGCTGTTTGAATGTCACCGCACATTCTACAAAGACAATTTATATTGACTGCGTTCTGGCAAATGTTGTGGCTACCAGTAGATTTAAATAATTTGTTGTTTACTCCATGAGTAATAAACTACTAGGAGATGCAGACTGCACTAATTGTAGATCCAATGATGATTTGTTGTGACAGTGCAAGTTAATATTTATTATATACATATATATGAATTTGAACGAATAGTGTTTTTGGCATCTGGGGGCCTCAAAACGAAAATTTATCATGGGCCCGCGCCTAGGTCTTACCATAACACCTACGGTAATAGCTTCTTCCCTATGGGGGAGATTCGCTAAAAATAATCATAACATCTGATTAACCTGACAACTTTCAAAGTAAAATTCATTGGCAAAGATACTAGTCTTGCACGCAATCAAAAATTGCTGTGACCCGACAATAATGAAATTGAGAGTGGACGTATCCAAACGGGATCAAATGTGCATACCGAAACAAAAATACTACCTAAAGGAACACGACTGTAGTGACCCTACATACAGAAAAGTAGATGAGTGAATCAAAACTGCTCTTTGAGAAGGGGAGGGGGGCGTAATGAAAATTACAGGCTTATTAAACAAACTGGCATAACTTAATCTAGAAGACCTCACTCCCCTAATAACTTTGTGGAAAATATAATGAACATACTATAAACAAATAAAAATCCGTCATACCGGTATTTATTGAAAGGGAACTTTTGCTTCTGGATGAATCGGTTCGTGCAATACCGTACCTAAAACTTGATAAACACGAGTGGGTTGGATTATTTCAAGTTGGATTACAAACTGGAACATGAAATACCCGGAGAATGGAGCACCACTTCAATGTATTATTGCCCTCACAACAAGGGCTTGTAACTGATATCTCTGATGATAGGACGTAGTACTGCATTTGAGTTTGTTTATTGAAACACTTTGTTTGGTCCTACATAAAATAAATTCCTAGTTTTATAACAAACATATTTATTTGATCAATCGGTTATAAGTGTTAAAAATTCACTTTGGAAGCATTCATTTTACTTTCATCCCATTATTTTTTCTTTAAAAAAAATACTCAAATTTAGCAAACAAATGTTATTTTGACTAATCGATGTATGCACATGTTTACGAGTAACTAAAACTATTAATATTTCAACTGACTGAACAAAAGTTTGATAACAAACACTTTTGTAGTTAAAAAAAATAATGTATAGTTTTTTTTAATTGTTAGTCTTGTACCTGGGAGAAAGTGTGTTTTTTAAACGAATTAATAATTCGTTTTATGTTTTTATTATTGGGCAACTCTCACCTTAGTTTAATCATGGGAGCCTGACAAGATGTTGATAAACAAAAAATCAGAAGCCACAAAACAAACGTTTACACACGATAAAACTAATAACGCAACCAACTCATTGGTTTTAGCCTAATAAAGAAGAAATCATAATTGCACCTCACCGAGAAAAGCATGCTATTAAAAAGAATAGTCTGATTATCGAAAGAAAGTTACTGGTGGAGCGGCCGCGCGGCGACCGAACATTCTATTCCATAACCTCGTGGAAACGTAAAAAAACAGGGTTAGAAATCTCCAAGAAAAGTTATTTAAATATTCAGTTAAAGACGATTATAGCACACTTTTCAAATAACTTAGTGTAGTATGATAGTATGTAGTATGTAGTATATTCATCATTATATATTATTTTGATGAATAATTGAGAGTTAATTTAAGAAAAAAAACATGGATTACTATTAAAGATGTCTTAATTCGTGTTTTTAAAATCAATATAAACTCATCGGAATAAAATCCAAAATATTAGAAAAATGTTCTATAAACGTCTTAAAATGAATATTTAAATAACTTTTATTGAAAATTTATAACCCTATGTTCTACGAGGTTAAGAAATATCTATAGTTTTATCTTGTGCTGGACTTTGTTGAAATAAACAGGTGATTATAACGATTTTAACTGTAGAGATACAAATCGTAAATCTTGAATGATTTTAAAACTTTTGTTTGATAACTAAACAATCTAGAGTAATAATTTATTTAAAACAACTATTGCAATTATTGCAATAATTTATATCTCGAAGGTTTATGCAAATTTAAATTCTAAACCCATTATAGCCTACTTATAATTTGTTACTAAAATTTGGGATCTCTAACTCCTATGATTGATGTTAATAAATAGCTTAAAATTTATAATAATAAAAGAATAGAGCGCTTGTTTTGGCCAAACTACCGTTTCATTCGAATAGTATGTAACATCTACGGATGATTTTCTTCTTGATTTCTCATTCTATGTTCTTTGCTAAAATCTACCAGATTTTACATTGCTAAATCATATTTTACATTTGAGAAGAATAAGTCTATACACCGTGCTCCATTTGCAGAAATGATCTAACGGATCGAGTTCAACATCGGAGACATAAGGATGAAGCGAATATGAGTTCATTGAACCATACTACTCTGATAAAAAATAAACGAGTTGCCCCTGTGAATACCGATGTGATATGTGAAGCAAACGATTCAAATGTTTCATTTGTTGTTTTCCAAGCACAATAATTATTTAAGGTTGATTGATTTTTACAACTGTTATTTACGCTTCAAACGCAATTTTAACCGCCTAATCTTTAGATAAATTACCTACAGATTAATTAGATTAAATTTAATTAGATTTAATTAGTATTATCTTTAGATAATACTTGTTACGTAAGTTACGAAGTTGTCACTGTTAAAATAACCTAATATGGGTAAGATTTGCTTGCTTGCTTGATTGAAACTCTGATCTCAAAATGGCCACAACGATTTCCCTCAAAAGTTGTTATTAACCTCAGTTAAAAATAAGTTCTAGACAGGACTCGTTCCCAGAAAAATTCTAATTATGCAAGAAAAACTAATTTGAAATAAAAAAATAACATTGGGCCTATGGAGTTTAAAATAAAAAAAAATAATCATAACATCTGTTTAAAACCAATCAGTGAACTGTCAAAGTAATAATCATGTAATTTAATTAACATGTGGTTTCCTAAGAGCAGTGACTAAAACAATTGAATGAAGATTACATCACACAGTGTCATTGGAGAGTGAGCATATCAAAAATAAACCAAAGGGGCATTGAGCTATATAAAAACAACTGGAGTGACCATAAACATAGAAAAGAGAAAATTAAGCTAAGCGAATCTGCTTGTCGGTGGGGGGATCTAGGAAACTCCATGTCAAGTAAACAGACCGGCCTTCCCCGAGAAAAGCTCGTCCCCGTGATAATTTAAAACATGGTGTTGAATTTAATGACTAGGATTTGAAACAATGATCAGATATGATTATAGTTTATACAACACACAGGGCCTGGTAAAATAAGTACTATATTACTCTAACATTACCAACAGCGTATGTTTATGTGAATATAAAACATAATCATCCTCCAGCTGCCATTAAATATTCATTCCTGCTACCTAAAGGCTTAATTAATTTTTGAATGACTTTGAAATATCTTAATTAAAATATTTCACCTTTTTCTACCTGCTTCTCCCATAAGACCAATGTCCACTTTCAAATCTTGTCCCTCCTCAAAAAATTATTCGAAATTGTTGGGTTATTGCTTATTTTAATTATTGCTTTTTTAACTTCAAAAATACAGTTACCAGTGTTGTCACAACAGTATACACGACTCTGGGCCTTCCATAACGGAACTGTTTATTTTTAGTTAACTAATAATTATAGTAACTAGATTAATTAAAGGGAATACTTTGTTAGTAAATATTGTTAGCTACTTAAAGTTCTAAACGAATAAAGTACTTTTATTTTCCTGTTATGGATATCCGTATGTTAAATGAAAAAGAATTTTCAAATTTTTACAATAAATTTTTTGAGCTTACAAGAAATATTTTTATAAATAAACAAACATCCAACTAACTACTAGTTTGGTAGTTATCAATAAAAATTCAAAAAGAGTTATGAAATAAGTATTAGATTTGGATAAATACGAGTTTCTTTGTACTTCGGGTACTAAAGGATAATTACAGCAATTTTTTGACAACAATGTTTAGAACGTCCTACAATTAGGATAATTTTAAATAGGAGGAGTTGGGTGGTTGCCACATATAAGAAATCTCCCCCCTGAATCCGGTGTCTGATCGTACTGAGTTCGAAGTGTACGATGTTCCTTAAGACAATATAACTACTAAATCTATTTTTACGATGACTACAATTAATTGTATAACACAGCTTCTTTCTCAAAATTGATAGCATGTATAATTTATGAAAGAAAATCAAAACTATTTTCTTTCCATAGTATGAAAGAACCGTCATGCTTTTCCTAAATAAGGACGGAGTGATGATTTGATACAGTAAAATATTAAATCTTGCAATATAACTCTGCCACTGAAGCCATTCTATGAAATAACTGTGCGCCTGCAACTCAAAGATGCAATATTAGTACTCGAGTGAAGTGGTAAACTTGGAGAAGAGAAACGGCGTACAGCAACTTAATTGTTTGCTTATAAATGTCAACTTGATTCTTAATTGGCCAATTAAAAGGGCCTAATAAGAGTAAAGTGTTCTGGATTTTAATGGATTTTATATTGCTTTGGTTTACAAAATTCATTAATCTTATTTCAATATTGAAAGATCAAAGTGGGCATACTACTGGTTGTTTTTTTTACGTTCACCTTTGGGATCTTTATAATATTAGATGTACATGTTATATTAAATTATCAAAGTAGTGCGGAATTGTAAGGTGTAAATGGCAGGAAGAAATTTAAACAATTCAGTGCCATATTTTCGCTGCGCTCAAATTTAAAAGATTTTGATCAAAGACAAAATATGTCCTTCATACTCGTAAAAATTTTTGAGTCATGAAAAATTTAAAAATTTTCTTAAAAATGAGTAATTTGTGTCAGTAATTTGATTTTTTTGGATATTTTTATGTCCCACTGCATTTTGTTTGCCCCACAATCCCTCACTACCTTGCTAGTTCAATCTGAATCTCAAACAGATTTTAAGATCCTAAGGATGAGTACAAAACGATGAACATCTATTCCCAGTGTTCCATACCGACTGCCCAAATGTTTACTGCATTTTTGACGGGTAAAACCAACTAAATAATGCAATATAACATGTTTCTTACCTCGTTCAGTTTTTTGTTGTGTGAGTTCGTATGTGTTTTTACATAAACCTTAAAACTTCATAAGTAGTTTTAGTTACAATAGTAAAACTTGGTAGGTGTATCTAAACAGTTTACAAACTCCATTAATATTGATATGTTATACACTTTAAAACCTTTAATAAAAACAATTTGAAAAGAACCCAATGTTTGAACGTTCTTTATAAACTTGTCCGCTGTTACCTCAATAAAGGGCATCATTAACTAACATTTCTCGTCAGTGCACAGTTACATATCAAATACTGCGATGGCAGTGGGGTTGAGGGAACATTTACATTTCTGCGACCATACAACGATGTCGAGCAAGTAAAGTAAAAACTAACACTATACTAAAATATGCTCTGCTGGATTTTTATTTTTGTAGACTTGGATTATTTTTAGGCTCCAATTTATTTCTTGATCTACTCCATTCTTAAGTTGAAAAAAGTGGTTAAAAGTTTATACTTTACTCGTCCTGTTACCGATTTAGGACTGGCAATATTTAAAACTATATTCCTATCTTTAATAACATTTAAATTAATTTGTTCATTCTTTATATAGAGGGAATTCCGTTCATACAATACAAAGTGTAATCAAGGGATGAATGGTGGTTTTGTTTCATAAAATATAACGACGTTCCATACTAAAAACTATTATTAACCAATTGCACTGCATAGTTAAAAATATAAGGTTAGGAGAAGGTCCAGTCAGGCTTTAAAGTAGGCGTGAGGTTGTTGGGGGTGATAAAAGTACACCAACAAATGAATAACAGGCTTTTCTAATGTAAAACCCCCATAAGACAACGTACTGTGTTTGGTCGATACACATTTTCTCGGTAAATATTTATGCTAGAATGACGAGAGAGGGCCTAAAAGTTTTGCCACATTAATTACCATATTTTTACATTCATTTATTTTACATTCGGGGCTTTTCTGATCCTTTTTGGGCCCAAAAACTCGAAATTTTAAAGATTAATCCCCAAAAAAGGGGTTTAGAGTTTTCCAATTGTTTTGCCCAACGAACTTGTTCACCTGATTATAGAAAGGAATGTCCCTACCAAATGTGAAGTAAATCGGACAAAGGATGCGGCCGCTGGAGTGCATACACACATATATATATGTATGTACATATATATAAAATTCTAAATGAAACCCCAAAACGTGTTCAGGGGGTCACGTTAGGAACTTCTATAGTGGTCCCGGGCTTAAGTTTCACCGTGCGGGTCATGCTTGTAGTTCACTTTCCATAGGAATGTCACTAATAATTAAGAGAATGCTATATCAATTCTCTTTAACTAGGTTTCAGACTATGAAGTTCATTTTTGTTTTGTAAAATATGTTACGTAACAGAAATATGAAATTCAGAGTATTAATTCTCTTCAAGTAACTTAATTATCGGATATAAAAGTGAAACCTTTGTTGACTGTTCAAGTTGTTTATTTAATTTTCCCATCATTTGGACGTTCCAGCTGAACAAAAAGTTTGACATTTTATGACTCATTCGGCTGGTTATTAATTATTTACCCATTTTTGTTTACGTAAAACATTAGTTTTTTCTTACACATATTTAAATAAAACCTTAAAGAGAAATAAAACCTCTCTAATGGGGGTTTTGTCTCAAAAAAAAAAAAAATTTAATTACACCAATAATGGAGTATGACCTAATTATCAGCCAAGGTCTTTTCCGGAAAAATAATTCGCATTTCAGTGAACGAGATCAAAAATTAATTTAGTTGTTTTAGGTAATTTAGCAACCTTTTGTTTTACATAGTTCTATATTAAAACTTGTACTTACCATATTATTATGTTGTTTTTGAACATATATTTAAGATCATTCGTATATTTTATAATCCTATATTCGATAGAATGTTAATGTCATTCTCTGGCTGTCATACGTCGTTGTTGAATGAAATGAAGAAAGTGAGGTTACATACGAACATAGCCTGGTATGTATTTCGATAGTAATTAGTTCATAAACAAAAAAATCTTTATAAAATATATAAATGTAATCTTAAATGTTATATGATGGAATTTATTTATCCTTGCAGATTAATGCAAGGATTAATCTATATTTTCTGATATGGAGTAAAAGGACCAATTATCTAAGAACCGAAAGCCTTGAGCCTTGAAATACTCCTCACACTGGAGTCTTAAAGAAATTCGTATGTCTATATTTAAAACCAAACACTATGCTCATTTTATGACCTAATTTACATAAATTACCAATAAATCACAACCCCATACTAAATGTTACAAATTGATTCGGGAAGTAGCAATCAAAAGTGCAAAATGATGTAAAAAAAGGCAACCCTTTTTATCATTAAACCTTACCTTAAAATTGACTCTTTTGAAAACTGTTTATAAAACTAAAAGTGCTGTAATGAAACACAACTATCGTCATTTACTCTATCATGTGAAAATGCAGAGTCGTCAGTTGTCAGTGTAATGTTTTTATCGTCACGGCAGTCTGCCGCCGAAATCAATTAAAACATAAATTGTTTGTCGCAGAGCGAAGCATGCAAACACTTTACACGCTTCTGATATATATTTTTGTTTGGTTTCATTTTAAAGTAAAATTGAAAAAAAAAAAAAAAATGGTTTGTGTCACTGTTTTTGGTTGATAAATGAAATTGAAGAAATGGAGACAAAAATTGAAGAATCGTTGCCCTTTCCCAATCATGGTTTGACAATTTAAATTAGTTACATAAAATTAGTTCATGTAGTGTGCAGACAAAGTATAAATATTAGACAAATATCACAGTTCCCTAAATAATTATTACTCGTAAAATACGACCTAATATCTTTCGTGGGAAGATTTTAGAGGTTTTTATTAAATAAAATGCATATATGAAATGCTATTTTATCCTATAAAACAATAATTACAAATATAGGAATTCATCTGTGATATGAAAAACCTAAAAAAAATCAATTTAGAGACTAATAATTTAGTGTATGCTATATCCATTCTCTTTAAATGGGGTTTAGACTTTAAATCTTAAAGCTAGTTTTTGTTTTGCAAAAATTGATTTATGATTGTTGATATTACCTATACGAATCACATGCACCTTCATGCACGTTCGTAGATTAAATTGAATGAGACTAAGGTGGATGTAGGGATGGGATTAAAGTTCAGCAAATTTTTATAATTATTTGAGTCATAAAATACACATACAAAAGTTGTGTAGCATAAATTAATGTAAACCATTAATACATGATAAATGATTCAATTTACGCTTGATTTGAAATTCCTATTGACAAATTTATTTGAAAACCAAGGGTTTATACGGAAAAAATTAGTGTTTTTCAAACATTCTTTCAAACAAAGTTCAAAGTTAAATTGTAGAGGTCTTGATACCATTTAATTTTCCGCTATCCCGTACGAGAAAACGTGTGGAAGGTTGTTCAACTAATAGTTTATTGCTTTACAAATTTAAAGTTCTAAAAATTATTTTAAAAAAGTGCGCAACAATAGTTATAAAGAGCGTAATAGTTATAATAGTTAATAAGAACGTAAAGTAGGCCTTTCTCGCTTGATTAACAACTCAAGCACGCGACGCGTAGCCGTGGTAATTTTCTAAAAGCGAGAATTATACTTGATAACCAAACTTTATATAAGGAAATTGCAAACGAAATTTTTCTTAAATTTGCAACTTCGGAAATCACACAACGTTAAAAATTCACTTTCATCCATTTTAATTGAATTTAAGAGATCGAGATTATATTCACCGAGCTTGGTCCAAAGCAACAATCAATCAGCTGTTTACTAAGTCACTCGCTAAACAAAAAACAGCTATTTTACGATGTTTTTTAATCATAAAGAAGCACTTTCGGTGCAGTGTAGGAAAATTAATTTTATTCCGATGAATAAATTAGTAACGATAAACGAGGCCTTCAAAAACAAACAACATCCTGACGTTATTAATGTTTGTTTTTATTGTAATAGAAAATTAAATACGCAAGTCTTTTTCATAAACAGCATTTCCAGTGGTTGCTAAGTTGGGGGTTGGGTGAAATCAATCAGTTTGACTTCATTAAGCTTTGGTGATTAGTGAAATTGATTTTGTCGCTTTGGCAGGTGTAATTAACGGAACACGTTCTGTTGATTTGGTTTGGGCCCCCAATACGCTGTTGGGTCTCACTTGAAAATAAAAACAAATTGTCGTCGAAGCAATTCTAATCCATTTTTTCTATTTTTAGCGAATTTTCCCTACGAGGAAGAAGAACGTAGGTCTCATGGTAAGACTTAAGTTCGGGACCATCATAACTTTTCGTTTTGACGTTCCCAGATACCAAAAAAACCTTTCGTTTAGATTTTATAAATGTATATATATATTAATAAACGTATATATATATATATATATATGTGTGTGTGTGTGTGTGTGTGTGTGTGTCCGTAAGAACGATAACTCTCGTAAAAAAGGTCCGATCTTAATTAAATTTGCTAAAAATTTATAATGTATCCTTTTTTTTGAACGAGTTCAAAAACCAGTAGAATCGGACCATCCGAAGCGGGGTTTTGGGGGGGGTTATGTATCCCAAAAATAGTTTTTTGGGGGTTTTCACGTGTAATTTTTATAAAAAATTTTAATTTTTACCATTAAATTTCACTTAAAAAAACAAACAATATTTGGTATTTTGATCATTGCTCTACGTCATTGGTTACTGAGATGTTGAAAGTGCTAAACACAGGACGTTGTCCAATGTTATTCTTATGGAGAAAAAGAAAAATGTTTCATCTCGCTTATTTATGAACATAAAATGATACAACTTGGTATACTGCTTCATCTACTTGTGGTTTATTGTTGTTTGCACAAAAACAATTTTTCGCCAATGGTTCTTATACCAGCAAACCTAGGTACTCGGTCCCCATGTTATTCTATGGGGAATAATTCAGATGTTATATATATATCGCTTATTTATGAATGTATATGGATGAAACTTGGTATGTAACTTCACTTCAATGTTATTGATATTTGCATAGAAACCCATTATTTTGGGTTCCTTAATTGTTGCAGCAAACCTACGTACTCATCCCCAATGTTATTCTTCCAGAGAATGATTAATATTTTAAACATCACTTTTTTGAGAATATATTTCTTAAGAAACTTGGTATGCGGCTCAGTGGTAATTAAGACAAAGCTTATGCATTGGAAATTCGCTGGGTACGCAGGTTTGCTGCGACGGGGGTATTTATACATCTTTAGCAAATATTTAGTACAACTAGAGAGTTTTGTTCCAATTATATCATTAAACTTGTTTATTTGACTCTAGAAAACCGGACAAACCACTAAAAGATTCACTTTCGAAATGAATTATTACAGTCTGATGGAATTTTTATCAAGAGTGCGAATAAAGAAATTTAATGTAAAAACAATATGCAAATATAAAAACCATTTTAAACTAGACTTCACCTAACAGCATATTAGCTGAAGTAGCAGACCATTTAATGTCGAAATAACTACATTAATATGGATAGTTAACAAATTATTGTTTAACAATCTTTAGTGCAGTGTTTGTCTTTAGATAACATAAACTTTCTTTAGTTATATATCTCCGAAACTATTAGATTATTATTTATAGTGGCTATTAAGTACATCATATATGCTCAAATAATTTTAAATAATTAATATATTTTAGCGATGAAAAATGTTTTACGCTTTTGATAGATTGCTCGGTGTCACACAGTT
This sequence comes from Allygus modestus, assembly GCA_963675035.1. Classification (NCBI taxonomy): domain Eukaryota; kingdom Metazoa; phylum Arthropoda; class Insecta; order Hemiptera; family Cicadellidae; genus Allygus; species Allygus modestus. Next base: position 108,482,081 of record OY776114.1, on the reverse strand, counting down.
TGTCCACTGATTGGTTTCGTCGCTGTGGCAGCGTGACAAGAGACACAGTGGAGCGTGACACGTGACAATAAACAATGGCTGTCCGATGGCTGGGGGATAATGGTGTTCCTTTCGGAAAAATCGGGTTCTTCGGTAATTGATAAAGCGTTCAAAAAATATTTATATGCAGTAAAACTTGCAGTACAACTTACCATTTAGTTAAAATAAATTATCTTTCAAGAAATTGTCATGTAAATTCTACCATCTATGTGTATATCCGACGATAAATAATGGTTTTTAAAATACTGAAAAATTTAATGCGAATAATCAGTGGTAGTTTGGTTTTTAGTATATCCATGTACAACCTAAATATTTACTTTTACATAATGAGGTTTTAGTTTTATTGCATAGATATTACCATTGATATTCATAATTATAGGAAAATTATCGATAAATGGAAGTTTTCCTTTTTTACTATAAATAACGGGATTTAAAATATCTTTGTATTTGGCTGGTGGGTTGTGCATACCTGTTATATTATTTGATTATGATATAAAGCAAACATATACAGTAATAAAGATACGCAATATATAATATAAATCAAAAGTCTATTTAAAAAATTATGCATTTCAATATTGTATATATGTATTTTACCTAAACTTACATTTTATATAAAGCAATAGTGATATGATGTATAAAGGAACGCGCGAGTAGACTGCATCAGCTGCTGCACCAGCTCGCCTCAGCGCGTCTGTGAGGTTCTGACATATTTTGCCAATAAACGTCTTACATACCCTGTCACACTTTGAGAACAACTTTATTTGCAACAGTGTTCTTATTTTTACAGAGAGATATTTAAAATAAGCCAAAATTATTATTTCAATTATATACTTTTGGGTTTTCTTTTCGGGAAACGTAAAACAATACTAGTAGTGTTAAAGGTAAAGACGATCTTTTTTACCAAAATATTTATTCGTCTTTAATACCTAAAAAGTCACAATAACGACTATGGTTTCAGGAATAATGATATAATAATGAGTGCAACGTGATAATGGGAACATTATTCCTAAAACTATAGTCAGTTTACTGACTTAATCAGGAATCAAACACGACTTCCGAGGGGCGTAACATTCTTATTAATTGACTAACAATTCCGGAGGCTTTACTATAAATAAACAAAAATGTCATCAAATGTATTTTCCTGGAATTTTTACATCTACCTTAGATAAATAATTTTAAAACTACATACAATCTAATGTAAAAATATATACAATTTAATTAATGTACGTGAGGTTTAGCAAATGTTTTAGTCAAATTATAATTTTTAACTTATTATATTCGTTTAGAATAACCTGGTTATCAATAAATCCCAACCATATGAAGCCACATACCGAGTTTCATTAATATATGCTAATTAATAAGCGATATATAAAATTTTGCTTATCCTCCATAAGATTAACATTGGACACAATATTTCGGCAACCAATTGACGTAGAGAAATAATCAAAGTACCAAATTATATGTTTTTTAAGCTGGATTCAATAGTAAAATTTAAAATTTGATTAAAATGAAAATTAAATGTGAAAACCCCAAACCCCCCTTCGGATGGTGGATTCGTCTGGTTTTCGAACTTATTCAAATAAATGGTACTTTACACATTTGTGCCAAATTTCATTAAGATCAGACCTTTTTTTAAAAGTTATCGTGCTTACGGACACACACACACACACACACACACACACACACATATATAGGCTAAGGAGAATAACACATATACAAATTTTACCGAATGGTGTTTTTGGCATCTGGGGACCTCTAAATGAAAAGTTATTATGGTCTTGGGCTTAAGTCTTACCATGCCACCTACGGTAATAGCTTTCTTCCCTATAGGGTAAATTCACTAAACAAAAATGGAAATTTAAAAAAATTATCATTGGGCTCATGGAGTTTAATATCAAAACAAAAGAATTGTAACAGCTGTTTATAATCAATTAATGAACTGTCAAAGTAATACTCACGTTGTTTATGATTATTTTTTTTACAATTTTATTCTGGTTCAATGTATACTTTACATTATTCACAGAAATTATAACAGAGAGGCAAAATAACAATATTAGGCTCGCTTTGTTTGAAGACACCCAGAAACTTATTTAAAACTCGTTAGTTAGATTGACAAATGAAATACAGAAATATATGTAAATAAAACTCGAACATAAATTGATAGTGTTCTTAAATCAAATCACCCTGCATCTCGAAAGAATCCTGAGGAAGCCTTGCTTTTCCCCAAGGTTGGTATTCCTAAGTTGAATGTAACGGCTCCAGGAACATGGTGTAGATTAGACAGAAACTTTCTTGTACTTTTTCTTATAAAGTGTTCTACTGTATCGATTCCCAGTTCTTCGTGAAGGTGACTGTTTCTGATGAACCATGGACTGTTTACGGCAATCCTTAAAATTTCATTTTGTAAAATTTGAATCTTGTTTAGTTTTCCATGAGAAATGCACGTCCCCAACACTGGACATGCGTACATGATCAAGGGGCGAAGAATTGTTTTATAAATGAGGAGTGTGCACGAAGATTTCAAAGTTGATTTTTTATTTATCAATGGAAATAAAATTGATAACCGTGCATATACTTGGGCTAATTTTGTGTTCACATGCAAGTTCCATGTTAACCTTTTATCCAGATAGACGCCTAAATATTTGATGCCTTGGTCATCAGGATTATTAACATGTAGTTTCCTGAGAGCAGTGATTAAAACTGTTGAGTGAAGATTACATATATAGAGTATTAAAATAAAACAAAGGGACATTGAGCTATAAATAACAACTGGAGGTATCTAAAAAATGTAGAAAAGAGGCAAATGAGTTAAAAAAAATCCGATTATCAGTAGGGGATAATGGTTAAATATTATTCCAAGTCATCTAAACAATCTGACTGGCCTTCCCCGAGAAAAGCTCGGCCCCCAGGTACTAATCAAAAACATCCATATCAGTTACAAGTAACTTCATACTTTTTAACTACAACTTTGGCAAACACATGATAACAAAATTTCAAGTCTAATAATACCCAGTCTACAAATTTCAAAAATCAAAATTAATGGAGTTCCATACAAATTAAAAAATGCGGTGTTCCATTTAGGAAACAGTTCAGCATCAGGGCATTACATAGCTTACATTTAAAAAAAAAATAAGTGGATAGATGCAGGTGATGAGAAAGTGAACGTCAAGCTACCATATGGTGCGAAAAAATGTATATTATAATGTTTAAAAAACTACCAGAACATTCTAAAACTATCTAGGTAAAATTAAGGTAAATTAATCTTAATTAATGTTCAATATATTATAATACTTTATCCTTGATATATATTTTATTTTATTTCAACTTGAAATCTCATTTATAAAAATTTTTAATAAACAATTATATAAAAAACAAATGATATCATACCCAAAAACACAAAGTGTTGACGGGTTGCCAAGTCCTAAAATTATATGATATCAAAATGTATTCCAAGTCAAAGATAGCATCTTTGATCTGACATTGTTTATCATCACAAATTACTTAAATAATGTTGCAATAACAATGCTCGGAAGATTGTTGGTTATTTTCTATCTGTTCTTGGCCAGCAGATTCACTGATGCAAAATCTTTATTTTGAAATTTAAAAATCTAAATAAAGTATAGTTAACAATTATGATTGAATATTATAAAAAAATATTATCTAATAGCCTGGAATATTCTGGATCTTACCTTGTTTGTTTAAACATAATGCATTGTTCTAAATATTAAAAGGATATTATAGGCATTTGTTTAAACTTATTTGTATTACCTAGTTTATTTATTCCTTTGATTCATTTTTATAATGTTCCATGTATTGCTCATTACCATTTAATTCCTGCGAAAGCCAAAATAAAACGAGAAAGACATTTAATTTTAATAATAAAATATACTGTTATTTGCGAAAACTTAATAACGTTTATATAGAAATATGGTATCTACGTGCAACCACAAGTAGGAAGTAACGTTGTCTGCCTGTCACAGGTCACGGCTGTCACAGCGATATTTCGTTCTTCACGCCTCACCGATACCAGAACCAATTACTGGACAAATTATATCACCGGGGTTATCCATCACATGCCAGAAACCCACCAAAACACTCTGAGTTTTAATTGTAATGCTGCATTTAAAATGTTTATTTGATGTTTGTAGTTTATGAAATAAGAAACTAATAATAATAACAGTATAAAATAAATACTTATAGATATAAAGGCTAGAAGACCCCTACATAAAATTATAATACATCACATTTTATACTCAAAGGTACTTCTATTTAGTTTATTTGTTAGTAAAGAGTGTTAAAAGAAAATACAATGCTAAAAATAAAATTCTATTTTCATCATGTGTAATTTAATTTTCAAAAGCTCCTCTCTCTGGTTATATTTTATGTTATGTTTTACGTTTTTAATTATCTAAAACCTATCCAATCAGGAGAACAACAGCTTTATTTGAAATGTGGATTTTGGATTTTTTAGGTTTTTTTTTGGTAATTTTTGAGTGGTCGGTAAATACTTTTGGATTTGTTTAAAAAAAGGTTTTTTTAGTAACAATGTTTTTTTAACTTAAGACTTAACGAAACTTTCGAAAAAAACAAACTTAAATATAAGTCACTAGGTACAAACTAATCCTCGCATCAAAACTCTTCCACCAAAGCTTTACTAACGCTTAATATATTGTCACTGTCTTAGCTTATACAGATTTAAACTCCGTAAAAACCTAATAGCTTAATTATTAACTTTTTCAACAGCGAATTATAGCCTACAGTGAAATACAGTCTGGTTTAACGAGATTGAGCTAAGTCAAGGTATCTTTCACGTCAGTGATTTAGCTTCAGTACATTTACCTTGTCCTGCTTATTAATAAATCACATGTAATACATGTAACAGGTCATATACAGTAGCAATCTGATTTATTGAAATTAATACAGTAAAGGTTATATTTAAGCTGGATAAAAGTCCCTTCTAGTAATCTTTACAATTCCTAAACTTCATCCATTTATTGATGTCTTTAATGCTAGTAATATATTGACTTTCCCTATAATTCTCGTACTGGAGAAACTGTATTTCCTTCGTCAAAGGTTTAGTACCTTTGAGGATTCTCTCCTGTAAAGAGACATGCAAGCCAAAACGTAAATTAAGACGCACAATAAGTAATCCTTCACATTCAACTTATTCTTTGATCAAGTTAATTTTCTACTCTGCAGTTGTCATGTTCAATAGCCTTCCAATAGCCTAGGTAATGATAATACTCGATTGTAATAAATAGGGATATTTTTAGTCAAATTATTGTAATTTTGATTTCTGTAAAACAATACATGACTTAGAATATATAATGTATTAGTAAAGAGTGCTGAATATTAATAATTGATAAGTGAAGTAATGCAATTTTCTTATTCCTTTTTTATTTGTTACAAAATATATTTCACATTATATTTTCTCAGCTATTGAACGACGAATATCCAGCCTTCGCAGAATTCATAAGATCCAAATGATTGTCCGTCAATAACAGACAATTAATTACGATCTTTTAGTTGATCGATTATTAATCTTCGGTGTCAAGCCTTTGTTGATCAATGAGAATCGATTCATTGTTGAGCCTTTGTCTGCGTCAGCTGATCGCATCAAACGGATTCCGATGTCGACACAGCTGATTGGAGCAGTTAGATTAAACTGATACAGCGCTGATCTTGCAAACGGCTATTTTACATTTTGCATGCGACAGTAAATCTGTGGAAAACAGTTTTTTTTTATATAAATTTTTACTTTCTCCCCCTTATATATAGTATATGGAGAAAGTATTGTTTTCGTCAACATTTTTAGTCGTTAGTGGAAATATTCGTTTTGGTGCCCCCTGAATCCAAAGAAGAGATTTTTACGTGATGTCTGTGTGTCCGTCTGTATGGATGTGTACAGAGCTAGGGACGCACCATTGGACCGTTTTTGATGAAATTTGGTATGTATGTACTAATCCACGATATCTCAAGGTTTTTAATTTTTTTAAATTTGAGATTTTTAAGGGTAAAAAACCCCCCAAAAACCGCTAAAAAACATGAAAATTCAAAATTTATCAAAATCGGCTCTAACGATTTTAATTAAACTTTAGTGGTTTGTAGAACTATACGTTTCCAATAAAATGACACCACTCGCGTTTCTGTAAAAATTCGGGTTCAGAAATTACAAGACTTAAAACATAAAAAAATACAAATTTTTTCATACAAAATATTACTATTCACCATTAAAAAGAGTTAAAAAAAAACTAAATAATTTAGTATATTGAATTAATATTCTACAATTGTTGGTTGCGGGGAAAATTTAAATTTTTATTTTGCCGTAAACGGAGTACGTTGCCCAATGTTATTCTTATGAGGAATACAAAAATTACTATTTCTCTCTTATTTACCGATCAATTTCGTTCAAAACTTGATTTGCTTGACAAGTTAGCATTGACCAACATAGTTAGCATTAAAACCACGTGTGTAGCAATGGATTCTGTAGTGCCTGCAAAACATTTGGGTGGATGTTTTTGAAAATAACTTGTTTACAAGGATTTCCGTAAATGTGACCAGGCTTTGTATTCTATATTTAGTAAATAAAAAGCAATTTATTCCTTAAAGTTGGGCTGAAAGTGAGTAAGTATTATCAGTTTCCTGATACCGTTTATTACAAGTATAATTTGTATATTAAATATCTCAATTTTATCGAAACTACACATCTGCCGGAATAGAGACGCCTCTTGAAAATGTATTGTTGAGTCATTGTGCAATAGAACACAATCGCATTTGCCTTCTCAAGCAAGTGCATAATTGGATTATTTATTTATAACCGTTTGGCATAAATAGTTTTCAAACACAAATTCAATGCAACTTTATAAAGTAATTAATCTTTAATGAATTATATTCAGTAATTAGGATTGTAGATGCTACTTCTGAAAAAAACAAAAAAAAAACAATAAAAATCCATAACAGACTCAACTAAACAATAATTAAATACATAGTAAATAGTGCATAAATAAACATACTTTTAAAGATATAAAGCGTTTTTTAACAGTGTGACAAGTTTGTCGGCCATTTGCCATTGCAAAAGCTATAAACTGTCACGGCCACGTCCGCAGTTGAAATTGAAAGAGAGCAAATAACTGGCGGTAATGAATGGGTTTATGGGTAGTTTTTTGACTGGAGATCAGTTAAAAGTGGGGAAATTGAATTTTTGATTGTAATTACAATCACCATTTTTAATCTTTTTAATTTCAAAATATTTGTTTTGGTTGTTTTTGTTAATGTCTACGGTTATTTACGAGAAATTGCAGTAGTTTCTCGCCTTTCCCAGGTGCCAAGCACCGTGAACCGAGCTGTGCTACATTTGTAAATGTCTACGGTTATTTACGAGAAATTGCAGTAGTTTCTCGCCTTTCCCAGGTGCCAAGCACCGTGAACCGAGCTGTGCTACATTTGTAAATGGCTACGGTTATTTACGAGAAATTGCAGTAGTTTCTCGCCTTTCCCAGGTGTCAAGCACCGTGAACCGAGCTGTGCTACATTTGTAAATGTCTACGGTTATTTACGAGAAATTGCAGTAGTTTCTCGCCTTTCCCAGGTGCCAAGCACCGTGAACCGAGCTGTGCTACATTTGTAAATGGCTACGGTTATTTACGAGAAATTGCAGTAGTTTCTCGCCTTTCCCAGGTGCCAAGCACCGTGAACCGAGCTGTGCTACATTTGTAAATGGCTACGGTTATTTACGAGAAATTGCAGTAGTTTCTCGCCTTTCCCAGGTGCCAAGCACCGTGAACCGAGCTGTGCTACATTTGTAAATGGCTACGGTTATTTACGAGAAATTGCAGTAGTTTCTCGCCTTTCCCAGGTGCCAAGCACCGTGAACCGAGCTGTGCTACATTTGTAAATGTCTACGGTTATTTACGAGAAATTGCAGTAGTTTCTCGCCTTTCCCAGGTGCCAAGCACCGTGAACCGAGCTGTGCTACATTTGTAAATGTCTACGGTTATTTACGAGAAATTGCAGTAGTTTCTCGCCTTTCCCAGGTGCCAAGCACCGTGAACCGAGCTGTGCTACATTTGTAAATGGCTACGGTTATTTACGAGAAATTGCAGTAGTTTCTCGCCTTTCCCAGGTGCCAAGCACCGTGAACCGAGCTGTGCTACATTTGTAAATGTCTACGGTTATTTACGAGAAATTGCAGTAGTTTCTCGCCTTTCCCAGGTGTCAAGCACCGTGAACCGAGCTGTGCTACATTTGTAAATGTCTACGGTTATTTACGAGAAATTGCAGTAGTTTCTCGCCTTTCCCAGGTGTCAAGCACCGTGAACCGAGCTGTGCTACATTTGTAAATGTCTACGGTTATTTACGAGAAATTGCAGTAGTTTCTCGCCTTTCCCAGGTGCCAAGCACCGTGAACCGAGCTGTGCTACATTTGTAAATGTCTACGGTTATTTACGAGAAATTGCAGTAGTTTCTCGCCTTTCCCAGGTGTCAAGCACCGTGAACCGAGCTGTGCTACATTTGTAAATGGCTACGGTTATTTACGAGAAATTGCAGTAGTTTCTCGCCTTTCCCAGGTGTCAAGCACCGTGAACCGAGCTGTGCTACATTTGTAAATGTCTACGGTTATTTACGAGAAATTGCAGTAGTTTCTCGCCTTTCCCAGGTGTCAAGCACCGTGAACCGAGCTGTGCTACATTTGTAAATGTCTACGGTTATTTACGAGAAATTGCAGTAGTTTCTCGCCTTTCCCAGGTGTCAAGCACCGTGAACCGAGCTGTGCTACATTTGTAAATGGCTAAGCCATCAAAAGCATAAAAATAAAATATTTTACTTCGATTATATCTATAAATATAAAGCCAAACCGTAGCAGGAATTTTTAAGTACCCCATAATTCCAAAACCTATGAAATTTAATGGAAGTTCTCGGTGAGAAAGTTGCAGGAAATAATTTGAACCCTCTCCTAAGACTCTGAAATTAAATAAAAGTTTCAAATTAAAACTGTTTTTAAAATATTGGAATTTGATCAACTGTGCAATTTAATCAGCTGCGTAATTTGATCAGCTGTGTAATTTGATCAGCTGTGTAATTTGATCAGCTGTGTAATTTGATCAGCTGTGTAATTTGATCGGCTGTGTAATTTGATCAGCTGTGTAATTTGATCAGCTGTGTAATTCGATCAGCTGTGTAATTTGATCAGCTGTGTAATTTGATCAGCTGTGTAATTTGATCAGCTGTGTAATTTGATCAGCTGTGTAATTTCATTTGACTACAAATCTGAAATCAAGTGAACAAGCGAAGCTGTTGGGAAAAGCTAAGATAGTTGCTATACATAATTTGTTACTTCATTATTTAACCCATGGCATTTTAATCATATAACAATAATAGTGGCCATACTCCTTTACAATATTTGTGATTATTATTAAGGGTGTTTACTATATCATGATGCTAAAGATGAATGAAAGCTTCGTAAAACAAAATCACTCCAACTTAACAATTTTTTATTAGAAATAGTACTTTAGAGTAACCATTTTTGAAATTATTTTCTATAATTTGTCAAACAGGATAAGTAAAATACATCTTACAACACTAAAAAGTATAATTAAACTTATACTGTACTTACATACAAGACGGTAAAATATACACAAAAGATGGTACAAGGCGATCGATTTCAACCAGTTACACCGGTCATCATCAGGTCAGGTCATACCGGTGTAACTGGTTGAAATCGATCGCCTTGTACCATCTTTTGTGTATATTTTACCGTCTTGTATGTAAGTATAGTATAAGTCTAAATATACTTTTTAGTGTTGTAAGACGTATTTTATCTATCCTATTTAGTTTTAACAACACGTATCATGCTACTAAAGAAATTATTTATAATTTGTCGTAATGAACTTTCCGAGTACTTTATATACTTATATTCACAGCCTTTAAAAAAGGTTACACCATTACAAAATATATAATAAAATATACCATTTTACGGTTAACAATATTTATGTATGCACCCGTTCGCAAGAAAAAAGTGCAAAAAGAGGCTTCATGAGTTTTTTGTTGGTTCCTACAACTAGGTTTCGAAATATATATTATTGATAATTTCGTGAGGTACATTACTAACGTTTTAGGTATTCTACATTACAGTAGAGTATGTTTAACCGTACATTTTGGATTTAAATTCGTCTGTTTCTACTCAGTTACAATTTGCGAGTTCCGCGTAATACAACAATTAGTTTAACCCTCTTTCTCTGTCTATTACCACTACCTGGTACCAATGACGCATCACCGAACAGCCAATAGATACCCTTGTTTAATGGTAATTGACAATTAAAGTTTACACCTGGTCAAAAACATTATTGTTCATATATTTTTCCCTTATATCTTCCCTCATTGTAAGACCTAAACAATTAGAATTCATACATCCATTTATAAGAACATGGCTTGTATAAGAACTCCATTTATAACAAACAACAATTATATATTATTTTATACGTATAACAAAAAATGTATACCAGGCGGTATACAAAACTCAACACTTTCCTATAAACTGAAGACAAAAAATGTATACCAGGCGGTATACAAAACTCAACACATTCCTATAAACTGAAGACAAAAAATGTATACCAGGCGGTATACAAAACTCAACACATTCCTATAAACTGAAGACAAAAAATGTATACCAGGCGGTATACAAAACTCAACACATTCCTATAAACTGAAGACAAAAAATGTATACCAGGCGGTATACAAAACTCAACACATTCCTATAAACTGAAGACAAAAAATGTATACCAGGCGGTATACAAAACTCAACACATTCCTATAAACTGAAGACAAAAAATGTATACCAGGCGGTATACAAAACTCAACACATTCCTATAAACTGAAGACAAAAAATGTATACCAGGCGGTATACAAAACTCAACACATTCCTATAAACTGAAGACAAAAAATGTATACCAGGCGGTATACAAAACTCAACACATTCCTATAAACTGAAGACAAAAAATGTATACCAGGCGGTATACAAAACTCAACACATTCCTATAAACTGAAGACAAAAAATGTATACCAGGCGGTATACAAAACTCAACACATTCCTATAAACTGAAGACAAAAAAGATAGAAGATGTTGTTACGTAGCCCTTACACGAGGCAGTGAAACAGTTGTTTATGGCTCCACAGGGCAAACCTGTTGGTCTTGAAAGAAGACATTCGGTTGTAGTTGTTCTCGAACAATGAACTATCAAAACAGTAATAACAAATAGTTTGTTTCAACCCTAAATAAACATATATTTGGTCATATCAATGATTAAGTACCATTTTAGTTTTGTTTTATATTTTCATAATAGGATTCATATAATTTTGATTAAAGACTGACATGTTTTAAGCCATCCTTTTTGTTCTAAGATTCATTACTTATTTGAAAATCCAAACGGTCCCTTAATATGTTCCGAACAGCTTTTATAGAAGGATAGACTAAATTTATACTAACCAACCTAAAGCGACCGAACCGAACTGAACCTAAATCAAACGGCACCCAAATATAATGCATTGTAAGCGTAGTAATTGTATACAAAATAGTTTGAATTCTCTTTGGTAATATTAATAAAACTGATATTCTGGCGCTAAAGTAGAACCTGTTTCTCTTTTCTGAAATGATCAGTTATTGCTATTTACGAAAGAAAAAATAATTATTCGATTATTTTTGTTTTCCATAATTGTTTAACGTGTATTAGATAATTTAGATTGGTTTTACTGTCGTATTAAAAGGTTTCCTTCCAGATTTATTTTTAGTTTATCAGTATTTCTTGTGTGAGAAATCTAAATATATCCTAAGGACAAAGAGATCTCCCAGCAATACCATCCATGAACCACTAAGGAGCTATTGTTCTTCCTTGGATTTGCAATACAATTAAATAAGCAATGACACAGAACGTTTAGTTTAAAGTAGGATGTTTAAACTTTTCCTTCCTAAAAGTAATGTTTAAATTATTTCATCCAACAATAACAACATGCAGTTTTGTCTACCTTTAGTAACAATTTTTAACTTTCAAGGGGCTTAATAAACTTTAGAAAACCAACATAACTGCAGCAATATGAATAAATTTGATAAGTAGTCAGTCTGTTTTCTACAATCTTCCCTCATTACAGATACTCCAGACTATATATGTTATAGATGTTGCTATTACCATGAATCAGGCATCGTTATAAATGATGCAGTCCAAATGGTAGCGGTGATGTGGTTATAAAAATATGTTCCAGACAATAAATTGTCACTAACTTATAAAATATGAACATCTACAAAAGTTAGACCTTAAAGGTGTAATATGTTAGATTAAAATATTATAAGGAACAGACATTAATCTGTGCGTCTCCCTTTGAGATATTGTGCAGCCACCTGAAGGGAAGGATCGGAAAGGTGACACAGGGATTCAAAATTGCCTAAAGAGGGAGAGAGAATTACTAATCAACTTATACAACACTGGAGTCAGAGCGGGGTGACCCAAGATCCTCTGGAGCCGGTCAAGATAGCACCTTCTGGCCTCCATATCCATTTGAGGATACGTCCCAAGTTCTGGCTCCATATCCGTTTGAGGATACGTCCCAAGTTCTGGCCACACCACCGTACTCTGAAAGGCTTCGGGAGTTTGTCAGGTAAGTGCTCTTCCCTCCATTTTCTAACCCCCAAGTTGAATCAGAATTCGGACAGGCAAGGATGATCCATTCCTCCCTACAAGGGCTGGCTCGAGTCCAAGGGGTGAGATCGGTACACCCGGGGGTCTAGGATTTTAAGAAAACACCTCCTATAAAAACAATGAGGTCCTGAGACGAAAGGGGTGCTGGTCACCCTGGATAGCCAAAAGGACAACAAACTACTCCAAATAACTCCAAATTCATTGTTTACTTCAGCAAACATAATCATTCACTATTATAATACAGTTAAAAAAATATAATGTAAATGATTTACTTTGCTGCTATCAATGAACTAAAATAGGCTATTGCTAAAATTGGATAGGCCTATTGACAATGAACAAGAGAGGCGTACTGCGACATAGACTGTCGACGACGTAATTGGATACATTTGCAGGTAAAAATTAACAGTTGCACTTCCAATTATTGATATTAATACAGATACACGAATCCTATTGTTCGTTTTTCTGTAATATGGAGCAGCAACAATATTTGTAATTGGTAGTTTATTTCATATTGTGTCGTTTGAAGAGTTTAGTAATTCGATGTGGTTGATTTTTGTTTTTTTCTTTCTTCTTTGCCGTTGATGGAGGAGGTTCATTTGCTAATGATGTCCAACCTCTATTTTTCACTTTTTGTTTTTATGAAAAAGACCTTGCTTATTTAATTATTTTATTTTGGAAACTCCCTTGATTACATAAACATAAGAGAAAAGAAATGCAATACGTAACCAAAGGAAAAATAAGTACACAGCAATACAATATATCTCAGATTGTATAAATAATAATTAAATAAGTGAAGCTGTGTAGTGATAACATAATAATGACTTAATTATATCAACAACAATAAATACAAATATAACATCAACTAGTAACAGAGATCACTAGTTATAGTTATACACCCTAAAGCAACAATTAAAAATGTATAACAACTTCATTTCATAGTTTATATTTAAGTTGTCTGTGAACACTTATGACTTATTTCACCTTTTTGTTTGAAACTGCTTATGTGCGACATGAACTAGACGTTTCTATGCCAACCGAAGTTTGAGTTGCTTAACTTTTGTGTTGTGTCATTCTTAATTTAATGTCTTGAAGATTAAATGCGTTGATAATGTCACACTTGCAACGAAACGTGTATCCAGCACAGATTAGTTAATACAGTTGAACTATTTCTGGGGTTAACCATTTTGTATCTCATAACATAAACCTTTAACATAAATGAAGACAAATCCTATGGTCGAAAAAAACATTTGGAAAGGTATTGATTGGAGGATTGTTTTATCAAGAGAAAGTTGTCCTCTTTTAGAAGAACCATCCATTTATTTTTAAATAGAGGGATTTTCAGCTCAATGTGAATTCCGAACTACAGAGTTGGGGGATTATCGCATGGCTACGTCATTGGTGGTGGGCGGAAAACAAACCAGAGACCTCCAGGGCCACTTTACGCGCCCTATCCCTCTATACTAGGCCGTACCATTACAGAATACAAATAAAATAATATACAAAATCATAATATACAACACTAGTCCAATAATTCATAAGTGAAATAGCTTTATACACATCATCAATTAATAATCCTTCACCCCTACACTCCTATAGATTTTAAATAAAATTATCTAGGATCTAATGTATTTACAATAAATACATTAGCAATGATGAACAAGACTAAACATAAATTAATGGTATAGCTTTCTATAAAAGTCAACAGGTAACTTACACAGTTAATAGACCATATAGCTATTCGCTGATTAATGTTTAATTTTAATTTAATTTATTTTAAGCAGCATCAAATAAAAACAAGAACAAATTATTTAATAAATTGTATAAGTTGTGTTAATGAAACCTACATTCTGTAAGATTTAAGGCCCATTTTGACGCCTTAGCTGGCCATTAACGGTGGGCAATGAAACATGTTTTATGTTCGGCAGTAAAGTTGTACGAGTCCATCGGCTCCAAGGTACGTTCCCGCTCACACGAGTTTATACGGTTCAATAAATGAAGTTGGTTTATAGCAACTAAACACTGTGCATTTACAAGTAATTTATAAACCGGTGTTTAACTTACGTGAAAAACTATCCGATGTATATTCTTCTCTTCTCATGGCATTATAAATTATTAATAATGATGAACAATTGTGCCTATTCGTCTACGTACTGGCTAGTATTAATTATATTATACAAATTAATTTTATAAACTTGAATGTTACTCTTCTTGCTTCATCCATGTGATAAGGAATTAATTAAATAAATCTGTGTGGAATTAATCATTGCACATCAATAAGTGAAGAAAATAAATAAACATAAGTTAGACAGCAAATTGTATGAGAGCCGTTGGCGTGACCCAGGTGATATATACTAAACCTATTGCAGCGGCCCTGTCGCGAGTTCAAATCCCAGTCCTGGAAAGTAAATCCATAAGTGTTGAAAACCTCGTACTGTAACGGCTCACCCCTTTGTGTTTCTGGATACGTTATACGCACAGATTTTGTATTATTTTGATTTCAACATCAAAGGAATTTTTGTAAAGAGAATACAAACGCTTTTAGGGAAAGTGGTCTAAACACCTCATTTTTTGTAGACACCCTGGGATTTGAACCGTGACCCCTTGAACCAAAGTCCAATATGCTAACCGTTAGGCTAGCGAGATGCCCAGATCTGTAGGTTGACGGGGAAAGTATGGCAAGAATAAGCTGCCAACCCTTTCTTTAGTGCAAAAAAATGCGATAATGATTTGCAATCTATTGTGTCAGAACGAATAGTGACTTTGAATTCTCTTAAATCTTTAGTCCTACTTATATTTTATTCTTATCCTCGGGCAACAATGTTGAAATATACATCAAAACTCATTAGCTACCTCTAGTACATCAGTAAAGTGAAAAATAATAGTTGTAAATAACAATACAAATATAACTCATGGACATTAAACATTCAGTATATTTGGCGCATTAGCACTTTAATGAAATTTAAACTGTTTGACCAGGACCATATCACATTACTGGTCAAACAGTTTAAATCTGAAAAATAAAACAATCCTTTTAAAAACTATCCATTTGAACAGTTGACAGAAACATTTGTTTTGAAACGAGTTTTAGTTTTTCAAAGAGTGTTTTTTTTAACGTGTGTCAGCGTTGAAGCAGAGCACTTAAAACATTAAATGTTCACCGTGTCGTCGTTTGCAGGATGTAAACCAAAACAAACATTCGTCAAAAGGGGTTTGCTTGCAGTTTGAAATGTTTGCGATTCCTAAAAATTAAAAAATTAAAAACACAGTGATGGCGGTGTAAATATTATTTGAGTAGTGTTGTAATAACGTATACCACAAACACAGATGTAAACAAATAGAACTGTTTTATAAAAATATCATTCAAAAACTAATTTATACCTTTACACTTGTATTGATTACTAGCCTATTTATTACCCGTGGCTTCGCTCGCTAAACTCCAGTATAAACCTAATAAACTAGCTGGTGACCCTCTCTGCAAGAGGTTCTTCCAATCTGTAAAGCCAGTTGTTTATTCTGTTTACTTTGTACATACTAGTAGCATAGTGATTACCATAAATCCATTTGCATAATAATAACATTGGAGCTCTGACCGACCATGGGACGTACAATCATTTTAAACAGGCAAAATATTTCTCACATCTACACAGAACACTCTGATGTATAAAACGTTAAAATAACTCCAAATTTCAATATCCAAAGTTATTCAGAGATAAAACCCTTTTGATTTGAATAGATTCGATCAATTATACCTCATCATTAAAATTAGACAGTTACAAATTCAGCTCTAATTAGTAAGTGATCCATGGGATGCGAAGGTCATTTAAAACGTTTTCACCGACTATGTTTAACCCTACCTGGAACCAATACCGCCGCGGACAGCCAATGGACTCCCTTGTTAAATGTTGATTGCCAATTACAGTTCACACGTCACAAAACTGTTCTGTTCCATTTTGATAGTTTTTTGTATAAATGTTTGTTCTAACTAATAGAAATAAAAAATAACATTATATTTAAGTAAATCGTGTACGTTTTAAGCTACAATTGTCCACCCAAATCCTGATTTAAGAATATTAGTAATGCATTTGGCCACACAGCATTACAAGTTGGACTATATTCACCCCATTTTCGGTAACCTAGTTCACTCTCTGAATTAGCCCATGGAAGGGACATGAAGAAAAATTTAATTTCTTAACACTCCTAAACAAATATTAAAAGTTAACTGTTCCTTGACTCATAAACTAAAGGCACACAAATAACAAAAGTTGGTCAGTCGCATTGTTCTTTATAAATACAATTGTCATTATACATTTCTTAACACCTGTCAACTGCTTCTTGAAAATTGAATATACTTAAACTGACCCCAATATATGATCAATGAAGTGTCAGTATTCAGTATTCAGCATTTATTTAACGTTCTGCATTAAAGTTTTTTACTAAATGTATTTGAACCATGCTTTAAGTTACAGTACTTAACTAAATAAACATATTAGTAACAGTAACTTTATTTATAGTGATAGCGCCAAAATTTTACCAGTATAAGTTGATATGAAAAGAAAAAATACATATTATATATTTTAAGAAATAAAAAAACACTGGAATGGCGTAAAAAACCAGTGACCTTTAGAGGATATAGCGTCTATAACCTTATGTTTAAGTTTTATTAAATACTAGCTCTTACCCACAGGCTTCGCCCAAAATATGATAAACAAACAAACAAACAAACATAAAGTATAGGGTACTAGATGTTACCCGCAGGCTTCGCCCCGCACATGAGTTATAAAAGCTATGACTGTTGTGTGTGCTGCATTCTGTGGAACTACTACGAATCAAGATCAGCTGTTTGTATGTTTTCATCAGCTCTAACAAAAATGAATGTCCATAAGGATTACATGAAAACTTTGACGGGGTCTCTGGCAGAGCCCTAAGGACAGATTAGGATGAAAACCATTTAGTTTGCATATTTCATGTCTAAAGAATCATAAAATTTCAACCCTCGAGGTAAATGGGAAGTAGGAGAATTCGTGATGAGTGAGTAAGTCAGTGGGTAAGGGTTTTTATAGGTATAGATTACCACTAATGTTTAAATTCCACACCTTATTTTATATACTAAATCTAAGTATATTATACAAAATTACGGCTGATCATTAGTTCATTTCTAAGTTTTAAGGAGGTTTTTTTTTAAGGAGGAATAAAGAAAAAAATAAAGTATCAGGCTCCTTACGTTCTTCTCTATCTATTTTCCTATGAATGTACAAAGTTTCAGTCACTAGGTCGCACGACTGCTTCAGAAACCTCGCAAAGACACAGATCTACCATTTTCTCCTTACGAAATTTTATATTGGAATAATATAATTAAGTTTTATGTAGCTTTTTCACATTTTAGGGAATTTCCCCTATAGGGAATTAGGGAATTTCCCCTATAGGGAAGAAGCTATTACCGTAGTCGGCATGGTAAGACCTAGGCCCGGGACCATGATAACTTTTCGTTTTGAGGTCCCCAGACCCCAAAAACACCATTCGTTTGAAACTGTATATATATATATATATATATATATATATATATATATATATATATATGTGTCCGTGAAAAATTATCCGATTTTGATGAAATTTGGTATAAACGTGTAAAGCAACATTTATGACTTTAAGTTCGAAAACCAGCCAGATTGCTTTATCCGAAGGGGTATTTTGGGGGGGTTTTGTACCCCAAAAATGGGTTTTTTGAACTTTTTACATATAATTTTGGAAAAAGTCAAATTTTAGTTTTTCCCATTGGATTCGGCTTAAAAAACACATCATTTGGTATTTTGATCATTTCTCTACGCCAATTGGTTACCGAGATATTGAAAGTGCTAAACACTGTACGTTGTCTAATGTTATTCTTAAGGAGGAAAATACAAATTTTATATCTCGCTTATTTATGAACATATACTGACGAAACTTGGTATATGGCTTCATCTGGTTGTGGACCATTGATATTTGCTCAAAAAAACAATTTTTTGCCAAAGGCTCCCGTAGCAGCAAACCTGCGTAATCAGCCCCATGTTATTCTTATGGAGAATAAGTAACGTGTTATCTCCCTTAATTATGAAAATAAATTAATGAAATTTGGTATTTGACTTCACCTAGTTGAGTTATATTGATATTAGCATAAAACCCCATTTTTTGTGTTCCTTGCTTCAGCAAATCTGCATACTCAGCCGCCATGTTATTCTTATGGAGAATAATTAAAATGTCATACAACGTTTATTTATGAATGTATATTGATGAAACTTGGTATGTAGCTTTATGTGGTATTAAGATAAATATATATGCATTGGAAATTCGCTAAGTACGCAGGTTTGCTGCTACGGGGGTATTAACTACTATCCTATAGATTTAGAACCTTTATTAGATATTTTATTTGTGATTTAACTTTCAACCTTCAATATACCTTCTTTCTAGATATGAAACACAACCCTCTCCAATAAATTGAAGACAAACCCAGAAGATCTTGTTACGTAGCTATTTCACGAGGAGAGAACAGTTTTTTATGACTTCACCGGGAAAACCTGTTGATCATGAAAGAAAAAGCTGATTGTTTCTTGGTATGGTTGGTAACTTATAAATAATTTGGTATGATGCATTATAAAAAGTTATATTTTGGAGTTAAAATTACCTAACCTAAGTAAAATTGAAATGCTAAACTATTTCTTCAAGGAATTGGGGGATTTATTTTGTTGTTCAGGGGTTTTAAAATCTTAAAAATTATAGAAAAACACTTAAAATGCCGATTTAATTTGTATTAATTGTTTGCACTGTTAAATTTTCCTAATGCCTAAGGTAGACAATCCGTGAATTCGCTATGGGTCGACATTCTTCCTTAGAGTTCTTGTTTTATAATAGCTGACAATTAAATTGGCAGTTGGGCTGTAGCCAATAGGCGTTTTCATACTAAGCGACACGACACCGGACGACAACGACACGGTGCCGACACCGACAAATCGTTAAGGCATTTCACACTTACCGTCACGGCAACGACACGATTGTTGGTCGGTGGAGAACTCACCTCATGTTTTCAGTAGTACATGATGGCTGATTACAACAGGAGGATGTATTTATTATATCTACGACATAAGGGTGTTTATATAGTTCGATGCATAGGAGGTGCAGTCTGTATAGACAAGTTTGGATTGGCCCAATAATAAAAGTTTGCTATTTCAATGGCTTGTATTATACCTACATTATTTGATAAGCTAAAATCAGTGTCACATCATTGCAAGCTTCAACGCCAAGTATCTTCCGCTCCCCTCTAACCTTCTTGCCTTGATGTTTCTCAAATTGCTTCTCAAATGTAAATAATCAAATTGGCGACATGGGCTAAAAGCCAAGCTTGCAATGTTATAACACTGACATAGTGACAAACCCAAATACATTTATCATATGAGTTATGAATATTTTTTCCTTATGAGCAAAGAGACCTTTGGCTATACTGAATATTGTAAACTTGAGCACTACAAACACAATTAAACGCGACGACACAATATCAACGGCACCGGCGGGAGCGTTGCTGCCCACGACAAGTTGGTGCCGGCAACGGCACAGCATCGTCGTCTCGGTGTGTGTTTAAAAGGTTCCATTGGTTAGCATTGAATCGTAACCCCCACGACACGGGACGGCACCGTTTTGTTGTCGTTCCGGTGTTGTCGCCCAGTGTGAAAACGCACAATATAATGGTTGTACACTGTTATTGTTTTTATAGGAAAATATCACTCAAATGTTATTCCGATCAGCTGGTGTGGAGTTTTGGCAATGCATCACGACTGCTACTGGCTGATCTTGGTTGATAGCCAGGCAAACCACTCCCTCAACTTGCAATTCAATTGTCCGCTATAATATTCAGAGTGTTCCGATACAGACCATATTGTTTCAACTAGGCCAAAGTTAAAGTTTCCCGACACCGTTAGGATGCAACAGCTATTTGCCATTATACAATCAAATTCTGAAACTTTGCTAACTTGTTTCCAACCAACTTTCTAAATCATTTTAACAATTTTGAAATCGGAGAAAAATTATAAAATGCCATTCAATTTGATAACAGTTTAATTATGTCTTTTGTTAGGATCATGAGGTTTAAGGTTTATTCCGACTAGGTTTTCAGTTTAATTTACCTGGTGTCATTATAGAAAGTGCTAAACGGGAAGCTTAAATTACTAGGTGAGAAGTACACGCTGGACAAAAACTGATTTTTGGCGAATTTGTTTAAGTTGCTCTTGCGAAAATTCTGAACACATATGTTTATACGACAATTTTAAAGTTCCAAATGTAATTTTCAGTCTGCACTGAGACAGAGAATCGTGTTATTGGCATATTTTACGAGTCTCCGGACTCCCAATTTGTTGCTATGAGCCGATGTCGTTGACGTAAAGTGGTAAAATAATTGGACTGAATTGTACTGAACCCCTGTGGGACGCCGTAGCTCTGTATTTTTTATTAATAGTCGGTTTGAGATTTGGACAATTTAGGTTCTGTCACATCGGGTTTGGCTTGAATCAAATTATAAGTCAAAAGTATGACTAAAGTATGACTAGTCTAAAGTATAAAGTATAAAGTCTAAAGTATGACTATCAGACCATATTCTCAAACAAGGGTTTCTTTTTAATTACGAACATTCACTATATTGCAATTAAAAATGTGAAACAAAAATACAAGTTGTTTTATGATGTGAGCTGAAACGGGCATTTATAAAGCGAGACAAATTGCACTGCAGGTTGACGAGGTCACAATTGGAAACAAAATAAACAATGAAGCTTCTGAGTGTTCAAATAACGCAAAATAAATACACTTAGTGTGTAGTTTATTTCAAACTGCCCTGATTAAAACGAGCTTTATATTTTCAGTTTTTCTGGTTTATTAATTTAATTTACTAAAGGGGTTTTGAGACATATAGTTTTGCATCTTCTTTTATTTTAAAGTTTCTGATAACTGTTGTATCAGTTTTCAATTTTAAATAAGTCTTTCAAATTCAAGCAAGTCGTCCAGCTGTAATTGGCCAATGGGCTATTAATTAATGCCCATTTCTTGGCTAAATAAACAGTCGGTCTTAAAAATCCTGTCAATGTATTTAGAGCTAGAATAAACGAAGAGAGTTATAAATACATACTACTTTTACTTTCTCCCCCTATACATAGTATATGGAGAAAGTATTGTTTTCGTCAAAATTTTCGAATTTGAGTTGTTAGTGGAAATATTCGTTTTGGTGCTCCCTGAACCCAAAAAAGTGGTTTTTACGTGATGTCTGTCTGTGTGTGTGTGTGTGTGTGTGTGTGTGTGTGTGTGTGTGTGTGTGTGTGTGTGTGTGTGTGTGTGTCTGTGTGGATGTGTACAGAGCTAGAGCCCTAAGCTATGGGCCGATTTTTATGAAATTTGGTATGTAGGTACTAATCCACGATATCTCCAGGTATTTTTTTGATTTGTTTGAATTTTTGATTTTTAAGGGTAATTATCCCCCAAAAACCGCCAAGAAACATGAAAAATCAAAATTTCTCAAAAACGGCTCTAACGATTTTGATTAAACTTTCGTGGTTTGTAGAACTTTAGGTTTCCAACAAAATGATACCACCCGCATTTCTGGAAAAATTCGGGTTCAGAAATTATAGGACTTAAAACATCCAAAATTCAGTTTTTTGGGTTTTTTATAAAAAATCATAAATGTTAAAAAAGATTACTATTCACCATTAAAAAGAGCTCAAAAAACTAAATAAATTGGTATTTTAAATTACTATTTTACTATTGCTAGTTGCGGAGAAAATTGAAATTTTCATTTAGCAATAAACACAGTACGTTGTCCAATGTTATTCTTATGGGGAATACAAGAATAACTATTTATCTCTTATTTACTGATCAATTTCATTAAAATTTGATATGCAGGTCAAGTTAGCATTGACCAACAGATGATGTTCGAAATGTGTTGCTATTTAACCCTGGGGGGGGCAAGGGGGCATTTCCCCTCTCAAAACCACTGTATGTAGCAACGGACTCTATAGTGCCTCCCAAAAAGGGATTTGGGTGGATATTTCTGGAAATAACTATTTTAGACAATTTTCTGTACATTTATCTATACTTCATATTCTATATTTAGTTATCAAATATTTTTGTCATTAAAGTTTGGCTAAAAGGGAGAAAGTATGTGTCAGTTTCCTGATACCGTTTATTTTAACCGTGTAACAAGTTTGTCGGCCATTCGCCGCTGCAAAAGCTACAAACCGTCACAGCCACGTCCGCAGTTGAAATTGAAAGAGAGCAAATAACTGGCGGTAATGAACGGGTTTGTGGGCGTTCGTCAACTGGAGACTGGCCAAAAGTAGAATTACACTCTACACATGAATTTCTATAATTTCTGCTTAAAATAATAACCACATTCATAATGCATGAAAATGTAAAAAAGTAACTCATTTGTAATATCATTTGCTGTATGGTACATTAAGCGTACGCATTCAAAACAAGATTGCACGCAGCACTGACGTGAGGGAAGTGAATTTCCACATACAAAACTTTTAAAAATCAAAACCAATGTAAAAACATACATTTATTCCAATTTTATTGAAATCTGAAAGCATTGATTTTCGGGCTGTTCTGATGCTCCTGGTTTTATTTACCTGCAATGCTAGGAATACAATTTTGCGCATTAGAAGATTAGGAGAAGGTCCAGTTAGGCTTGAAAGAAGGCGTGAGGTTGCTGGGGATGATACAAATACACCAACAAATGAATAACATGCTTTTCTAATGTATAAACCCCATAAGACAACATACTATATTTAGCCTATATACCTTTTCTTTAATAACTCAGTAAATATTTATGCTGGAATGACGAGAGAGAGCTTAAGATTTTCGCTTCACTAATTCCCATATTAATACAAGCACTAATTTTACGTCCGGGGTTTTTCTGACCCTTGTTGGGCCCAAAAACTCGAAATCCCTAAAAAAGGGTTTAGAGTTTTCCGATTGTTTGCCCAACGAACTTGTCCAACTGATTATAGAAAGGAACGTCCCTACCAAATTTGAAGTAAATCAGACAAAAAATGCGACCGCCAGAAATCCTACACACACACACACACACACACACACACACACACACACACACACACACACACACACACACACACACACACACATACACCACACACACACACACACACACACACACACACACACACACACACACACACACACACACACACACACACACACACACACACACACACACACACACACACACACACACACACACACACACACACACACACACACACACACACACACACACACACACACACACACACACACACACACACACACACACACACACACACACACACACACACACACACACACACACACACACACACACACACACACACACACACTCACACACACACACACACACACACACACACACACACACATATATATATAATTTTTGAACGAACCCCAAAACATGTTCAGGGGGTTGCGTTAGGAACTTCTATGGTGGTCACGGGCTTAAGTTTCACCGTTCGGGTCATGCTAATAGTTCACTTTCCATAGGAAATTCACTAACAAGTTTTAACAAATCGCTTCATAAACAGAAGTTCACCAGATCGATCCTGAGCAAAATCCTGAGGACACATTGTGAAGGTTCGATACTGGATCCAGCTGTGATTGGTCATTGAGATATTAACTAATGATTGAGGCTAAAGAATCAGTCGGTCTTAGCCAGTAACAAGGCCACACAAGGCTTCTCACCCATTCAACTCTCATCATTCATTCGTATTCGCCTTAAAATATGCCCTAGTTGCGTTGGCATCTTACAGAGATACTCTGATTTTCTAAGATAACGATATACTCCATGACTTTAAATACATTGGCGAAGTTATTTTGACATATTCCATTCATTAATTATATCAACAAACATTCTTTTGATTTTACGAGTTTTTTTGCATATTATATTTTAATTTTTCATAATCATTATATACACATATATGGACCAATTTATGTTGATTTATTAATATCTATGCAATTAAAACTGGTAGATGATAATTGTAACTAATCAAATTTTTTCTCAGATTCTATTATCTTAAACTTTTATTTTATATAACTTATAATTGATATCTTAATCCTCTATACAAATATTTTGAGTTACTTACCAACTTGTAAATACATTTACAATTTAAGACCAGCTATTTCACTTTAATTTAATTTATACCCAACTACCTAAGTGGGTATTGAGAAATTTCCAAAATTGTCCCTACCTGAGAACATAGAGAGAAAATAAACGAGAAAACTATCAACATATTAATTGAAAAATAATTTCTCAAATTTCATAGCGTCTTGACTGAGTTATTTAAAGTATCAATAACCTCTCATCAGGGAGTTTTCTCCCAAGGATCCGGAACAAGCAAAACAGGCTAAATAAACTTACAAAACTTTACATTTATTTTACACTGTACATGAATGTTTGGTTGGTGCGTGAGGTGAGAGTGAGAGTGATGGTAACTTGATGTTTGGTTGAGGGGCTCCTCTGGTTCTCTAGTCGCGTAGGTCTAGAGTCTAGTCGTCCCACCAACCACCTGAAACAACAATAAAATATTTAAAAATATAATACAAAATTGTAAGAAATGTATATTTTATGTTACAATACAATCAGATATACATCGTAAAAGGGCTTTAAAATATTGGAATTTCTTCATTCAACGAAATAAATATCCACTAAGACTGACCTGAACAAAAAGGTGAGGATTAGACTACTTCTACTAAAATAACGATGACTCTATATCCAATTAGTTAAATAGCTTTGCAAATTTTGTATTTAGAATTAATTAATTGGTTTATGTAACTCAAGAAATATCCTCTTGGAAATTTGAAGAACATGTGCCATTGCAGAAATGAACAAGAGAACTTGAGTGCTATTGTTTCCCTAATGAGGTAAGCGCGAGTTAATGTTAATTACAGTATACATTTCAAACACTCTTCAATTTAGTACACTGTTAAATACTGTACTTGGGATTGGATCGTCTTCTTACTGTAATTTGCATTTATTTATTCCATTTTTGCTACTTTCAAAACCGTTAGAGTAAAAATAAGGTTAATAAACTTGGACCAACTAATTGGGTGTTTAATAAAATACATGTTAATTAACGAAATTCCATGGGTCATTTAGTCAATTTAAAATAAGACAAGTTGGATTAAAAATTAAATTTATTCATTTAAAATTTAGAATCAATAATAAGCTGATAGATTATGCAAATATAATGTAAATTTAATGTTTTCAAATTAGTTTTTTTCTTCAAAATATTGAAAATTTTAAAGATGTATAAGAATAATAGCGACGTATCGAACTCCACTAACCGACAGCCAATTTGTGTAATCACTTTATATACCAACCACACACACACATACATTTATACCAAGTATTAAAATTCACTCTATCAAGTTTTTATATTGTTGTAGTTTTATCTTTCTTTGAAAGCAACTTCAATCTCTTTGAAGAGAAAATTGCAAGACATCCATACAACACGTTACAACACGATCTATCACGATCTAGTATAACACGATTTACTCTTTCCGTAGATTGACCCTGCTTGAAAAGAGCATCCACTAATCTGCTCAATGACTTTATACCACTCTGCCAACTGAAAAACATAGCCAGTTCAAGAATTTTTCTTAAAGGGTGAAAACCATCCTGCTTGAAAGGTGTCCTTCCTCGGTGGATGAATTTCTGACGAACTGAACTAGTGTTTGGAGTAAATGTGTAGATATTTTGTTTGCTTGAGAAGATTTAAAAATTCACGATTCAGAATTTAACATTCGTTTTAAAAGTTACAAGTTTCATATAACGATTTGTTTTGAATGAAACAAATAACATCTGACTCTGATTTTGGGCAAGTATATTTTCATCCAAACGATTACTTCAACTTCGAAGACTGGAAAGTTGTCAAAGCTTAAAAAAGTTTATATACACTTTTTCACTAATTTAGTTTAAACAATCTTCGTGTAAAGTTTAACTCTAAAAAAGTGCTGGAATCTAGCAAGGTAGACTAGCAAAAGCAAGAACAGTAATTTCTGGGAGGTTGCACATAAACAATTACACTCCAGACAACAGGAATCCAAGGACTGTTTCATCCCGCGTGTCTTTATAGTCAAGGAAGACTGGTGACTTTTACCTCACCTTGCGGATCATCGGGTAATTTCCCAACATTCATCTGATGCTACGACATTATTGCAGAAGCGGTCATAAAACTCATCCACCGGAACCAAAAGGGAGAGGAAGTAACCGGTCTGCCTCGGAGTCCCGTTTCCCACCTTCCCGGCTATTCCCTTTCCCACTTTCCCCGTCACAAACTGGCTGATTCCCCTTTTCAACAAAGGAGTTTCCGGTTTGGCTGTAACATGTTTTGTCACGGCTGTTACAGCTTTGTGAGAGACTGTGTCGTAACTGTTCCACCTCTGTCACCGTTTACCTGGTAGCCGGTTACATAGTTGTTGTTGTGGACACTTGAACGCAGCACTTTAGTGATTTTGTTTTAATAACTTAGTTAATATAAATAATTGGGGCTCTTGATGCTATGAAGACACAGAAAAGGACAGCAGATAAAACAAGTCTTACAAACAACAGAGAGATATTCCAATTTGTGGTGATCTAAACGGAAGCGGTCTTTAGAGATTATTATCTAACTAAAGTGTTTCCTAACACTAGAGTGAATGTAAATCGAGCTAACCCGAGCTATCTGGATCAGTTATAGGTTGAAGTTTATGTGATAAAGTAGCCTTTAAACTACAGATTCGCAAATGATGTATATTTTATCGTCAAATTCGGGTTGGTTAATATATATATATATATATATATATATATATATATATATATATATAAAATCTAAATTAATTTCAATAATGTAAGGGTTTGCTCTTTAGTTTTGAGCTAAAAACTTATTTTCCGTTTTTTCCGTTTATTTATTTTATGAGTATTGGTAGTATTAAACAAACTAAATATTGACATATTGTATTTACCCAAACTACTTAAACATGTTTCAACTAAACGGTACAATCTTTCGAAAGACTATATTGTAGTTAAGAACGATCACGATCAAGAAGCTACATTACGTTAAATTATTGTTCAGGACTTTTCCTTTGGCTTTAGGGTTATAGTTCAAACAATTTTGTGAGCTTCTTCATTTGCTTTATCCTAAGGATTAGATTTGTAAAATATACTTTAGGATTGTAACGTAACAACTCATTAATTTCTCCCCAGGACTCAAACTCAATATTCTATCGTTAATTTATTCTAACACTAAGGTTTCACCTCTACAAATAAATAATGAAATCTTTAACAAATTATAAGACTCTTCGACACGTTACATGATAAAAGTATAATTTTTATGATATAAGACAAAGGTTATCTTTGTAGTGGGATGCAACTACTTTTATTTCGCTTTTTCTGTTTATAACGTTTTGCTTTTGAGGTCTCGAGTTACTATATTAAAAGTAACTCTCTAGCATCATCTGCAAGGATAAATGATAACGTAACATCCTGAGACCACTTTGCTAACAGGTTCTTCCCTTAATAACATTGATAAAAGACAACGATCTGAAGCCGTTTTTCTGAAACTTACAACACTTGCTATCGTTCATTTCCCTTCCCTCCATTTATAAATTGTCTTCTAGCAGGAAAGAACAACACTTTTAAGAAGCAATTCTACAAGTTTAGGACTTTTAGGAGTATGGTTACCTGAATGCTTATCAAATTCCTCTTTTGTGCTCATGAAAAGATGGCTTGAGGACAAGGATGACCTGTAATGCATCTACAATAGATCTCTCACCTCCTCCTCCTCCTCCCCCTGACGGCCATCCGCTTGATCCACCCCCGGAGCTCCATCCACCACTGCTTCCGCCAGAACTCCATCCGCCGCCTCCACCGCTCTTCCATCCGCCGCCGCCGCCCCCGTGTCCGCCACCTCCTCCATAACCACCACCGCCGCCGCCTCCGTGTCCACCTCCGCCTCCACCGCCTCCGCTGGTCAGGTAGATGATCTTGATGATGGTCGGTTTACCGCCTCCACCGCCGCCTCCGTAGCCTCCGCCACCGCCGCCGCCCCCGCTCTTCCAGCCACCGCCGCCTCCACCACCGCTCCATCCTCCTCCTCCGCCGCCGCCACTCTTCCACCCACCGCCTCCACCTAGTTACAGAACACTGGAAGTAAATACAATGTTACACAGCTCACAACTAGTGAATAGATATGTATTTACGTGACTTCATGTGATAGGATGAAGTATATCAGACAAAAACAACAATTTCTCCTCTGGAAGATAAACTTGTGAATTAAATATATTACAAAAATATGTTGGTATATTTTTTTTTGTTTGATGTTTATGCACTTCAATATCACTCAACCGATTCGGATGAAACTTTGCATGGTTATTTAGGTTCACCCGAGGAATGTTTTTAGCCACTAATCAAAGTCCTAGGACCCTAGGGCTATGCCCCACTGTACTTTAAAGTTACCATGATATTCTTATGTAGGAAAGATGTGTTATGATTTTCACAGATGAATAATTATACAGATGAACAATAATTATTGAACGTAACAACGTGCGCCGCGAACCCCTATTATGGGCTACTAGTATAGGTCTCAAACTTTATCACAGCGATCTACTACAAGCAAGTAACTTGACTGCGTACCTCCACTACTCCAACCCCCACTGGGCTTCCACCCTCCGCCGCCACCGCCACCCCCACTCCAACCCCCTCCACCACCTCCGCTGCTCCATCCCCGGCTGATGTAGCCTGCAACAGGAGAACAGATGTTAACAGTCATTAAATTGTTTAATATAATTAACTAAGATTACTTTTGCAATCTAAGAAGTAAATTAGTACACATATATGTATATAATAACTTCTAAAGATATATTTTCTTGGATTAGTCTTCCGAAATGAGCATTTAACCTAAAAATGACTGCGGCAACTAAGCAATAGGGGTAGAAAAATTCCTGGAAATAATAAACTAGGATTGTGTGGGAATCTGTGGAAAAATATTAATGGCTCTTAGTTAGTTGACATCTCGGTTTAAGTAATTTTCTAGCAAAAATAATCCTTTTTGTAAGACTTATAAAACAGACTAACATACCATATCGTACTCTTCTATCTTAACATATACTTTTCCAATATAACTAAAGGCAAATTTTTAAACAAGAGAACAATTTACTTCGAGAAAATACAGGCTTAAATAGTAGTTTGGTATAATATACTAAACTTGAAAGATTATCTACATTGGGTGCTGTTTGTTTTATATCATTAAGTACAGTCTGTAATAGTAGGGGGTAAGGGGTGCTTAAAATAAAAGGCCACACACATTGTGATTAAACTGTTTAAGTAATCGTAGTCCTTAAGCTGTTGGGGGTTATAGATATTGGTCAGAGATATATACTTTAAACGTTTCACTATCTTGAGTAGCCATGTGCAGCTATCATTATGATGCTGGCCAAGAAACAGCCGATTCTAGCATCTTGGCAAACCACCACTCACCACAACTCTAATATTATGAATGTAGCAACACGATTAGGAAATAATAACGCTTTAAACGTCCGCTGGAATCATTCCAGGAATGCCGCTACGCTTGAGAGCCGTCAATGATGGAAGCAACGACCGCCCATTGACCGGCGTACAACCTGTTGCTCAACAATCGCGGTGAAAGTTACGGTAACTGAACTATCTGACCCCCCACTGACGGTGACCCCGCACACCCCGTGACCTTCGACCTTCCCTCACCTTTGATAACTGGGAGCGACCGCCTGTTGCACCATATCAACGTGGGAACTGCACTTGCATACATAGTTGAACCATACTGACTTGGTGTCTTGCGTACCATCTACTGCACACGTAGATGGTACGCAATGTCATTGTTTGACTTTGTGCTTTACCAGCCAACATCGGCATGGTATTTTATGGTGAACCAGGCACAAAGAAGTAGGAATAATTTAACAATGCTTGATTGAAACATTACGTTAGTTTATTTTTGGTTGATTTTGATGTGACTATTTCAAACATTTATAATAAACATGTAAGCAACTGGGTTGAGCATTCGACTCATAAACTAAGGTTTGTCAGTCCAATCCAGAGCTACTCACGGTTTAAGGTTCAAATCTGTTTAAAGGTGCTGTTTGTCAAAAGGCCAGTGTGTTGAAACATTAAGTAATGTTTTCCAAGGAAAAGAGGACCTTAGATAGCAATAAGGTTGTCCCCTATCAATAGTTTAGAATAGGCTATTGAAATTATAACTCTCAAAATAACTGATTTTTAATTATGGTGTATTTTGTTGGAAAGTATTGACGACTTTGGCTTTCCACATAAGATTATATCATTAATGCCCATATTAGATTTAAAGGCAAAATTAGACTATCAGATGTATTTACTGATAGGAATACGACAGTAAGATAAACTTGGTCAACCTAATGACGTTTGTAATCTTTAGAAGTCCTATTCCCCATTTTGGATATCCGAGCAGCCTAACCTTATAGTGTGAAATCCTTTACCTGTTAGGTTTTGCAATACGAACGGACTTTGAATACCTATAATACGCTAACGCGACTTTTGGTCAAATGAACTCGCAGTTTTTACGATTGAATTATGAAATCAATTACTTTGGTTTGGAGTTGTTCAAAATGGTTTTACTTTGTCGATATCCCCAGAATGAAGAGCTCGGGCTGCCCTCGAGTTAGGTTTTTGCCCATAAGGATAATATGGAGATCAATTTTAATTTGACTGTATTCAACCGCTCTCTGTACAACAAAACACAGTTTTACAGTACCAAAATATCTTTTGAATTGAGGAATAAAACTGTTGAAATGGCAAAACAAACTCTTTTAATCAGCCACAAGATTAAACAACTTTGCCCAGTTTCGAACATCAAGCCCAGTAGTTTTATTTTTTTGGAGTTATCACTTAACCATTATACCAATTAATTACCATATTATGAATGACAATCAGCCATCTATTAGAGTACTAAGCCAGTCATCACAACGCATAATCATTCGATTTTGCTGGTAACAAAGCTATTTATCACGTAGTATATAACCTACTTGGAATTTACTTATGCCTCTATAAAAATCCTAAATAAAATATACAAGGTATGATTCTGGAATAAAATTAATCTAAACTAAAACTTATCACTTTCAACCCCTCATACCTTGTAGTAATACTATGATACATAGCAGGTGTTTACTGTGGTTTTGTACTCTTTAACCTATTAATCCCAGTAGATAACATGTAGACCGCGCTTGGCCATCAATTTCGCGCGAGGAACCATTAGTGTTGGGAGCGGGCGTGATATTCGTCTTCCCTGGATCTTTAAAAGCTTACATTAGGCTTATTGCTCCGGCGAGAATTTATCGTGCGTTTCAGCCCGAGGGAGTTTTTGGTAGTTGCTCGTCCCCATGTGAAAACTAAATATCGGTGTGTGTCTAAATGAATCTTTTATTCTACAACAAACATCGAAAGTTGCTTCATGGCATTAGTTTGAATGTGTTAATCTACGAGATGTATGATCGATCTCTAAATAATCTACCGCTAAAAAATCCAAATCTAAAAGTATTTCTCTTGGTATAATTAAAACTGGTATTTTTTTTTGACCTAATTTTGCCACAAATTTTAATCAGAGCTCTGTAGAACGTAAAGTACAATAAACCTGCAGTTCCTGGCGTTTTCGTGGTCTTGAATATGTTTCAGTCCAAACTCTAATAATTAAGTATCATATTTTAATGCGTTTGTTCTGGTTCTCATCAACAAGTCTTACGGGTTTTATGGCCACATATTCTCTAACACGGCATGACAAATGTTGTAGGGGTTAAACACTAACTTCATACATATTAGAACTTTTATTAGTTTGGTCTATTCAATTATTTATAACTGCAATGAAAGCTAGGGATTCTATTTTGGTATTTTGTCATAAAACTAAGCTCTGTAATAATTGTTGGATTAATGTTAATAAATTGGACATAAAGCGGTTTTAATTGGATGTGAAACGGATTTAAATAACCAAGGAAACACTGGCCATAAATAATCTAATAAATAAATTAGTATAATTTATTTTAGTAGTCTACTAATTGTAGGATAAAATCATTTTAATAGTCTACTTCTTTACTGGACAATATCTTTGATATATATATATATATATGTATATTGTATTTTACCAATTCAACCTATACATTAAAATAATTAAAACGATAAATTTTGGTTATTGATAGTAATGCATTTGAACTACGTTTATTTTTAAGTATGCATATATACACCATACTTGTATTTATAACGTAAAAATTGTTACAGCTAGGGTAAGAGCTATATAGGCATAGTTACACTACAAATATGCCTTGACGGCATATAAATATATTTATTCCATTGCGCTTAAAATTGATGAAGAAGAAAGTTGTTAACTATAATTTATTTAGAAAAACAAAAACTTCATAATAACATTGTATAATATATGAAGTAAAGTAATATAGATTTTTCGTACTTACCGGAGTGGACTTCAGCTAAAGCTACCAGCAAAACCACTCCAACACAGACACACTGGAAAATAAAAAAAAAAACAACATCAGTTTCATAAGTAGGAGGTAACAATTAATCAAATTACATAAGTTATAAATAATATGATGAGTGGATTAGAATCGCCGTATCATGAAGGCAAAAAAACTCCCACAAAAAAGGCGGGTGTAGCTCATCTCACTAATAAAAACAAATAAAAAACTAAGCTATTACAACAACCGATCTGGTAAGTTAAACAGTAACACAAATAAATTCATAAACACATAAGTAAATCAAACTCAGATTGTTCATAGTGCCAATAAAATTACAAAGTAGTTAAAAATTATGTCGAAAGCTTTCAAATAAAAAATAAATTGTACTTGCTACTGTGGTTATATAGAATCGTTACATCTCACCGGTTATCACCACAGATATCACCTTAATAACAGTTACGGGGGCGCTAAAGGTTACGATGAGGAGGAGAAAGGAAGCCGGGGGAAATATCAGGCCTCGAGGATTACAACAATATTAGGAAACCTTTAAAACGACGTAATAATGTCCTTGCAAAATCCTTGTGTCTCATATTAAGAAGTGTTTCATTGGGCCTGTAAGGTTATAGTTGAAGGTTTTAACTAACTTTGGATATTTATGTTAAGTTATACTGTTTTTACAATGTGAATTAAATTAATCACGTTAGATTTGCCATACTTAGACCAAATCAAACATATTACAAGTATAATTACAATTTATGAATTACGAAAAAATATATAACTATGCATTTATCAGATTTAATATTACTCTGATGTCAAAATGTCCCTTTTCGGATATGAAAACTTATAGATAGACACATTCTACCATACCGAGAGAGTTAAAATATATAAAACAACTGCTTCATTTATGAAAATAAATTTAGCAATCGATAATAGAGGAGAAGAAATTAAAAAGTATAAATATCTGCATAAAAACAGCATGAAAGATTGTATTAAGGTTGGTATCGATAAATAAAATACGAATTTACGTATGTATTATAAAACAAGGTGGAATTTTATGGTTTTGTAAGAAAATTAATAGTAATAATAAATACAATTAGACTAAACGTGGACACAATTTAAATTATATATTTCTCTACAAGCTTGCAACTATTCAAAGTCATAATTTTTACTTATTTAAAAAGTCTAGATTTTAAGAATAATAACACATTTTTGTCTTACTAGAGCTAAATTTAAAAGATGTACTGTGCTAAGGTATGGTACAACAATTATGCCTGTCAACGGCTTTAACATTAGTTAACTACGCCTAGAACAGCTGGGGTGGTACAAAGGTCAGATTGGACGTGTAATATTTAGTAACACGTTAAAACTAACAGCTGAGTTTGACAGCTGGATCAGTATCCATCACTCATGTCTGCCAACGTCCGCGACCTAAATCCCCGGCTGGTGTTCAATTATTTCCCTTCGTTGGTTATTTGGATGTACAAGAGTAAATATTTGTTATATTCATTTCGATAAACATTTATTTAATCCAAATACTACGAATTTGTATAATGGAGTTTCATGATATAGATTTTTTAAATTTTACTTTAACCGTGGGCGTTTAAAGGAAATTTTATTTCCTTAAAATAGCGGTACAGCGATTTTCATTTTGAACGCTTGTATTTTTATTGTTGCATGTACTATATGCTTTATGTACAAGCTGATTGTATTTTTACATTTTTAATACCTTACTTATATTAAGTTGATACTATCTGTTTTTTTTTCTATAGAATGTATATACTTATAATTCATAGAAATTATCAACTTTATTTGTCTATAAAAATCATATTCAAAAGCTTAGACTCTAACCAAAACCCTGAAAGCCAATACTGAATAATAATATAAGTGCAATACAAAAAATTAAAAGATTTATTTCTTCATCATTTACGATTATTTAATATAACTATTGGCCATGATGTTTAGGTGAATACACATATACAAATCTTTATTCTTACTTATTTTCTACATTACTTTATGAATGTGATTTTTATATTAGAACAACTGAGGACCGGCAAAATTCAAACTGTTAAACTAATTAAATTTACTATTAGTTATATAGTTTCAACGTATATTTCAGTGTTTACTTTTAATCCTTTCAATAAATAATATACAATATATATTATTATATTAATTTGTTATCCTAAAAGAATTATTGGTTATTTTACTAAAAACACTACACCATCAGAAAACCATATATTTAACGATGCTTTTTTAAGACTGTCTAAAATAAAATATTATGATTGTATTTTTACATTTTTAATACCTTACTTATATTAAGTTGATACTATCTGTTTTTTTTCCTATAGAATGTATATACTTATAATTCATAGAAATTATCAACTTTATTTGTCTATAAAAATCATATTCAAAAGCTTAGACTCTAACCAAAACCCTGAAAGCCAATACTGAATAATAATATAAGTGCAATACAAAAAATTAAAAGATTTATTTCTTCATCATTTACGATTATTTAATATAACTATTGGCCATGATGTTTAGGTGAATACACATATACAAATCTTTATTCTTACTTATTTTCTACATTACTTTATGAATGTGATTTTTATATTAGAACAACTGAGGACCGGCAAAATTCAAACTGTTAAACTAATTAAATTTACTATTAGTTATATAGTTTCAACGTATATTTCAGTGTTTACTTTTAATCCTTTCAATAAATAATATACAATATATATTATTATATTAATTTGTTATCCTAAAATAATTATTGGTTATTTTACTAAAAACACTACACCATCAGAAAACCATATATTTAACGATGCTTTTTTAAGACTGTCTAAAATAAAATATTATGAAAATGTTAACAGATCTTGACTTAAAAAATAAATAATATAATCTTAGGGTTTCTACAAACAAATTGAGACCTTTAAATTGAGAGAACGACGCTACAGTACTTGGTATAT
The DNA here is from genome assembly GCA_963675035.1 of Allygus modestus. Taxonomy (NCBI): domain Eukaryota; kingdom Metazoa; phylum Arthropoda; class Insecta; order Hemiptera; family Cicadellidae; genus Allygus; species Allygus modestus. The sequence goes on along the minus strand of OY776114.1, from coordinate 108,445,870 downwards.
GCAAGAGCCATTGCGACCCCGCATATGCACATTTACTGCCTCATAAACACTGTTGAACTTTCATGGCACCGCGAGCGGAATAGTAAGTCTCGTTTTATTTCTTATTTGTATCATCTATTCATAGGGTGATTGGTTTTTTTCTAATGGAACAGGAATAGGTCGCACATGAAAGAATTTTTTTGTTTGTCTTGGTATAATACGAAGTGTAAATGCATTCGTTAGTGAAATAATAGTCCATTGACAAATGATAGTTCAGATCAGTCACGTAAATTGTCAAACCTTTTTTTCAGTTATACAGTAGAGTACGTTGCACGAGTGAAAAACCAAGCCGTCCATAAGCCCAATTTTAAAATTAACACTAGTCTTATGGACAGTATGTTAAAATTTTATTCTACACATGTAGAATATTTTATAAATGGGTTGAAGTTACAGGAGATATCGCTAATTTAAAATTAGTTCAATCAATTGTTTTCTGTCTCGAAAACTTCTTCAAATTAATTATTTTAAAGAACAAATCATTTAGTAGTTACAATATTCAATAAATAGCATATAAAATGAAGCAGTAGTTGTTCAGCTCAAGGAAGTCTATTGGTAAAACTGATGACAACACCGCGTACCAATATGCGTAGAAACATTGGTCCAGTGGTTTTGTCAGGATGGTACCACTGGTCAGGCAGCAATAATGATTCCTCTTGGTTAATCTATTCATTAAAATCACTAGAGTAAAATTAATACAAATTGGAACATTGTATATATTTTTATTTACGTATCTATTATCACCGTGAAATATAATAATCAAGAAAACGGCATGAAATGTTGTTTATTAGTTTAGTATCCAGTATTTCCAATATATCTCCCCGGTTTAAATGGATGATTATCCACTGTAATGAAGGAAAAGGTCAAACAGACTCATGACTTCTCACACGACGAGTTCATAATCCCGAACAGCTGTTTCAACATGATGAGATCATTATGTACACATTTCCACGAGTATTATAACAACATGGGAAGCGACACTGAGGCCACTCGCCCATTGTTGTCGTTCATTGTGCCGCTTTACATAACGTCATTATCATCACACTCGGTAATTGCCCTGTGTAATGACTACTGCACTTGGTCGTCGTGTGCACCTCTGGATGCACCGGAGATGCGCTTTCTCCCAGTTCCGAGAGGAGGAACGGGTCAGATTGTAATTGTTACGTGTGAGTTTACTATGAGTGTCATTCAGGTTTTTTTGTAGTTTAATTATGAATCGAGAACTTGTTACTTAAACTTAAAATTATTTATTTGTTTTTCTACGTACAAAATAACTTTAAAGTGGTCAATGTATTGTTATAAAATAAATGTAAATCAATTAGCAAAATATTTTAAAAATAGTTTTTTATATTTATTGGTAGAACAAAGGGATCTTCTAAATACCAAAGCTTGTATACCGGTGATATTCTCTGAGTCCCCAGTCAACATTTTGCAAAAATAAAATTTGGCAAGACACATTAAGCAGTTTTTTTTCAGTTCTGGAAATGTTATAAAACATTTTATATAGTACTTGTTACTCCAAATAATATTTTACAAAGGTGGGAAACATAGTTTAAAGCACATATTTACTATGTTTTGGAGAAGTTATTTAAGAAAAGTATAGTTTCAATTAAACGAGCAGTTACATATTTTTTTCTTTCTAGATAAAAAAAATAATTACAGGCAATTACATTTCTGAAGACTAATCTGAAATAAAATCTAATGTGATTGAATTGCATGAACGCTATGTGTCTGACGGAGATTATTAACGTTATGCTTACTTAAATAATGTTAGATCTAGTATCTAAATGTGTTAGGGTAAGGAGAATGTAAGTTAGTAGTAGGTATTAAGTTAGTAATATAGAATATAGATTACGGTGGATATGATTGAATCTGTCGTGTCATTTCATATTCATGCAAAACAAAGAAAAAATAATAGCAATAAGAGAGGATTTAATTATTAATCGTGAACCCGGCAAGCGGAGTATAGTATCAAATAAAAAATGTGCAACAGCCCTCCCCCCCCTCAAATCAAATACCACAACGAATTCACCGAAAGTCTTCCTGGGGTTGTTACTATTTTCCAGTTAATGCTCATCTTATTAGTGAATTTCGTATGGAAAAGTGAACTATTAGCATGACCCGCACGGTGAAATTTTACCCCAGGATCACCATAGAAGTTCCTAACGTGACCCCTAGTGGATCGTTCCAAATTATTATATATATATGTGTGAATGCACTGTAGTGGTCGCATTTTTTGTCCAATTTACTTCAAATTTGGTGGGGACGTTCCTTTCTACAATCAATTGGACAAGTTCGTTGGGCAAAATAATTGGAAACCTCTAAACCACTTTTTTGGGGATTATTAATTCAAATTTCGAGTTTTTGGGCCCAAAAGGGGTCAGAAAAGCCGTGGCCGTAAAATTAATGCATCTATTATGATGGGAATTAGTGAAGCGAAAGTTTTAAGCCCTCTCTCGTCATTCTAGAATAATTATTTACCGAGTTATTAAAGAAAATATGTATCGACTAAACACTGTACGTTGTCTTAGGGGGGTTTTACACTATAAAAGCCTGTTATTCCTTTGTTAGAGTACTTTTATCATCCCCAGCAACTTCGCGCCTACTTTAAAGCCTGACTGGACCTTCTCCTAACCATATAATGCGCAAAATTGCATTCCTAGCATTGCAGGTAAATGAAACCAGAAGCATCAGAACAGCCAAAAAATCAATGTTTTCAGATTTCAATAAAATTTGAATAAATGTATGTCTCTACACTGGTTTTGAGTTTTAAAAGTTTTGTAGGCTATGTGGAAATTCACTTCCCTCACGTCAGCGTGCTGCGTGCGAACTCGTTTAACTATCGGTTTGTATTCAATTACTTCATTATTTAATTCTGTGAGCATTTTATCAAAGAGTAAGATTATTGAGGATATAAACAAGTAATTACTTGTTTTACGATACCGAATTCACCCTACAATTGTACAATAAAAAAAGTAAGACAAAACTAAATGTCCAGGTTATTTTATTTTTAAAAATATCTTTTAATGTTAAAATAACTGTTAGTACCACTCGAATGTTAAATAAATTCTCAGTTTTGTAGGAATACGTAATTATATTAATGGTAATATGAAATTGCGAATGATGTCCTTTACATTTAAATTCTTTGCTACAATCGGCACTGTCAGGAAATGGAAAAGGTAAATCTAAAATGCTCTTAATGCACATAATGTCATCAATAGTGACTTATTTTTTACAAAGTCCGTTATTTACTGAAAACTTTCCGGTGTATTAAATAGGTCTATTTTTAAAATGTTGTCTATGTTTCAATCATACGACAGCTTAAAATACACTTTTAATTTTTTGTGATTGGTAATATGTTACAATTCTAAGTAGTACATTGACATTAAATGTTTGCAAGTATATAATAAGTTATTGCTGACTAATAATTGGATATCATAAAAAACTAGTAAAACAAGGGTTGCCACTAAAGTTTGTTTTACACGACTCATTAAGTGTAAGGTCATACAGCAGTTTATGTTTTTAATTAAGAGAATGCCACACAAGTAGACCTGACAGTTCATTAACTTTGTTTTTACAACACAACAAGCACAACAAGCTTCCGACTTTAACAACAAGCACAAATGAACAATGCACTTGTTTATGTGGGGAACTACTGTCGTTTAATAAGAATTTTAACTAGCCGAGGCACTATAACTGCAAGTTGAGAAAATTAAATACTGTTATTGTCTAGCTTTCGTTAATTTCAAGAATTTAAAATATTTCTTGTCTCAATCGGACTGAAGGAAAGTGTAATAATTATTAGTCTTTCAATAGCTACTGTGGTTTTTGAAATAGAATTTTATTTCGTTTACGTAATTTTAAATTGTTAGGAATGAATACAGGAGGTACACTATAACCCACTTTATGTCGTACGGTTTCAACGATATTCGGGCCGTAATGTAGTTTTAGCGGGACGATTTGTCAAACTTGACACCCTATTACCTCAGCTACTCGTGACACCTTTGTCCCCCTCGCAGTTGTGCGTAAGTTGCTGCTTTCATGAATTCTAAATCAGCTCTCTTTTTTAATGCATTAATTTTAAATAAGTACATTTCCCCGCGTATTTGTTCCAGCGCGGTCAACCCCGCATACATGAGCTAAGCGAGTTGTGCAATGGGCATCTATTATCAATAATTTAAATATTTGTTTAAGCTTTAGTAAACTAATTAAAAAAATACAACTATGTAACCGAATCTAAATTTGAAACGTGGAATTAAAGGAGCTATTTGAGAAACATGCCAAAATGAATATCTCTAATGTATATTTTTAACGCGTTATTTGAAACCAAAATATATGTTTTATGTGGCTAAACTGTGAATAACTACTGTGAATAACCCTCCAAATACAAAATGTTATTACTTGAATGATTTAACGGGTAATATAAAATACGGTTCTATCACATTTCAAACATTTTCGACTTTTACAAGTCTAAGTAACAATGATAACCAAAATTACTTTTGCAATTAAGAAAAATAATTAAATATAGACTAGGCGTAGACTCATAATTTTCCTCTAAAAAGTTTAAATTCATTAATAAATAACGAAACACAAAGCGATACGTTAAAATACGGCTAAAAATAATAAAAAGGGAACCAAAGTTAGTTAACCAAAATATATTAAAGAAAGTAACGTTTTGTTTTTATTAATTGATAAATTATTTTAAATGGTCCCACATTTTATTGAAAGGGTAACTTTATACGGGGGATAGGATTGATGATATTAAAGCGAAGCGTATAAAGATTTAAGCTATTTCCGTTAATTTTACAAAACAAATAGTTATCTAATAATATGTCCCAACCGATTATTTAAAATACAAAATGAATATTGTTTAGCATTTGGAGACGTCTCCATTTTAAGAACAAGTATAAATAAATCGTAGAAAAAAAAAGGACACCCAGACAGTGTGAACTTGTGGAATACAGTTTTAAGCCATTTTTATAAATCCCTCAGTAAAAGTTTAATATAATATGTTTCACATAGATTTAATTTTACACCTACAACTGTTTTAAGGTTATAAAAAATGAATGGAATTATAAATGCGTAAACCGAAAATAAATTCGCACTTTAATCTATTTTAGTATAGGGTAATATGTACAACAAATATTTTAACAAAGCAGTTTTCTCCAATGGTTTCTGTTAATGGTTATTTATTTAACACAACTACTTGTTACTTTACATCCTCTTCACCCTTTTGTAGTTATTTCTAGTAGATAAGAGGTACTTACGTTCATGGTGAGTGAGAGCTGTGGTCTGACCATCTTCGGTTCATCCTCAGTATATAAGTCCACGAGCCACGGTCGGGGAGGGGGGGGAGGAGCCCTTATCACCGCTGGAAGGACCTTTCTCCTGGTATCATCAACGGTCACGTGACGTCGTAATCAGCTGATCGTCGTCGGTCTGCGGCCAGCTGGTGTCGCCTGAGCAACTTTTTGGCGGGAACCACATTCGGTCAGATTGTGATATGATGGGTGCCCTAGGATTGGGAATGGTGTAAACAAGGGAGTAATGTACTGGTGGGGAAATACCCCTTGTTTGGCTGTGCCTGATTTAGGATAGGATCACTTTTTAGTGCTGGGTCAAGTCATTTAAGGACTATCTAGAAGGTAATTGTTACAAATTAGTAGCTTGTTGTGCTTACCTTTTTGTTTATGATCGTATGTTCATATTTTAAGAAAGCAGACGCTTCACGTGTAGAAATTCAATCAAAACAGATATTTCAGCAGATGGGGGATATTTAGGGACAATTATTTCTTAATTCTGGCTGATACACGATTTTAAAAAAGTGGAGTGTCTTGGGACAATACCTCTATTTGAGCCATCTCCCATTATCCAGCAATTTATCAATGATCCTCAATTTGTTTTCAAATGTTCTCTTACCGAACTACGTATATAAACTGGTGATTTTTAGGGACTGCAGTACATATTATTTTTTTAGGATTATATGTTAATATATAAACAATCAGACGCTTAAATCATACGATTATAAACAATCAAAGCAGCTATTTTATATCTCTCATATTTTTCTTATGAGGACATTTTGTCCTTATTTTTTTGTGGCTAACATATAAGTTGAAAACCTACTATTTGCCCTGGTTACTTGGGCCAATAACACTATTTTAAGTTATCTCCCGTAATCCTACAGTTTCCCATAGTTGTTCTTACAGAATGAGATAATAAAAATATCTCAATAATCTAAGTATTAGTTCTCTTTACATATTCGTATTATACAATTTTTTTACTAACAAGGGACAGGGAAAATGCCAGATAAACTTTACAAATAATTTTAGTTCAGTTTTGATATTATATTAGCTTTATTTTAGTTAAAATCTATATAGTACAGTATTTTACATAAAAGACTTAATTTTAATACATAACATAAAACTCGTATGCTATATATACTGTAGTGAGTGCGAGTGAGCAATTGCATTTGCAATTGATTTAAACTACCACTATTTTACATTTGTTTATGGAACTAATAAATTGTTGGAGAATCGAGCTCTTCATTCATCTACCTTAATGAGCGTGGTTTGTGGCGCGCGATCTCTAACATATTATCGCGTGCGGTTAACCAAGAGATCGGATAGCCATGCTGCTTTTAGCACTTTTGATATCTGATCCCGATACCGCAAGGTCAAACCGAAAATCTAAGGACTACTTTCTTGCTAAAATTGATTTATTGTATTTAGGACCTCTCTAACTACCTTAAAAGGGTGATTCTTTGTTTTTAATAGTTATGTGTGTATTGTGTAAACAAGGTCTTTGTTGCCTGAGAGAAACCTGTTACAGCGTGATACGTGGTGACAAAGACACTTTGCACTTGTACATACACAATTTATCTTTCAACTGAAATTTTTGATACCACAAACAATCACAAGTTAATGTTCATCCATTTCGGCTGAATTCACGAGATTGAAGTTATAAACACCACCAGTCAGATCGCACTAGCAGCTAAAAAGACACACGAGCCACTGGAAGAGGAGACATTTCCTACGTGAGCGCTGCCAGGAGTACAACTTTAAAACACACCGAGCGCTACCAGTGGCAAATTTTAAAATCACAGTGCCGTCTACTGCTTGATGAATTGTAACTTTAACTTAGTTCGATACGCCATGGTAGTCTTATGGATATGGCACTGGATTCACGAGCATGCGGTCCTAGGTTCAAATCTACCTTTTCGTGTTTACTTTTTGAGGTACCAATTTTTGTTATATTTTAAACAAACCCATTTTTGTAATGTTGCAAAGAAAAGAGCCGCCATACAGCACTCTGCGGAGTTAGGTTAGGTTATTTTACTATATTTCTTTCGTAAATGTAGCGTATTTTTTTTAGAATATTAGTAGGTTTCCTCTGTTTAAATTTGAAAACACTACATTTCACTGTTTTCTCATAATAAAGCAGTTTCGGATAGTTCGTTTGTCATCGGACAAGTTCGGCTTCCTTCGGGGGAAAAGTATCTTCTTCCAGTGGCTCGTGTGTTTTTTTAGCTGCTAGTGTTAGCTAGCTCGGTCCAAACCAACAATCAATCAGCTGTTTTAACTACTTCAACGGGCGGAAAAGTGAGGCACAACTAAAAGGAATTTGTTGTTAAACAGAAAACAGCTGTTTTACAATGTGTTTTTGATCGTAAAGAAGTGCTTTATGCGCAATTGTAGGCACAAATCATTGTTAGGTCTAATACAAATACATTAAAAGTGAATCATGTTCCATGCACCCACCTGTGTGTTGTCTTACTATACGTACTAACAAATATTTAAAATGTTATGACGTATTTTAACACTTTCACGTCAATATTGTTTTGAAACAGGATTGCACTTTTAAACGTTATTTCATAGAGAAACTGTAACTAATCAACCTTAAGTGCTGTTATATCCTGTTATTTATTATCCTGCTGTCAACTGTTGTTATATGTTCTGTTTGTGCTGAGGAAGTGCTTTTTATGTTATAATAATTCTAACATTGCAAAACTCACGAGCTAACTGTACACACCCAGCTGACACCAGGTTGGTTGTTCTGTTATTCCTCACTAGGTAGGAGGCCTCCTATTGGATCTTGAAATTCCATTGAAAACCTTATTTAAGATTCCCAAATTTGTAACCTCACTACTTACACCGTCGGGAATGAGCTTTGACCCAAAGGGCACAAACACAATTAGTGATTTAACTGGTTCCTTTATCAAAATAGATAATGTCAACATTGCCAACAACACCATTACACAAGGGAAGTTTAAGTCTTTCCAAATGGTCCAGTTTTCCTCCCAACTGCCTTTCCTCCTTCTGAATAAACCAATTTACTTTCACTGAACCGGGTGATGCACCTCAAATCATCATCCATCATTTCCCGTTGGCTTGGCGAATCATTTCCTTAAGTTACATTTGCCACCGCCCAAAGCTGATATTACCTGACGTTCAATTATAGTACAATTATTATTACGTGATGCTTGACGCCTCGTCTAACTGCGTACAACACCTGACTCACTACGTACAATATTCATCTACTGTTCTATATTGCCGCATTAACTGTAAATGAAGCGAGGTAAAGGAGAGAATTATGTTTGCGTTCAGAATGTTATCTACATCAATCAATTTTATCTTAATTTGTTCAAATCAGTGAGGTAGTTTATTAAAATATGTGCTATTAGTCCAGTTAGTCATCGAAAATATTACTGACGTTCTATTATGTTTATTAGTACGAAAATATTATTAGTTTATCCTTTATAGGCTCCAAAATATGATTTTCAATAACTGTCCTAAATTATTATTTATTTCCATTTCCATGTTTAACCTGCTTATAAGTGTGGACCGATACATTAAAAATGACTCTTAGTAGTTGAATTTATAATTTATTTATTATTTAGTCGGACGTTATTATTACCGTACATTAGTTCAAATAACAATGCATTAGTTACATTATTACAGTAGTTTTTTTTTAAATTTTTATAATTTAATACATATCAATTGTTAAAAAGATTTCCTTCTAACATACTAATGTTATATGCTCAAACAATTTCTTTAAGAATTTTACTAATGACTTTTCAAGGTAAAGCCCCAAACAATTTGGGTGTATTATACTATTTACTGGAAAATAAATCAATGAAAGATATTTACATTTAACACATTTTAAGATTATATTACAAGCATTTAAGTACATCATAAATAATGAAAGCTTATCATCGATAATTTTTTTTAGAACTTTTAATGTAATTTTTACGTAAATATTTGAGCTGAAACAAAACACTGAGCTCCGTTTGGTTCTTTCTCGTCTACTTTTCCATGAACTTTCCAAGTATCAGTCTTCTAGGTTGCGCACTATCTTCAGAAACCCACAAAAGTCACAGATCCAAATTTTACCCTAAGCATTATACATATTAATATACATATAATATTAGGATTCCCTGGATTTTTTTATTTTGAGAGCATGTTAATTTTGTGTAAACCACAGACCATTTACTATTTAGTATTTATAAAGGAGGTATCTGACAATATTTCTATCACCTCTGAGTTAATATTGTCAGAGTTTGTAAACAAAGAAATAAACACAACCAACGAAAATTATTTGGTTTTTCACACTGCGGAACCTGTGGATGCGCACATCCGGGTATTCTGGTTCATTCAAAATCAGACTCTATTCACTTCTTATGCTTCAAGTCACTCGTCAATTTTACACGGGCTCTGTTGTGAAGGTCACTTTTGTTTTGGTTAACCCGTTTCTAAACGCAAGGTTAAACAAACGCCACCGTCACTTCGTACTAAAGTACAATATACAACTAACCTTGAAAAGAACCTTGCTGTACTTGATTTTTGAATGTCTTGGACTTGGACCATTCTAAGCGTCATATAAAATATTAGGTCTTGAATGATACATTACGAAATTATACATACGAAACATATACATTTGCGACACCATAAATACTTGAAGAACGAAAGAAGCCCAACAAATGACTTTGGTAATTGAAAGAAAAAGCTGGACAATATGTAGAAGAGATCAGCTGTAATGGGGTTCGAAATTAGTATTTGTTGATTTAATTTCAATTAAGAGATTGTTTGTAAAAGTGAGCGTGTGATGGTAAACTCCGGCCGGAAGATGTTTGGTAGATATATACCTTTAAATCTAAGTAAATCATTAACATTTTCTCTGCTGCAAGACTTTATAGATTCGTCAACGGAAATAAAACAACAATTACGATCGTGTTGGCTTCCATGGTCCAAAGATACACTCTTGTAATTTATTTCCGTGTTAGTCCATGCAGATGTCGACTAAGTTGTTGGCCGACGTTTTGGATGTACTATATTATAATATCCATCTTCAGAGCTACGCGAATTATTAGTTCAAACTTACTAAACAATAACTCGTTGCTATCGTGAATTCAATTACTGTTAACTTGTCAATGTGCTATACAGAGTTTGCCTTACATTTCCACATTCTTTTTAGGTACGAGTTTATGCAAGAGTATAGTGTCAAGAATGAGGTCCAGAAGAATCTGGATGAAGAGTGCTTACAAACCGAGTATTTTAGACCTGATTCTTGCATACTTGGGGAGGATCTGTTCGAAATTCAGAATCTCGTCACGTCTATAAGAACTTAACTACTTACCGTAAGTAAGGAGGGATTTGGAGTGAATCCGAACAACGAGATTGCGGACATAATTTATTGATCATCATTTATATTAACCAACGAATTAACGTTTGGAGCACCTGCAGACAGGCCCCCTTCTCCTTTGTTATACAGGAGCAGTTAAAGTAAGGTAAAGTTTGTGTAACCTTCTGTCAAAGGTCTTTTATCACAGTTGTCAGGTCGTACCAGTACCTTTGACCTGTCGACTGCGTACATAGCCGTCCGGGATCAACTGTTTAACGTGCTTTTTGAAGTGCGGTGGCAGTCCAAGTTTCAAAGGTCACGTCGATTTCATCGGGTATTAAACCAGGTATTTCTGATGGTAGGCCAGTACTCGATTCTCCAACTACTGCCACAGATCAGTAGTTTATTTTCTTTTTTCATTTTCACAACCGTATTTAATTGGAACGTGTGTTAAGTTGTATTTTCTTCTATTCCGAAGACCAGTGATTTTAAAACATAAGACAATATATCGGTGATTTATATTAGCGGTTCGGCAGTTCTGGTGTACCTGGTTTGATTTATCTTTCATATGATTGGTTTCTCTAACAATAAAGTGAAGAAACTGGAGATAACCCCAAAAGAAAAACACACACATAACCTAATGAGTTTTGTTAGTCACAATTCCTTAGTTTATTATGTTTTACTGTTAACATCAGTTTTGTTACAGATAAAGCTCGTTTTTCACTGATCTGTAAATATTTCTGCCCACAACAAACAACTTTACTTAAAAAATCATGGTAATTAATAATTTTATTAGTAAAAATTCAATAAATTATCACCCAGTTAGTTAAATATAAATGTTTGATAATAGTAGATAATAATCGGTTCTCCCTTTATTATTATCTCCAACTCCAAAACACCTAAATCACGCAGCAGTCATATATTTTGTAGGATTACACTTATTTGAGACCGCGTGACAAAATCATCGAGGCCAAGGCTACGGGATTTGTAATGTCTCACGTAAAGGCGTCTCCTGATGGCTCATTCTGAGGACGTGATCGGCTGAGCAGCGATCAGCTGTTGTGACGTAACAAGTCGTACGCCAGCTGAGTTCAGTGGCGATCAGCTGATTCTAGGTTGCTCGACACCAAGGAGTTCTATTGGTATTATTGGAGGCAACACTGAAGAACGAAACTGCGAGCCGTTCTTTCAAAACTTTGGCGAGGAAAAGAACTACTCGCTTAAATCGAACGAGTCGACAAAGTGAATCAATTAGTACCTATCCATGATTTGAAACTCAATAAACTTGGATTTGTTTATTTCCTCACAATTAATCATGTTTCTCGGAAAGATTAGATATTTAGATCAAATGAAAAAATCAATTTACTCCAACTTATATTACTTTTATTCCAGTGAGTAGAATCACTTATGGGAATAAAACATCCAATCAGGATAGTTCAAGGAACGATAAATTTGCCTCACCAGTGTACCAACCTGACAAAATCACCGGCTCAATGTTTTGACCAAAATCGTTAAGCAGTGTTACCTCCAGTTATACAATAAACCTTCCTGCTCGACACCTCATAACATAACCTCACTTTATCTTTATAGCGCATACTTATAACGTTGCTGTACCAGATAACGAGATTAATATACCTACAGGTCTCGTATTGTGTAACAAACTTTTACATGGAATTTCCTCTTCTGTCAACTTTGCTCCCATGGCAACCAACGTTATAACCAATCAAATCCTATTTTCTAGTTAGATGACAGTCAGCGGACTAGCGGACAAACATTTAACTTGTGAAGAGAGGATTTGATTGGTGACCTGAAGAAAACGGGTGGTCGGCCATGTAGGCCTCACTTTCTTACCACAGACGAGACCTCTAGATATATTAACCTCGTTGGTACCAGAGCCCTAACTTTTCAATTGATAGGTTTTTGCAAAACAGCTGAATTGAGACCCACACCGCAACAGCTATGTTGCAACGTGCCATACAGCTGATATCAGGTGGTGGACGCCTGATTTACCGGTTCGTCACCTTATCTACCAATAGTGAACCGATTTGACTTTACAAATAGAGAATCAGAACACAATGTGTTATTCAGCAATGTTACAAAACATCTGTCACTCAGTAAGACGTCGGTCTATAGCTTATACATACTCGTTTGACAGCTTCTGAACAATTTAACCCATTCACCTTACATAATAACATTCTAGAAGTGGGAAGTAACACATGCAGGTTTGTTCCGTGCCTTGATCTTTCACCTTCCGTTCACCTTTTGATTATTAGAAAGCGAAGGAGTCGGAAATATTGGTGTTTAGTTCCTCCTGCAATATAACAGGCTGTGCAGAAAGAGGAAGTCCTAAATTTTAATGCGAGTAAGGTTTGCAAAATGGATCTCGGATTTCCGCGGAGGAATTTTCCTTTCTTTCACTCTAGAAAACTAAAATGGATTGAAAATAAGAAATGAATTGGAAAAATCTTTAATTCCAGAAAAAATCTAATGTAAGCACATTTTAAACATTAACATCGGACTTAAAACCTTAAAATAAGTCAACCTTTAACAAGGGAAATACATCCCCCTTTATTTAACACAAACGAATATTCTTTTGTATTTTCTGTATTGTCTGATCTTTTTTTATATGCGCTCACCAAACAATAGTTGCATCATATATGTACATAATAGTAATAGTAATAGTAATAGCTGGTACTACAGAAAAAGCCCTTCGTACAGTTAAGATTGGAACAAAAATAATTAATTAAACATCCATTTAGGAAAAAAGGAATCGTGACAGTTTATTTGTTTTACAATTTAATATTTAAATTCTAAATGAGGATGGATCCTAGGATCCAAAATCGATATTAGAATAAAAAAGAAAAATGATTTCTAAGGTAAGACAGTAAAATATATAAATTTAAGCAAACCAGAAGCTAAGATGAATTGTTAATATTTAAATTAAAACCCATCTTGGATAATTTCCAACATTGAATTCTTACCATTAATATACAATAAGAAAGGGTAACAACCTGCTAAGAAATAGATATGAGTTATCGATGTACATACAAAAATTCTTGAGTACGTGTTATTATTACTTACGGGTTGTAACAAAAAAACTTTAAAAACTCAAAAATATGTTTAACTTATACTGTATAGTACACTGATATATATGGACTCTGATATATAGTATACTGATATATACTGATATCCGGCTCTCTAACTGGTCTATACTAGTACAGAGGTCGTCATTAGTTACAGCAAAATGAAGCTGCCACAGTATTGGTAAGCCTTTTGGCTATCCAGCATGACCATAATAATAATAATATAATAATAATAATAAAAAGCTTTATTTTCACATATTAAAATAAACATTACATAGTCAGTCAAGCAGCTGCACAACAATGGTCAACAATGACCGTCTGTTGGGTTGGCATAATTAATTATAACGTCCATGCTCGTAATAAAATAGCTTTTTTTCTACACTCCTGAAAACCCGATAACAAAATAAAAAACAAAAAAATATACATATGATTTTAAAATATCCAGCATGACCAACATCCCTTTCTTGCTTCCTCCTTGTCTTGTCTCTTCTAGGGGCTTGACTCCCAGTTGAACCTGGATACCCAGTCTAGTCCAAGTCCTTGGAGGGAGTAGTGGATCTTCCTTGCAGCCTGGGACGGGTGCCTGGGAGCAACGGCTCTTACCCGACGGTCTCCGGTCTGCCAGGCTGGGGGACGAACCGTCCTGGGGCCACTCGACCCCTGAGAGGTTGGAAGCTCTGTGCGATGGTGGTCCCTGTCTGGTGGACTTAGGGGGACGTCGGGTTAGAGGAGGAATCGTCCTGGGGTTATGTCGACCACGGAGCCCGGGAGTTAGGAAAGGTTCTCTCTCCCTTTCTGGAGCGAGGCAGACTGACCCCGTCCTACCACCTTTCCCATCCCTCTTTTCCCTCTTTCCGGTGACTGCACAATATCCCAAGGGAGATGTGCCTAGCTGGCTCTGCCGGGCCCCCTAATCCCCCCAAAAACACACAAACATGCTTATATATATAAACACAGTATAAGTGTAAATATATGTTTTAATTGTTGTAAGGCGAATCCCGCAAGTTAACCGTAAAAACCTTCTTATAACGGTATACAAATGAATTAATACTTACTAGTCAGTGTTAGAGGACTAGGATAAACAAATTCAAAAAGTGTCTAAATTTATTCCTTGTCAATAAGTCATTATACAATGTACACATTTTTTTGTAAAATAGGCTCGTTAGCATTATCATCTATTTTACGTTCTAGAAATACATATGAATATAAGATAATTATATTTGGTCCCAGGACTACCTTAAAACTGGTCTATACCAGTTTTGAGGCTGACATTGGGTGCAGCAAATGAAGTTGTCATTACATATGCTAAGTCTTTTGGCTGTCCATTATGACAAACTTCCCTTTCACCTTCGGTCCCTCCATTTGCAGCGGCTAGGGACAGAATCTCCGGGTTTGATCCCCAACCTTCCAACCTGAGAATGGATGGTCCCAGGCTGTTGTACACTGATAGCCTGTCAGTTGAGTTGACCAATTGGAGGGCAGAATGCGGATCCCCTGTTTGAGAGCCTCATCCCAGTTGTCACAGGGGCACAGGAGTTGGCCCTCTGAAGGGTGGATTTGGCTGCCGTCCCATCCCACCCTTTCCTTCCCTGCTATATCCTATATTTCCGGTAACCTGCACACCATTCCCGCTTGTGGAAGATGTGACTAGCAACTATGCTGGGGTTTCCTAATCCGCAACAATGATGATGGTGATAATTATATTTTAATTTTATACTATTTTGTACACCATACTGTGCTTGTTATAAAGGAAGTTATTTTGATTGATTAATTAGTGTGTGAATGTACCTTTCCTCGTTTACTGAATGATGTTGATTAACAAATACCTATCTACTTCCGCATAAGAAGATTTTTACTACTAACTGGTTAGTACAACCTGTAAGTACACAACGATTTACAGCAGTAGTAAAACTCGCTCGATGCTATTGAGGAAGTGGATGCCGGCTGTCTCTGAAGGACTCGTTCTATGTCAGGTAGTTAATTGTCTGTAATAGCGACGCGGGATGGAAAAGGTCTTTAGTTATATTTCATGTCTGAAGAAAAATATATAGTATTTGAATGTAACACATACAAAAGTTCATGGCCTCAGTGTTTTCAAACGAGTCAGCTATGTCAGACCAGTAAAGGACCTTGTCCTGCAGGTCACAAGTAGTGTTGTTGATATGTATGTGTACAAGGACATATTAAATACAATAGCCACAAACCACAAACATATTACCACAAACGATCCTCACGAGGTAGTTTAAGACAATATACATGTTCTTTAAATGATCTTTAGGGATATGTTCATGCTCCCAGCTTTAAACATTAAACAAATATATAAATTTTAAAATATAACTAAATTCAAATAAGTTTATACTTTTTCCGGTGGGCTTTATAAGGTTATAGTTCCATTTTTAATAATTTAAATTCATACATTTGAGTACAATTATTTATAACTTATAAAAAAAGGTCGTTTTCATAAATTCAAACACCTTAGTGTCCATTGCTTTACCATCAAAGTTGTATGACTGTTTTTGTAATTGAGTTCTAGAGCTTCCTTACCTAAAGTAGATTAAATAAGTTTCAACAGAGTTTTACGAAAGTTTTAAAATGCGAGAATGCGTGTAGTAAGAGAGAGTGAAACATATAAATATGCATCTAATTAAGGGTAAGGGTTCGAGGTATTACTTTGAATACCTCCTTAAAAATAATGAAATTATGAAAAGAGCACAAAAAAGTATTGGAAAAATTAAGATGGCTAGTTGTTTTTCATATGTTTGTATTTGGTATGGTACCATTAAAAACGTATACAAATTAAATTGTAGATTGAAAGAAAATCCTTTACATGTTTGATTTTTCAACAAAGGTTTATTTCGAGAATGTATTTGCCAGGGTAAATAGTTTTTCAAATGTACTTTCTCATGTCAGAGCTCACTGGGGATCACATGAGAAGACCTGATATTGACGCTACTTGACGTGAAGTTATTGGACAGTGATACTCAATGTCGAGATAGATATCAGTACAGAGGGTGTTGTGACATGTACTTCCCAACGGCAGAACTGACTGGGGACTATATGAGACAACCTGTTATTGACATTACTTGACGTTATTTTATTGGACTGTAATATTCAATTTTGAGATGAATATCAGTACAGAAAGTGATGTGACAGGTACTTCCTCATGACAGAACTCACTGGGAACTTTATGAGAGGACCTGATATTGACACTGCTTGACGTTATTTTATTGGACTGTAATATTCAATTTTGAGATGGATATCAGCACAGAAAGTGATGTAACAGGTACTTCCCCATGACAGAACTCACTGGGAACTTTATGAGAGGACCTGATATTGACACTGCTTGACGTTATTTTATTGGACTGTAATATTCAATTTTGAGATGGATATCAGCACAGAAAGTGATGTGACAGGTACTTCCCCATGACAGAACTCACTGGGAACTTTATGAGAGGACCTGATATTGACACTGCTTGATGTTATTTTATTGGACTGTAATATTCAATTTTGAGATGGATATCAGCACAGAAAGTGATGTAACAGGTACTTCCCCATGACAGAACTCACTGGGAACTTTATGAGAGGACCTGATATTGACACTGCTTGACGTGATTTTATTGGACTGTGACACTCAATTTTGAGATAGATATCAGCACGAATGTGTTGTGACAGGTACTTCCCCACGGCAGAACCCCCTGGGGACTATATGACAAGACCTGATATTGAAACTGTCTGGCATGAAGTTATTGGACAGTGATACTCAGTCAAGACAGATATCAGCACATAGTGTGTTGTGACAGGTACTTCACCACGGCAGATCTCACTGGGGACCATATGAGAGGACCTGATATTGAAACTGTCTGGCGTGAAGTTATTGGACAGTGATACTCAGTCGAGACAGATATCAGCAGATAGTGTGTTGTGACAGGTACTTCCCCACGGCAGAACTTACTAGGGACCATATGAGAAGACCTGATATTGACACTGCTTGATGCGATTTTATTGGACTGTGACACTCAATTTTGAGATAGATATCAGCACAGAATGTGTTGTGACAGGTACTTCCCCACGGCAGAACCCCCTGGGGACTATATGAGAAGACCTGATATTGAAACTGTCTGGCATGAAGTTATTGGACAGTGATACTCAGTCAAGACAGATATCAGCACATAGTGTGTTGTGACAGGTACTTCACCACGGCAGAACTCACTGGGGATCATATGAGAGGACCTGATATTGACACTGTTTGATGCGATTTTATTGAACTGTGACACTCAATTTTGAGATAGATATCAGCACAGAATGTGTTGTGATAGGTACTTCCCCACGGCAGAACTCCCTGGGGACTATATGAGAAGACCTGATATTGAAACTGTCTGGCGTGAAGTTATTGGGCAGTGATTCTCAGTCGACAGATATCAGCACAGAATGTGTTGTGACAGGTACTTCCTCACGGCATAACTCACTGGGGACTATATGAGAAGACCTGATATTGACACTGCCTCCCGTGAACTCATTGGACCGTGATACTTATTGTTGAGGTTAAAGTCAAAGGAGATTGTTGTTTTCCAGTACCAGGGCCACAGAAAGCTTCGTCGGTGTCTTTGGGATAAGTAATTGTGGGTCACCCTTCCGTGGCTAATTTTTTTTAGTTATTTAGGGTAACAGACTGACAATCCCGAACATAAAGGGTAAATTATACGGTCACGTCGTAGTTAGCAATAAACAATACGGAAATTATCCGCCTATCAAACACGAACCTATCATTTTTTTCGGCAAAGAAACACATTTTAGTAGGTGTTTTGCTTCCAATGCACGTTCTAATTAGTGGTCAAATTACCAGCAATTGCAAGTAAAACGCAGTCTGGCTATTTATGTTGCCATGATATTGCGTATTAACTCTCGTTTCCAAATGACAAAACGAGGCTAGATTGTTTCACAAAATGTATGGATGTGTCGAATTTGTTGCCTATGAACAAATCCCTGGTATACGTCTTAAGCTTGTAAAGTAACATCAGGTTACGGGTTTTTACCGATTAAATGTTGAATAAAAAACAAAGTCTTCAAATTTGTGTTTACATAATATTTTTTAGGTAAAAGTGTATTACCTCTGGGGAAAACGAGGAATTTACGGAAATAAAACATATATAAGCCCTAACTTAATGCCCAACCTGTATTGATTGTGTGTAAAAATAGACCCTTAAAAATATGTTTTTTTATATGTTAACTGACTCAAATCATGTCTGTTGTTTGTGTGAAATATGGCTATTTAATACGATATAGGTAGTGTAAATCTAGTCGTATTTTTGTATGAGCTTGACCCCAGCCCGGACCCAGGAAATTTCTCCCTTTACCAACCCCTCCCCCCACACTGCCCCCTCGTCTGGGCAGCACTTCCCAACGGCGTCTATATAAGAGGATCTGATATTGACACTTCTTGACGTGTAATTATTGGACCGTGATACTAAAATGTCAAGGTTACGTTCCGACACTCTCGTCATGGGTGTGTGTGGATTTTATCGAGGAAATATTACATCTTCTGGAAGATATTGTCACAGAGTTAAAAAAATATTTTTGGATTTTTAAATTCCTACAATAATTAATTAATTCCGATGACGTGAATCATCAGTAGCGTTAGCGTTGTGAAAGTATAATAGGGAATCAAATAATTTTAATAAGATATTTCACTAAAGAGTGAAGCAAAATCCTTTATTATCAGTCTAAAAAGTTTTCTTATTTATTGAACGACTCAAACGTCATATTACATATTGACAGGTAAATCAGTAGCAGTTTTTAAATCTCAATCACACACTCAAAGTCATTGACCGCTTTTTTTAACTAAACCTTTCGTATGTTTATTTACATTGATTACACCAAATTCCTATCACTGTTTTAAAAAGTTTAATATTTTCTCTATCAGATATTTTATAGCACAAAACATGTGTGTTACACATGAACACACTAACCCTCTTCCCATTACGATATTCGACAAACATTCGACTATCACGTCTCCAGTAGACCGTATCACGAAAACGACTTACTCACTTTCATCTGGTTTCGTTTGCATAAAATATTATGAAATGGCGTTGGGCTAATGGCCAACGGACGCGGGTGCCATTATGGGGAAAGGGCATCGTAATGGCGGTGAGCGCTGCATTAATTACAGACGGTCGGCGGTGGTTGCTACGAACTATTAATCTCAAATTACACATTCCCAGACGGGTCGAGCCATCTCCGGCGTTGCTGTAGATCTGTCTGGCTCTACTCCTCGAGGAACCGCCAACTCTTCAGGAGACGCTTAAATATCCTCTTAAAAATGTCACAGTAGTAAATGTTTGAAGTATTGGATATATTCCTTATACTTTTATGAATTGGAACTTAAATAGCTTATTGTATATTTTAGCATTAACAATACTTTTGATAATTACTTTTATTTAAGAATTAGTTTATTTTAAATACTTTCCCCTAATTTTAAACAAGCTTATATAACATGGACAAAAACTGTGGTATCTTAAAATTGTTGTTTATTTACTGTAAGAAACAATATGAAAAATTACATTTACTGACTATCATACTTAATCCAAAAGGAAGAGAACAGTTTTACTTTAGAATGTACAGCACATTTTAGCATTTAAACTTCATCTATCTAGATATTTTTTCTTAAGCTTTCGCATATAATATTAAGATATTATTATGATGTAATTATCTACTTAATTTTTTCAAACCCTTTCTTCCACTATGAGGAAATCGTTGGTGGAAGTATTACATTTATTGATAAGTAACAAAAATTTTAAAATAAGAAATCTGTAATGCTTAAAGACATATAATTAAAAAAAAAAAAAATAAATAAAAACCTTAAAAATGTACAAAAGTACGTAATATATCACCCTAAACTATCGTTAGATAATCACCCGTTATACCCCCAATAAACCATGAATCAACATAGGTTCTCCATCCCTCTTTGTGTCCTGTAGGTCCAAATATTTGGTAAGATATTAAATTCCCATGAAGGAACGCCTACTCCGATGTCTTTGTAGGTTTCTGTGCGTGCCAGTTACTCTATGACGTCATAAGGCACGGGTTCACTATTACAACAATGTGGTTCATGTTAGGCCAGCTCGTTTTCCTGATTACAGTGGGAATTGAGGCGAAGACATTCCCACAAACATTCTCGTTGGAAATTACAAGGAAGAGTGAAGTTGTGGCGTTCCGAGGAGGGCTGGCTTGTAACGACACATCGTCACTACAAGAAATACAAACGGAAGTAAGACGAGCGGAGTAATTAAGTGTTTATTGATAGGTTAGAGATGTGCACATTTTATGTATTAGAAAAATAGCCAAATATTATGTATATGTTTTATAGATGTTCTACAATTATTTAAACACTAAATGTTGGGAGATGTTGTAATTTAAATACCCCCGTAGCAGCAAACCTGCTTCCTCAGCGAATTTCCAATGCATATTTATGTATCTTAATACCACATAAAGCCACATACCAAGTTTCATCAATGTACATTCATAAATAAACAATTTATGACATTTTAATTATTCTCCATAAGAATAACATGGCAGCTGAGTATGCAGGGTTGCTGAAGCAATGAACACAAAAAATGGAGTTTTATACAAATATCAATATAACTCAAGAAGGTAAAGCCACATACGAAATTTTATTAATTAATGTTCATAATTAAGGGCGATAACACGTTACTTATTCTCCATAAGAATAACATTAGACAACGTATTGTGTTTAGCACTTTCAATATCTCTGTAACCATTTCACGAAGAGCAATGATCAAAACACCAAATTGTGCGTCTTTTTAAGCTGATTCTAATGGAAAAAACTAAAATTTGACTTTTACAAAAATTATTTGTAAAAACTTAAAAACCCTATTTTTGGGGTACAAAACCCCCCAAAATACCCCTTCGGTTTGGTCGATATGTCTGGTTTTCGAACTTAAAGTCATAAATACTGCTTTACACGTTTATACCAAATTTCGTTAAAATCGGATTATTTTTACGAGAGTTATCGTGCACACACACACACACACACACACACACACACACACACAAACACACACACACACACACACACACACATATACACACACACATATATATATATAACCAAGCGGAGCTGATTATACTGATTAGCTTCTCCCAGTACAACTGACCAAGAAGTATTTCAGACTGTTTTTAGGGGAATCAATGAACAGACCAGAACAACCTTTGCAGGCCTTAAGCCAATCAATTCCTTGCAAGATTTGCTGGATATTGCCCCTCTTTTTACTTTCTTGAGAAGGAAGGTAAAAAGGATTGATTGATTTTCTCAGCGGCAGTCATCTCATTGCTCTCTGCTACCATTTTCCCCGTCGACGCATCGCAGCTGTTAAGTGCTATGCTGCTGGTTTTATGCACCCTATCTTGTTTTTTTTTTTGAGCTGATGGTTTAATAGAATAGGGTGGTTCCGAGACTGACTCATCCCTCACCAGTTCCTGAGTTAACCCCTCTACATGTAAATCAACATCAATACCTACTAACAATCATAAATAAATTATTTGAAGGAATAGATAAGAGTTTATACTTATAGGACTGATAAGGGAATTGTGGTCCGGCAATGCGTCAGGGACAACACGCTCAACTTCAGTCACTCATTTCCCCCTCCCCCTTTTTACTTTAATTGCATATACGTTCACACCACAATACAAAACACAATAGTCAACTCCCCCCAATCAAAACTTATTTAGGTTCTAACCCCCCCTGGGCACCCCCAGCAAGTTCAATTGGAAAATGCCAATTTATGATCTCGAGAATCTGCCCAACACAGTAGCGTGGGTTAACACGCTAACCGCGACACAAGCTGTAGCTCAATGCTCTGCTTGGAATATCTTGCCAGCCTCAACACTTGAAGAAAACAAAATTATTCTCAAGAACTTCGTAAGAGCTCGCAATACAGAAGTTCTTGAAAACAATTCAGACTCAAACATTGACGAATCACAGACACCAGCGACAGCTTCTCCAACGACTCAAACAGCACATACAGTCACTACTGCTATACTACTTGCAACGACGACTACCACAACTTGTGCAGTCACTACCTCAACCATTACAACCACTGTACCAACACCGGCTATTACCCAACCTCTTTCATCAGTCGCCATATCAACGCATGTCCCACCACCTAACCCTTCTACGCCCATCCTAGATCCGAATGTTCAGGCCTTAATCCAGTCTTTGCAAACGATGACGTTAGACGCCGTTGCTCAAACAGCTAACACCCTGACTGAGCGAATTAAAGGTATACAGTGTAATCCTCAGTCTGATAACACCCAATGTCCACCATACGTCAGGGACTTGCTTAAGGAGCTCCCCAAAATTTCCGGCGACGACCTACAACAGACAATTAGCTTTCTCAAAAAACTGCATCAAATAATGCAGTTAAATTTTATTAAAGATAAATACATCATTTTGAATGCAGTCCCCTATACCACAAACAGATTTAGAGAATTTTGGATGAGTTCAATAGCCCAGAATTTAACTTGGCAGCAGACACTGGGTAGCATTAGGGACAATTTTTTCACAACGGATACCCTTAGGGCGCTTCAAAATCATTACTTGTATAGACGTCAACAGCCACAAGAGCACTTGGCTGAATTTGTTAAGGACATTCAGACATTGCATATCATCCTTTCTCCCAGTACAACTGACCAAGAAGTATTTCAGACTGTTTTTAGGGGAATCAATGAACAGACCAGAACAACCTTTGCAGGCCTTAAGCCAATCAATTCCTTGCAAGATTTGCTGGATATTGCCCCTCTGTCAACAAGTCTATTGAGTCAGTCGCTTCCAAATTTA
Organism: Allygus modestus; assembly: GCA_963675035.1. Lineage (NCBI taxonomy): Eukaryota > Metazoa > Arthropoda > Insecta > Hemiptera > Cicadellidae > Allygus > Allygus modestus. Next base: position 108,422,281 of record OY776114.1, on the reverse strand, counting down.
CAACCTAGCCAATCAATGGCCAACAATAACAATCAGTTCCGTAGTAGTAACCCCCAATTTCGCCAGACTAGGAATAGCTATCCCAGCTACACCCAGCACCGACACAACAATTGGCGAGCCAATTATCGCTCTCAACGTTTTCAATACCAGCAACCCCCCCGGCAATACTATTATTCATCCCCCAATCAATATCAAACTGGCTCCCCACATTATAATTACAGACCTCAATTTCAGCAACACCCGCCAACTGGCCCCAATCAAGGTTACCGACAGACAAACTCCCCCAACCAACAGTCAGGCAACTTAAGTCGACCCCCACACACACCAAGCCATCAGAATTTAAACTACCGCTCGGGAGGTCATTAGGCAGCCCATCTCTCCAAACGAACAAGTCTGCCGCATCTCCAAATAAAGCCCTTCATGCAACAACCGCAGCTAAAGCTAAGCGTTCACAGCAATTTAACAGTAATAATGATCTGCAAGCTAAACTAAGTAAATCGGCCCTCATACCTCTGCAATTTCAATCACAAGAAACACAAGCCCTAATAGATACAGGTGCATCCTGTTCAATAATATCTCAAGAGTTTTTAAAGTCATTAGTGCAATTAAAGGGGTGGTCACAAGTCCACCGATCAAAGTCACCACCTCGGCCACCACCGCTTCTTCAAACCCTCTACATTTCTATTCCAAGGTAAAACTACATTTCAAAATTCAGTATCTGTCATGGACCTTCCCCTTTTATATTGCCGAGTCATTGCCAGTTAAAGTCATACTCGGAATAGATTTTTTGACACATACCCGAGCCGTCATAAATATAGCCAAACGAACCATAGTTTTTCCTTACAATCAGCCACTCATACTGACCCTTGGTCAAGACGCACCAAAGTGTGTTGATCAACAGCCAGCCGGCCCCAAATTTGGCGATAATCTTACCAGCGACCAGGTTCAACAATTAAGAGATTTAATCAAACAGTTCCCCAACACAGTTACCAAAAAATTAGGACGAACCAATCTGATTCAATACCATATCAACATGAAACCAGGTCACCAAGCTAGGGCACGTCCATACCAGTTTTCACCCCCTAAAACCGAAATTTTGAGACAACATATCAATGACCTTTTGAAAGATGGAGTAATTAGGGAGTCAACCTCACCATTTGCAGCACCTGCGTTCACTGTTCCCAAGAAAGGAGGCAAAACGAGAATGGTCATAAACTATAAAGCACTAAACAATGGGTTATCTCTTGAGGCAGTCCCAACCCCCACAGTAGAGTCAGCCTTCCAGTACTTGGGCAAGGCCAAATGGTTCACATTATTAGATCTAAATTCAGCCTACAATCAAATTCCCTTGGACGAAGAATCTAAGCCCCTTACAGCTTTTGTGGTTCCCTGGGCCCAGTATGAATTTAATTATGTCCCATTTGGATTAGCCAACGGATCAATGGTTCTCAATGACTTAATGAACAAAGTTTTAGGTGATATTAAATTTAAGTATGTCTATTCATTTTTTGACGATTTGGTTATTTATTCAGATTCTTTTGATCAGCATGTTCAGCACATTCGAGAGGTATTGCAACGCCTCAGCCAAGCAGGCCTAACGGTAAACCCTGGTAAGATGGTAATAGCTTCCAACGAAATAGAATATTTAGGTCACCAAATCAAGAACAACTCCCTGACGATTAGTCAAGCCAGAACCAAACCAATAGATGATTTTCCCACCCCTAGAACCCTCAAGCAGTTGTCCAGATTTTTAGGTATGACAGCCTTCTACTCTAAGTTCATCCCCAACTATTCTCAAATTGCAGCTCCACTGAACAAGTTAAAAAAGAAGGGAGAAAAGTTTACTTGGGGAAAAGATCAGGAAACTGCGTTTAATCATTTAAAACAGTCTTTAACCTCATCAACAGTTCTTAAGATGCCCAATTTTGATTTGCCATTCATTTTACATACAGATGCCAGTCGAACAAGTATAAGCGCAGTAGTGTCCCAGAAATATGACGACGCATTGCTCCCAGTTGCGTATGGTTCACACTCCACAAACATCCATGAGAAGAACTATAGGGCGTTTGAGTTGGAGGCCCTTGCCATAACCCACTTTCTAGAGAAATTCCGCGTCTATCTGGAACACCGACACTTTGAACTTTACACTGACAGCAATGCCCTAACTTGGCTCTTGAATCATCCCAGACAAGTAGGCAAAATTTCACGTTGGATTACTCTAATAAATTCATTCCAATTTACGGTATATCACATAAAAGGAAAAGACAATGTAGTAGCCGACTGCCTCTCACGTATGTTTGAGGAGAACCCTAGTTCAAACACAGTACCCATAGTTAATACCCTCAACCCCCATCAGGTAAACGTTTTATTCAAAATACCAGAAGCCTTTAAGGATATTAGGGAACACCAATTAGAGGACTCAGATACCAAAAAGATAATCAACAGTTTTAAGGGAAGGAACCCCCCCCTCAGGTTATTCAATGATAGATAATGTGCTAACATACAAGAAACCAAATCAAACTAAACCCAGAGTTGTAATCCCCAAACGACTTATTCCACTTCTTTTTAAATATTATCATTTAGCACCCAGTACAGCCCATCTAGGCGTTAAAAGGACGTGGTCTCGAATTGAACCAAATTTTTGGTCCCCTATTCTCAAAGATATCATTGCTAACATGGTGAAAACCTGTACTTATTGTCAAAGATCCAAACACGCGCCCAACACTAGAACAGGACTTTTATCATCGGAAGTACCAACTACGCCCTTCGAGAAAATTTTTATTGACTATATAGGCCCCTTACCCCGATCAAAAAAAGGCAATAGATATATACTTACAGTAGTTGACTCCTTTTCGAAATTTGCAGTTTTCCTCCCAGCCAGAAATACAACAGCATCAACCACCGTTTCTCTCCTTCGCTCAGGACTATTCGCTTATTTCGGCTTCCCTAAGTATTTGGTGTCAGACAATGTTTCTTCCTTTACATCCAAGGAGTTTTCAGATATGTGTCTCCAATTAGGAATCCGCCATGTAACAACAACACCTTACTATCCAAATCCAAGCCATGCCGAGCGAGTAGATAAGAACATCAAAATAGCTATTAGGATTTACCATTCAGAACACCAGACTGATTGGGACCAGAATCTTCATTTGTTCCAAATAGCATTCAATTCAGCCAAGCATTCGAGCACAGGGTTTTCACCAGCCGATCTTTTCCTGAGTTTTCAAATACACCACCCCTTAGAGCTTAGTTGGGACCTCGATCAGTTACTTAATCAAGAGTCCACCCCCCAAAACACCCAAGACAAATGGAGACAAGCCCACCAAAATCTATCTAAAGCCAGAAAAGCCCGCGAGAAACAGTTTAACAAGGGACGCCATCCTCCATCTTTTAAAATAGGTGACTGGGTCATGTATAGAATGCATCACCAAAGTAAAGCAATAGATGGGGTGAATGCCAAACTTTTGCCACTGTGGTCAAAGCCCACAATCATTCAGGGTTATACATCACCTGTAACTGTTATTTTAACAGATCCTAAGACAGGCAAAGTCATAAGACGAGCTCATGTCTCGCAACTAAAGCGTTATTTTCAACCAACCCACCAACCAATTTCAGGGAAACCGACCAACGATCACACCAAGTACATAGTAGACCCACTACCCCCCCCCAAAAAAAGAGAAAAAAAGAGAGAGTCCACCCGATGAGTCACGATAATCCCCAATGCCGGTCATATTAGATTAAGTTAGGTTAAGTAAAGCAATTCCATATAGTCCACACCGTTCTTCACACACACACACACACACACACACACACACACACACACACACACACACACACACACACACACACACACACACACACAACCGGGTTGCGATGGGACATACTCCTGTCGCTACCTGTGACTAAGGAGGTGTTTCGCGTAGGCCCCCCCTTCAGCTGGCGGCAGGGAGCGCGGTCACCCATCGCGACACACATACACACCCCGAGCGGCAGCCCTCCTTCACGACATTGGTATTAAAGTAACTTCAATTTTTCATGAATAAACATATTTTTCCTTTTTCCTAAACCATGACCTGTGCTCTAGCCTTTTTTTTACTTTTTTACCCCTTTTCCAGCGCAGTTCATGGGCCAATGATCGTGAGGAAGTGCGGATTGTTTCGCTCGAATCGCGACGAGGAAACATGCTCATAAACACAACAATTTTAAACATCACACACACACACACACACACACACACACACACACACACACACACACACACACACACACTTTCAAACCGGTAGGCTAAGTTATCTTTAAGGAAATGGAAGTACCTTAGGGCAGCCATCATGCCAATAAAAAGGCGCTCTATAGGAAAAAAAATAAAAAATAAAATAAAATAAAAAAAATTAAAACAAAATATTCAAAAAATATATTATGTTAAGTATTTGTCTCATTACATAAAATTCTATATTAAGTTATTGCATTGAGATAAACATATGTGCACATATTAAAAGAGATTTATTATTATTTGAAATATTTCATGAAACCACCTCTGGAACCACAATCCATGGTGGCCTTATCAAAACCCCCAAAATTTAATCAACCTGCACCCTTCCAAACCCCTTTATTCTTTTAATACTGCAATTAAGTATCATTTCAGACCTCAGATCCAGCATGCCATGCTCTGCCACCAGCAGCCTTGATCGATCCCCCTGTCTTCTCCTCCTTTCTGGGGAGCGGGGGAGAGCTGTGGGGCTACCCCCCACATCCCTACAAGACATTAGGCCAGACCGATTAGGGGGCAAGGTCGCAGCCGGGATGCGCGCGCATCAAACCCCAGGTGAGTCAAGGTCAAGGTCAGGTGCGGCAGGCGGAGTGGTTGGCGGAGAGGAGAGAGAGGCACATCGGACCGCAGTTCGTCTTCACCCCCCGGTATATTTCAGGTACCCATGTTTCACTAAACCATACAATTTGGGGGTAAGTCTGGGGGGGAATTGAACAGTATTATGTAATTCAGCAATATTAAATTAATTCATCTTCATTTATTTGGCACTGTAGATTAACTTATTTAAATCCAATGTTTGGTTAGAACATGTAACTTGCAGAAATAAATTTTGGGGGCAGAGTCTTAGTTAGGGAAATGAGTTCAACAGTAATTAAATATTAAAACATCAAAGCTGGCAAGGTGTTGGGGATTGTAGCTGTAGCGTTTATCGGGAAGTTTGGGCCCAGGAATAGGTAAAACCCGCGGGTCGTGTCGGGTAACCGGCCGACCGCCGCAATATACAGTTTTGAACACATCTGGGGACCTCAAAACGAAAGTTATCCTGGTCCCGGGCCTAGGTCTTACCATGCCGACTGCGGTAATAGCTTCTTCCCTATAGGGGAAATTCGCTAAAAATCTTTAAAATCTGCAGTGCGACAATTTATTATAAAGTGAAACTGAAGGCTACATAGTACTAACATAGATCTCGGAGATCATTATCTCACAATATTTAGTTTAATGATGGTGAAGTAACTGTATATAAATATATTCTGTCCATTCGATAGCACATTTTCTTTTGGAAACCAGCTAAAATATCTTCACACATATATGAATATAGGTATACATTTCTAGTCAATACATTATAATAAAGGAAGCTGTATAATGCGAGATTGCAATATTTTTATATACATAAAATAAGTTCCCAACAAGCTACTGTGTGCCTAACTTTCTATGACATACTTGTTTTAAGGGGGCATTGTATTGTACAATTTTTAACGTGTGACAATACTATACTTACTTACTGAGGTACTGAGGTAAGTATGGGATTTTGCCATATTTGAAGTATTTTAGTTTTTCTTGTAACCAGTTTAGTAATAACACAGCATGCATTTAATGTATAAGTATTAAGCAAAACTCCATAGCTAAATGTTAGGGTACTAGTTTTGACGAAAATATAACATTATGTGTCAAAACTGCGAGAGAGTTATTTTAAACACCAAGGATATCCTTGGTGCATTAAAGACTCTAGTATAGCATAGTTGGGGGGTCATTTATCTAACTTCTCTAAATACACTGGTAATAGCAAAGAAAGGATTGCAAAATTAATGCTATGGAAAATTAGGATGAAACCCTCTTCTCTTTTTAAGCAACTTGTTATTTTACTATTACGATCATTATTTTAGAATAGCTCCTAGTATTTTTGTATTACAATTGGGAATGTTATTAACAATATTAATGCATATTTTAACAAGTTAATGAATACTTGTATACAAATTACAAGACCGAATAACAAATTTCTCAAAAAGAAAAACAGTTACCTGGCTCTTGTTATTGCTGGATTAGGAAACCCCAGCATTAGCTGCTAGGCACGTCTTCTACAAGCGGGAATTTTGCGCAGGTTACCGGAAGGTTAGGATATAGCAGAAAAGGAAAGGGTGGTATGGGTCAGGCAGCTAAATTTACCTTTCAGAGGGCCAACTCCCGTGCTCCTGTGACCCACTCTGGCTAACTCAACTGACAGGGTATCCACGTACAACAGACAGGGACCACATTCTCAGGTCGAGGGCCAAACCCGGAGTTTCCGTCCCCAGCCGCTGCAGATAGAGGGACCAAAGGTGAAACGTGAAAGGTGAAAGGTGTGATAATGGACAGCCAAAAGACTTACCATATGACAACTTCATTTGCTATACCCAATGTCAGCCTCAAAACTGGTATAGACTAGTTTTAAGGTTGTCCTGGGACAAAACAATTTTTTTTTACCTTGCTCTAAAAGTCGTTAACCTATTAAGCATTTTCGACCAACTGTTTTCATCATTCGCTTGATTTTGTAAGTCCTTAAGAAATTGCATTGACCAAACATAAAATGTAGCAGTCTTGTTGAAATAAACCAATCAATAGAAACATTATTGCGCGCATTGCGGTTAAAGAAGGTGACAGGTTGCGTGTAGTTTTTATTTAATACAAAAATTAATAATTTTTAAATACCCACTAAGCCAGACAGTTTTTCAACTAATTGAAGGCATACTCTAAATGAAACATAAGTGTAATTTATTATTTGTTCTGTGTACGATTTCTTCTGGTTTTGCTCTCTCAGTGAATAAGAAAACTCATCACAGGATTAACTTCCTTATAAAGCTTCAATGAATGTACCAAATTCTGGTAGAATAGAAAATTATGTGGCTGTATATTGTGAAAAAGGTTAACAATATATAGCTGTATAGTTACTGTTAATATCAGAGTATAATAGCATATGTGAATCTTCCACCCTGTAGTAAAATCACATTAACTGACTGAATATTTGTAACAAGGCAGTTTTTTGGCGTAAGGTTGAATTACTTATTTCATTATGATTACTTGCAGGTTTGAAAGTCTATAAGGCACACCCCTAATGGCGAATGATGATTTCAAATGACCTAAAGGTTACCCACAGCTTCACATGAAAATACGACAACGTTGTATAAAATTCAGTTCAGCCTTTTTCCTGTGATACGCCACCAAATCTGGCGTGATTCATATAGACAACACCAATTTTAGTTTTCCTAATGCATAAAACATTGAAATAGCTAAATTTTTTAAATCCTAAGTGTTCAGTGTCACTCAACAGTTCAGTTATACACAGACTAAAATTGTATTCCATTGTCGTATTAGTGAATTAATATAGACACATCAGAATTAAACCTTTGCCTCCTGCTCCAAAAATGCTTTATACCCCAATGACCTGCGAAAAAATATGATTTTTCCTTCCATAAGATTAACATTGGAACTTTGAAAGCCCGGGGGGCGGTGCCCTGAAGGTGGATATTTTCCAAACCCCCAAAACGTACATCTAGACGGTAAGGGCTTTCCAGCAACACATAAACCACTATTAAACACATAGTAGTTTCGCCGGTAGTTTGCTGGCAAAAATCGCCTTATTTTTTTAAAGATGATGAAGATATAATTTAAAAAATTCAAAAATAACAGCGTCAATGTTTTTTAGAAGTTATTTGTTACATTATATTTTTCAAAAACATTCCAATTATGTGTTTTACATGCACTTAATAAAAAATTTACAGAAAATTAAGCAAACTCAATGTTGGACACATCACATCGAACACCAAGCAATGTACGAACAAACTAATTCACTTTATTTGTTCTTTACTTTTTTCATTTTACCTTTTTTACTGTGAAACTTTTAAGGAAAATATTTTTAATAAAACTATAGTAATTATAAATCTCAAAAAGGCATTTGCAATAAAACACTGCCGAGGCGGTCACAAAACACTGCGGTCAGATAACAAGGCGTCCGACACAGCGTCCCTCCCCAATAACTCCGACCCTGGGGGACATCGTGTCAAAATAAGCTTCAAAATACTTCTCATTTATCCCCCCCTGGGCTCTATAGCTGGAATCGATCTTTTAATAATACCACTTGTCCTGTGTGTAAAACCAGTACTGTACTGTTTTGTTATTTTAGCGAAACCGAATAAAATATTATTTATTTATTTCTATCTTATACCAGCTTTACCAAACAGCTTTGCTTGATCACCTGATTTCAGTTTTACAGTGAAATAAAATCACACAGCTGATCAAATTCAGATATTTCAAGATATAATGTAACTTTACACTTTTCTAAGTACCTGGGGGGGAGCTTTTCTCGGGGAAGGACAGTCAGTTTTTGCTGTTTTTTTTTTATATGACTGAGTAGTTTTCACCTTCCCCCAACTGATTATCAGATTTGTATAGCTCATTTGCCTCTTTTCTGCATTTTTAAGGTCACTCCAGTTGTAATTTATAGCTCAAATTCCCTTTGCTTTGTTTCGGATATGACTATCTATATATGCAATCTTCAATCAACAGTTTTAGTCACTGCTCTCAGGAAAACGCATGTTAACAATCCTGTAATCTAATATTAGTAAGGTTTGCTTGCTTGCTTGTAACTCTGATCTCAAAAACGGCTCTAACGATTTCCTTCAAATGTTGAAAATAACTATTTCTGGGATAAAAATAAGTTCTAGACAGGTCTCATTCTCAGGAAAAATCAAGTAATGTAAAAAAAAACGAAAATGAAAAGTTAAAATAATTAACATTGGGCTTATGGAGTTTAAAATCAAAACAAGGTGTTAATATGTGGTTTCCTGAGAGAAGTGACTAAAACTGTTGGGTGAAGATTGCATATATAATGGGTTCATATCCTAAATAAAGCAAAGGACATTGAGCTATAAATAACAACTGGAGTGACCTCAAAAATTAAAAAAAAGAAGGCAAATGAGTTATACAAATCTGATAACCAGTTGGAGTAAGTGGTGAAATATTACTCCAAGTCATCTAAACAAACTGACTGGTCTTCCCCGAACATAGCTCGGCCCCCAGGTACTTATAAACAACACGAGTATTACTTTGACGGTTCCCTGGTTGATTATGAATAGCTGTTACAATTATTTTGTTTTGATTTTAAACTCCATAAGTCCAATGTTAAATTATTTTAATTTAGATTTTTTTACGTTATTTGATTTTTCCTGGGAATGAAACTTGTCTAGAACGTATTTTTATCCCAGCAGTTAGTTATTTCCAAAATTTGAACATTAGTTATGAAATCCTTTTCATGGCACAATCCCAGAGTGCAAATGGATTGAAATTTATACTTACTATTGAAATTGAAGACCTCACCACTTTGCAATATCAGTGTGTGTGATATTTTAAGGCAAACCTGTAAAACGTATTCTTAATTTATGGAAGTAATCAGCAGACCCAACCAAACTGAATTTGCAAGACTTGTATTGGAATATTCATTGTTAGTGGTGTCAAAGGAAATGAAGATTAAGGTTGGAAATGAAGATTTTTTGAAGAATGAGATTGAAATACAAGAGCTTTTGAGGAGTCAGGAAGGGATTGCTGTTTATAATATTTAAACGTTCTTAGGAAATGACTGTGCTTTGAAAGCCTTAACAACTGTCATTGATAACAATTTTTAATGAAAGTCTTTTCCACCATTGTTAGATGCTGACTAACAATGCGAATGCGTAATTCGTGCAATATTGTCACAGGGAAATTCATTCCGCAATTTAACTTTTGATAAAACTGACTAATTCTGCCATTTTTTTCGGTAGTTAAGCAGCAGTTTACATCTTCCAAACGTTTACTTTAGTTAATAGACGATAAATATATACATTTCGTTCTGCAACAAAGATAAGGTTTCTTACATAAAACTAAATAAATGTAGTTTTTTATGGTCCACTCAGCCAAATTTCTGTCTGTTTTAGAATTTAAGATTATTTTGTATTTACAGTGAGCTTTTTTTCTTCCAAAATTATCTGACATTTCAACTACACAATCTAACGTTTCAATTACACAATCTGACATTTCAACTACACAATCTGACATTTCAACTACACAATCTGACATTTCAACTACACAATCTGACATTTCAACCACACGATCTGACATTTCAACCACACGATCTGACATTTCAACTACACAATCTGATATTTCATAAAAACTGTTAAATTGCTTAACCTAAATTATTTTTTTAAAGTTACCTAATAGCAGAAAAGTAAATAGTGTCTAAATAAGAAGATATAGCTTTAATAATTGCATTATATAAATATAAAAATAAGAAGCAGACGTAGTTGGAAAAGTGAAGCCATGGAAAATCTAATACACGATCTCTCTGCGTCAAGGGACCTCATTAAGCGCTAGGGCTCCCCTGCTTCTCTCTCGATATCATATTTATTTAATCATTGTAAAGTGTCATATTTCCAACAATATTTTCCGAGTAATCTTATGTCATAAGATACATCTTAATTTAGCCAACACTATATTTCCTTTAGTTGTCACGTGTCTTAAAAATGATGCTAATGTCGCCTGATGTAAAGTAGTGAACAATTCCGATGGTAGGGACCCAACAATACGGGAATATTTAGTTATGCTACTTGCTTAGGCCAACGAACGGGGTCAATATATCTAGAGGTCTCGTCTGGGGTAAAAAAGTGAAGTTTACATGCTGACCGTCATTGTCCTCAGAAAAAAAATCAAATCCTCTCTTCACAAGTTTTATGTTTTGTCAGCTGACCGTCATGTAACTTGGTTTGATTAATTACTATGTTGGTTGCCATGGGGGCAGAGTTGACAAAAAATGACGGTATCATGATTTACACGAGACATGAAACCAAGATTTGTAGAGCTTTTAGCCCAAGTATTATTATTTCCATAAGAGTAATGTTCGCAGCAAAAATCTCTTGCGAGGTCGTTTAGCTGATGCATAAATCCACAACATACTACAAGTGTTACAAACCTTACATTGGATAATAATTTTAAAGCTATATTTAAATTACCAGTGGACATGCAGAAAGAAAATTTAAACCCTTAATCCACTAATCTAATAGTATAAATAAATCAAAACAATATATTAGTTTCATAAAATAACAGATGATCAAAGTATGTAACCAGTTAAACAACGTTTATTTTAATTACAATGATGAGGAAAATATTATAGGCCGGTAAATATCGTGTTTCCAGCAACCCTGCAGATGGCATCACGTGACCTTCCAGCTGTTTTTACGATGTCTCTTCCGGGTGACTATAAAACCTTAAATATACCGACTGCACAGACCTTTACGAAGTATGGTGTGGACCTTGAGACGAAACTACACTTTTTACACGAGACGAGGCCTCCAGATACATTTAACTTCGTTGATATAACCTCACTTTATCTTCACGGCGCATGCTTTAAAGATGCAGTACCAGAGGGTAATCTTTTAAATGAGAAGGTAATCGAACTTGTATGATAGGTCACAGAGTAATTTTCAAGACGTTCTTCTGCCTGATGTACATATTCACTTCGGTTACTTTTATGACGCGTAAATTCGCTTAGCTCAGAAACTAGGTTTTGAAGAATTACTTCACACATTGTTTATTGAAGAGCTAGTTTGAACTGTTAGAACTAGTAGCTGACACCTTTGAAATCATACATAACCGAAGGTATATTAACCTCGTTGGCTTAAACTAGTAGAAGTACCACACAACGGGCTAATCATCTGTATGTGTAACTTCATTTTCCTTCAGCTCCCTGAAGACTTCACAAGAATCATTATATTCTAATCTGCCTATGCCTCCTCTACCAATCACCGGCCGTAATTCTCATCTTCCCAAATGCTCAGGGCGAGGCCCAGTGAGGCAACGACCGCCAGCGTCTCCGGGTGAAGGTCCCAGAGACCGCGCGGCGGCGGCGAGAGTGTGGGGAAACAGCTGACAAGAGGAGGTCAGCTGTGACCGGTCCAGGGGTCACGTGACCTGGTCACGTGCCTTCATTGTTGAACAGCTGACAATCGTGCCAGCTGACCCGGTGTCAATGCCACTAACCTGTGAACAATCGGTGGGCGCATCTTCTAATTTGCATTTTGCCAGGGTGATTCTGTTGCTTATTACTATCTGGAGATTGGATAATTTTTATTTTGTAAGGAGGCCAAGCAGCTCCTTAATCTAAAAGCGGAAGGCTTTCATCTGACTCCAATTATACCAACTTCGTTAGCCAAAGATAAAAAAATCTGATTATAATTTAATTGTTGTAGTCTACTCACATTGAAAAATATCTAAATACAAATTGAGAGCAAACAATAACTATGTCTGTAAACAACTTTATGATTAACATGGAGCGTGCTGTCATTAATTGGAAATGTACAACACTTAAAAAAACATATTACCAATTACAGTGTGTCTAAATGTAAGACGGTTAAGTACTCTACCACGTTATGCATAAAAGACTCTCTGTCGATGGTCGGTGTGGCCAATCGAAATCAATTGCATTAGACATATAATATGTAAATTTACCATCTTTCATTTAATTTGATCTAAGTGTGAACATACGTTTAGTGGTTGTAAGACGACTTTAATTATGACATTATCTCATTAGGTATAGGGATTACAGTTCTTGCATCTCATTTCAAAAGCAGTATTTTATCATTAGTCTGCCTTGAATAAACATGTTTCCCAACAATGAACTTAATTAATTAGTTTCTTGTTATCATACTATCTATAATAACATAATTCCTTATATTTACAAGTTTTCCCTATAATTGGAGTAGCTTTTTGGAGTAGCTTCTGTAGATCTATGACTGTTTTTTATTATTTTTGTGAGCAAGGATTGACTTTCATGCAAGTAGTTTGAATAGTGTATATATTTCAAGCTTTTACTTGTCATGTTTCTCTAAAATATTGTAATTTACCAAATAATCCTTATGTCTTTTTGTCTAGTTAGTAAATTGTACTTTATAAGTAAAATTGTATTTTGTGTTCTTCATTTTTTCAATTAAATAATTTGTTGTTACGTTATTTGTTCTGAGATAAAAAAACATTGGTTATTTACATCAGTTAGGTTTTACATCCATTTGTATACAGTTGATCAAAATTTGATCTTCTGATATATACCCAACAACAAACTGTGCAATGTGTTTGAAAAAAAAACCGAATTACTTACCCTTCCTACAGTAGGAAACAGATATGAAATAAGGTCCTTATTTCTTTTGCTAGCAACAGTTTAAGAAAATTATCATGCGGAGAGAGAGTTATAAACCCTTATATTATATCATAAGTGATATAATTAGACTGTGGTGTTGGCATGGGGATAAGAGCGAGACAGGAACCCCTCGTCTATTTTTCTTTGTTTAAAATTCCTTGTTGGTGATAATACGGTTTTGTGGGTTGTTGAATATTTTGTGTTGTGTCTAGCTATTACAAAAAATATTTTCCTCTTGTTACACAGAAAGAAACCTCTGTTTATTCTCTGTGACAATCGGGCCGTAAGCTGACCCCAAATTGTAGGTTAAGGTAGGCTGCAGGCCAACGAAGCCGTCTGTCTGTTGCACAAGCGGTGGTTTATTGCTTCTTAGGAAAGATTGCTTACGCTTAGTTAGAGAAACATTGACCACTTTACGACCAAGAGCCTTGAACGCATAAATAACATATTTCAGGAATCTTTTGGATTTCTTCACGATTTTTGAGACCTCTAGGCTTCTTTTACGATTGATATCAGAGGAGAAATATGGGAGTTTTTTTGTAATTAGTTAATACTAGAATTTCCCATGCAAAGATTTTACTTTAAAGTTAGTTGGACTTGTCGCTGTAAGTATTCACTCACTACCAGTAAGTTGGCAATTAAATGAGACTCGTCCATTAAATTATCATATTTTTTGTTTTAATTTTTTTTTGCATTCATCGGTGAAGGTAATATTTAAAATTATGGCACAATTATTTGTTTTGATGAAGTGTATTACAGGAGAGAAGACCACCCCAAAGAAAAACCTTTATAAATACAGATTTTCTAACGATTACTTTAACTCATTTTACAATTTTAAATTTGAATATGAAATCTTAATATATTAAGAGGGTTTTTAACCTTAACTAAATATTGGTTTAATAATTAGTGTCAAACTTGTTATGAAAACCTATATGAGATTTTTCACTTTTTATTTTAAGTTCTACAACTTGTTAAATCAACTTCTTTAATTGCTTTAAAATTACTGAAGAATTATAAAGCATTATTTTAAATCAATACTCATTATTTTAAAATTATTTTTTATTAAAAAAATCTAAACCTATGACACATTTATGGATTTTATATACCGTAAAGAAAAAGAAAATTTATATATTTCGTAAAATACTAATTTCCAGATATTTTATTCAGAGATACAAAGCTTGCCTCTAGTCCATTTACAAATACAACAATTATTAAAACAAAAATATATATACATGTATGTTTTGTTAGCGTCTATACACCACTATCCATAAACATTGTGTTTGAATTTTGTAATATAACGTGATGTAAGAACAACAAACCTGTTATTCGAAAATCACGTAATAACAAACCGAAAAAGGTGTTCCTAAATGATTTAAGTATCAACTTCGGAACTACACTAATAAAACCCTCCTTTGCTGAATTCTGAAGAAATAATTATTATTGTTTAATGTTTTTTTAGCTCTTTAAGTCTGTTTATAACAGCACAGGAATATAAATTGGTAAAATTGAAAATAAATATTTTCGCTAGAATTTCTAAGAGTGTCAATTATGTTTTGTGACGCGCACTGGTCGTGAGGGATAACAAGGTGTCAATTTCACAGTTTTGAACTGACCTCAGTCGCGTCCCAGGGGCTGCCACTTGTCAAAATATCCTCCAACAAATAAATCGTTATTAACTCGTCCTCCGATCGCTCTGCAACATTGCAGCAATATTATTAGAACAATCGTTTACATTTTTCTCTGCATTCATTCCATAATTAGTGGTATATTCTTCGCTGTAAAATGTCTGTCATCCACAAAACCCATTTTAAATAGGAAATCTTTTTTAGAATAAACGTAGTCATGGGAAAAAAAGGAGGTAGGTTTTGGTAACGTAACCAAATATGAATTTTTTGAATATATAAATTGATTTTATTCAATTTATTGATATATAGCTTTTTTATACTTAATAATTGACTTCATGATGATTTTTGTTAACTCGCGCTTTATAAATAAGCAATATTTTTATTAGCATGCCACGAGTTGTTGTTATTAGGGGTTGTAAATAAGAATTACTGACAACACTTCAAAATGTATTTATTCTTACACTGTATTCACTAACAAGACGGTGAATATATACAAAGTATGGTACAAGGCAATCGATTTCAATCAGTCACACCGATCATCATCAGGCCTCTTATAACATGCGTAATGACAGAATCCTGTTTTAAGAAAAGAAAATGAAGAAATCATATCCAAGTTATTTTATTAGTAAAACTACACTGTGAACTACTTAAAAAATACTTGAATGGTTATTGATTTTTTTATGAAAGTGCAAAAGGTGATAGGAAAGTGTAAAGTAAAATGACTCACCAATAAAAGAAGTCCACTCGTGAAATTTTAGATTTCATCACACCTAGTCGTTAAAGATTGTAACATTTCTTTGACAGATCCTTGGGTGAATGTGTCAATAACATGTTTTTGATCAGTGTAGGGGGTAGCTTTCCCCTCAACCTATTGTATGATATATGGCCTTCAGGTCATATCCCTTACTGTATGCCCTCCCCCCCATACTCCAATCAAACTTATATACAATTCCATACCCACATTACCAATACCCATAGACTACAATAGATTAGCAATGGGAAGAGTTTGTTCGTTCAGATGAGCTAGGATCAGCTGCTGTTGTGCCCGCGAATCCAAGTGTGGTGAAAGCACTCTCAGGCCAGTGACTTCTGAGAGTTGCAGCATCTTGGTAGTACTTGATGGGGTCATGGACTCACTGAATTGTAACTGACTGTACTTGCAGGGCAGATATTTTACCTGTTACTATTCTTAGAATTTATTTTACGGTTAGAATTACCAACAAGTTATGCAGTATAGACATGCCTGTTAGTCATAGGTTTAAAATCCGAGTGCACCAACATAATGTTTACATTCACGGATAAATTAACATGTGTCAGAAATATAAGCGTAGTGTTTTGGTATGAAGGAAATTAAACAATATAAAATATAAGTCCCGTAACATGCACTGATGATGACATTGGACCCCAATAAAAAGCTGGCCGTTTGCAAAAAAATATATCATGGAAATCATGCAAATATTATATCATGCACAAAATATACTAAGGTTCTAGTAGTATTGTAGTTGCATTGTTATTGAAAAGCTCAAGCCACCACTTAAGTCATTCCAACTCAAAATTAAAATAAGTGATAGAAACGTTAGAACGGAAGCTTTTGTCAGTGCATAAGCCACGTTTAAAACATGATTACGCATTGCAAATAATTAACTAGAAAACATGCCGCTCGAAATAGAGCTAAGTATAGTCAAAGATTATTAGCCCCTATAACTCCTGTATATCACATAACCTATCTAATAATGGTCTTGTAAAATATTACCTCAACCATGAGCCTCGATGTGGTTACAAAAATAATGTGAGTAAAGGTTACTCACTTTGCTCGTTCATCTCTTCGGGCTTAATTCTTGACCCACCTGTGACCTCGACGTTGTGAGTCCTTTACTCGGTCGTTACGTTAATCCCCCTCTTCTTTAACAATACAAACTATATTCAAAGCAGTAATAAAGAACTGGTTACCTTAAAAAACCTCATGTTAATAACTTACGTCGGATGTCACAAAAAATATGTGTTGTAACTTATATAATCCTTTAACGGAGGTATATTCCCATCCTAAACTTTTAAACATCTAAGTAAAAATCGACTCCTATTTAAAGCCCTTCTTCTGGCAAAGTTTAGCCCTCTTGTGATTATCTCTTCCTCCTACAAAGATCGACCACCTTTAAAAGATCTTCCAGCACAAATAGTTTTAAGTCATTCTTAAAAAAACACGAATTATTCATGGTAAGCCTCTCTTCCAGGAAAATTCCACACAATCTCCAGATGCCCTTTTTTATACAAAGCTCAACTTCCTTTTATAAGTATTTTTCCTAGCAATTCCCAACCCACTTTGTAACCCCTTCTTCTGGAGAAGGTCGGCCCCTTATTTTATCCCCTTATTTATCCCTGTACTATAAGCCCTCCTTTTTTCAAGGCTCAACCATTCTGATAAGCTTCATGCTCTTCATGCTCAAGCTCTATCTCTTTTTGGTGAACACTCCAAATAGCGTTGATCTAGCACTTTTTACTGCCTTCTAATGAAATTATACCTCCTTAATGAGCACTCTTTTGACATTTCTTGACTCCTGCAAGTCTCGTTGTGTCAGCATAATCGTTACTATCCAACACTCTTGCTACATTATAGAGGGAAACCACTCACGCAACCTCTTGACATAGCATTATACAAATTGGGTTAAAATTCAAATATTATAATTGATAATTAACTTGAATAATTGTTCCTATTTAAATATGTTCTACTGCAATGCTGTATTAGAATGCAATTTATTAAAACTTATTTATAATGTTAATCTTTTGGATAAAGTAAGATAAAGCTTTAAGGAGGGTTAGAACAATGGTGATAATGATCTGTTTCGATCTTTTTGCGAATTTCCCCTATAGGGAAGAAGCTATTACCGTGGTCGGCATGGTAAGATCTAGGCCCGGGACCATGATAACTTTTCGTTTTGAGGTCCCCAGACCCCAAAAACACCATTCGTTCGAAACTGTATATATATGTCCGTGATCATGATAACTCTCGTAAAAATGATCCGATTTCGATGAAATTTGCGATAGACGTCTAAAGAAACATTTATGACTTTAATTTCGAAAACCAGCCATATTGCTTTATCCAAAGGGGTATTTTCGGGGAGTTTTGTACCCCAAAAATGTTTTTTAAAATTTGTTTACATATAATTTTTGAAATTGTCAAATTTTAGTTTTTACCATTGGATTCCACTTAAAAAACACACAATTTGGTATTTTGATCATTCCTCTACGTCAATTGGTTACCGAGATATTGAAAGTGCTAAACACAGTACGTTGTCTAATATTATTCTTATGGAGGAAAAGAATAATTTGATATCTCGCTTATTTATGAACGTATACTAACGAACCTTGGTATACGACTTCATCTGGTTGTGGTCTATTGATATTTGCTCAAAATAATAATTTTTTGCCAAAGGCTCCCGTAGCAGCAAACCTGCATACTCAGCCCCATGTTATTCTTATGGGTAATAACTAAATGCTGTGTCTCCCTTAATTATAAACATAAATTAATAAAAACTGGTATATGACTTCACCTAGTTGAGATATATTGATATTAGCATTAAAATCCATTTTTTCCTTGATGCAGCAAACCTGCGTACTCAGCCCCAATGTTATTCTCATGGAGAATAATTAAAATTGTATATATCGCTTATTTGTGAATTAATTTTTATGAAACTTGGCAAGTGGCTTTATGAAGTATTAAGACATTTATATCTCCATTGGAAATTCGCTGAGTATGCAGGTTTGCTGCGACGGGGGTATTTGAATTTAGGACGAAAACCACTTCAGGATGCGCTTTACCCAAGAATACCAAAAATAGATCAGTTAAAAACTGTTTAATGAGTTCCAGTCAGTAAAAACCATAGCAAACTAAAGAATTGTAAATAAATATAAATGCTTACTCCTTAAACTTAAAAAAATCTTTATTCTTTGCATAAATTAATCAATAATTGCATCTATCGGTTCCTACAAGACTGTTTGCTCTTTCATTTAATAAAACTTTTGATTCAAATTTTGTATTAGTATAATGTCTAAATAATGGAATTGCTACAGTCATTCGTAGAAATACCAACCAGTCTAAAATTAGCTCTCAAAATGTCCTTAGGATATGCACACTACGGTTAGCTACCTAATAGTTATTAGCGAATTGCCCCTATAGGGAAGAAGCTATTACCGTAGTCGGCATGGTAAGACCTAGGCCGACCTTTTAACTTGATAACCTTTTACCTTGATAACTTTTAATTTTGAGGTCCCCAGAAGCCAAAAAACACCATTCGTTCAAATGTATATGTATGTATATATATACATATATGTGTGTGTGTGTGTGTGTGTGTGTGTGTGTGTGTGTGTGTGTGTGTGTGTGTGTGTGTGTGTGTGTGTGTGTGTGTGTTTGTGTGTCCGTGGGTGCAAACACTCTCGCAAAAATGGTTTGATTCGGTACAAACATGTAAAGCAACATTTATGACTTTAAGTTCGAAAACCAGCCAGATCGCTCTATCCAAAGAGGGATTTTGGGGGGATTTTGTACCCCAAAAATGGGGTTTTTGAGTTTTTTACACATCACATTTTAGTAAATCAAATTTCACCGTACTATTGGATGCGGCTTAAAAATACGAACAATTTGGTGTCTTAATCATTTCTCTACGTCAATGTTTTACAGAGATATTGAAAGTGCTAAACACAGTACTTGTCCAATGTAATTCTTATGGAGAATAAGAAATATTGTATATCTTGCTTATTTATCAACTTATCCTGACAAAACTTGGTATATTGCTTTATATTGTTGTGGTCTATTGATATTTTCACGAAACACAATTTTTTCCGATAGTTCCCGTAGCAGCAAACCTACGTGCTCAGCCCTTGTGCTATTTTTATGGAGAATAAGAAAAATGTTATCTCCCTTAATTATGAACATACATTAATAAAACTTGGTACGTAGCTTTACCTAATTTATTTTTATTGATATTTGTATAAAAACAAATTTTTTGTGTTCCTTGTTTCAGCAAACCTGCATACTCAGCCGCCATGTTATTCTTATGAAAAAAAGTTTAATGTGATAAATAGTTTATTTTTGAATGTATATTGATGTAACTTGGTAAGTGGCTTTATGTGGCACTAAGATATATGTATTTGCATCGGAAATTCGATGAGTACTTAGGACTGCTGCTACGGGGGTATTTAAAAAATATCTTCTATTTTTAAAACATCTAAAATTTAGTATTTTTCCCGTTTTTTTTTTAAATTAATTCAATTAATTAGTGTGTTTTCAGTAACATACTGAAGTCATGTAGGTGATATTAAAAGCTTAAAATACCCACAATCAATTTCCAAAACACTTATCTCAAATAATCTTTTCTATATTTTCAGCCAATTAATTGCACATTCACTTAATCATTTTAATTTAATTTTTAAACTGTTTCAGTATTGTTTAGAATACAATACTGTAAATCTGATACTTAACAGCAAAACACTCAAAATAATTAAAAATACATTACATCATAAACCCACAATCAACCTAAGTTCCTAGGTCTAGGTCCTAACTCAACATTTTCCTCAGACCTTTTATTTTCCTTGGACGTAGGATTCACAACAATGACCAAGTCATGTCTAGCATCGAGCCTTGACCCCAGCGCCCGACCCCCCCCAGACCCCAGAGCCCTCTTTGGCTCAGTTAGACCGTTGTTGCCCAACACCTGACATCCCGCTTGTGTAATCTTCATTATAATACCCTGGCGACCATATCTGTCTGTCTGGCTGGCTCGGAACCTCCCATTAAAGTCATTCTGTTTGGTATTCTATTGCCTACTTGTGATTGTCCTGGCGAAAACACGGTAGGGAGCCTTGTCGTAAGCGCTTTGATTTGTAGAATCTGTTGGGAATATTTTAGTTGTATTTTTATTACGTAGATGATGTTAAATTTAATATGAATTTTATAAGTTGTGAAATGTGTCTTTGTTGATCTTACCAATTATTAATGTCTTCTTCATGTAGTAAAATGTATCACTGTTAGTTCTGAACATAACCTTTTTAAATAGTTTTCTCTAAAATAATTTCTGTATTACCTTCTGGTAGCTAAAGCAAATATGTGTGTGTAAAAATTTAACGTTAGACATGTTTAAATAAATACTAGAGTTTATGGATACTCATCTGTTATAACAAATGGTCAACTAAAATTATTCCTAATCCATGTTATTTGGTTGTGATTAATTAAAATGTAAAAAGGGCAATTAATAGTTTGAACCTAATATGTAGTATTGGGGATATGTAAGCTGTTTGTATATTTATAGTTCGTAATATTTTTAATCAAATCCAAACATAGAGCTAGGGGTGAGGTGTTTCTTGCTAACCCAAATCTTTCACTGGAATTGAGAAATAAAACAAAGTGCACTTCATATAAAGAAACTATTTTAAATATATTTAAGATAACTCAATCGGATGATGATTTGCATAAAGTCAGAATGTAATCTTATATGAGAGCGTAAGTTGCATATTATACGGCCGTTATTAGTATAAGAGATATTCTAAATATGGCCTCAAACCGACATCTGAAGCCGCAACACAATCACCATTCTCAAGTGTGGTTTTCGGTGATATGTAATACTGCTGGTTCAATTCTGCGAAACGACGTATGATTTGGGATTACCAAACCTTCTAAAACCGTATTTATATAACTTCCAGAGGGGCCCGAAGGGTTCGAATAAGATCTTTTATAGTATTACACATTGCAACCAACCTCACACATAACCACGTTCTTACTTCTGGGATCAGCTCTCAAATATGTTCAAACGTAACAAGTCAAGTTTGTGGTAATGCGTTGCTTTATTTTTTATTTGTTTGTTTTTAATCACCAACCTAGTCCAGTAAATTTTAATTTTCTGGTGTTTTCTTTCCATTCATTGAAAGGTAGTTTTAGGGGGAAAATAAGAGAATATCTATAATATCTTTTACCAGATACAAATATTTGAATAATCAAAAAGTAAATCTATACTCCTTTCTGCATTATGTTTTCCATATAACACACTATCACCACCTATACTGAAATGTATAGTTACACTTTCATGGACTCAAATATCACGTCAAAGAATCTGAAGACATGACTGGAAGGAAATGGCTCTGTATAGACACATAGATGATCAATAACCATATCTAGGCCGCTAGAGATTGTAGATGATTGGATCGGCGTTGGACGTTCTGTAAAAAGATAGTTGTTAGCCGTTTTGTTCACTAAATCAACAGTGGCATCCATATAGCTGAAATATATTTGAATAATTCCCATGTTCATCACAATTGAAACCAAATCTATCAAAAACATCTACAATGTTTTCACCTTTGATCATCTTTAATATTTTTAAAATTTCGTTGTTTTATAAGTCTTGTTTTAGACTGTTTAAATATTTTACAAGTATTATTAAAGTGCATACTGTATTTCTCCAGATAAACAAATTAACGCACAATTAGAAAAAAACTTTTGTTAACATTAATTTGAAAAAAAAAAACATATTCATGAACTTGAAAAAAGCAAATTATTTTGTAATTTTAAGCACTTTTGAATCAGTCTCATACAAAAAACTAAATAATTTTTGGACATTTTATGAACTTAAACTAACTTTTATGAAAGTTTAATCAAGAAATGTAATAAATAAAAAGTAGTATAATGTAGTCATAAAAAGTTTGCTTTGAAGCTAAAGGTTCATCGTGTGAAGATTTAACATCTTTCACATGAACGATCGTTTGGGTATTGACTCATCAACTCATATGTCATTTCCTCGAATTCGACCAAACGTCTGTGTTCCTGGAATTATTTTTACAACTGAACCCGTTTAAAACAAAACCAACTTCGCTGATCTAAATGAAAACGGCAATTGTTCCAGCACAAAGCATGTAGCGGGACGTATCCAGGCCGCAAGAGTTTGTTTTTGTTTTAATTGCTTGTCATCCTCGTTTGAAACAAAAACATGTCAACACGGTCGCCAACCTTGCAACAACAGTATACTCTGCCCTGGGCCTTTCATAACATATCTCTCTTGTTAACTCTTATGTTTATATATCGTTTACGTAAACTACAGTAGACATTCATAGCTTGAAATTATAATTTATGTTAAATAAATAGTGCAGTGTTTGCTTTACTTATGAGCTGGCTAATTGTGTTTTGCTGTGTAAAATTGGTTTAAACTAGTTGTTCTGTTATAACCACTACTGAATTGGAAATAATTTTGTGTTGTTCGTACAGTTTCATTTGAAAGACAACGACAAAAAAATCCCAAAAAACCCTCAGTAGAAAAAGGCCGTATTTTTTTGTATGTGACGGTTTCTACCAAACGACGCAACCCTACACGGCGACACTTTAGTTTAAAACAAACAATAAATTTATTGCCGTACAAAGCAAAGTGTAGTGGAAATATATTAGTTGAAAGGTTTTTTGTATGTCCTTTTGTGGGATAGACACATAAAAAAAACGGTTATGTTGTTGATTGGAATGGTGGAATAGTAAACATTTAAACGGGACTTTCATAGAAGAGATTGTATTTTTCAATCACTACGTTTTAGCGAATTCCCCTATAGGGAAGAAGCTATTACCGTAGTCGGCATGGTAAGACCTAGGCCCGGGACCGTGATAAATTTTCGTTTTGAGGTCCCCAGACCCCAAAAAACCATTCGTTCGAAACTGTATATATATATATATATATATATATATATATATATATATATATGTGTGTGTGTGTGTGTGTGTGTGTGTGTCCGTGAGCACGATAACTCTCGTAAAAATGATCCGATTTTGATGAAATTTGGTATAAACATGTAAAGCAACATTTATGACTTTAAGTTCGAAAACCAGCCAGATCGCTCCATCTGAAGGGGTATTTTGGGGGGGGGGTTTTGTACCCCAAAAATGTTTTTTTTTGAATTTTTTACATGTAATTTTTGAAAAAATCAAATTTTAGTTTTTATCATTGGATTCAGGTTAAAAAATACACACAATTTGGTATTTTCATCATTTCTCTACGTCAATTGTTTACCGAGATATTGAAAGTGCTAAACACAGTACGTTGTCTAATGTTATTCTTATGGAGGAAAAGAAAAATTTTATATCTCGCTTATTTATGAACGTATGCTGACAAAACTTGGTGTATGGCTTCATCTGGTTGTGGTATATTGATATTTGCTCAAAAAATTATTTTTTGCCAAAGGCACCCGTAGCAGCAAACCTGCGTATCCAGCCCCATGTTATTCTTATGGATAATAATTAAATGCTGTCTTCCTTAATTATGAACATAAATTAATAAAATCTGGTATATGACTTCACCTAGTTAAGTTACATTGATATTAGCGTAAAAACCCATTTTTGTGTTCCTTGTTGCAGCAAACCTGCGTACTCAGCCCCAATGTTATTCTTATAGAGAATAATTAAAATTGTGTATATCGCTTATTTGTGAATATATTTTTATGAAACTCGGTAAGTGGCTTTATGTATTATTAAGACATTTATATATCTATTGGAAATTCGCTGAGTACGCAGGTTTCTGCTACGGGGGTATTTTAAAACAGTATAGATTGATATGACGATGTGCATTTTAAACCGATTAAGCTTGATATAGAGGTTTAGACAATATTTGGTATCTTCTTTTATTACAAGTTTTTTATTCCAATGCTAGTGGCATTTTTGTCGTAACAAAAATAAGAGTCCAACAAACGCAAACGCTTGCTTTTAAGGGAAAGCGGTCCAAACCCGTTAAGCGATATTTGAACGTTTTACAGTAGCATTCCTCCTCACGTCGGCATCATTTCTCACTTGACCTAATAGTGACAGTAATTATGACTCAGTACGGACCACAACCATAACTTAACTCGTTGTGCAAATTATTTATATTTAACGTCAATCATGTTTTTGATTAAATTTGATTTATCAGTGTGACTGGTTTGACTGGTCGTGCCTGTATCATTTTTAGTGAACTTTTAAGTCTTATATATGTATATAAAATATACATTTACATATAAATAATATGTAAATATGTAGTTGTAATATTTTACCATGCTTCGTATCGTATTATTACTATATTAATTGGTCCATCAAAGGTTTTACGGCTCATTGCCTTACGATCATACGAGTAAATAACGAAGGTGAGACGCCAGCGACGCAACTGCAACAATCCCTCGCATGACGGCAGGGATGTGATCAGGACACATTTTCCACTCCATTTACCCCTCACTCCATCTTCTCGTCTGCTCAGATCCTTCATGAAAAAAGGATTTTCCTTACTTTTATAAAAATCATACTGGAATATGTGTTCAATTAGCATGAGAAGTACATTTTATACCGACAAAAAATAATGTGTTTGATCAAAACATACATCTTTGCTATGTACCTATTTACCTTGCGTAATTTAGGAAAAAATCGCTTTTGTATTAATTAGGTTTTTATACTAACATATTTTGATTTAATCCCATATATGTTTTTTGGCTCAAGGAATAGTAATATATAAATAAATTTTAATTTTAATTGGTTTCCTTATGAAAATTGTGTTGACTTTTAACAAAAAAGTTGATGTTGAATGAGAACTAGATGTAGTATAACCTCTTATATGCTGAGGATACAGCCTATTGCACTGGGAAACGCGTACAGATAAATAAATCTGGACTGGGTTGCTGTGATTGACGGTGAGTAGGTCTACAAAAACTTTGTATTATGAAAACCTTAAATACTTATACAAACAAGTCCACTGACCACTGATCTTTTAATTTTGCCGGATAGACTCAAAGTTAAACTTTGACGTGGATATTCGACTCGGAATAAAGAGAAAAGTTAATCCAAATAAATCTGAACTACAGTGTTATGGCTACTTTGCTAGTCATAAAATCAAACTTTGATAACAATTATTATTCTTTCTTTAAAAGACATGTTTATGGTAGGGTTGATGTATTTAGAAATAAATTATTGGGCACTACCCACCTCCAGGATTTATGGCGTTAAGTCAGAAGTTGCTGAAGATCTCCGTGTAGAAATCCTCTTGTCAAATACACAAACACGTACAAAACACACACGAATAAAACGATTACTAAAACGCCACTAATATTAACCCAAAATTAATATAATGGCTTAATATAAATATGATGGTGTTAATATTAGTGGCGTTTTAGTAATCGTTTTATTCGTGTGTGTTTTGTACGTGTTTGTGTATTTGACAAGAGGATTTCTACACGGAGATCTTCAGCAACCTCTGACTAAACGCCAAAAATCCTGGAGGTGGGTGGTGCCCAATCATTTATTTCTAAACAATTATTATTCTAAGGAACAATTTTCAAAATATAGTGATTAATTAGATAGTTTATATGGTTATTATGATTATCAAATGAGTTAAAAACATTATTTGAACTAACTACTTAACTATTACTAACATATCAGTGTTTTGAGAATGTGTATTTGTATACACTGGAGTATAAATTGGAAAATGGATTATTTGTGTAAATAATTATGTAATAAGAAATTAAAAAAAAATATCCCCGTAGCAGCAAACCTGCGTAATCAGCGAATTTCCAATGCAAATATATGGATCTTAATACCACATAAAGCCATATACTAAGTTTCATCAATATACATTCATAAATAAACGATTTATGACATTTTAATAATTCTCAATAAGAATAACAAGGTGGCTGAGTATGCAGGTTTGCTGAAGCAAGGAACACAAAAAATTTGTTTTTATACAAATATCAATATAACTCAAGTAGGTAAAGCTACATACCAAATTGTATTAATTTACGTTTATAATTAAGGGAGTTAACAGGTGACTTATTCTCCATAAGAATACCATGGGGCTGAGTACGCAGGTTTGCTGCTACGAGAACTATCGGCTAAAATATGTTTTTCTTGTGCAAATATCAATAGACCACAACGATATGAAGCAACATACCAAGTTTTATCAGGATAAGTTTATAAATAAGCAAGATATGCAATTTTTCTTATTCTCCATAAGAATAACATTGGACATTGTACTGTGTTTAGCACTTTCAATATCTCTGTAACCATATGACGTAGAGCAATGATCAAAACAACAATTTGTGCGAAATTTTAAGCTGATTCGAATGGAAGAAACTAAAATTTGACTTTTTCAAAAATTATATGTAAAAACTCAAAAACCCATTTTTGGGGTATAAAACCGCCCCCAAAATACCCCTTAGGATAGGTCAATCCGTCTGGTTTTCGAACTTAAAGTCGAAAATGCTGCTTTACACTTTTATACTAAATTTATGGGATGTAATAAAAGATGTCTTACAACACTAAGATATATTTACCCTTATACTGATTCACATACAGACGGTAAACATATATAAAAGATAGTACAAGGCAAACCATTATGCATGTTTACCGTCTGTATGTGAATCAGTATAAGTGTAAATATATCTTAAGTGTTGTAAGACTCTTTTATTACATCCCGTAAGTAATAACTACGCGTAATATGCTTATAAAAAAGTTGTTTACTAAATTTATTCAAAATCGGATTATTTTTACGAGAGTTATCGTGCTCACGGACAAATATATACAGTTTTGAACGAATGGTGGTTTTGGCACCTGGGGATCTCAAAACGGAAAGTTATCACGGTCCTGGGCCTAGGTGTTACCATGCCGACTACGGTAATAGTTTCTTCCCCATAGGGGAAATTCACTAAAAAATACAAAATAATGTACTTACTTGAAACCAATTTGCAATATATTTTTGCTTATTTATATTTAAAATCAATTAATTCAAATATTGTAATGATTAAAAACCAACCTTGTAGAAACTGAAGGGTAAATGAGGGATAGATAGAGGGATATTTCATAGCAGATGTAGGGATAAAGTGGGGTTTTTGTACGGAGTTCGTGGGATAATATTTTTCCGTGAAGTAAAAACAGGTGCGAATTCCATTCCTGGCTAGTAAATGTTATTAATACTGTCGATTGTACTGTAGCGGATTGCAAAGCAACGAGCAGGCGAAGAATAGAGAAAAAGAGATCACCAACCTTTATAAATAATAATTGATCAACGATATTTTTCGATTTCAGGAGCAATGTTTTACTCATGGAATTTCTCCGT
This sequence comes from Allygus modestus, assembly GCA_963675035.1. Taxonomy (NCBI): domain Eukaryota; kingdom Metazoa; phylum Arthropoda; class Insecta; order Hemiptera; family Cicadellidae; genus Allygus; species Allygus modestus. Next base: position 108,394,108 of record OY776114.1, on the reverse strand, counting down.
AAAATCACTGGTGTTTAAAATAAATAAATCAAGTAACCACCCAGGCTGTCTATCAATAACGTACCTCCGTTTTAACCTATCCCCCGCAACAGCCCCGGGGTGTAGCGGTGACTGGCTCGAGGTGTTAATCGCTCTCTTGTTTGCTTATGCTCACCTACTTGCCAAGTACGCACCCTTCAAGTGACGCCTTAACCTCCCAGCACCTTTTAGATAGCAATCTCCCAATCTAAGGGGTGGTTTTGTTAACATTTGTAAACACCTTTTTTACTACGGTGTTTTAATTAAATTGTAGCATTATTTTTTGAATTATGTTGCAACCCGATTTATTTAAGTAAAACCCACAGAAAAATATTTTATTGTAAATTCCAGAAATAAATCACAATTATTATTACAATAAAATATTTACCACTATAGTTTCTGCTCGACCTTGTAACAAAGTAAAGGTACCGATTGTTACCAAATGTTTTTCTTACATACTTATTTTTCACAGAATCGGATGGACAGTATTTAATCTAAAATTATAACACCCAAGAAATTAGTGTTATGCAATGTTAGTATAACATATTAATTTGGTATCAACACCACTCAAATCGTCGTCAACAGTTATTTTAAATCATAAACGTACATAAGTTTTCATATAGACCTACCCTAAAGAGTAATAAAAGTATATTTTGTAATGAAATTGGTAAAAGAGCGTATGTTTTATTTGAGTTCTAAACATTTGAAATGGAATTCCCTAACAAAACAAATGTATTTCATCAGCAGATGATTGCAGAGGCGAGGTCTGCTATCAGCTGATTGCACAGACGAGTGCTGCTAACAGCTGATGCAGCGTCAATTGGTCCCTTTCCGCCAGATACTGAATTGCTCTGTAAATGTGTGACAATTTACTTCACTGCATCAATATTAGATTTTAAAATTGTGTTTACGAAGAAGATGTTCACCCATGTATAAATCCGTTTCAATAATTATGCCAGACAATAAATAATATCGTTTATGGGGTAAATATACCAGGATTAAGAATATTTATTGGTAAAGTAAAAAATAAAATTAGTTTTTAAAGTTATCGACAAAAATCGCTTAGACAATTTTTAAAAATACATTTCATCTTTCAATCCAGTGGCCTAATATAATCAAAGTATTTATCGTGCGTGAGTGCAATGGGCTGTGAAGGGTATTTTAATTATTCTATCGTTCTTTTTAACAATATTATATATATTATTTAAACAATTTATAGAGTTTTTAAGCGATTTTCTGTCCCTATTATTTTTTATACATGGTTGGTATTTTTTATCAAAAGCTCTTAATCTCTAGACTGGTCTTTAGGCGTATTAAACAACGTCCACCTTAGGTGCTACGCCTCATAGTATTTCAAGTTTTAATCTTATACTGTTATTTTATTTTGGTTGGCAGCTAATTATTATACAAAATTTTCAAAACCTGTGGCTCTACGTCTGTGAGGTACCCGTGCGGATAAGGTTTTAGTGATAGTTTATAAGTTGGTTTAATTATCAAAAACAGTCTAAACTAATATGTTATTAATTTAAATTATATGCGTATTCTTTAATCTGCGTATAATACCAATACTATTTATTATAGCGTGTTTAAGGGTTTTGAAGATTCAATACGAAAATTGTGATTTTGTACTTAACATAAACTGTAAAGCCTATCCTAGTCCTAAGCCATGATTTTAATATACCTAATAATAATGTACTCTCCTTGGAAAATGAGATATAAATAAACTTATATTACTATAAGTGGATCTTATATCTTGAACCAGTAGAAAAATAATACATATAGAGGAGGTACATGTAGAGGAAGTGAGTGTGAATAAAGATAAAGATGGATCAATGGAGATGGAATTTCGGAAGGGATTTGCCGGCAGGATTTGTGAGAGACGTACGTACTTGTTTTGCTACAAAGATGTTTGTACTCATAGAATACCTTTCCAATAAACATGAAAAGATTTTGGTAAACTACATCAAGTGAGAATTATATTGATGTAATACACAATTAGATGGTAGAAATATTGTTTTGCAAGGGAAAATTGACAACATATGTTTGCGAGTTATTACAAATGTCTTTGTAATACTTGTTTTACATTTTACATTTTTTTCAACCTTGTCACGAATGATAACTGAATACAAACATTTTTAACACTATGATCATTTAAACTCGATAGTAAAATTTAAAAGCGTAATAGCGAATTTCCCCTATAGGGAATAAGCTATTACCGTAGTCGGCATTGGAAAAGATCTTAAAATAATTTAATATATAAAATTGAATTAAGTTAGATAGCTGGTAAGACCCGGGCCCGGGACCATGATAACTTTTCGTTTTAAGGTCCCCAGATGCCAAAAACTCCATTTGTTCAAAACTGTGTATATATATATATATATATATATATATATATATATATATATATATGTGTGTGTGTGTGTGTGTGTGTGTGTGTGTGTGTGTGTGTGTCCGTGAGCACGATACCTCTCGTAAAAATAATCCGATTTTGACGAAATTTTGTATAAACGTGTAAAGCAGCATTTAAGTTTACTTTAAGTTCGAAAACCAGTAAGTATTTTTTCGACTTATCCGAAGGGGTATTTTGGGGGGGGATTTGTACCCCAAAAATGGGTTTTTTGAGTTTTTTACACATAATCTTTGAAAAAAGTCAAATTTTATTTTCCCCATTGGAATAAGCTTAAAAAGACGCACAATTTGGTATTTTGATCATTGCTCGACGTCAAATGGTTACAGAGATATTGAAAGTGCTAAACACAGTACGTTGTCCAATGTTATTCTTATGGAGAATAAGTAACTCGTTATCTCCCTTAATTATGAACGTAAATTAATAACATTTAGTATGTGGCTTTACCTACTTGAGATATATTGATATTTGTATGAAACCCCATTTTTGTGTTCCTTGCTTCAGCAAACTGCATACTCAGCCGCCATGTTATTCTTATAATGTTAAAATGTTATAAATCGTTTATTTATGAATGTATATTGATGAAACTTGGTATGTGGCTTTATGTGGTATTAAGATACATATATATGCATTGGAAATTCGCTGAGTACGCAGGTTTGCTGCTACGGGGTATTTTCTATTTACCTAAGAAAATTTTAGTCGTTACTAATTTTTGTAATTCAACTTGACTGGCAAAATGGGAACCTGCGAAGTTCAAATCAGACAATACCTTCAAGTTAAAATGTTACAGACTGCCAGCTTCAGAGAGCCAACAAAGTGAAATATAAATGCTATACAATGGACCTCAATGTTTATTTATAACTAGAATTTCCTAAGCACAGTTTGTGAATCTCATTTTGCAAAGCAAGAATACTAAATAGTTAAATATTGAACAAAACAATGACAGTCTGTAGTTAGATTATAACAGCTATTATAATCTAACAGAATTGAATTTTTTTAAAGTTACATACACCAAATAAAACTCTCCTTCATATGAGCAACATTGGGATTTGGAAGTCCCGTGGGCCAGAGCCCTGAGGCTTAAATCGGAAATGTAAAGCCAGTTTGCACATCTGCACACCTAGACGCGCGTTTTAGTATATAATATGTGAGGGTGGATCTAAAATACCCCCGTTGCAGCAAACCTGCATACTCAGCGAATTTCCATTGGAGATATAAATGACTTAATACTACATAAAGCCACTTACCAAGTTTCATAAAAATATATTCACAAATAAGCGAAACATGCAATTTTAATTTTTCTCCATAAGAATAACATTGGGGCTGAGTACGCAGGTTTGCTGCATCAAGGAACACAAAAAATGGATTGTTATGCTAATATAAATACAACTCAACTAGGTGAAGTCATAAACCAGTTTTCATTCATTTATGTTCATAATTAAGGGAGACATAGCATTGAATTATTATCCATAAGAATACCATGGGGCTGAGTACGCAGATTTGCTGCTACAGGAGCCTTTGGAAATTTTTTTTAAGCAAATATCAATGGACCACAACCAGATGAAGCCATATACCAAGTTTCGTCAGAATACGTTCATAAATAAGCGAGCTATAATATTTGTCTTTTCCTCCATAAGAATAACATTAGACAATGTACTGTGGTTAGCACTTTCAATATCTCGGTAACCAATTTACATAGAGGAATGATCAAAATACCAAATTGTTTGTTAAGCTAAATCCAATGGTAAAAACTAAAATTTGACTATTTCAAAAATTATATGTTAAAAATTAAAAAAAATTAGTTATCGTACCCACTGACACACACACACACACACACACACACACACACACACACACACACACACACACACACACACACACACACACACACACTTATATATATATATATATTTATATATATATATATACTGTTTCGAACGAATGGTGTTTTTGGGTTCTGGGGACCTCAAAACGAAAAGTTATCATGGTCTTGGGCTTAAGTCTTACCATGCCATCTACGGTAATAGCTTCTTCTCTATAGGGGAAATTCGCTAAAAAACCTTATTGTTCCCAAAGTTTGTATGTAGCGTGTTAATAATATAGATCTTTAGCAAAATATTTAATTTAACATGTTAGTTAATCAAAGTGTGTTAGACTCCTCCTTATAATCCACATATACTGTTTAATATTTTCACCAAGTTAAGGATTGGTTTCTTTTGAATAATATATTTAAAAATAATATTAAAAACAGGCACATACATTCGGTTTTTGGTTTCTCTTTTAAACCCCCTCTGCCTGTCGTCTGTTATCAGCACAATGCAGACCAGTTTAAGGCCATTACAGCACGCTTTTACCCACAATCGCTGAGTCATAATGTGCAGCAAATGCACACTTCATAAGATTAACACTGTTTGTAACGCAACAAACAATAAGTTAAAAGACTAACATCGTTTTGTTGCAATAACAGTTAATAAACTGTATACATCTCTTGTTCGTCTATAACAGAGTTGTTTAATAAGCTATAATTATTTTCTAAATTACTACAAACTAGTGGGTGCCCGTCGAAATTCGACGGCTACAATATTAAGGTCGAGTAATCTCACGGTACCATGTAGTAGCAATAACCAACAATGAAATACCTGCAATGTTTAATACATACATACTGAAACTATTACAAATCATGAAAATGCACATTTATATATGGCACGATACAGCTAAAAAGTCACAATATCACAAAATTAAAAACTAACATTTAAAAAATAATTTCCTTTTTAAAAGGTCACATTTGTTTTTTTTATTAATGTTTGCTACATACGAAATAAATTAAAAGCTTGATGAGCTGATCAGCTGTCTAACGAAAATCACAGAGTCAGGATTATAGTCAGCTGTTTTTGTGTAAACAAAACATACTATAAATCCCACCAAAACGGTTTTAGACATTTATATTTTGTATAATTTAAGTAACGTAAAAGGAGAAGATGATAAATCTGACAATTTTGGGGAGTGTCGGAATGTTTCAGCTTTAAATTGTTATAAATACCATGACCACATGTTACCTGGTTTTTTCAAACTAAGGCCGTGATCCTGGTCAAAAATTCTTCCATAAGGAAATATTAAGGAACTGCAATGCATTTGTTTATATAAGAGCTTTCTAACTAAACCAAATCACTGTATAAACTCAGATCTAGTGAAAATATTTACTGATTTTAAATATTGTTTCTAAACGATTCTGTTTGTTGGTTGAATATACCGGTAGAGGTGTACGAAATACAAGTGGGTTGGATTATTTCAAGTTGGATTACAAACACTGCATAAAACACCGGGTTTGACAGAAGCACCACTTGAACGTTTGTCTGTACTCAACAGCCATTTTTAAGTCCCAAGCTACTATCGGATGGAGTTTTTGATTTGTTGTCTAAATAAAAAAAAACACTTCCCCCTCCTTTGAATGTATCTACTGTATTGAAGTACTTTATTTGATTTAACATCTTCACAAATGTGGAAAAATAAAATTTTAAGGAAAATTGGTTTAAAAATAGTTTACTTTAATTTAAAATTTCTGTGAAATAAAAAATCAATCTGGCGAGGTATAGGCACCAGTTTGATGTATTTACGTTTTTATAAATAATATTAATAATGGGGCGTATTTTATGTGTATTTGAAGGTTTTTGGTTGATAAAACTGTGTAATATTCTTTCATGAAAAACATAAAACTGAGTCCTTTAAAACTAACTCAAAGTTTTCATTTATATTTTTTTCTTGCTACTTTTCTTTTATTTATGTAAATTATTTTATTAACACGTTAGCTACTGCGGACCCCGATCGGTTTTTTTTCTCAACATAGAAACTTATGCAAATCTCATGTTTAAATATGTTTGCAGAAGCGAAATATTGCCAGTCTTAAATCGGTAACTGGACGAGTCAAGTATAAACTTGTAACCACTTTTTTAAACTTAAGAATGAAGTAGATCAAGTAATAAATTGGAGCTTAAAAATAATCCAAGTCTACAAAAATAATAATCTAGCAAAGCGTATTTTGGAAAAGAGTTTTAGTTTTTACTTTATTTGCTCGACATCGTCGTATGGACAAAAAAATGTAAATGTTCCCTCAGCCCCGCTGCCATCGCAGTATTTGACATGTAACTGTGCACTGACGAGAAATGTTAGTTTATGTTGCCCTTTATTGAGGTAGCAGCGGACAAGTTTATGAAGAAGTTCAAACATTGGGTTTTATAAAATTGTTTCTATTAAATGTTTTAAACTGTAAAAAATATCAATATCAATGGAGTTTGTAAACAGTTTATATTTACCTACCAAGTTTTACTCTTGGAACTAAAACTACTTATGAAGTTTTAAGGTTTATGTAAAAACACAAAGACTCAAACTAAAAAAATTGAACGAAGTAAGAAACATGTTATATCGCATTATTTAGTTGGTTTTACCCGGCAAAAATGCAGTAAACCTTTGGGCAGTCGGTATGGAACCCTGGAAATAGAGTGTTCATCGTTTTGTGCTCATCCTTAGGATCTTAAAATCTGTTTGAGATTCAGATTGAAATAGCAAAGTAGTGCGGGATTGTGGGGCAAATAAAATGCAGTGGGACATAAAAATATCCCACTCATAAGTGGGATATAAAAAAATGGCTCAAAAAATGATTTCTAAGAAAGTTTATAAATTTGTCATGACTCGAAAAATTTTAACGAGTATGAAGGAAATATTTTGTCTTTGATCAAAATGTGTTAAATTTGAGCGCAGCGAAAATATGCCACTGAATTGTTTAAATTTCTTCCTGCCATTTACACCTTACAACCCCGCACTACTTTGATAATTTAATGTAACATGTACATCTAATATTATAATGTTCGCTAAGGTGAAAGTAAAAACATAACCAGTAGTATGCCCACTTTGATTTTTCAATATTGAAATAAGATTAATGAATTTTGTAAACCAAAGCAATATAAATTCCATTAAAATCCAGAACACTTTACTCTTATTAGGCCCTTTTAATTGGCCAATTAAGAATCAAGTTGACATTTATAAGCAAACAATTAAGTTGCTGTACGCCGTTTCTCTTCTCCAAGTTTACCACTTCACTCGAGTACTAATATTGCATCTTTGAGTTGCAGGCGCACGGTTATTTCTTAGAATGGCTTCTGTGGCAGAGTTTATATTATTACAAGATTGAATATTTTACTGTGTCAAATCATCACACCATCCTTTTATAGGTAAAGCATATCGGTTCTTTCATACTATACAAAAAATTGTTTTAATTTTCTTTCATAAATTATACTTGCTATCAGTTTCGAGAAAGAAGCCGTGTTATAAAATTAATTTAGCCATCGTAAAAATGGATTTAGTAGTTATATTGTCTTAAGGAACATCGTACACTTCGAACTCAGTACGATCAGACACCGGATTCAGGGGGGAAATTTCTTATATGTGGCAACCACCCAACTCTTCCGGTTTAAAATTATCCTAATTGTAGGACGTTCTAAACATTGTTGTCAACAAATTCCTGTAATCTCCTTTAGAATCCGAGAACAAAGAAACTCGTATTTATTCTAATCGAACTCATTCCCTCACTCAATTCCCTAATAATTATTCCCTAACTCATTTTGGATTTTTATTGATAACTGAATGTTTATACAAATATTTATCGTAAGCTCAACATATTTTATTGTAAAAATTTGAAAATTATTTTGATGTAACATACGGATATCCATAACAGGAAAATAACCGGACTTTATTCGTTTCGAACTTTAAGTAGATAATAATATTGACTAACAAAGTTTTTCCTTTAATTAGTCTAGTTATTAAAATTATTAGTTAATTAAAAATAAACAGAGCCCAGAGCCGTGTATACTGTTGTGACAACACTGGTAAAACCGTAATGTCATGTTTTTGTTTGATGCTGAGACAACGAGCAGATTAAACAAAAACTAACATCACTTGTGTCCTGGATCCGTTTATTACATCCTTCTTAAATGTTAAATAACAACATGATTTACAATTTAAAACCTAGAACGTGTATTATAAAGAGAAAATGTGTTTTAGATTGAAACGTAATTTAATGGTAAAATATAGTACCTAGTGCAAATCATGCTAAACTTGACGACGATATTTTCTTTGATTCGAGAGTGTAAAACATAGTTATATCATTGACCCAAAATATTTTCTATACTATAAATATAAATTACATATTAATATAAAATATTCTAAAATGTGTTGTCACACCAAACATATGTAATGGTTATATGTTTTATCCACCAGTGGTGGCTACTTTTAATGTTACTAGGAATTTTGTAACACCAAATGCCTTGAAAACTTTTTCAATTCCAATTCGTGTATCGGAAGTAAATATATTGAGATTTGTTTTTCATCGCAAAAACAAATAAGCGTCAATTTTTTGAATCTTTACCTCTAACTAAAATAAAACATTTATTACTGAATATAAATAAATACTCACGCAAATGGTTTCTTAGTAACCAGAAACTCGGACTCGTTGGAAAATTGAGTGAAGATGGTTGATAAAAAAATAGCATATAGAGTAGACACATGCAGTGTGAAAGCACAGTGAGGTTGATATATTTTTTTCTGGCCTATTCTTATACTTTCTGGTTTGTTTCTGTGATTGCTGTTTGTTTTTACAATCCACACTATATGCAATTTTCGTTTTTATCCAGATTTGTCTGGGTTGTTCCCTCTAATCTAGTTATGTTTTTAGTATTCTTCAAACCTGAAAACGGGGTCAGATTACAGGCCACAAAACGTCGTGAAATTTATTTTTCTATAATTTGTGATGACAAAATGTCTGCAATACGAATAATTTGTTAAAAATCATTACAGTAATGTTAAAACCTACAGTCAATAGCGCTCCATCGACATTTTTACGCTCGTCCTGGCACCCATCGCAAGACGTAAACATATTAACCTGTGACTTTCACTATATTAAGCTTATATTTACTAACCATCTTCACACAACGGCATTGATCAACATATCTAACCGCGTTAGCAACATTAGGTTCATCCTAATAAATATGTACTATACCAGGTATATTTTTATTGTAACGTTATTTTTAATATGCGTAAATTCTGAAATGTCACTAACGGATCAATAACAAAAATATTATTCAAAGAATTAATAAATTACAAGTACAATTCCACGCATTAAACACAGCACAAAATAAACAATTTCCTCTTGCACTACATATACCAAGAATTCCACATTACAGAAAAAAAATTACAACTTTGAACAAATATAAATACTATACGACTTTTTATAGAGGATGTAATATAACGTATCTAGACCACAAGTGTTGTTTGTTTTTGTTTAATTTGCCCGTTGTCCTCGTATGAAACAAAAACATGTCCACTCGGTTTTGCTGCTGCCACAACAATAAACAGTCTCTCACTGCCTCGGGCTTTTCATATTGTGAGGGTGTTTTATTTTAATGATTATAATAATTATTTCAATTAGAAGGAGAATTAGCTAGTTAAGTCATTAACTGTTGATGTTTTGGCTCACAAAAAATACAGTTGCTTCCGAGTTTTGTATTTTTGTACGGATATCCTACAATACCTAAGTCATGTATCGTTTCGCGTTTCCATCTGCTTCTCCAATAAAGGCAATGTTAAATTTCAAATTAAGTCCCTTCTAAACAGATCATTTGAAATAGTTGTTCCTTAGATATTTTTAAGGAACAAAAAATACCCAGCAATTTTAGAGAATGGAATTTTGTAATCACAGATCAAAACCGTTGAATAAAACTTCAAAGTATTAAGTACTTGCGATTGTCGTTATTAATTTGTGATATCACAATCATACTCACTGGAATATTATAAAATAATCAATAACCCAACAATTTCGAATAATTTTTTTAGGAGGGACAGGATTTGAAAGTGGACATTGGTCTTATGGGAGAATCAGGTAGAAAAAGGTTAAATATTTTAATAAATATATTTCAAAGTAATTCACAAGGTTGCAGGAATGAATATTTAATGGTAGCAGGATGATTATTGTGTTTCATATTCACATAAACATATGCTGTTGGTATTGTTAGAGTGATATAGTATTTATTTTACCAGGCCCTGTGTGTTGTATAAACTATAATCATATCTGATCATTGTTTCAAATCCTAGTTATTAAATTTAACAACATGTTTTAAATTACCTAGGGGAGTGAGCTTTTCTCGAGGAAGGCCAGTATGTTCATGTGACTTTGAGTAATTTTTCACCTAGACCCCCACCGACAAGCAGATTCGCTTAGCTCATTTTTGATCTTTTCTGAATATTTAAGGTCACTCCAGTAACTTTTATTATCATAGTTCAATGTCCCTTTGATTCTTTTTGGATTTGACCATCCTGCGGTGGCACTCTGTGATATAACCTTCATTTAATTGTTTTAGTCACTGCTCTCAGGAAACCACTTGTTAATACTTAACCTACATGATTATTATTTTGACAACTGTTATGATTCTTTGGTTTTGATTTTAAACTTCATAAGCCCAAAGTTTTTTTTTTTTTAAATTAGTTTGTTTACATAATTATATTATTTCTGGGGACGAGACCTGTCTACAACATATTTTTAACTAAGAAATTAGTCAATTACAACTTTTGATGGAAATCGTTGGCGAAATTTTGAGATCAGAGTTGCAATCAATCAAACAAGCAACCCTTATTCATATCAGGTTAATGTAACAGTGAAAACTTCGTAAGTGTAATACTTAATTTGTATACGGATTAACCGGTTAACATTGCGTTTTAAGCATAAATAATAGTTCCGAATTGCAATCAGCCTTCACGAGTTGTGGTTGGGAAACAGTTGAATTGTTTGCTTCACATATAACTTTATGCTGAGGAATTCACAGGGGCAATCGGTTTATTTTTATCAGAGTATAATAGTTCAATGATCTCAAACTCGCTTCACCCAATATGTCTTCGATGTTTAACTCGATCCGTTAGATATTTAATGCAAATAGAGAACGGCGTATAGACTTATTTTTCCCAAATGAAAAATTTAATTTACTATATATAAGTACGATCAACACAAGCTCTCATATTTGTTTATTATTCTTGTAGTATTAAATATTTGTAAGTATTTTCTTAACGTCAATCAAACATTTTAGAGAGCCACAATTTTAGTAACAAATTATAATTATGATGAGTTATTGAATTTAATTGTGCATAAATCTTAGCAACATTAATATAAATAACTTCAATCTCTTTTTGTTTGTAAATACATGATCACTCAGCATTGTTTAGCTATCAAATAATCATTCAACAGTTTCAATTTTAATCCTCACAGACAAGAACTTTAGTACAGTATGTACATCATCTGTTTATTTTTACAAAGCCCAGCACCAGGTGAAACTACTTATTAACTAATTTCATAATCCACTTTCCCCAGTCCGGTACTAGATCAAATAAATACTATAAATAACTATTGTAAAAACTATATTAAAAAAAACTATATTAAAAACTATTTTTTAAAACTACTAAATTGTTGCTTATGATTTTTTTCAGTTTAAATATTCATGGTTTTACTTGCAAACCTTTCATACTTGGAATACATAAAGTCAAAATAACAGTTTTGAATTTGATTAATTTTCATACAGAAAACATATGGTGTAAGGGTGGAATAAACGCTCCCAAATTGATATTGTAACAGTTATAACTGATTGATAAAACAAGTATATTTTTTGTTATCAAACTTGCAATTTATTTTGTGTAGTACCAAAAAAAGTGTTTCAATAAACAAACTCAAATGCAGTACTACGTCCTATCATCAGAGATATCAGTTACAAGCCCTTGTTGTGAGGGTAATAATACATTGAAGTGGTGCTCCATTCTCCGGGCATTTCATGTTCCAGTTTGTAATCCAACTTGAAATAATCCAACCCACTCGTGTTTATCAAGTTTTACGTACGGTATTGCACGAACCGATTCATCCAGAAGCAAAAGTTCCCTTTCAATAAATACCAGTATGACGGAGTTTTATTTGTTTATATGTCCATTATATTTTCTATACATCATGCTATTAGGGGAGCGAGGTCTTCTAGAATAAGGTATGTCAGTTTGATTAATAAGCCTGTAATTTTCATTCCGCCCCCCTCTTCATAAAGAGCAGTTTTGATTCACTCATCTACTTCTTTTCTTTATGTAGGGGGTCAATACAGTCGTTATTTTGCCTAGATGTTCCTTTAGGTAAAGTTTTTGTGTATTTTCATTATGCACATTTGATCCAGTATGGATATGTCCATTCTCAATTTCATTATTGTCGGGTCACAGCAATTTTTGGTTGTGGATTTACGTTATGGGCAAGACCAATGAATTTTACTTTGAAAGTTGTCAGATTAATAATTAACAGATGTTATGCTTTTTTTTATTTACATCTATAAGTTATGTTATATATTTGTTATAAGTTATTATATATTTTTACTTTCTCCCTCTATAAAGTATGTGGAGAAAGTAATGCTTTCTTCGAAATATTCGAATTTGAGTTGTTAGTGGAAATATTCGTTTTGGTGCTCCCTGAACCCAAAAAAGTGGTTTTTATGTGATGTCTCTCTCTCTCTCTCTCTGTGTGTGTGTGTGTGTGTGTGTGTGTGTGTGTGTGTGTGTGTGTGTGTGTGTCTGCGTGGATGTGTACAGAGCTAGAGCCTTAACCATTAAGCCGATTTTTATAAAATTAGGTATGTAGTTACTAACCCACGATATCTCCAGGGTATTTTCATTTTTTTGAATTTTTGATTTTTAAACGTAATTATTCCCCCAAAACCGCCAAAAAACATGAAAAATCCAAATTTCTCAAAAACGGCTCTAACAATTTTGATTAAACTTTAGTCGTTTGTAGAAATTTAGTTTTCCAACAAAATGACACCACTCGCATTCCTGTAAAAATTCGGGTTCAGAAATTACAGGACTTAAAACATCAAAAATTCAGTTTTTTGATTTTTTCATAAAAAGACATAAATATAAAAAAATTACTACTCACCATTAAAAAGAGCTCAAAAAACTAAATAATTTAGTATTTTTAATTACTATTCTACGATTGCTGGTTTCGGAGAAAACTGAAATTTTCATTTTGCGGTAAACGCAGTACGTTGTCCAATGTTATTCTTATGGGAATAAAAAACTACTATTTCTCTCTTATTTACTGATCAATTTCATTCAAACTTGATATGCTTGGCAAGTTAGCATTGACCAACAGAGGAAATTCAAAATATGTTGCCCCTTAATAACCCTGGGGGGGAATAGGGGGCATTTCCCCTCTTAAAACCACGTGTGTAGCAATGGATTCTGTGGTGCCTCCAAAGCAGGGATTTGGGTGGATGTTTTTTTAAAATAACTTGTTTACAAGATTTTCTGTACATTCGACCGTGCTTTGTATTCTATATTTAGTAAATAAAAAGTAATTTATTCATTAAAGTTGGGCTAAAAGGGAGAAAGTATGTGTCAGTTTCCTGATACCGTTTATTTTGTATAATTTGGGACAAATGTTTTACCCAGAAGTTAGTTAACTCAGAAATTTGAAGGAAATCGTTGGAACCGTTTTAGAGATGAACGTAGCAAGTTTATAAACCTCATTTATATTAGAAGATACGGTAGATAGTTATGAATAAGCCTAGAGACATGAAGTAATTTGTGACATAACAGAGCAGTGCAATTTGTATCTAATTATTTGACTGTGACAATACAAAAAGAATCCGATCAATGTCTTCGTACAGATAACCCCTCCACAATGTAATGTTTATGAGGGAAAAAACTATTTTAAATTAAGTATGAATTGTAATCATGAGTTTCCACATTAATCGAGATGTTACACGCAAACGATGTATTTAGTGCAACATCCAAACAACAATTGTTTATCGTAGTGTGAAATCCTATTATGACATAATCTAACCTTTTATATACAGGGTGTCCCGGAACTCTCTACGGAATTTTTCAGGTATTATTCCTGGACCTTAGACAAATCGAAATATCATATAACAAATTTCAAAACTCAAGTTACTCGTATATCCGCCATTTCGTCTTTTTTACAAAATATTTTTTTATTCCAGAACGGCTTGCTGTGATAAAATGAGATTTGGTTTACAGCCTTATCACTTAAAGAGCTAATTATAGAAGAAAAATATTTTTTAGAATGTTTATTTTTAACATGGCGGTTGCTTTAATCCTTTAAACATAAATATCTCAAAAACTGCATATGAAAAACAATGTTCAGCCATTAGGCGTTTTATACAAAACTTAATTATAAATCCATCGATACAAAAATTAAGGATATCGGTTTAGAAATAAAAGAGAAAACTCATTTGTAAGGGAATTTTAACAGGTCAATATCAACTGGTATTATGAAAAACCACTGCTAGTGAGTCTTAAATAGCCTGCTGCTTTTTAATTAAATTTTCTTTAAAACACCTGCTGGTTGAACATTTTTTTCAAATGAAGTTATGGAGATATTTATGTTTAAAAGTTTTAAGCAACCGCCATTTTGAAAATAAACATTCTAAAAAATAATGTTTTTTCTGTAATTAGCTCTTTAGGTGATAAGACTGTATACCAAATTTCATTTTGTTACAACAAGCCGTTCTTGAATAAAAAAAATATTTTGTGAAAAAAAGATTGGTGGCTATACGAGCAACTTTTGAGTTTTTGAAATTTTGAATGTAATATTTTAATTTGTCTATGGTCCAAGAATAATACCTGAAAAAATAATACCTGAATTCGGTAGAGAATTCTGGGACACATGTATATATAGCTTTAGATCATTATTAATGTTTTACGTCAGTGTTGAGAACTTTCTCGTTGAAATAGTAACTTGCATCGTCAGAAAGAAATCATCATTGCATCTACAATTAGTGCAGGCTGCATCTCCTAGTAGTTTATTACCCATCGAGTAAACAACAAATTATTTAAATCTACTGGTAGCCACAACATTTGCCAGTACGGAGTCAATATAAATTGTCTTTGTAGAATGTGCGGTGACATTCAAACATCCACAACAAACAGCCCCGTGTGTTACTGATAACGCTGCAATGTCGAGGCTAATTGACTTTATTTACAAACTACTGCAATTGCAGAGATATTCAGGATAGCGATAATTGGCAAATACGCCCAATCATGTATAAGTATTAATTATTTCAGTATTAAGGTCAAGTAGGTCTAGCTCATTAATATTCGGAGTAAAAAAGATTATTAATCCATTTAAAGTGTACGTATATATCTTATTTTCTTTAATCGTATGAGATATTACGAATGATTGCACTCCCCGAAGACTCGAGGGTCTTCATCCTCAGGCTGAAGCAATCTTGTAAGTTATTGTGCACTATTCAAACGTCACACTCAGACCTGTGCAATACGAACGCGTAAGAGACAAACAAGGGCACTACAAAATATAATTATTCATTACTACTATTATAAAAATGAGGTGGTGTCTGTCTGTCTGTCTGTCTATTGTTCCATCACGCTAAAACCAATGGCCCAATTCTGCTGACATTTTGCACAAGTGTAGTCTATGTACCGAGGAGAGTCATATCAAAGAGAGCCTATCAAAGTTCAGAAATATCCTCAGGGCTCTGCCCTGCGGGACGTCCAAGATCCCATGTTGTTCTTATGGAGGTGAGTTTTATTAGATTTATGTCACATGTGTGTGTTCCTAATTCAATTCATTTAAACAAACATCTGTTTCAAGGAGCATATAACGACAGACTGTCATTGGTTTGTTTAAAATTGTTCTACTCTGAATTTTCACCCCGTTGCGAAGCATGAGCATAGTATATTATAAATACAAATTCATTTGTTTAAACCAAGTGTTTTGATAATATTTCAATTGAACTTTGTAAATGTCAAAAACCTCGCTATTATTTAATTTTTTCTTATTCGTTTTAAATTTTAGAGGTTAGTAATTTTATTTTGGTAGAATAAAGTTATTATACTGTAAAATATTATTCGTAGGATTATACTATTGCGTTAATTATATGGTAATCTTAATATGAAATATTTTTAAACGTTGAGCTGGAAATAAACGCAAAACAATGCGAAAGCATTCAGTGTGAAGAGAACCAAAATCACTGGCCACTTCTGATTTCACCCTTCACTTGTAGGCAGTAGCAGTTACAAATACTGGTTCATACGATTTCCCTGCTGACTGTTTTCACCATTAAATTCCACCGGGACCTGTATTTTACTAGAATTTATTTTACTGATTCCCCAAAGTAACTGGTAGACCTACCATTTTATGAAACCCAACACTAATGTTATAAATATGTGTTCATGCAAACGTTTAACAGCAAGCTTTGTAATATTTGATTTTTATCTATATAAATAATCATAACATCGTTCATTAGATATAAGGAAGTATTTTATATGTTGTGTTATATTACGTGAAATTCAACCTGTGAAAGTATACTTGTGTAAATAAAATAATGTTTTTAATATTTCTAAAATATAGTTTATGTTATGTTTTGTTAAGGCTTGAGCCAATCTATTTTTATGCATGCCATTCAATACATAAATTGTCTTTCAGCAACAACAATTATAACATTAATTTTAACGGCAGTGCTACGAACAATAAGATCAGACAACTGCTCTTAACACTCTAGACGATGTTGTAGTTGTCTTATTAAATCAAAGGAGAAAATTAAGTTCATCATATTGTATTTTAAAATGTTCAGTGTATTCAATTCACTCATATGGTACAAAACTAAAGTAAAACACAATTTTGTATTTATATTTTTTGGGACAAAACTGAATTCACTTTTGATCCTTGTATTCATTGATTCATAAACAACCATAAGAGCTTGTAAACTGAGTATATTTGCTAAACATTATTACTCACTGGTTGAGGCCAAACCATGTATTAATGGCTTGAAACTGGTGTGCACAGTCCTGATAACAGATAATAGGCATAGTGGGATTTTCAGCAACATATGAGGTTTTAGAATTTAATATTACCATGTATTTTGAAATATTTGTTTAAATCCAAGATGATAGTAACAATTACTTCAACGACAATTGATTCGGTTCATGTCTGTATACGCAATCGTTTTTTTAACTGTTCACATTTGGTTTAATTTTTCAACAAGCTCAATGAATGTAAGATCTGCTAATGTGGAATTGCTCAAGTTATTTTTCTGTTTAACTATATGCCGGTGCAAACGACTAAAAACTCTTATTACCTTAAAAATATATTTATATATTTAATATTAAACCGTCAAATCGTGTAATAACGTCAGAGTAAAAGATAACTGATTAGGAGTTTTAATTGGTTTGAACAAGCTATTCTATGCTATCCGTATTATTAATTAATTTCTTGATTTGTCGTCGGTAATTTTTTGTCCCTAAACTTATTATTTTGCACTCATATACTGTATCAACCAAAAACGCTTTCCATCCCCCCAAGAAGATACAATACTATAAAGAAACCAATTGTATAGTTCGTGTTTGTAAACTGTTATGTCGTTTTCACCCATAAAATAATAAACCCTTTATTTTTTTGTGGTGTAATCACTTACAAATGACATTCCTTATTTAATTTCATAAACGATTGCTTTTTGATACTCCTGTTTAAATTAATTCTCTATTTGTTTATTCTCCATACAAAATACGAAAACTCCTGTCAGAAATCCTGCCGGCAAATCCCTCCTGAATTTCCATCTCTTTCCACCCAACTTTACCTGTATTCATACTCACTTCCTTTATAGCATTCCTTTATAAAATTCTCTACTTCTTACTTAACTTATGACAGTTCGTAGGATGCTAGTGAACGATTGTTAAGATTTACCGCCAATAACTCCGAAGAGAATCATGAGATTAAGCTGTATAAATGTCAGTTAAAAATACAAAACAATGAATTCATGACGATGACCATATACATGTTTAAGCATGATCACGCTTTTAGCGAATTTCCCCTATAGGAAACAAGCTATTACCATATTCGGCACGGTAAGACCTAGGCCCGGGACCATGATAACTTTTCGTTTTGAGGTCCCCAGATACGAAAAACACCATTCGTTCAAAACTGTATAGATATATGTGTCCGTGAGCACGATAACTCTCGTAAAAAATACAATTTTGATGAAATTTGGTACAAACGTGTAAAGCAACATTTTTGACTTAAGTTCAAAAACCAGACGGATCGTCTCATCCGAAGTGGTATTTTGGGGGGCTTTTGTACCCCAAAGTAAGGGGCATTGGATGGTTCAAAACCAGCAAAGGCGCGGTGAGGATGCGAGGATGCAAGGTCACCCCCCCGTGACGTCATCCCCCCGTGACGTCATCCCCCCGTGACGTCACCCCCCCATGACGTCATCCCCCCCGGTGACGTCAACCCCCCCGGTGACGTCATTCCCCCGTGACGTCATCCCCCCCGACCAACATCAGCATGCAAGTGAGGAGCCCCCCCCGGTTGTCTGTGGCACTTTTCGTGATGACCTTGAACATGAGGAAAAAACTTTCGAAAATTAATAACTAGCCTATTTACTCACCGATTCCCACGGGAATTTTTCCAGAGTGTAGGCCTATCCCAGAGGAAGCGAATGACGTAAGAACCCCATAGATCCGCCATGAAACAAGGCCGCTATTAATTTATAACCACGTTTTCCTTATGGGATCTCAGCTGTTTACCTACCGATTTTGACGAAACCTCACCACATGTCGGGCGGCAGCCTAAGTAAACCATCCCTTAAAGAAAATTGAAAATCAACCGTTAAACGGGCCCGCTATTAATTTTTAAACGCGTTTTCCTTATGGGATCTCAGCTGTTTACCGACCAATTTTGATGAAACTTCATCACATGTCAGGCGGCGGCCTAAGTAAACCATCCCTTAAAGAAAATTGAGAATCCACCGTTAAACGGGCCCGCTATTAATTTTTAAACGCGTTTTCCTCATGGGATATCGGCTGTTTGCCGACCGAATTTGATGTGACTTCGTTACACGTTTTATGCCGGCTTGACTAAGCCAAACTGCGAGCGGCTCCGCGGAGTCACGTGTCGAGGCGCGTGCTAGGGTCTACGTGACCGCCCGGGGCTGTTTACTCATCAGCGGCCTTCCAGACCTCTCACTCCTCCGGCAAGTGCGTAGCATGATGCCTCCTCCCGACTGGAGTGCTATTTATGAGCGCGTCCTCAAGGGTTTCGTCAGTTTGTTTTTGGAGCTCTTACTGTGTGGACGAAGTATTGCTGTCTCTACGATACACCTACACAACCTGCTGTTCATTGGCTTTGGATTCCCGTAAAAGTTAACGTAAGTAACAACATATTTATTAATTAGCGTTTCTATTTTAATTATTCGTTATTTTTAATTTTCGTTACTATCGTGGTGATTACTTGTGCGACTGTTACGACTTTCTCTTTGGATATCTTAAAATGTAAGTAACATGTAATTTACTTTTTCATCAGCAAGTTTACCAATGCTCTAAAATCTTATTAGCTAACATTAATAATTAATCTTTTACATATCCCAGTACACTGAACCTTGTCGTTGTTTCTTTTCCGATGGAGATGAGTGGAATTGTAATGACCTTGAAACAGTTGTGTTTTATAACGATTAAAATTAATGAATCAAACTTAAAAAGCAAAATAGACTCACTACCACTCTTTAAAAAAAAAAATGTTTAAGCGAAATGAAATTAGGTTTTGCTTTTCAATCAGATGGCTGTTCCTCGTATGTGTGAGGTCTGCGGTTGCGTCTTCGCGAACGCTGGAAACCTGGCTCGTCACGCTGCATCCACCCACAACGACCGCCATTACGACTGCCATGTCTGCGGTAGACACTTCGGGCGAAGTGACAACCTGCAACGCCATCTCGCCACAGTTCATCCTCCTACTCCTCACGACCAAGCGCCAGGTACAGTTTTAGGTTAAATAAGAAACCGCCAGTAGATTTATTAAGTATGCTTTCTTCTCCAGTATCCTCACCCATGACGTCACGGCGCGCCCGTGGACTTTGATAACTAATGACTTGTTTTTATGAGAGAGTAAACGGTCCTGATTGGGTAAACTGACAATTAAGACAAGAAAACAGACTCGAGAGGTAAACAAGAGGTTGCCAGCCCTCTGTATAGTTCCTCACCGCCACCTCCTCACCCTTGTATTTAACAGGCTTGGGTAACTGGCGATCGAGATGAGGAAACAGACTCTAGGGGAAAACAAGAGGTTGATAACTAATGACTTGTTTTTATGAGAGAGTAAACGGCCCTGACTAGGTAAACTGGCAATTAAGACGAGAAAACAGACTCGAGAGGTAAACAAGAGGTTGCCAGCCCTCTATATAGTTCCTCACCGCCACCTTCTCACCCTTGTATTTAACAGGCTTGGGTAACTGGCGATCGAGATGAGGAAACAGACTCTAGGGGAAAACAAGAGGTTGCCAGCCTTATGTATAGTTCCTCATCCTCGTGTTTATAGGGTAACTAATAGGACTTGTCTTCCTGTTCGCAGGCTGTCCATGTCCGTTGTGCGCTGTCGCCCTGGCGAGTCCTGAGGATCTGCGCCATCACATGGAAGCGGTCCACGGTGCGAGCTCGTCAGCTTCGACTTCCTCCTCTTCCTCCTCCTTCGCTGCAACGCCACCCGCCAGAGACCTAAGGCCCGAGTGCGACGCGTGCGGGCGGCGGTTTGCCCGCGAGGATCTGCTCCGACGCCACATGCAGCTGGTGCAAGCCAACGAGGTCCGCTGTCCCGAGTGCGGCGATGTGTTCCGCAAGGCCGCGTACCTCCAGTGACACGTGGCGAGCGCTCACCGAGGCAGGAGGTTTGAGTGTGCCTTCTGCAACCGAGACTTCACCCGGCGCTACAACCGGGACCAGCACGAGGCTCAAAACTGTCCCGTCGTGAGGAACCTCGTGTTGGACGAGATGCCACGACTGCCTGCCCTGTCACCCGAGCCGCGCCCAGGACCCAGCCACGAGCCTCAGCCCGGACCCAGCTGCGAGCCTCAGCCCGGACCCAGCCGCGAGCCTCAGCCCGGACCCAGCCGCGAGCCTCAGCCCGGACCCAGCACGGCACCTGACGGGATGGTGGGTGGGGGACTGCCCACGTTCCGCACCATCCAACGGGCGTTCCGCGGACGGCTCATGACCTTCGGTCTGTCCCGGCCCATGGAAGACTTCTTGACCGTGGACGACGCGCTGGTGCTGCTGTTCGACAGCGTCCTGGAACTGCTGGCTGACGTCAGGACCCGACACCCGAACATCAAGGTCAACATGTTCCTGGATTGCGAATTCACCAACGTCCACGGGGCCACTTGCCTGCGGGCCTTTAAGACGAAAAACGTGCCCCTCACTGTCGCGTCGGACCTGGAGGCGTTCTTGTCGGCTTCCTTCCACAAGCTGGCGGAAGAGAAGGAGCAGTGCTTGCTAGTGGGCAGCGGGTGGAGCTACCTCCGCATACGCGACTTGGAGATCCGCGTCAACCTATACACCCCGTTGGGAGATCGCGGAGCCCGGTTCATCCAGCTTCCCAGGACCATCTGCGAGACGCGCGCTGTCATCAACGTGCACAACGTCGATGACATGTGCTTTGCGTACGCTATCCTGGCCAAGTTCGTCGCGCAACACCCGGAGAGGCCTGCGGCGTATACACCGGACATAATGGCACGCTACGATTGGACCGGCCTACGCTTCCCCGCGGCTGTGAAGGACGTCAAGGCTTTCGAGAGGAAGAACGCCATCAGCGTCAACGTATATGGTATCGAGCGTGCCATGGTGGGGAGACGCCCCGACGGATCGCCAAAGTTCCAGGACCGCGTGTTCCCGCTGAAGATATGCAAGCGGGAGTTGGAGGATCATCGGGACCTGTTGTACGTGACTACCGGCGGGAACAGTCACTACGCCTACATCGCAAACATGAGTAGGCTAGTGCGTCCTCAGCTGACGTCCTGCGTCAACGCTATCCACGTGTGTAAGCGATGCTTCGCTTACTTCGACAACCGGCCCAACAAGCTGGAACTGTCCGGTGCTGAGTGTCTGGAGGAGCACATGCGATACTGCACCGCCAAGGCCCCCCTCCGCTTGGACATGTCTCAGAAGCAGCAGATCCGCTTCGCCCACCCCGAGTACACTCGGCGCGAGCACTTTTGCGTTTACGCCGACTTTGAGTGTGCTCTGCAGCCCGTCGCTGTTAACCCAGTGGAAGCGCCGCCCGGCACGACGCCTCTGCAAATGCACGTCCCGTACGCCTTCGCCTACCAGATCGTGGACTCGCTCGGCCTGGAGGAGTTTGAGCCCCGGGTCTACTTTGGGGCCGACGCGTCCAAGGTGTTTATGGAGAGGCTCAAGATGGACGTGTTGATGCTGTGGGAGTTCCTGTTCAGCACGAGAGCTCTGCACCCTTCTCTGACCCGGCAGGAGATGGACGAGTACCTGGCGGCGACTCGCTGCTACCTCTGCGGGAAGGAGTTCACCGAGCTGGACGTTAAGGTGCGGGACCACAACCACGCCCCACCTTACGAGTTCCGAGGAGCGGCGCACCGCTCGTGCAACCTACGGTACAGGGAGCAGCGGGTCATCAACCGCTATTTACACAACCTGTCCAACTACGACGCTCTCTTCGTAGTGCGCGAGCTGGCCATCGACCCCGGCGACTTGGACGTGTTGGCACACACGGAGGAGCGGTACATCGCTTTTACCAAGCGATTCCACTTTGGCCAACCCGGAGATAACCCGCGACGGAGCAGTTTCGCGGTGCGCTTCCTGGACACGTACAGGTTCCTGTCCATGAGCCTGGCCAACTTGGTGGCGGGACTTCCCACGGATAAGATGGGTGAGACCAGGAAGCGTTTCCCCGACGACCGGCTGTTCGACCTGGTGCGCAGGAAGGGCGTGTTCCCCTACGACTTTGTCACGTCGTACGACACGTTGTAATCCACCAGGGAGCTGCCGCCCAAGGAGGCGTTCAGGAACTCCATGACCCTGGAGGATATCAAGGAGGAGGAGTACGAGCACGCCCTCAACGTGTGGCGAGTCTTTGACTGCAACCACCTCAAGGACTATGCCGACAAGTACCTGCGCTGTGACATCGCCCTCCTCACCGACGTGTTCGAGCAGTTCCGCGACACCTCTTTGGCTGAGTATGGACTGGACCCTGCTCACTACTACACCCTGCCCTCTTACGCCTGGGACGTGATGCTCAAGACCTGCGACGTGGAGCTGGACACGCTGCAGGACTTCGACATGAACCTGTTCGTGGAGCAGGGGATCCGGGGAGGGATCTCACAGGCCATCACCCGCTACGCCAAGGCCAACCACGACAGGTGCCCGGACTACCGCCCGGACGAGCCCACGCGCTTTCTCCTGTACCTGGACGCCAACAACCTCTACGGCTGGGCCATGTCCCAGTGCCTGCCGACCGGAGACTTCCAGTGGCTCAGCCGTGAGGAAATCCAGGCGTTGGACATTGCAGCGCTGGACGCGGAGGCCGATCGAGGCTACATCTTGGAAGTGGACCTCCACTACCCCGCGCGCCTACACGACCTGCACAAGGACCTTCCCTACTGCTGCGAGACGAAGCGTCCGCCAACAGGGAACTTCCCCAAACTGTTGACGACCCTGGACGACAAGGCGCACTACATCTGTCATTACAGGGTCTTGCAGCAGGCGCTGCAAAACGGGTTGGAGCTGGTGGCGGTGCATCGAGCGATCTCCTTTCACCAGTCGCGGTGGTTAGAACCGTACATCCTCATGAACACCGAGCTGCGGAAGAAGGCCAAAACGAAGTTTGAACAGGACTTCTTCAAGCTCATGAATAACGCGGTCTTCGGCAAAACCATCGAGAATGTACGGAAGCGCCTCAACGTCAAGCTGGTGTGTACCCCGGAGAAGTTTTCCAAGTACGTTGCCAGATCCAACTTCCTGGACCGAACGTACTACACGGAGGACGTGGCCCTTGTGCATCTGTCCAAAGTCAACATCGTGTTGGACAAGCCGGTCTACGTAGGCATGTCAGTCCTGGAGCTGAGCAAGTGGCTCATGTACGAATTCCTGCGGAAGATGAAGGAGCGCTACGGTGACCGCCTCACCATGGACTACATGGACACGGACAGCTTCGTCTTTGACATCGTGTCCCAGGACGTCTACGCCGAGATGAAGGAGCACCTGGATGATTTCGACACCAGCGGGTACCCGAGGTCCCACCCCTGCTACAGCCCCGTCAACGCCAAGGTCATTGGAAAGTTTAAGGACGAGAGTTACGGCCTGTCCTTATTCGAGTACCTCGGCCTACGGTCCAAGTTGTACTTTATGGACATCGAGGACGCGGCGACAGGCGGCAGTAAAGCTCTCAAGCGAGCCAAGGGGGTTGCGAAGGGCGTTGTCAAGAACGTCCTCACCCCCAACGACTACCGAGAGTGCTTATTTAACGGGGTCCAGAAACACACCACCAACGTCCGGTTCCAGTCCCACCTGCACCGAGTTTACACGGTGCAGGTGAACAAGCTGAGTCTCAACTCAGCTGATGACAAGCGGCTCGTCCTCCCCGACAAAATCCGCACTCTTCCGTGGGGACATAAAGACATCCCGCCGCTACAGCTAACCAGGAGGAGGAGAGGGGAACATCCGCAGCGGATGGAGGTGGATGGTGAGGAGGAGGGACAGCGCCAGCCTGAGGACGAAGACGAGGAAGAAGAGGAATTCCCCGTCTAGTTGTATATATTAATTATAAGAAAAATTTGTAAATAGTATTTGTAAGTAATTATACGATAATAGTTTTATGTACAGCACGAACCCGAGTTGTTTATTTTCCTCCCCTTCACACACTCAAAAGTCACAAGCCGGTAGGCTCAGAAAAACTAAAGTGAAAGGCGTTATGGGCCGTTTGGTCCGAGCCGTGCAGCTTAAAAAGCCCCCGCCAACCGGGAGCGGTTGGCGGCGCGTGTCGGGGACGGCCCTGAAGGAGTTACCCAGCGGTCTGCTGATGTCCGAGGGGTCACCCTCGAGTTAGTCGGCGGCTTGCTGATGTCCGAGGGGTCTCGCGCCCTCTTTGGCGGCCTTCACTGCCACTTGGCGGGGGCTCAGCCAGTGACACGCGCCGCTGGTATATAAACCTGAGGTCCAGCCCCGCTGCCTCAGTTTTGCTAATTTATTTTTTAAATTTAGTAAGGAGAAAGGAGAAATGAAAACACAAGCTTTATCATTATGAGGCATGTATTGTACAGTAATAAGGTTACATACACATACTACAAAAAAAAAACCTTACAAACTAGTTTTAAGCGAATATGGAGTGGAAAAGCCTGCGGACCAGAGCGTCGTTGGCGGCGGGAGCGGCAGGGTCGAAGAGCTGGACGTAGTCGCTGAGTGACGTGCGGAGAACAGCCCGGCAGTACAGGTAAGTGAGGCAGTAGTAGCCGCAAACAGAAGTATCGTAGCCCTGGAGTTGATACCTGTTGTAGACGTAGTGGCGGTGATGAGGATTGCGCCTCAGGAACCTTTGAAAGTCGGCCTGGTATGGCGGCCTTCCGTAGCTGTCCAGGTACTCGAGTCTGTCCTCTTCCGAGTAGTAAAACGCCACCCAGTGTTCGCCGCCCTCGGTGTGCGCCACTGTGTTGGATATGATGGCGGTCAGAGGCTTGACTGCCGCGTCCGGTAGTTGGTCAGAGGCGTAGACCGTGACGTTGCTCAGTCCGGGGATCCTCGCCAGGCATTCTCTGATCTGGACGGTATTCATCGTGGACGGAAGCAACACAGGCAGCTCGAGGCGGACGAGTCCAGTCTGTCGTTAGCCACGATTCAGTCCCGTAAGACGATACAGTTATGAAGGGCGCAACGGTTGTGGGAGCTCTTATGGTGGCGACAGCGTAGGGTCTGGTAGGTGGGCGGACCGTTGAGCGACCCGCAGCCCAGATCCTCCATGTCCTGAGCGGTGGTGGCGGCGGGCTCGGTTATGAGGTGGCGTTGTACAAAGTCCCTCTTCTGCGATCCTTTGACGTAGACCAAGGGGCGGTGGATGAGGCAGGAGCGCAGCTTGTCCAGCAGGGCAACGTACGCGATGTCTCCCTGGTCCCACTCCAAGCCGTGGCAGTGACGAGTGACCCAGACGCTCTCACGCTGTTTCTCGGGAGTCAGGAGGTCTTTACTGAAGGGTGGGCGGGCGATGTGATGTAGGAGCAGCGTGCCGGTAGTCACGTCCACCACGCAAACCTCTTTCAGTAGAAAGTCATTATCACTGTCTTTAAAACACTGCATATCCATCACCACGCTTCCGTGATGACAGCGCGCTGGCGGTGGCTCGTTGTAGATTGGTGGCGGCACGTCCATCCCGTACGGCTGACAGAACTCGACTGAGCGCTGGCGGGAGCGCGCCTAGCGGGATAACCTCGGGTGCGCGCGCCGCCTAGCGGTGGTGGTGCGGAGTCAACCGCCAAAGTCGACTGTGACGTTGCGATGACGGTCCATCTCCACGACGTTGTCCAACTCGGCGTACACTATGCAGTTGAACGCCTCCGCCAAGGCTTCGGAGAATCCAATCTCTATGCGCAGGTTACCGTTGCGCACCAGGTTCCAGTGGCTGGATTGAGAGACCGCCATATCGGGTATCAGATCAAACACCATCAGGCAGTATCCGTAGGCGTATTCGTTGCGACTGACTTCGTTACCACAGTCTGAGAAATTGATGCCGGTGCCGGTGGACAGCGTGTGGTAGGCGAGCACGCACAACTCCCGACCGAACGTGTAATCAAGTTGAAGTGGCTTACATGGCATTTGCTCATCGTCTATGAACAGCGCGAAGAAGTTCACGTGGCTGTGGGTGAAGTTGAACGGGTTCTTCTTGTAGGCCCCGTTGAACGCCTGATTGCTGACCAGACCAACTATAACGCGTTTCGGCAGTTGACCCAGAAACACGCTGTCCAGAGTCTTGTTACTGATACCGGCAGGTAGCGTGAAGGATTTCACTTCCACGCGCGTAATGGGATATTTGGCTGTGCCCGACTCCAGCGTCCTGCTGTGAGCCAACAGCACGCTCGGGTTGATCTTACAGCGGCGCATAAAGAGGTTGACTTTGGCGATGTCCACTTTGTAGTCTGTCACGGTTTTGGACATGATGGAGAACGAGTTCTTTGACCTGATCAGACGAAAGCGCATCTCCACGCCGTTTAACATGAACTTCTCCTGGTTGCACAGGTCGACGTGCAGATGTCCGACCATATCCGCGTACCGGCTGCCCTTGATAAACTCCCTCCTATTCTTGAGCCCGGAATTATCCTCCTCAGTATCGTCCATGTACCCGGCATAGTCCTCATAGAACAACTCCGCGGTGAGGTGTGATGTCTTGGCATCACCGCCATAGGACAACAGGTTCTCCAGGAAGGCGCGATAGGCGTACGTGTTGTTCTGAGGAGACACCAGTTTGTTGTTCAGGTACAGGTCCACTTGACTGAACAGCAAGTGCAGCCAGTTGTTAATCGGACCCACCTCTTTTATCGCTTGATCGCCCGTTACAGCGTCTCCGTTAGCCGATCTAATGGTAGCCTTCACATGCAGTAGCGTCTGTGACAGATCCGTGTACTCGTCCCCATGACCCGGAACTATGAACTCCACGGGCGAGTCGTCTGTCAGGGAGGAGATGGGCTTGTACTGCACCCATTTACCGCTCTCTATACTGGTCTGCGTGGGCTTTAGCGAGAACAGGTCCAACTCGGTCTTGACACACTCGCTCGACTTTTGATGTATGAACGACATTATCCAAAAAATGTCCTTCACGGTACTCTTGCTCTTCTTACGTCGTACAACGGTCTTGCTTCTCCTCTTCTTAGCGACACGTTTTGCGGGCTTCTTTTTCCTCTTGGGCGCAGCGCTCTTCTTCCTCGCTCGGAGGAGTTTCGCCAGAGAACGAGGAGTGACCTGCTGTACACGCCTCCTCTTATAGGTGCCACCACCGCTCAGCACGCGATCCAGTTTTTCATCAGCCCTGCGTTTCAGCGACCCGGTAAACTCTCTGAGCTGGGTGTTGGCCGCGACTCGGGGGTCGGCTGTGCCCACCGCCACGTCGCCCAAGAAGCCCACACCGAACCTCAGCGCCTCCTTGCCCAGCGCCGATGCGCCAGATCTGATCAACGGGACCACTGTACGCATCAGCCCACCTAGCAAACTGCCGATGCCGTGACCGCGTTGGAAAGCGGCTCCTATGAATACCGTGAACACTCAGTGCCCAGACTGCTGTTGGCGGTAGTACGCCAGATAGGGGTCGTTCGGGTTCATTGCTGCTGCTGCTCTCTGCGCAGGTGAAGCTTCATGCACGTAGTCCCGAAGTGGAATGGCAGGTGGCGCCCGACGCTGTCCCTTAAATCGATTTCCACACTATCAAAAGAGCTCTTCATCAGCGGCACGTAGTGAGGGTCGGTGAAGTGTACGGTGGTACTCGCACCATAGATGTAGTTTTTTGCGTCGATGTTCACAATCTTTAACAAGTGCGCAACAGTGTCGCCTACTAGCTGGGGTTCCACCAGGTCGCAGTACACGTACATGTGCGAAGGGATCCCGGCCAGTAAGTTGGGCGGTCTTATAGCTTTTCTATGTTTGATCAAATCCACGTTGTGCACGTCGTATCCCAACTGTAACGCTAGGGTGGGGCTAAATTCCAGTTGCACCACAGTCTGGTCTATCGAGATCAATTCCACCTTCCCAGTCTCCTTGTCATACTCAAACTGGCATTGGTACAAGTCCAATTTTGGAATGGCGTTGATGGCGTTGACCAGTTCATCGATGTCTTTATAGTTTCCGGCTTCCACCTTTACAGCGGTCAGTGCAGGCTTGTCGGTGGTGTCATCCTTAGTGTAGAGATACACGCGCGCGTCCTCCCC
The DNA here is from genome assembly GCA_963675035.1 of Allygus modestus. Taxonomy (NCBI): domain Eukaryota; kingdom Metazoa; phylum Arthropoda; class Insecta; order Hemiptera; family Cicadellidae; genus Allygus; species Allygus modestus. The sequence continues at coordinate 108,364,891 of OY776114.1, read as the reverse complement.
CACTGTGACAAACGAGCACGGGTAATGGGCCTCGACTAAAGTGACTTCCCATTCACCATCACCACCCAATCGCACGACTGACGGTAGATGGGTGATGTAATTAGCCACGGTGTTGTTTGGATAATAGTCCATTGAGCTGTTGCTGGGCAACGTCAGGTACAGCTGTCTGCGCTTTGTCGTCATAGCAGCTGTTGCACTTCGGATGCGGGTACCCACGAGTTGAAGTCCTCTCCGTAACCGACCCACTTGACCAAGTAGCGCTTACTGCGGCCACGCCCTTTGGTGTCCAGTATTTTATCTATTTGGTACAGGCGGTCCGGGGTGATCGTCACCTTTTGCATCTCGTGCTCGTAGAAGCGCCCTTCCAGCGGCGTCCCGTTCAGGTCGCGCAGCACATACAATGGCAGAGGATGCGACCCGTATACGTGGTCCACCACGAACAGCTCCTTACTCCAGTTGGTCTCATAACCTTTGGCGAACGTGACTTCTCCTTGGCTAGCCGCACCGTGTCGCCCGGCTCAAACCTGGGCTTGCGTCGCCGGATAGCCTTTCCATACATGTGACGCCACACCTTGTACACCGTTTGACCATCGCCGCTGTCCGCGTCCACGGGTCGAAGGCCACCACCCAGGCTCCTGTGCGGACTGCGGTTGTAGGCGTCCACAAGCCTGTCCAACTCGTCGATGTAGCGATACGTGTTTTTGTAGGTTAGGTAGCGCCACATGCGGGTCTTGAGCGTGCGGTTGACTCGCTCCGCCACCGCCGCCTTCACGTCGGGGTTCTGCGTGGTGAAGTAGTTGACACCGTGACTCTTGAACACTCGCTTGGTCGCGGCTCCTGTGAACTCCGTCCCCTTGTCGGTCTGTAGGCAGCGAGGAGTCGCCTCAGTGAATATTCCCTCGAACGCAGCAGCCACCTCAGGCCCGCTTTTCCTCTTCAGTGGTACCGCGAACAGCCGCTTGCTGAACACGTCTATCACAGTCAGCAGGTAGTTTACTCCGTCGTTGTACCGGCTCAGGCTGCGCATGTCGTTCAGGTCCGCCTGCCACAGCTCCCGGGGCCCGAACACGACGTACCGGTTGCGGGGAAACCGCTTGCGCGCCGGCTTGTGCAACGTGTAGATGTCCTGGGCGCGCAGCCAGTCGGCTACCCGACGTTTCGGTAGGCGCGCGGCTCTGGCCAGGGCGGCCACCCCGCCGAGGGAACCGGGCTGGCTCGGGTCGTAGTACAACTTCTCCATTACGGTGAGAACGGCTCCCAGTTGTTCAATGACGATTCCCGGGCAGGTTCCTCGGTTATTATCCTTCTTCGGGCCGCTGGAGGTCGCGGTCTCAGGTGGTCCAGTATCGGCGTCAACCTCGGTGACAGGGGTGTCAACGAGGCTGTCGTCGTGTCTCCCCAGGGGCTCGATGCCGAGTCCAGCCCCACGTCTTGGTAACGCAACGCCGTGGGATTGCTCACGTATTCTTTGGGCACGTTCATGTCCTTCAAGGCGACCATCACTTGATGCCAGCCGGTAGGCAATCGATCCGCACTTCACGCTCTCACTATGCTGTGCGCGATGTCTACTATATTGGAATCGGGGATCTTCACCTTGTCCACGTACACCGCCCCACTGGCGTCCCAAGTGATGGGGCTGCCTTGCCGGGTCATTAATCGCAACAAGTTGCGCGCCACCGACCTGTAGATTTTTGAGAACGATTACACAATGTCCTCCTCCGGCGAGGCGCTAGACTCGCGCTTCATCTGACTCGCACCCCCCCGCCGCTTCCTCCTCCCTCTCCTCACCCTCAATGATTGACAGACCTATGGGTTGACGTTTAGCCGCGGAAAAGTGCAGGAACCGCTGTAACACCTGCTGATATTGTTTCCATTTCTCCGTATCGTCCAGCCGCTTGTCACTCAATATGCGATGCATCTCAGCGTCCAGGCTGGCTGGCTTATTGGCGCTACCTGCTCCTCCTCTTGGTCCTGGTCCCGGTCCTGGTCCCGGTCCTTCTCGCAATCTCTCGATGAGCTCCTGCGGTACAACCACCATTTTCCTAGCGTACTCCATGTCCGATTAGCTTCTGCGCTAGAACGGGCAGAACAGCGTTCAACAGCAGAGGTAGGAGGATCCCTCCGCCCCGTTGCACGAGGTAGTGTCGCTTCTTGGCCCAACCCTCACCGCGTTTCACCAGCCGTCTGATCGCCTGTTTGTGTTTGCTCAATTTGCGTTTGAGGCAGGGAGAAAGCGGTACGTTTCCGCGTAGCACGTTATACGCGCACTCGCACAATGACTTGATGCGACTCTTGTCACACGCTTTTAACAGGGCTTTGCGTTCTTTGGGCGTAGCGTGTATTAGGGCCCTCAGCAGCGCTGCGTCTTTCTTCACGCGGTGTGACATGATGACTGACACCGGCGTGCGCTCGGCCTATTTATCACTTCTTCTTAGGCAGGTACACGTAGTTCACCGGGTCGTCTGGGAAAATGGCCGAACGTATGCGCATCTCTTCGGGCGTGGACTGTTTCACGTCTATGAGCAGGTAAGCGTGCGGATCGCGCGTGGTGTCCGCGTAAGCCTCCTCCACGAATTTGGGGTTTTCCGGATATACTTGACGGGCCAGGTGTTTGATCTGAGCGCGGTCCCTGGGATTCTTAAAACACACTATGTAATGAGCGTTCAGCGATATGTCGCGCTGGCTCCTGCCCTGGTGAAACAGGTTTTGCGTGATGAAGAAAACGCTCATGTTGCGGTGGTGTGAGCCCTTTGTGAACAGGTCCGCCACGCCGGGACCAGCCTCGTGCATCATGTCAGCAACGATGACCAGGGCGGGCTCGCTACCGTCGTAGTCGTCCAGGTCTGGTAGGCCTGCCACGTAGCGCACGGCAGAGTCCGCACGGCTCTTGCCACCGCCGCCACCACTGCCATAGTGCCAAGTGATACGGGCGAACCGCGTATCGCACATGTGGTTGGTGTGCTCTATGAAGCGAGCCACGAAGTCTTGCCAATGCCCGAGGGCCCGGCCACGATGGCGGTGAACGGGTGTTTCCACCTCAAGTCCATGGTGTCTACTGACTGCCATGCACCGCCATCTCGGCTCTTAAAACTAAATTCTCGTCTTGCTTTTTTTATTTGATTTCTTTTTAATTTTTTTAATATTGAAGGGAAATAAGGGAATAAGGAATACCATTTATTTATACTAATTCGAGGAGAGGACTTTTACTGCCTGGAGAGCTGCTCCTCTTCACAAGGCTCATCCTCGGCCTCACGCCAACGTTATACTGCGTGATGGTGTTATCGTCCAGGACTGCAAGGTACCGCCGAGGCATGTAAATGCGAATCGGATCATCGCCGACAAGACCCTCCAAGGTGGCCATCACCGCCTCGCCGTACGGTGTGTCCACTCGCTCAAACGAGCGAATGGGATACACCACGTTCTCCTGTAGGTCTACGATGCGGGTGTAACCCGCGGCCTTGCAGCTGTTGAGAGCTGTCCTGAGGTCCATCTTCTGGTCCGTGTTGAGCATGGTGCAGCGGCTGGATGCAGAATGACCGGCTCTCGCCACCGAGTCGCCTTTTATTGGCGGTGTCTACGTGCCGACTCGCACGTATCAACAACATGATGACATAGTTACTCGCTCTATTCCAGGAAGGGTGATGTAATGGAAAGCTTTACTGCGTAAACAAGTGGATTGTTCTAGAAGCATCTCGGTTATCAACTGCTTAGTGGAAGTTTCCACGCTCTCTCGTTTACTGGGTAGCGCGCCTGGAGTGTGCGCTCCTCTTGGTTTTCCCTGAGATGACGCAATCGGTCTTTCGCCAGGTGGGTAGAGGAGTAGCGGTCCTAGTGATCCCGTCGTATCTTGACTCTCCCGTCTCGCTATTTGCCAGCCATAGATTTTGCAATCTGGATAGCAGGTCCTCTAGACATATGCAGATTTCATCGTTTCGCTCCTCGTCCAAGTACAAGCCGCAACTGAACGTGGGGCGACCTCCTTTGAACACATTCATCTTCAACAGTACATTACCGCTGTTGGTAGGGTTTTTCACAGTGTACTGATATCCGCCAGCGGACCAGCACAGTGTCGGGGAATCGATAGGCACTTCCTTCCTCTTTACAGTCCACCCATCGAGCTTTTTCTTCTTTGGCGCACATCCCTGCTGTACTGGCGGTGCGTTGGCTTTCTCATCGTTCATTGCGTTCAGCTCCTCTAGGAAGGAGCGGATCGTTTGGTCCACTTCAGCTGCACTGACTCCGTTTCCGTTCATGCTGACGTCTCAAACAACACTGAGGTCGCGCGCGCGGCTCTGCCTCGGTTTTATACCCAGGTTGCACGCTTCAGTGAACCTTCTAGAAGCTTCCAGAAACGTGAGAGGTGGTCTATCGCTGACGGGGGGGGATCCTCATGCCAGGTGGATCCTCATGTTCAAGTTTATAAGTAAACTTTTTCTTTTTTTTTCTTTTTAAGGAATGAGGTTAAGGGTAAAAGAAGTCTTTATTACCGGAAAAAACATGTAGTGGGTTAAAGGTAATCGGTTATTGTCCAGGTCCTCTGACATTCTCCTGGACATCCAGCACTGCCATTCTACCATGGTTAAGGGTGAACTGCAACCCTTGTAAAACCTCGTCCCACTGCGCCGGGTCGCCCGAGTCGAAACGACGAAAGGACATTAAGGGTCCAGCTGGGCCCCACCACCCGGGCCTGAGGAAGATATGTGCACCTCTCCTCATCGCCTCCTCGACCCTAATCCTCGTGGGGGTAAGGAACTCTGGTCCTAGCAGAAGGTAGCGGTGGAAGTTGGGTTCATCGACAAACACCTCCACCGTAGCGATATCCATCGTGAAAGGGGCTCTGGTCAAGACTAACTCAGAAACAGCAATACTTCGTCCGCACAGTAAGAGCTCCAAAGACAAACTGACGAAACCCTTGAGGACGCGCTCATACATAGCACTCCGGTCGGGAGGCCTCATGCAACGCACTTGCCGGAACCTTCTAGAACGGAGGGGTGAGGGAGTGATGAGGGGTCTGGAAGGCCGCTGATGAGTAAACAGCCCCGAGCGGTCACGTAGACCCTAGCACGCGCCTCGACACGTGACTCCGTGGAGCCGCTTGCAGTTTGGCTTAGTCAAGCCGGCATACAACGTGTAACGAAGTCACATCAAATTCGGTCGGCACACAGCCGAGATCCCATGAGGAAAACGCGTTTAAAAATTAATAGCGGACCCGTTTAACGGTGGATTCTCAATTTTCTTTAAGGGATGGTTTACTTAGGCCGCCGCCTGACATGTGGTGAAGTTTCATCAAAATCGGTCGGTAAACAGCTGAGATCCCATAAGGAAAACGCGTTTAAAAATTAATAGCGGGCCCGTTTAACGGTTGATTTTCAATTTTTTTTAAGGGATGGTTTACTTCGGCCGCCACCCGACATGTGGCGAGGTTTAGTCAAAATCGGTAGGTAAACAGCTGAGATCCCATAAGGAAAACGCGGTTATAAATTAATAGTGGCCTTGTTTATTGGCGGATCTATGGGGTTCTTACGTCATTCGCTTCCTCTGGGATAGGCCTACACTCTGGAAAAAGTCCCGTGGGAATCGGTGAGTAAATAGGCTAGTTATTAATTTTCGAAAGTTTTTTCCTCATGTTCAAGGTCATCACGAAAAGTGCCACAGACGACCGGGGGGGGGGCTCCTCACTTGCATGCTGATGTTGGTCGGGGGGGATGACGTCACGGGGGGGATGACGTCACGGGGGGGTGACGTCACGGGGGGGGATGACGTCACGGGGGGGAGTGACCTTGCATCCTCGCATCCTCACCGTGCCTTTGCTTGTTTTGTACCATCCAATGCCCCCTACTCCCCAAAAGTGGGTTTTTTGAAGTTTTTACATGTAATATATTAAAAAGTCAAATTTTAGTTTTCACCATTAAATTCGACTTTAAAAAACACAATTTGGTGTTTTTATCATTTTTTCTCTTCATCAATTGGTTACAGAGAAATTGAAAGTGCTAAACACAGTACGTTGTCAAATGTTATTCTTATGGAGAATAAAATCAATTTTAAATCTCGCTTATTTATGAACGTTTGCCGACAAAACTTGGTATATGGCTTTATCTGGTTGTGGTATATTATTATTTGAATAAAATCACAATTTTCACCGATGGTTCCCGTAGCAGCAAACCTGCGTACTCTGCCCCATGTTATTCTTATGGAGAAAAAGTAAAATATTATATCTCCCTTAATTATGAACCTATTAATTAATAAATTAATAATTAATTATTAATAAAACCTGGTATGTGCCTTCCCCTAGTTGATTTATATTGATATTTGCATACAAACCCATTTTTTTTGTGTTCCTTGTTACAGTAAACCTACCTTCTCAGTTCCCATGTTATTCTTACGGAGAATAATTAAAATTAAAATAATTATAACGGTTATTTATGAATGTATATTGATGAATCTTGGTATGTGGCTTAACCTAGTTGAGTTATAATTATATTTGCATAAAAACCCATATTTTGTGTTCCTTGTTGCAGCAAACCTGCGTTCTCGGTCTCCATGTTATGGAGAATAATTAAAATGTATATATTTCTTATTTATGAATGTATATGAAAAGAATGTGTATGTGTAAGGTTTGCGGCTTTATGCGGTATTAGGACAAATGCGATCATTTTAAATTCGCTGAGTACGCAGGTTTGCTGCGACGGGATAATTTTTATGATTATTTTCCTGAGTGATACCGTCACTAATAGCGAAATTGCTAATTTAACCCTATTGGTCCAATTTAAAGCTTGCGCAAAATAATTCTGTGTTTGAGAATCTGAAAGTTAACTGTAATAGGTTAACCGGCGGTTTATATTTGTTTAAAGCTAATTTACTTTTTTATATGTATTTGGGAGCTGAAACTCGTCAAAACTAATCGCTGGGGTAAAATAAAATAGATAACAAGATGTGTCCTACTTAAATGGTTATGCGCTTTATAATGACCAACACATATAGTACTTGCTTGAATCATGTTTGTTAAAATATATTTCAAAATAAAATTGTTGTGAAGACGTAAATTGTCATGCACTGACAGGCCAATTTAATATCAGACTGAAAGGGAGCAATCGCCTTCGCACCAGCTGCTAGCAGCGCTCGACTCTGTGATCAGCTGCTGATGAAATACATTTATTTCGTTTGGACATTCCCGTTCCTACAATCTAGCATACGAATATAACGTGTTCTGTTTAACCTATTTCATCTACAAAATGTGCCTTTTTGTCACTCTGTAACTGAGGTACTGTACTAACGAAAAAATCAGTTAAAACTCATTGCTAGCGTTTGTTTAGTAATGTCGATACCAAAATATGCATACGTATACGTACATACGTACATGCAATTTTTTTCTAAATTTTACTACAGACAGTGGGTTAATGGGTTAACAGTAAGTGTAATGATATTAGTTTGGAATATAGATATACTAAATCAAAGTTTCTTGTTTTCTTTTAATAAGCGTTTGCCCTTTTGTTTAGTTAAAAATAATGTACAACACTTAATCTCCTAAAAATAACAATAGTATCTTATTAGCAAAATGCATCGTTCCAAAAGATATATTTATTATAAAAAATTGTGTTGAATCCTAATCGCTTTTCCAAAATAATAATTCAAAGTTAGTGTTTATATTAAAATAAATCACCATTGTTTAATAGGTGTAAACAATGTTAACATATCACAAGTTTGATCGTTACCTACAAGATCGGAAACAGATTAGACGTCACTTGAAGGGTGTTTACTTGGCAAGTAGTAAACAAGAGAGCGATTAACACCTCGAGCCAGTGAGCGCTCCACCCCGGGGCTGTTGCGGGGGGACGGTTGAAACGGAGGTACGTTATTAATAGACAGCCTGGATGGCTACTTGATTTAGTTACGTTTATCAAGAAATATGATTTTTTATCCCTCAGTGATTTTAATTTGTTTGGTAAAATGAATATTTAGGTTAGGATTTGTTATGAGGTGATGGAAGTAAAATTATTCATTAAAAGAAATTTTACACTCAACTAAAGAACTAGTAGTCCACAGCAACAATATTTCACTTTAACAATGTCAAATATTCAATCCAATATTAGAATTATCCCGTATTAACAGTACGGTTAAAATAGTAAAATGTACAAAATAAACAACTATGATAGGAATCTTAGCAGTGCCTTTTTGCAAATTCGGATAACAATGGTGTTATTTACTTTTTAATTTATCTTTATTAAACTATCTTTAATGGATCTTAAATATATTAATTTTACGTTTTAATCTGATCTCAATTGGAGGAGGTTAATTTTATGTATAACATATTTTCCGATTATAAGTATGGGCGGTGAATTTACTTCAGTAATATAGTTTATAAATAATAATTTCGTATTGACAAAGGTACCCGGGCTGTAAAAGGATGTGGTAAAAGTACGAAACCCAATTAATTTGACAGTTTTCTCCCTACATAACGTTTAAGAATACAACAAACAAATGTTTATTGATCAAACGTTTTATTATTAGCTTATGTTGCATCAAACATCTCGCTAACCTCACTTGTAAATCTGATGAAAGACATTTTTGATTACTTTTATGATGGAAAAAGGAAAATCCTTCGTGGAGGAAGCTAGAAGATGGAGGGTTGAGGAAATGAGGTGGAAAATGTGTCCTGATCACATCAATGACATCGCCCCAGGGGAGTGACAGGCTCACGGTGGGTTGTGTAGCTAGGTGTGTGTATATAATATGTGTGTGTGTGTGTGTGTGTGTGTGTGTGTGTGTGTGTGTGTGTGTGTGTGTGTGTGTGTGTGTGTGTGTGTGTGTGTGTGTGTGTGTTCGTAAAGATTTGGTATTTGTAGACTGGTTAATATATGCAGTTTATTATAAAATATATTTTAAAACACTATAAATTACAGTATGGAGACGACTTATTGGCCGGCTGGTAACCAAAGGGTTGAGGAGAAAGTTGCCCCACCACAGTTCATACACGGTTTGTTGACCAAACCAACCAACAAACTATCGATGAAACATGTAATGATCAACTGTGATAAAATATCGCTATGAAATACAAATCTAATCACTTTGGCTGCTATTATACTAGGCGACTGTCACCCGTCAACTCTCGTGACATTGTTGGAAATGGGAGGTATTACACTGACTCGCAACAGCTGTAGCTGAAAACAACGGTGTTACGAGAGTTGACGGACGATAGTCGCCTAGTATATATCACAAACAAGATAAATTTATTACTACCTCATTTGTATAGGAAATTGTGCTGTATAGGTGCCTTATAGATAAGTGTACAAGATAGGGTAACACATGTAATTCTTGATTTAGGGAAAACACTTTTACTATGTAATATTGTTCACTATACTAATTGACATTAGATTATTAAACTATTTACTTACGGAACGATAAAGAACCATTACCAAAAATAGCATCCAACAACTAATTAAAATATGTTTGATAAAATGCTTTCCCAAAATCAAACAGCCACGAAAAGTATTAATTATTGATATACACGACAATATTAACGAATTCTCTGTAGAACGGATTTTCTTGATAGGAAAATTATACCAAGTGAAAAACAGTATCTGCTGTTTGGAAAGTACAGATTTACTGATGAATTTCACCGATTGAAGCATTTTTAAGCAGAATATCGTTACCGGATTATGGCGTATACGAATAAAAAACTGATTACTGAAATCCAAAAAGCTAGCTGGAGTGTTGTAAACAGGTTCTTTAATTCACTGTTTAGGCGTGACGTTCAAACGTTATCAATTTGAAGCTGTGTTGATCACTATCAACGAGGTTAATAATTCTAGAGGTCTTGTTTAGGGTAACAAAGTGTAGCCTACATGCTGACCACCATTTTTCCCCTCTGTCCACTCTGCTCCTATAGTAACCAACCAAATCATCTCTTCACAAGTTTTATATTTGTCAGCTGACTAATATATAACTTGTGGAGAGAGGATTTGATTAGCCACCTTAGGACAATGGTGGTCAGCAGGTAGGTTTCACTTCTTCACTTCTTCATGTAGGACACATGAGACGAGACCTGTAGATATATTAACCTCTTTAATCCAAATAGTATCACGGATAATTCGGCAGTGACTCCAACACCGCACAACGAATTTGGTCAAATAACAATTCAATCTGTTTTGTTCTGTTAGGTAAAAATACAGAACTGATAACACCAATGATGTTTTTAATCCTGAACTTCCATGGTGAAAATAAAAAAGATAACGAGAGGTTTCACAACTTAAAAAAGGACTTAAGAAATATTTAATTAAATTTGTTTTTTTTTCCAAATATAGTTTAAAGTAAAAATGTCGTGATAAGAATACTGTCAACTATTGAAATACCTAGTCAATATTCGAATCGAAGAGAGAAGTTGACTCTGCACCAGCTTTTATTGAAATGCACTCATTACAACTGATCATTTTCATGCCAGCCGGCTATAATATTGCAAACGCTATTTCACCAATGTCAGTACAAAAATAAAATGTCATCACTCAACTGTATTGTTTGACGATTTTGTTACTGATATGTCAAAATAAGTTGCATCTTCTTTTGTGTTATTGCTACCAAATATTTAACGTACTTCGTAAATTTTTTTAATGGAAAATCATGTATCTGTTAATTTCTTTACATTTCATACTTTAACTAGTTTTTCAATACTTGTTTACAGCTATTGGGTTTAATATATTTTAGCATTATTAGAGATGCAAGAGGAAGGATAGAAGAAAACCCAATTTCTTTTTACCGAAGGATCTGAGAAGGCAGATGCAGTTTGGAGGAAATGGAGTAGGAAATGTATCGAACATGTTCAGCCCTGATAAGCGAATGAAGTAAATTCAATGTAGGACTGAATACTGATATGTTTCAATAAACATTTTACCATCCTATATATAAAAACGTCTCTATATATCAATTATAAAGGTATTATAAATAAATAAACACATTTAACAAAATTAAGATTCATACAAGATTAAGGAATATTATATGTAATAATTGAATACTTCCTCTTTATTTAATATAACTTTACAATAACAAATATATCTGACGTTATCTGGCTTCAAAAACATTTATTTCAACACATGCATCGAGTTGTTCTTTTTATTTCTCGGATAAAAACGGTTGATGATTTTTTTCGTTCTAGAAAAAAAAATCATATGATGACACTTTTTGGTCGAGGTCAGCTGTTAGTATGAATTGAACGAATTATTCAACTTGTCAACAATGAAAACTCCAGCTGCCCTATATTTTGGGTACCATATTCTCTTGTATTCTCATCAGGTGGCATCTTCCCAGGAATATAGATCTGGTTGATCTCATTATGTTCGAGATAAGCAATGCCTGTGGATGTCCATACTAGGGGAAACACCATCAAGATGTGCGGTCGTCAAGGAACTGCTGGAAGGTCAACGGCAGCTTCTGTTTGGATGTCCTTAACATTTCCTTTCTCATCCTTAAATGTGATTTTCCATAAATTATAGTTTTCCATAGTTTCTCAGAGTTGTTGGTCTTCCCCTACTCCCTATGCGTTGTTTTTTTGGCCTTTTTAATTCCTTAATTCAGTCATCCCTACCCTAACCCTCAGCCAGAACAGGATTGACCTGAGCATCCGCATGCGGTATGACCGAGGATTTTAAGGCGACCCGGCTTTGTTCTGGAAGAGCCCTATTAATTAACAAAGATGGTCCCCCCACGACAAGCAGACCCTCCTGAACAGAACCAGAGCCGCCCCACCCAGCCACAGCCTGACCAACATCCCTCTCAAGCTACTCAAGCCAACCGTTCCACAACTACTAAACCAAAACAAAAACAAAAAGAATTTAGTTTTTCGTAAGCGCTTTAGCCGACCGTCTAGTGCAACGTGGCACGTTATGGATGAGCAATTTATCGCCTAAGCAGGCGAACCAATATCGGTTCGATATCGATACATTATACCAAATGGTTGCTTGTTCGTTTTATCGAATAAACTCCCGACTCCAATAGTTGTTTCGTGGTGTAAAAGAAAAAAATACAGTGCTTACCTTAATTTAAAGTCAAACTGATATAAGTTAATTAATAATTGTGCATACAATGTTAAATTGGAGTTTTGCAAATTAATTTATGTATACAAAATAACAACATAATTAGGCTGCAGTTCACGACAAAGTTATAGTACACCAACTATACCTAACTCCACAGAGTGCTGTATGGTGGCTGTACGTTGTGCAACATGTGTAGAATAAATGGATTTGTATAATCAAAATAAAGTCAAATTAAACAGAAATTTCAGACCTCAAAAAGCAAAACATCAAAAGTAGGTTTTGAACCCGGGATCGTGAATCTGAAAACATATCCACTGTGCTGCCGTGGTATGTAGCACGTCGAACTTCCTGAAAGTTACAATTCATCAAGCAGTGAGCAACAATTGTAAATTAATTCGATATAACAAACAAACAATCGGTTGATGTTATTTTTCAAAATCTTTATAAACGATATTAGCAACATTGAACCTCTCGGGTAGGCGATAATGTGCTCACCATTGTGATTATGATAGAGAGGTCATAGAAACAGCTGTTGGTTTGGATACAGCGCTATCGCTTCATTTGTAATAAACATAATAATTACAGACATGGCAAAATGGCTCAGACGGGAGTTGGTACTTTGAAGGTTGTCAATTCAATCCTCTACATTATGACTATTTTTTTAATATGACAAATTATTAGTTAACTACTTTGACGATAGGAAAACCTAATCAAAAACTAAAAAAAATCTGATTATCGATAGAAAAAACTAACAATTGTTTGATTACGAATTAATATTTAATCGAATAACCTACCCAAATGTTGTGAACTGAAGGCATAACGTACCACGCTGCACTAGACGGTCGTATAAGGCGCTTAGGAAATAGTTTCTACCTACGCTTGGAAAAGCAACAAATGAAAACGTTATCCAATATTCAAAAAAAGTACAAATGCTTGATTTAATATTTAATATTTTGAGTTTCAAATATGATTATTTTCCCCCGTCAGCGTGCTGCTTGCAAACTGTTTTTTGTTTCATATGAGAACAACAAGCAAATTAATCGAAAATAAACACGTTCTCACCAATGTTACACCACATTCATTATTGAACTGGAATAACAGTATTGTTCATTTTGAATTTTAATGCCATCGTATTTTGTTAAAGAAAAAATGTAAACAAAATTACCACCTCATTTTGTTTCAAGCCTCTGGATATATTTTTAAATAAATCTTTTCAAAGCCAAAACAAATTGTACTAAATACTCTATACTCTTTACTATTACTTGACCACTTACTGTTCATTTAGGTCACAGGTCCTCAAGGCCCTGGGTCCAATACCCTTCAAACACCAATGGTGCATCAGCTATGTGATAATGCCGCGTCTACCTGTAATCTGCAATGACCAATCGAGAAAACTAAATTGGCTAACTTTGCTACAGTTAGACAGCTTTGTTACTGATATGTCACAGTCAGTTATGTCGATTCTAGTGTTATGGTATTTCTAACAATAAGTGCATTTGTCTTGTACAAATGTTGTGTTATATGAAATTTTGATTAAATTATTTTACGAGTGTGTCAATACTTTATCAGTTATCAGGTTGAATAAGGAGAGGAGAACTATCTCTACATCACGAATCTCCCTCCACTTAAAGTCATACGATAAATAGCAATATTATTATTTGGACCCTTTGTCAGGTCAGATACATAATATATACGAGTAGTTTGGGGATGAACAAATAAAACCTTGATTCTTCTGATTCTCCCTTCAGCTGCAGTGCAAGGATTCCTTAGAGAAAGTCTGAGAGGCAAGAATCACAAAGCAGATTTTGTGTCACGCTGAGATCTCAGGAATCACTCGACTGATCTTTATGATTGAACTAACTACGGAAAGGTCTTGATGCGTAGGTTTACAAAAAATCATTACAATTTACAGCGGTTAGCAGGGCTAAGCCCCACAGTCCTTCAGAAAGTTGCAATGTTAATCTTATGGAAGAACAGTAATCATTGAAATTCAGCATTTGGATGGAACAAATCACATTACAAAATCAAGAATAGTTGTTTTAAGCTAAATTCTTGAATGAAATCTCAATTTAAACTAACAGAACCGTGTTTTCTCGAATTCGAGCAGCTGGATTTGCTAGTATAATATTACAGCGTCAACTTCTTTGTACGGATATTTTCGACAACCCAGTATTTATATAGGAGATAGTTAACCATATAATAATTCATATTCAGTTTTAAGTTCACAGGCCAATTCAATATCAAACAGAAAGAGAACCATTTACGGTACTACAGCTGCAGCACTCACCTTTGCTGTCAACACGTTATATATATTTCGTTTCAGTTTGATAAAAAGAGAGCCCAAAATGATACTTCGTTGTGATTGAGGTTTATGTATTCAAAACTGCAGCGACTAATGCTCCCAACGACCACGGTGTTTTTGATGGAATACTCTCTTGTGTAATAGAATATTATTTTATTTCCAACTGAATACAGATATATCTACTTGTTTTACTACGATTTATAATATTATTTGGTTAATATCCTATGGCATTTAATAGCTCTTTTACCGACGAATACTCTTCGAGCATTTCACTAAGGACACTTTACTACCTTATTGTTTATGAAAAGTGTATTTACACTAAATTGCGACTATGCTTGGTGTCTTTTAAGACACACTTTTGTGATTCAAAACTTCAAATAAAATAATAGCATGGTAGTGAACACATTTAGCAAACCGTTCACTAAAATTATTAACTTCAATTAATAAAGTATAGAGCCTATAACTAACCATGTGAAGTATATTTGATCGGCAAACAGTTTAACATGAGTAAACATGAGAGCGATTCCAACCCCTGTGAGAACCACCCTTTCAACAACCCCCACCTTAAGCCAACACTTGTATTAGATTGAAATCGAGAAATATTAGCGATACACTCGGGGAAATCTGTTTACTTGCCAACTACAATATTAAAGTAGTTTACCTTTCTCCAACTTAGAAATAGAGTTGGTGTTACTCGATTAAAATGTTTTATTTACATTACAATAATGTTCGTAAGTAAACAATCACAAATCTTCAATTTAAGCTGCGTTATAGGATTAAAAAATCAAAATATTTATACGTGGATCAATAGAAAGTCCCCTAACAAATTATCTATTGGCATAGGAAGTTATTTAAATTGCTTCTTTGGATATAATTTTTAAATATCTGCGCTTTATGATACATAAGAATCCTATTTTTGGGAGGGTTAATTTCCAAAAGTTTTACACATCTTTATTTCTTTTTTTATAGCAAGTAATAACAAAATATTTAGAACTATTTTTAAAGTAATGTGCAATATTTAAGAATTTAAAAATATAAATATGTAATTTTGAAAAATAAATTGTATAAACCAGATTAAAAACGTATTGCTCTAGGACTCAAGTCGATGGACGGTATATCTTATTAGACCACCCACCGAATGGTATTTTCAATCCGTCTACCCATCCGGTTGCACTGTGAGACAATTTCTAAACCCGTCACTATCTATTCTGCCCTAATACTAGTTATATAGACAATATATTTAATATAAAAGCTTTAGTATTGCATACAACTAGCTGGCACCCGGCGCAACTTCGTCCGCGAGGTTTTTCTTTCCTACTTTTGATTCCTGTTTCTTTTCCTATTGTTAAGAATATTGGTACCATGTAAACTTAAATAAAATCATTGCTCCATAAAGTTAACATTGATAACTCCAAAGTCCAGTGAGGCGAAGCCTTAAAAGCACTAGGACCTTTATTATTGGCTATAATCATCCCTAGGGTTAACTTGAATGAACATGCAGAGTTTAATCGCAATAGCATGAATGGTATAGGAGCGTATAAAGAATAAATAGACAAACATTGATTTTTATAATTCGAGATTTAACTCAAATTACCTTACAAAGTCGTAAGTTAAATAAAATTACAAAAAATAATGACGTTACTTTATGACAGTAAAAGCATTGAATTGCTAAACTATTGTGATGATATCATTATGTGTCGATACAATTATAAGGATAAAATGTATGCACACTAAAACAGTTGTTAATTTGTTTTATGTAAGTTTAGTTGTTTACATAGATTGTTATTGAATCAATAACATCCAAAACAAAATATTCAGCTCTCAATCAGTTAAGTATAACAGAGCGATAATAATTTACTAAGTAGATATTCCAATGTCATTGAAAACATAGTTGACGATGACAAATAATTTAGTTTTATTATAAAAAAATATATATATAAAACTGTAAATAGATAGAGTTCACGGAGTAAAGGAAGTCCAATAGTTGATCTCTGTTCCATTTCCTCTTCCGGTGATTTGTTTTGCGACACAGTAAAATACCCAGTAATACCGGAGGGAAGTTAACATACGATAAAATCGCCTGCTCAAATAAAATCATAATCTGCCAAAGATAAACATTGAGACTTTCTAAGCCGATGTTGTAGTGATTAAGAGCAAATAAACAAGCTTAAGCTTAAAATAAACAGAAATAAGTTCAAACAAACAGAAATCAAATAGATTGAATAAAATTAATTGTGTAATTACTTAACTGAATCTTTGTGGCCAAAACAACGAGAAGGACAAAAATAACATTTGAAATATTATAGATTAAGTTTTAAAAAAATTTATTATTTCTATTAATGTAGTTGGAAACATATGATAGTAACATTTAGTTTATTGTATCCTTATTTCTTGTTTATATATTTTTTGTTATTTTTGTTTGTTCAACTTATAAAAAGCTAAATTTACAATTCGAAACAAAATTTTAATCCCTTTACATATTTACAGCCTCTTTAATCCATTACTTCAATAAAATAGTAGACTAAGGGTACCAAAAGATATACAAGTTGTATTTTTATGTGCAATATTTTATAATATCCCTTTTTAATAACAAACAAGAGTATAAAGCCTATTCATCAAATCCGCTAATAATCCATAACCGATAAATCCAGCAATTGATTCCTAGCCAGTGATTTACTGCGAGCAGTATTACACAATGGTCAACTGCTTTGTATTAGGCTGCATTGTACAGGTATCCAGTGTATCCTGTTTATGGAAATGCTACGGTCATATTACATCTGTGACGCATTCATAACCTGTATCGGTATGGAGTCATAAAACAGTAAGATCGAACTCATTTTACAATGTGTAACAATATGTTTTAAATAATTAATCAAAAACAGACTTTTTCATACTCCCTTGCAAAATTTATTTACGACAAAAGTAAAAATGAATTGTTTAACTGCACCACAAAGTATCTTGAGAGCATTTGCAAGTCGACCAAAAAAATCTCGACACTTCTGACTTAAGACGTAAGGCTGGTTTAATTTCCGCTTGACAGAGAAATGGTTTGTTTATGAGTCCAAGATTAGACGGAGGAAAGCTTAAAACTTATCTAAGGATTTACTACGATCACCTTATTTTGCCAGAAAGTTAATCACTTTCTTATTTGAAAGTCGTATTTATATTGTTATATCTACATAAAAATAATGTTTAAAGGAATATTTATTTCGTAAAAATATGTTAGAATTTTATGTCATTGGGCCTGATTGTGGTTGGACATGACCGATCGAAATCCATGACCTTGTACCATATTTTATATACATATTTACCGTCTAGTATGTAATTACGAGTAAATATACTTAAATGTTGTAATACGTTTTTATACCATGCTAATATGAGTTACAACAACACATAACATGCTAATCAAGAAGTTATTTAGTTTAATGAATTCAAATTAGACACCAACAAATGATTTCCCATCACCATATGAAAGTTAATGAACAAATTCCCTTACCTTAATAATATAGAAATAGTATATTTCATAACAAGAGTGGAAAGTGGGGGTTTGCATGTTCGAGACCATATGTTTGAAGTGCGAGATTTATCGAGCACTTCAAATATGGTCGAGAATATGCAAAACACTTTCGCTCGTGTTTTGAACGATACTTTTCACTACACTACGGAATAAAAACTCATTGTTGGAATGTTAACTGTTTATTAAATTAGAAACATGTTTTAAAACCAGGTCTACTATTTTAATTGAAAATTCACATTAATTGTACAGTTTTTGTGATTTTAAAACTGCTTTTTATCATTGAGAATTTGCTCCACAAAGTGGTGGGCTTGTTAACTTTTGAAATCTCTGACAAATAAACCAGCATAATGTCATCACTTACGGTTCCACGTTCTACATCGTCTCCAGCCACGAACAAAACTTCTCGTACTCTACATTATTTCTCTCCTTTGATTTTTTAGGAAGAAGATCATGAATCACTTCCTCCGCTCTTCTTTTCAATGACGAGGGAACAGGCACTTCCATTTCAGTTGGTGAAACGATAGCAAGAATGTGTTTAGGTTATTAAGTTGTTGACACTGGAAAATTTTCGGTTGTAAACAATGTTACTTTCGGTAGTAAACAATAGACAGCTGTTGAAAATATGATGTTTCGCAGGTTGTAAACACATAACGAAAACAGCTGAACTCATAGTAGTGTAGTGAAAAGTATGTTTTAAACTTGGCAGATAAATATTCGTAACTTTATTCCTAAATTATGTAAGAGGCTTATAAATAAGTTATAGTATTGTGAAGTGATTTCAATATTTCTCGGTTGGATAAACACAGTAACATGCACTTTTTCTGAAAGCAAAACGAAAAAAAAAATTGGGATTGTAAAACTGCATATTTGAAAGTTCCCACCGTCCACCCCAAGTCGACGCTGCCGCGATTACCGAATTGGGCTCTTTGCTGCACTAATTACCCGCTAATATTGAATATTGACAGTCTGGATATCGCCCAATAATTCTTGTTTAGAGTTCCATTGTAAATTAAAAACACCCAATTTAGCTCCATTAACTTTTAATATTAATAATTTTAGAAGCCCTAAATTGTGAAAATAGTTATCTAATAGTTACGTTTTGCATATCATAGTGGTTTAAGACAGCTGTAATATTTAATTTAGTTACCTAACATTTAATATACGTAGTTATCTACTTGATTAATTAGTGTTTTATATTTAATGCATTCTATTGTATTATTTTATGTAAGATTACAAAACCTGTAGTTTAAATAGTGAGTAATATTTGGGGAAAACTGTCCATTTTATGGGGATACTCCATATCCCCCCAACCTTTCCTCACTGGTATTTGCAGTTAATTAAACCATGTCCCGCTTTAGGCTTCTACAGATTTGGTCACCTTAAATACCCCGTACAAAAAAGATTGTCATAGACCTGGGCGTTAGCTTGGTCTTAACCCGCTATGTTGGCCGGAAAGGAGTGGCCCTGAGGACGTACACCTAAAGTAAGTTTAGCCTAAAGCCATGTGAAAAACTGTTCAAGTTACAGTACGAAAGAGTAGGGATTTTGATTGGGTAGAGTACAGGACTTACAGGGGTCTCACTTTACAGGTTGGTCATCTTTGTGCATACAAATATTTTCCCCTAAATATTATAATAATTATTATTAATAAATAAGTAAGTGGATAGGTATTGCTGACTAATGTTTAAGTGATTAGCAAAAAAGTGGCCCATTATTATCAGTTCTTGGGCCCATCTTATTTTTAATCTATTGTAATGATTTGTGTCAGGGTGTTTTCAATGGCAACTTAACAGCTTTTGCTGACGATACGGCTTTTTCATACGCTGCCTCATCAAAGTTTGATTTATTTTTACAAATTCAGAACGATTTAAATAAGTTAAAGTATTGGTTCGATTCAAATGGTTTTATTCTTAGCTCTAAAACTAAATTTATGACCTTCAGTTTGCGAAATAAAATCACGTTTGACAACCACATTTTATATAAATGCTCAAACTGCCTAGAAACAGATTCTTTGTGTAATGTTAACTGTCTCAAAATTGAACAGGTATCTGATATGAAGTATTTAAGAGTTACTTACGATTATAAATTAAAATGGGAATTTCATCTGGAAAATCTGAAAAAATCTCTTTTGATCATGGCTAGGAAGATATTTTTACTAAGAACATTTTGTTCGATTGATATTTAAAAAAATGTGTATTTTGGTCTAATAGCTTCTAAAATTCAACATGGAATAGTGTGTTGGGGCTATACTTATTCAAATTTATTAAAACCAGTTGTAAATATACAAAAGAGACTTGTTCGTTGTATGCTAAAAAAGCTATGATGGAGCCTTCTTTTCCTCTTTTTAAATCGTTAAACATACTCCCCTTAAAACACTTATACGTTTTTAGAATAGTAAGCACTTTTTTTATTAAATCTCAAAAATGGATTTCAATTGAAAGAGGTTATGAATTAAGGCACCAACGATCGAACTCATTCTTTATACCATTGCCTAGGTTAGAATTTTCTAGACATTCTTTTGAATACATTGGTCCAACTTTGTTCAGTAAAATACCAAATCACATAAGTAATTGTTTTAGTTTAAAGAAGTTTCAAAAATTAATAATTATTTGGCTATTTGATATTCCAAATATAAATATTCTTTTTGAATTCAATGTTTGAGTACATAACGCTTTGGCCAAGTAAAGTTAGTTTGTTAAAATTGTTCGGTATTATGTCATTATGCCTGATACTGTTTATTATTTGTACGATATATGTTTCTTTATTACGATAGCACTTTTTATTTATTGTCATTACTGTTACTTTGTTAATTCAATTTTTGTAATGCACCGGCCTGCATCCCTTTCTTATTAAAATGATGGTCACCCCGACACAGGTTCGCCTTTGGGGGACCTAATTTCTGTTTAGGTACTTTGTTTACTTATTAACTTGCGTTTAATTATCTTTGTTTTGTTAGGTAAGACTCTATGTTGAATCATTTGTTGTTTATTGATTTGTTATTTATTTATGTAATAAGTGAATTCAATGTTATGTTATGTACTTGAATAGAAATAAATACTTTCATTCTTTCTCTCTTTAAAGTAATTCGAAATTTCAGGTTAATTCATTCGTACTGTCTTTGTGATAGTGTCAATGTTAAACTTTACAAATTAAAAAACATTAATTAATTTCTAAGTTCAATATCAAACGGTAAATAAAAGGTGGAATGGGGCCGCCAAATGAAGCGTTGAAACATCTCCAAGCTCTCTCAAACAAGTCGAATGTCTCATGACCAAAGAATGGAATTGCTTTGATTTGTATTTTTAAGTTCATTAAATTCTTTTTACTTGTGTAAATTCACACTTACTGGTTTACTCGATTACAACAATTATAAATTATTATTGTGTTTGTTTTGTTTTTGACGGATTGTGTTAGCTATATAAGGTTTACCATTGTCTCCAGTTCTATCAACGCTTGCTTACTGATTCTTGGGCTGGAATTCAAGATCAGCTGATTCCATCAGTCATATCAAATGTTGATAAAATTAAATATTAATAATTGAAATTATTTAAAGATATATTAAGGTATTTTAAGCAGTCTCGTGGAATTTTGAAAACAGGGATCCAGAAAGACGGTGTTTGTAAAATTGAGTAAAACCCTCGTCCCGCTCAGTGCACACTAGTGAATGCACACTAGTAATGTGTGTAAATTCAGGCATCACATGCAGTATCACATCTAACGGTGTCTCGTGGAAGTCTTGGGACCTACCTACGACTGAAGACTAAAAATGAGATATGACTATTTCCTCCAAGTTCTCTAAAACGTTTCTTTGTGTCTGTATTTTTGAAATAATGTATTGTTTTTTTATGATTTATATTCTCTAAATTAAAAATTGTGTACACGTATTTACAGAAATTATTTTCCTCTTATTTGCATTTTGTGAACTCAAACCCAAGATCTCTTAGTGCTTACAGGCTACTTAGGCTTACAGATTTTAGAGGTTAGTCTTATGGCGTTATTTTATTCAAACAGGAACTTAATTGAATACCTGTCTCATAAAGTACACCAACCTTTTTATGATTTATAAACAGAGTGTAGCACGAAAGTTGGTTTTATTTCTTGGCTTAGCCAAAATATATAACGTCAGAAAAATATGAATAGATACGTGTGCTGTGCATTACAACTTTAAAGGCAGAATTGTCATCAACTTTTTTATTTTGAGTGTCCTTTCCTGCTACTGGCAGCTTGAATAGCAGTTCCTCAACCTAACAGTTATTTGAAATAAACTCGTTCCAGTGATCTGAATCAAACTGAAAAATGTGAACTTTGTAACAACGAGATATTAAAATCGTCTAATAATTTGCTTGCTTAACGGATTCTAAAGAGCTATATCGGAAAATTAATCTGGGATCAAATAAGGATTTTTTAGGGTTTTACAGCACCACGTATCCTTATTATAAAATATTCAACATAATTGAAGTAGGCCCTGTATAATGTGTTAAATAATGGAACTAATAAAAAAACTGTTATTTTTGGACTACTTTCAGTTTTATTGTTTTTCCACTTTAGTTATTGTCATTACAGGGTATATATCTTATACTAAGTCGGTCTACGTCCTCAGTTTGCGGAGAGGTGTTGTTCTAAAATACCAGCAGCTAAGCCTGTTTATGCAAACAAGAAGAATAAAGCCCTATCCTAATCATTGTTGATAGAATGTCTGAAATAACAACGAATTTTGGAGATCAAACTGCATTTATCACAGACAAATATTAGTTTTGTCTGCTGCTAAGTAGATTTTCTTTTAGTTAATCTATGGAAGAAATTTGTGGTTTTGATTTCACATAAACTATAGGTCCCCCTATTACAATTGGTCATGTGCCTATTAGTGATCCTGATTAAGACGGAATCCCTTCAATTTGGTACCGGTTCAACCTGGTAACATTGGTGAGCTAACCGATGTGAAGATCAGTCAGGGTGGTTATGTTTCAGGTAGTTAATGTTAACCACACCCTTATACCAACTGCTGTGATGCCGTTGGTTGATCATTTTGGAGAGAGAAGAGGCGGTACTTGCTAGGATGCCTCGATTCGTCTGGGGTCAAGGAGGCGGTCTACCAGTTAGACCGATTCAAATATCTTACCTGTTGAAATGTACCTAGATGAAATAAGACCAGTCTGAAACATTTCTAAATTAAAGGAATCCTCCAATGACATACAAATCAGCCTATCTAAACCAGTTACAACACTACACAAGGTATTACGATTATACTGTAGATGCTCTGTGCGACGTTTGAGTGGGTTTCAAGACGCCTGCGGGATTTAGGTAGGCAACAAGAGTGCTGTAGTCATATTGCGTTTATCCCCATGAAGGCGTTGTTATTTCCTTTTGCCCATAGAGAAGCAAGGATATGGCGACCTAAGAGGGCGATATTAAAAATGTTTAAAATACTACAGTTTATTAAGCAATGCCTCCTATTTGTTTTCTTAAAAATTTTAAGTAATCAGAAAAACATGTAAAACGTATTACTGCATTAATTCCGTAATACTTTATTAGTCTAGTCTTTATGTGTTACTTTGCTTCATAGTGAAGAGTTCAATGTCTTTTTTAATAATCTTCGAAGCATTACTAAGTATATAGAAGTAAATTAATACTTTTATAGAACAGGGTACTCTCTATTTTCAATTAATATTTCAAATATGTATTTTATGACTGAAAGTAATTTTTTACAACTTATTATTCGCAATATTGTGTTTATAGTTATAGTAATGTTAATTAATATAAACCTGGAAACATGTGTGTTGAAGTAATTATGATTATCTAAACAAAATATCCCAGTTGGATTCACCTCGAAATTTTAAAAATTAATAGGGTGGAGCCCTGAAAGTGGATGTTTTTCAAAACTCCAAACAGCACATCTAGAGTTTTTTAATTGATACTAAACTTATAAACCAAGTGTTACTTTTAGAGGTAGAAAATTGCCGAACAGTACTTAAAAAAATGTTAAAAATATTGTAGAAAGCTAACTAATATATTGTTTTCTTGTTTTAAACTTTATTACTTATAAAAGTTTACATCTGAAATGAAGGTGTTCTTACAGTTCCCTCTTTGAACTTCTTGATTAACATTTTTTAGATTTGAAAGACTGTACAAATTGTATACAAAAAATTAGAAAGACGAGAATAAACAAAGAGCTGCGACAATGTTTGTTTATTTGCAACGGAAACAAACCAAACAACTGTTAACGACTGAACGGGACGAATTGGGGGCTGCTATCGTCCATTTCACCCGCGCAGCAGTAAATGACGTTTTGAATCCTTTTTGTAAAGTTCCACTTCCACTCCAATATTCCTAAATATATATTTTTTTATTCTTAAATTTTCCATAAAGCTAAAAGTACGTTTAATTTATAGCAAAGCAATGGATCATGTATCATAAAGTATTTTGTAAAAACACACACATTCCGACTGGCAAAAACAAAACTTACTCCACATTTAAAGATCCACTTTAGGAGTGGAATCCCTAAACTGTATACACGCTGTAGAATATTAATCAAAAAATATAAGCGAGTGTATAATATTATAACAGAAATAAGAATAACAGAAGGTATCACTAAAAACAGCATAAGGTACACAAATGATAATGATTACATAATTCATTATGCTGTCGGTGCCGCTTTAATTAAAAGATTAGATATGATCTCACCTTACTTGGATTTTCAATGTTGTACTCCACCATTTTGTTTTTTGTAAATTCACTTTTCTAGAAGGGTGTTCAAACTACTTACCGTATTTTTTTAAACCGGGTACCGATCACAAAACCGATTGGCGCCTCTTAACTGATCCAATGTCCAGCGTCAAGGTGATTATTTTTACCAACATTTTCCCAAAAACTTCACGTTTTAGAATGATACTTGACATTTGTTCGTTTAATGATGAGTCATCATATTTTATAAGTAATTTTAGAATGATATTTCAATACAGTTAAAATAAACAGGAACTATATATATATATATGTATATATATAAAACCACTTAAAAAACAGCACTGCAAAGTCGAACAAGATATCTGCACAGAGACGACCCAAGTAATGATGAGACATACGATATCGCTACAGGGACGTCAAAGCATTACCTTTGACGTCCCTGTAGCGATATCGTATGTCTCATCATTACTTGGGTCGTCTCTGTGCAGATATCTTGTTCGACTTTGCAGTGCTGCTTTTTAAGTGGTTATATATATAATGTGACGCCAATAGGTAATGAATGTGACACATGATTGATACAGAGGTGACACAGGTAATAAATGTGTGTAAGATAAAGGCACAAAGTCTATACAGATAGGAATATGACGCAAGATATCGGCACAGAGCCAAAAGAGCTAATAGACAAGAATGGAGGGTAATCAGCAGAATAATTGGTTTACGGATCACTGGTCACACGAGTTACAACTTGGAGTGAACAACCAAGTGGAAACGTCGCTATCCTTTTGTCTTATATCTTTTGTATGTAATCTTTGCATGATCTTATGTATCGTCTGATCTAATACTCCAATGTTGAACTTTGCCAAACTCACAGTAACTTTTGTTAGTAGTCTCTATAGTTTATGCATTTCACTGGGTAAGTTCGATTATTTGATTAAATTAAATCTATGCTTTAATATATTATTCGTGAGTTTTTGCTTCTATGATCGTAACATTTATTTTCAATTCCATCCGTTACCCGTATGAAACCCCAATAAATAGTTGCCTTAGTTCGCCGTAATGCTTTACTAATGATCGGTAGAAAGGTACTGTTCAGAACATGGTAGTTTTGGCAGTATATTGAATTAGCTGAGTTAAATGTATACATTTGGCATTGCTGTATTGGTGATTTGTAAATATAAGTCGATTTTATGTAAATATTCATATTAATTTAGTAACGGACAAGCCATTTACATGTAGTACAAAATTAAATAGGTAATAGTAAAATTTTAAAATAAACTGTATATTAGAACTTAAATTATTAAATTATTTTCAATAAAAAAAATTGTCTTTTGATTCAGTCTTCAATTTTTCAAGGTGACAATCGAACAGATCTAAACTTGTAGTTGTGGACGAGTACTACAATATTCAAAATGTTTTCCATAAAAATGATTTGTAAAAGGATATGAATTTCTTGAATTTTTAAAACGGATTTTTTTATATTTCTGTACGTTATAAATAGATTGCTTTTATTGTGTTTTCCATAAATATTTAGCTAAATAATTACATTGTAAAATAAATATGAAGTTTCACCAAAGACGCATTTATTTTATATTACCTTTTGTCGTGCGCAGGATCAATACCACAACTTATTAATGCTCTAGTTGATTTTTCGACTCAGTTGATAAATTTGTAACTTTCCGCACCGGTGTAATTTTCATAATATAAATTAATCGTTTTGTTTTGTAACAGTCTGTTATTAATTCCAAATCTACCGAGTTTCTCTTAGTGTAAACCCAATCGGCTCAGTGTTGTGTGTAAGTCAAAACTTGCAAATGAAACTGATATTATCAAAATATTAAGGTTTTGCACATGCATGTCCAAACAAAATCCTGTTTTGCGGCAAACTTGTATTTGTTAACCATTGTACAACTGAATAGTTAAATATTTTATAGATGATTGATATGCTTTCTGTAGAAAATAAGAGCTTGTTTTTCGGAAAACATAGTTGTTGGAAAATATCACAGTTATTTATTACAAAACCTAAAGAACTCTGGTATCGTTTTTGTGGGCCTAAACCCAACTTGGGCGTGTCATGTAAAATTATCATCTATACAGCGGTTGTATAGAATTTTAGCTTTACAACTTTGTATGACTGCTATTATAACATGGTAAACACTATAAACCTGAATACCCAGTGCCAAATATGGATTGGTTTGTGTAAAACACAGCACATTAAAACAACTTTCATCTAGTTTTATATTGTTTTTACAACAGGTTCCACGTCCCTCCCCACAATAAAAATCAAGAGAATGAAGCCAAAACTATAATAAACTATTTACTATTAAGTTAGTCAAGTGAAACAATACGAATAAATAAAAAAAGTCAATAATTGACATTTAAAAAAAATCCTCTAACGTGAAAAAGTGTTCCATGCGATGTTAAATTACTTAAGGGAACTTGGGAGCAGTTAATTAATTTTGAAGTAAAGGTTCATTAATATGTTTTCCTACATCTGCCCGAGAAAGGAGTTGTTTTCGCACTCGATATACTCGCAAAACAGGTGATTCCCGTATTCGTTTTACTTTGCGCACTCATTTTTACTTTGCGTACTCCAGTGTTTCAACTTAAGAACACATAAATAGTCAAAAACAGTATGGAGGTAACGTTGTTTATGCATGAATTATGTTGGCAACACTGGATATTAAACATCTGATATATTATTATTGATCCCAAACAACGTAACATAAACATAACCTGAACTTTGTTGAGTTTAATTAAAGTGTGTTTACATAAAAAAAATTGTCCATAAATTTTTAGTAGGCCTAGTTATGTTACTATTCTTTAATCAGGAATAGTATATCTTTAAGGTAATTTGTAATAGTGGCAGCCTCTTCTAAAAAAAACAATAAATATAATTGAAACACATTATTATAACTGAAGGAAATATACCATTTAGGCTATCATAAATATTATACATATCATACTGTATAATCAATATTTGGCATTCGTAGGACAAATTTAATATTTAACTCGTGCGCAAGGTGACTTTCGTTTATCAAAGAAGTGCTAAGAAAAGCTGCAGTTTAAGTTATAATTTTTTAAATAACTAATTGTCCTGTCTAAGAAAAATATGTTTGGTCATATTAAAACCCACTCTTGCAAAGTTTCATCAAAACAGTACAGCTTTCTCGAACATTTTGTTGATTTAGTTCTTCATGTATTCATATCAATAAGCATTCCAATTATAAAACGTTGTTAGCTGTATACAAATATTAAACATACAATAATAAATATTTACTTACCTTACTTATTCTATTAATGCTGATTTCATATTAACATTTGAGAGGTTAGTTTTCAAGTAAAATGTGAAAGATGTAATCTTCTTACATCTGTTATATGTTTAACCGATAGCATAAACATTAAGTTTTAATGTTAACGAATTTACCCTAAAGGGAAGAAGTTATTACCGTAGTCAGCATGGTAAGACCTCGGCCCGGGACCATGATAACTTTTTGTTTTGATTTCCCCAAATTCCAAAAACACCATTCGTTCGAAACTGTATATATATATATATATATATATATGTGTGTGTGTGTGTGTGTGTGTGTGTGTGTGTGTGTGTGTGTGTGTGTGTGTGTGTGTGTGTGTGTGTGTGTGTGTGTGTGTGTGTGTGTGTGTGTGTGTGTGTGTGTGTGTGTGTGTGTGTGTGTCCGTGGGTGCGATGATTCTCGTAAAAATGGTCCAATTTTGATGAAATTTGGTACAAACATGTAAAGCAGCATTTATGACTAAGTTCGAAAACCAGCTAGATCGCACTATCCAGAGGGGTATTTTTTGGGGGGTTGCGTACCCCAAAAATGGGTTTTTTAAGTTCTTTACAAATCATATTTTAGTAAATCCAATTTTTGTTTTCACCATTAAATTCATCTTAAAAAATCAAACAATTTGGTGTTTTGATCATTGCTCTACGTCAATTGGTTACAGAGTGCTAAACTCAGTACGTTGTCCAATGTTATTCTTATGGAGAAAAAGAAAAATGTTATATCTGGTTTACTTACCACCTTATCCTGGGAAACTTGGTACATTGCTTCATACCGTTGTGTTCTATTGACATTTGCAAGAAAACTGTTTTTTTGCCTATAGCTCACGTAGCAGCAAACCTGCGTACTCAGCCGCCATGTTATTCTTATGGAGAATAAGTAAAATTGTATCTCCCTTAATTATGAACATAAGTTAATAAAATTTGGAACGTGGCTTCACCTAGTTGCATTATAACAACATTTTCATAAAAACCCATTTTTTGTTTACCTTGCCTCAGCAAACCTGCATCTTCAGTCACCTTGTTATTCTTATGGAGAGTAATTTAATTGTCAAAAACTATTTATTTATGAATTTATATTGATGAAACTTGGTATGCGGCTTTATGTGGTATTAGGATACATATATATGCATTGTAAATTCACCGAGTACGCAGGTTTGCTGCTACGGGGGCATTTTAAAACTGTGAAGTATTGAATAAGTACAATACTACCACTTTTATCTTATTTTGTTGAACAGTGTTGGTAAAGCTGAAAACACTCCGTCTGATACAGCTGACGATTGTTTATATGTTTCCCTCCAAATGAACCAACGTTGATTCTGTTTCAGTGGCAGGGTGCTTTGACAAATACTACACGTTTTGTGGGTTTTGTGTCAGTAAAATATTTGTTATTTTTGTTTGCAAATATACAGCTAAAAAACTTAAATTACAAAAAATGTTTTCATCATAAACACAAAGATTATTTTTATAGATTTGTACGTAACCAAAATAAATCTACCTTTTCAATTAGCAATATTTATATAGATTTAAGTTGAATATAAAACTTCCAAATAATTACGACCGCTTAATAGTATTATCAAACTAGTAAAATTACTATTTTTTAACTCATCATATACCTTAAATACAATCACTGTAACAGTTTATTATAACTATAAAAGAACCTATGATTAATAATGTATACTTTTATGCTCAATATTATAATATCGAGAAGGTTTTATAGATTTTAGTATTGAATTTCATTTTGTCTGTACTGTATATTTTATAACATATGAGAACAATACAACAACCAGCTTACCCATTGGACGATGATGGAGTGAAATAGTAAAATAGTTTGTAAACAGTTGACTGAACGGACCAGATTAAAATAAAATTATTTATTGTTGTGAGATAAAGAAATAAACCAAATTTTATTAATACCACCCCTTTACTTTACCATATTGAGCCGTGTCAGATTTTCGGCTCAGATTTTCTGTTGGCTGCACTGATTACCGATGTCTGTTTCTATGAGGAGGCCGGATGGAAAAGTTCTGTCGAGAAGCAACTGGAATGTTCCATTTCCGCCCCTTCGAGTACCAGCCAACGACTCTTCGTAGCGTCACAGCGTCAGTCGGAAACCAACCTTCACTACATCTACATCGCGTCTCTGTGCTGCTCTGTTAAGTTAGTCATGTTGAAACGTTTCTACAGAAGTTTTGTTACATTAATTATCACCACCAGCATGGTGTTTTAGTTTCAGACACCAAAGTGCCAGAGCTCCTGGCCTAGACCCGCAGCAACCATGTTCCGATCATGTAGGCCTACCGTACTCCAAGGGGCAGTCACACAGCGGCACGGCTCGTGGCAGCCCGTGGACACATCATGCTTCCTGAGACAACTGAACCTAACACTGCCTACGGTGTTCCCACGGGATAATTATATTTTCTATGAATAATTGAACCAACAACACGTACTTTAATAAACTACCTAACTGATATGAACAAACTAAAACAACATTGATTTATGTAGATAACATTTTGAACGCAAACACAATTCTCTCCTTTACCTCTCTTCATTTAGTTTAATGGGGCAATAAAGAACAGTAGATTATACATTGTGCGTGATGATTCAGGAGTTAGTTCCCAGTTAGACGAGGCGTCAAGCATCATGTAATAATAATTGTACTATAATTGAACGTCAGGTAATATCAGCTTTGGACGGTGGCTAATGTAACTTAAGGAAATGATTCACCAAGCCAACGGGAAATGATGGATGATGATTTGAGGTGCATCACCCGGTTCAGTGAAAGTAAATTGGTTTATTCAGAAGGAGGAAAGGCAGTTGGGAGGAAAACTGGACTATTTGGAAAGACTTAAACTTCCCTTGTGTAATGGCGTTGTTGGCAATGTTAACATTATCTATTTCGGTAAAGGAACCGGTGAAATCTCTAATGGGGTTTGTGCCCTTTGGATCAAAGCTCATTCCCGTCGGTGTAAGTAGTGAGGTTACAAATTTGGGAATCTTAAATTAGGTTTTCAATGGAATTTAAAGATCCAAAAGAAGGCCCTCCTACCTAGTGAGGAATAACAGAACAACCAACCTGGTGTCAACTGGCTGTTTACAGTTAGCTCGTGAGTTTTGAATATGTTAGAATTATTATAACGTAAAAAGCACTTCCTCAGCACAAACAGAACATATAACAACAGTTAACAGCAGGATAATAAATAACAGGATACAACAGCACTTAAGGTTGATTAGTTACAGTTTCTCTATGAAATAACGTTTAAAGGTGCAATCCTGGCTCAAAACAATATTGACGGGAAAGTGTTAAAATACGTCATACCATTTTAAATATTTGTTAGTACGTATAGTGAGACAACACACAGGTGGGTGCATGGAACATGATTCACTTGTAATGTGTTTATATTAGACCTAACAATGAATTGTGCCTACAATTGCGCCCAAAGTGCTTGTTTACGATATACAAACACATTGTAAAACAGCTGTTTTCTGTTTAGCAAACAAAAAATTCCTTTTAGTTGTGCCTCACTTTTACGCCCGTTGAAATAGTTAAAACAGCTGATTGAATGTTGATTTGGACCGAGCTAACTGACACTAGCAGCTAAAAAAACACAGAGCCACTGGAAGAGGAGACTTTGCCACCCGAACGAAGCAGAACTTGTCCGATGACGGACGAACTATCCGAAACAGATGCTTTATTATGAGGAAATGGTGAAATGTAGTGTTTTAAAATGTAAACAGAGGAAATCTACTACGATTCAAAAAAAATTACGCAAAATTTACGAACAAATTATAGTAAAATAACCTAACCTAACTCCGCAGAGCGCTGTATGGTGGCTCTTTTTCTTTGTAATATATTACAAAAATGGGTTTGTAAAATATTAAAAGAATTGGTACATCAAAAAGTAAACACGGAAAGGTGTATTTGAATCTGGGCATGATCGTGAATCCATTAGACTACCATGGCGTATCGAACTAAGTTAAAGTTACAATTCATCAAGCAGTAGACGGCACTGTGATTTTAAAATTTGCCACGGGTAGCACGGGTTTTAAAATTTGCCTCGGTGTGACTTCAAAGTTGTACTCCTGGCAGGGCTCACGTAGGAAATGTCTCCTCTTCCAGTGGCTCGTGTGTCTTTTTAGCTGCTAGTGCGATCTGACTGGTGATGTTTATAACTTCAATCTCGTGAATTCAGCCGAAATGGATGAACATTAACTTTTGATTGTTTGTTGTATCCAAAATTGCAGTTCAAAGAGAAATTGTGTAATTCAAGTGCAAAGTGTCTTTGTCACCATGCGTCACGCGGTAACAGGTTTCTCTCAGGCAACAAAGACTTTGTTTACACAATACACACATAACTATTAAAAACAAAGAATCACCCTTTTAAGGTAGTTAGAGAGGTCCTAAAACCCACAGGGTAGGGAAATACAATAAATAAATTTTAGCAAGAAAGTAGTCCTTAGATTTTCGGTTTGACCTTGCGGTATCGGGATCAGATATCAAAAGTGCTGAAAGCAGTATGTATGGCTATCCGATCTCTTGGTTAACCGCACGCGATAATATGTTAGAGATCGTTCGCCACAAACCACGATCATTAAGGTAGATGAATGAAGAGCCCGATTCTCCAACAATTTATTAGTTCCATAAACAAATATAAAATAGTGGTAATTTATTTGCAATTGGCCGACATAATCCCAAATCCCTTGATACTCTGCACTGCATTCAGCCACCCGCACTCACTATAATACATATATAGCATACGAGTTTTATTTTATGTATTAAAATTAAGTCTTCTATGTAACATATTGTACTGCATAGTTGTTAACTACATTAAAGCTTATCTAATATTAAAACTGAATTAAATTATTTGTAAAGTTTATCTGGCAATTTCCCTGTCCCTTGTTAGTAAAAAATTGTATAATACGAATATGTCAAGAGAACTAACATTTGGATTATTGAGATTTTTTTATTTATCTCATTTTGTAAGAACAACTAAGGGAAACTGCAGGATTATGGGAGATAACTTAAAATAGTGCTATTGGCCCAAGTAACCAGGGCAAATAGTAGGTTTTCAACTTATAAGTAGCCACAAAAAATAAGGACAAAATGTCCTCATAAGAAAAATATGAGATATATAACATAGCTGCTTTGATTGTATATAATCGTTTGATTTAAGCGTCTGAATGTTTACATACTAGTAGTTTGGTAAGAGAACATTTGAACAAAATTGAAGATCTTTGATAAATTGCTGGATGATGGGAGATGGCTCAAATAGAGGTATTGCCCCAAGACACTCCAGACTTTTTTAAAATCGTGTATCAACCAGAATTAAGAAATAATTGTCCCCACATATCCCCCCATCTGCTGAAATATCTGCTTTGATTGAATTTCTACACGTGAAGCGTCTGCTTTCTTAAAATATGAACATATGATCATAAACAAAAAGGTAAGCACAACAAGCTACTAATTCGTAACAATTACCTTCTAGATAGTCCTTAAAAGACTTGACCCAACACTAAAAAGTGATCCTATCCTAAATAAGGCACAGCCAAACAAGGGGCATTTCCCTACCAGTAAATTACTCCCGCGTTTACACCATTCCCAATCCTAGGGCACCCATCATATCACAATCTGACCGAATGTGGTTCCCGCCAAAAAGTTGCTCAGGCGACACCAGCTGGCCGCAGACCGACGACGATCAGCTGATTACGACGTCACGTGACCGTTGATGATACCAGGAGAAAGGTCTTTCCAGCGGTGATAAGGGCTCCTCCCCCCTCCACGACCGTGGCTCGTGGACTTATATACTGAGGATGAACCGAAGATGATCAGACCACAGCTCTCACTCACCATGAACGTAAGTACCTCTTATCTACTAGAAATACCTACAAAAGGGTGAAGAGGATGTAAAGTAACAAGTAGTTGTGTTAAATAAATAACCATTAACAGAAACCATTGGAGAAAACTGCTTTGTTAAAATATTTGTTGTACATATTACCCTATACTAAAATAGATTAAAGTGCAAATTTATTTTCGGTTTACGCATTTATAATTCCATTCATTTTTTATAACCTTAAAACAGTTGTAGGTGTAAAATTAAATCTAGTGAAACATATTATATTAAACTTTTACTGAGGGATTTATACAAAATGCTTAAAACTGTATTCCACAAGTTCACACTGTCTGGGCGTCCTTTTGTCTTTCCACGATTTATTTATACTTGTTCTTAAAATGGAGACGTCTTCAAATGCTAAACAATTTTCATTTTGTATTTTAAATAAACCGTTGTGACATATTATTAGATAACTATTTGTTTTGTAAAATTAACGGAAATAGCTTAAGTCCTTATACGCTTCGCTTTAATATCACCAATCCTATGCCCCTGTATAAAGTTACCCTTTTAAGAAAATGTGGGACCATTTAAAATAATTGATCAATTAATAAAACAAAACGTTGCTTTCTTTAATATATTTTGGTTAACCCTTTGGTGGTTCCCTTTTTATTATTTTTTGCCGTATTTAAAAAAATAGCTTTGTGTTTCGTTATTTATTAATAAATTTAAACTTTTTAGGGTAAAATAAATAATGAGTCTAAACCCAGCCTATATTTAATTATTTATTTAATTGTAAATTAATTATGGTTATTATTGTGACTTAGACTTGTAAAAGTCGAAAATGTTTGAAATGTGGTAAAATACTATTTTATATTACCCGTAAAAACATTCAAGTGAAGTAATATCATTTTGTATTTGGAGGGTTATTCACAGTAGTTACACCACAGTTTAACCATATAATTTTGTTTCAAATAACGCGGTAAAATGTATTAGGGTTATTAATTTTGACATTTTTCCCAAAACGGCTCTTTTAATTCCCTGTTAGAAATTTAGATTCGGTTACATAGTTATATATTTTTAATTAGTTTACTAAAGCTTAAACAAATATTTAAATTATTGATGATAGATGCCCATTGCACAACTCTCTTAGCTCATATATGCGGGGTTGACCGCGCTGGAACAAATACGCGGGGAAATGTACTTATTTAAAATTTATGCATTAAAAAAGAGAGCTGATTTTGAATTCATGAAAGCAGCAACTTACGCACAACTGCGAGGGGGACAAAGGTGTCACGAGTAGCTGAGGTAATAGGGTGTCAGGTTTGACAAATCGTCCCGCCAAAACTACATTACGGCCCGAATATCGTTGAAACCGTACGACATAAAGTGGGTTATAGTATACCTACTGTATTCATTCCTAAAGATGTTAAATTACGTAAACTAAATAACATTATATTTATCATAAAAACCACAATAGCTATTTAAAGACAAATAATTATTACACTTTCCTTCAGTCCAATTGAGACAAGAAATATTTTAAATTATTGAAATTTACGATAGCTAGAAAATATAAGTATTTAATTTTCTCAACTTGCTTTTAATAGTGCCTCAGCTAGTTAAAATTCTTAAACGACAGTAGTTCCCCTTATAAACAAGTGCATTGTTCAATTGTGCTTGTTGTTAAAGTAGGAAGCTTGTTGTGCTTGTTGTGTTGTAAAATCAAAGTTAATCAACTGTCAGGTCTACTTGTGTAGCACTGTCTTAATTAAAAACATAAACTGTTGTATGACCTTTTACACTTAATGTGCCGTTTAACACTCATAGTAAACTCACACGTAACAATTACAATTTGACCCGTTCCTCCTCTCGGAACTGGGAGAAAGCGCATCTCCGGTGCATCCAGAGGTGCATACAGCGACCAAGTGCAATAGTCATTAGACAGGGCAATTACCGAGTGTGATGATAATGACGTTATGTAAAGCGGCACAATGAACGACAACAATGGGCGAGTGGCCTTAGTGTATCTTCCCATGTTCTTATAATACTCGTGGAAATGTGTACATGATGATCTCATCATGTTGAGACAGCTGTTCGGGATTATGAACTCGTCGTAGTGTGAGTAGTCATGAGTCTGTTTGACCTTTTCCTTCATTGTAGTGGATAATCATCCAGTTAAACCGGGGAGGTATATTGGAAATACTGGATACTACACTAATAAACAACATTTGAAGCTGTTTGCTTGATTATTATATTTCACGGTGGTAATAGATACGAAAATAAAAATATATACAATGTTCCAATTGGTATTAATTTTACTCTAGTGGTTTCAATGAATAGATTAACTTAGAGGAATCATTATTGTTCACTTACCAGTGGACCATCCTGACAAAATCACCGGCACAATGTTTCTACGCATATTGATAAGCAGTGTTGTCTCTAGTATTACCTATAGACGTCATTCTGTTAAAAAACTACTGCTTCATTTCACATGCTATTTATTGAATATTATAACTACTAAATAAATTGTTCTTTAAAATATTTAATTTTAAGAAGTTTGCGAGACCGAAAACAATTGATTAAACTAATTTTAAATTAGCAATATCTCCTGTAACTTCAACCCCATTTAGAAAAAATTCTACATGTGTAGAATAAACTGTTAAAATACTGTCCATAAGACTAGTGATAATTTTAAAATTGGGCTTATGGACGGCTTGGTTTTTCACTCGTGCAACGTACTGTACCAATAACTAAAAAAAGGTTTGACAATTTACGTGACTGATCTGAACTATCATTTGTCAATGGACTATTATTTCATTAACTAATGCATTTACACTTAGTATTACAACAATAAAAACAAAAACAATTATTTAATGTGCGACCTATTCCTGTTCCATTAGAAAAAATCCATTCACCCTATGAATAGATGATAAAAATAAGAAATAAAACGAGACTTACTATTCCGCTCGCGGTGCCATGAAAGTTCAACAGTGTTTATGAGGCAGTAAATGTGCATATGCGGGGTCGCAATGGCTCTTGCATATACCAAGTACTGTAGCGTCGTTCTCTTCATTTAAAGGTCACAATTTGTTTGTAGAAACCCTAAGATTAGATTATTAATTTTTTAAGTCAAGATCCGTTAAAATTTTCATAATATTTTAGACAGTTTTAGAAAAGCATTGTTAAATTATGGTTTTCTGATGGTGTAGTGTTTTTAGTAATATACCCAATAATTCTTTTAGGATTGCAAGTTAATAAAATAATAAATATTGAATATTAATTATTTAATGGAGTAAAATTAAACCCTAAAATATACGTTGAAACCATATAACTAACAGTAAATTTAGTTAGTTTAACAGTTTGAATTTTACCGGTCCTCAGTTTTTCTCATTTAAAAATCACATTCATACAGTAATGTCCTAGCTTTAAATTACCATACAAATGTAGAACTCAACCCAATTTCATGATTATTGTTTTAACTGAGAAAAATAAGGATTTGTAGATGTGTATTCAACTGAACATCATAGACAATAGTTATATTATATAATCATAAATAATGAAGAAATAAACGTTTTAATTTTTTTGTATTGCATTTATATTATTACTCAGTGTTGGTTTTCAGGATTTTGGTTAGTGTCTCAGCTTTTGAATATGATTTTTATAGAAAAATAAATTTGATTATTTCTATGAATTAAAAATGTATACATTCTATAGAAAAAGTCAGATAGTATCAATTTAAAAAAGTAGGTTATTAAAAATTTAAAAAATACAATCAGCTCATAATACAATCAGCTCGAAATAAAAGTTCTTATATACGCACACGGTTTTAAAGTGAAAGTAGGAAATAGTTATTTGTGCAACTAGTGAGCAAAGTGAGCAATTGCCTCATTCGAGAGAAATCCTTACTCACGAGCCGTAGGCGAGTGAGGAATGGTTTCTCGAGTGAGGCGATTGCACTTTGCACTCGAGTTGCACATTATATTTTTCCTACAGTTACCATAAAACAAATAAATTGGTAAAGAAACGTAACATATTTTTCCCGTTGGGCTTTTTACATTCTTACTTTCACACCAGGAAGTAAACAATTCATACCTTTTTTCATATTTATGTTTTGATTTCTCGGGAAGAAGATTTAGAGACACATTCCTCTCCTCATTTTTTAATTCTTCTGGAGTACAAGATTCTTCTGGTGAACTATTATTACTAAAATCGTCATTAACGTCCATTTTGCGACAGCAAAACCACCTTCAATGTTTACAAATGGCAAATCAATGAAATGGTGGCTTCTGCCGTGACCGGAAGTGTTGTGACAAAATACAACAGTACAACAGCTGACCAGCTGATTTACAGCCAGTGCTGCCAACGTATTTCGCGCGCATACGACCTTGTCTGCATGTTACGCGCTCACTATTTCGTGCCTTCACGTTGCAAATCTGGAGTGAGACAAAGTAATTAGAGTGAGACAATGTTAACATTGTCTCACTGATGAGCGAATTGGCCACTTTGCTTTCTCAAATCAGTGAGAGAACATGTACATTGTTAGGTAACTGTAGGAAAAATATATCTCCTGTAAATTTGTATACAAATCCTTAATATTTACGGAAATTCAAGCCCATATTTGAATTAAATAAACGTTTATCGAAATTAATATAACAAATATTTACTCATGTACGTCCAAATAACCAACGAAGGGAAATAATAGAAAACCAGCCGGTGATTTAGGTGACGGACTTTGGCAGACATGAATGATGGATACTGATCCAGCTGTCAAACTCAGCTGTTAGTTTTAACATGTTACTAAATATTACACGTCCAATCTGACCTTTGTACCACCGCAGCTGTTCTAGGCATAGATAGTTAATGTTAAAGCCGTTGACAGGCATAATTGTTGTGCCATTCCTTAGCACAGTACACCTATTAAATTTAGCTATACTTAGACAAAAATGTGTTATTATTCTTAAAATCTAGACTTTTTAAATAAGTAAAAAATTATGACTTAGGATAGTTGCAAGCATGTAGAGAAATATATAATTCAAATTTTACCCATGTTAAATCTAATTGTATTTAGAATTAATTACTATTAATTTTCGTACAAAACTATAAAATTCCAACTTGTTTTATAATACATATGTAAATTCATATTTTGCTTATCAATACTAAACTTAATACAATCTTTCATCCTGGTTGTATGCAGATTTGTGTACTTTTTAATTTCTCTTCTTTAAATCTGATAAATGCATAGTTATATATTTGTTCGTGATTCATAAATTGTAATTATACTTATAATATGTTTGATTTTGTCTATGTATGGCAAATCTAACGTGATTAATTTAATTCACATTGTAAAAACGTATAACTTAATATAAATTTCAAAGTTAGTTAAAACCTTCAAATACAACCTAACAAGCCCAATGAAAAAATTCTTAATATGAGACACAAGGATTTTGCAAGGACATTATTACGTCGTATTAAAGGTTTCCTAATATTGTTGTAATCCTCAAGACCTGATATTTCCCCTGGCGTCCTTTCTCCTCCTCATCGTAACCTTTAGCGCCCTCGTAACAGTTATTAAGGTGATATCTGTGGTGATAACCGGTGAGATGTAACGATTCTATATAACCACAGTAGCAGCTAACATTTGTTTATTTGAAAGCTTTGGACGTTATTTTTAACTACTTTGTAACTTTATTGACACTATGAAAAATCTCGGTTAGATTCAATTAAGTGTCTATGAATTATTTGTGATTCTGTTTAATTTACCAGATTGGTTTGGTTAATAGCTTATTTTTGTTTTGTTTTTCATCATGAGATGAGCTATCCCTGCCATTTTTGGGGGAGTTTTTTCCCGTCATGATACGGCAATTCTAATCTACTCATCAAATTATTTATTACTTCTGTAATTTGGTTAATTGTTATCTGCTACTTATGAAACTGATGTTGTTCTTTTTATTTTCCAGAGTGTCTGTGTTGGAGTGGTTTTGCTGGTAGCTTTGGCTGAAGTCCATTCCGGTAAGTACGAGAAATCTATATTACTTTACTTCATATATTATACAATATTATTATGAAGTTTTTGTTTTTCTAAATCACTTGCAGTCAACAATTTCTTCTTCATTACTTTTAAGCCCAATGGAAGAAATCTATTTATATTCTGTCATGGAATATCTGTAGTGTAACTATGCCTATATATCTTTTATCCTAGCTGTAACAATTTTACCAGCATAAATACAAGTACGGTAAATATAGGCATACTTAAAAATAAACGTAGTTCAATTGCATGACTCTCAATAATTTGTATAGATAACCAAAATTTATCATTTTAATGATTTTAATGTATAGGTTGAATTAGTAAATACAATGTATATATATATAGATAAATCAAAGATATTGTACAGTAAAATATAGACTAACAAAATGAATTCACCCTATAAAGTAGCAGACTACTAAAATTAATTAGATTAATTTATTTAATAGATTATTAAAGGTTAGTGTTTCCTCGGTTATTTAAATCGGTTTCACATCCAATTAAAACCGCTTTATGCCCAATTTATTAATATTAATCCCACAATTATTTCAGAACTTACTTTTTATGACAAAATACTAAAATAGAATCCCTAGCTTTCATCGCAGTTAGAAATAATTGAATAGACCAAACAAATAAAAGTTGTTATATGTATGAAGTTGGTGTTTAACCCCTACAACATTTGTCATGCCGTTTTAGAGAGTATGGGGCCACAGAACCCGTAAGACTTGTTGATGGTAACCAGAACAAACGCATTTAAATATGATAATGAATTATTAGGGTTTGGACTGAAACATATTCAAGACCACTAAAACGCGCAGGAAATGCAGGATTATTGTACTTTACTTTTTACAGAGCTCTGATTCAAATTTGTAGAAAAAATAGGACAGAAAAAATATCAGTTTTAATAATACGAGAGAAATACTTTTATATTTGGATTTTTTAGCGGTAGATTATTTAGAGATCAATCATACATCTCGTACAAACAACACATTAAATCGAATGCCATGCAGCAACTTTCGATGTTTGTTTTTAGGATAAAAGTTTCATTTAGACACACCGATATTTAGTTTTCACATGGAGAAGAGCAACTACCACTCGCCGGGAGCAACTATCACTCGCCGGGAGCAACTATCACTCGCCGGGAGCAACTACCACTCGCCGGGAGCAACTATCACTCGCCGGGAGCAACTATCACTCGCCGGGAGCAACTATCACTCGCCGGGAGCAACTACCACTCGCCGGGAGCACCTACCACTCGCCGGGAGCAACTACCACTCGCCGGGAGCAACTACCACTCGCCGGGAGAAACTACCACTCGCCGGGAGCAACTACCATCCGCCGGGAGCAACTAACACTCGCCGGGAGAAACTACCACTCGCCGGAAGCGACTACCGAAAACTCCCTCGGGCTGAAACGCACGATAAATTCTCGCCGGAGCAATAAGCCTAATGTAAGCTTTTAAAGATCCAGGGAAGACGAACATCACGGCCGCCCCCAACACTAATGGTTCCTGGCGCGAAATTGATGGCCAAGTGCGGTCTACATGTTATCTACTAGGATTAATAGGTTAAAGAGTACAAAACCACGGTAAAACACCTGCTATGTATCATAGTATTGCTAAAAGGTGAGGGGTTGAAAGTGATAAGTTTTAGTTTAGATTAATTTTCTCCCAGAATCCTACCTTGTATATTTTATTAAGGATTTTCATTGGAGCTAAAGTATATTCCAAGTAGGTTATATACTACGTGATAAATATCTTTGTTACCAGCAAAATAGAATGATTATGCGTTGTGATGACTGGCTTAGTGCTCTAATAGGATGGCTGATTGTCATTCATAATATTAGATTCATTGGTATAATGGTTAAGTGATAACTCCAAAAAATAAAACTATTGGGCCTGATGTCCGAAACTGAGCGAAGTTGTTTAATCTTGTGTCTGGTTAAAAGAGTTTGTTTTGCCATTTCAATAGTTTGAGTCCTCAATTCAAAAGATATTTTGGTACTGTAAAACCTTGTTTTGTTGTACAGACAGCGGTTGAATGCAGTCAAATTAAAATTGATCTCCATGTTATCCGTATGGGCAAAAAACTAACTCGAGGGCAGCCCGAGCTTTTCATTCTGGGGATATCGACAAATTAAAACCATTTTGAACAACTCCAAACCAAAGTAATTGATTTCATAATTCAATCGTAAAAATTGCGAATTTATTTTACCAAAAATCGCGTTAGCGTATTATAGGTATTCAAAGTCCGTTTGTATTTTAAATCCTAACGGGTGAAGGATTTCACACTATAAGGTTAGGCTGTACGGATATCCAAAATGGGGAATAGGACTTGCTAGAGATTACAAACGTCATTAGGTTGACCAAGTTTCTCTTATTGTCGTAATCCTATCAGTAAATACATCTGATAGTCAAATTTTGCCTTTAAATCTAATATGGACATTAATGATATAATCATAAGGAAAGCCAAACTCGTCAATACTTCACAACAAAATCCACCATAATTAAAAATCGGTTATTTTGAGAGTTTTAATTTCAATAGCCTATTCTAAACGATTGATAGGGGACAACCTTATTGCTATCTAAGGTCCTCTTTTCTTTAAACACATTACTTAATGTTTCAACACACTGGCCTTTTGAAAAACAGCACCTTTAAACAGATTTGAACCTTAAACCGTGAGTAGCTCTGGATTGGATTGACAAACCTTAGTTTATGAGTCGAATGCTCAACCCAGTTGCTTACATGTTTATTATAAATGTTTGAAATAGTCACATCAAAATCAACCAAAAATAAACTAACGTAATGTTTCAATCAAGCATTGTTAAATTATTCCTACTTCTTTGTGCCTGGTTCACCATAAAATACCATGCCGATGTTGGCTGGTAAAGCACAAAGTCAAACAATGACATTGCGTACCATCTACGTGCGCAGTAAATGGTACGCAAGACACCAAGTCAGTATGGTTCAACTATGTATGCAAGTGCAGTTCCCACGTTGATATGGTGCAACAGGCGGTCGCTCCCAGTTATCAAAAGTGAGGGAAGGTCGATGGTCACGAGGTGTGCGGGGTCACCGTCAGTGGGGGGTCAGATAGTTCAGTTACTGTAACTTTCACCGCGATTGTTGAGCAACAGGTTGTACGCCGGTCAATGGGCGGTCGTTGCTTCCATCATTGACGGCTCTCAAGCGTAGCGGCATTCCTGGAATGATTCCAGCGGGCGTATAAAGCGTTATTATTTCCTAATCGTATTGCTAAATTCATGAAATTAGAGTTGTGGTGAGTGGTGGTTTGCCAAGATGCTAGAATCGGCTGTTTCTTAGCCAGAATCATAATGATAGCTACGCATGGCTACTCAAGATAGTGAAACGTTTAAAGTATATATCTCTGACCAATATATATATATATATATATATATCCCCCAACAGCTTAAGGGCTATGATTACTTAAACAGTTTAATCACAATGTTTGTGGCCTTTATTTTCGAAAAAGTACAGGGGTATATACACCGCAAAACAAAACAAAACAATGTGCTACAGAAAGGGTTAATAGGTTTAAGCACCCCTTACACAAATACTATTACAGACTCTACTTAATGATATAAAACAAACAGCACCCAATGGAGATAATCTTTCAAGTTTAGTATATTATACCAAACTACTATTTAAGCCTTGTATTTTCTCGAAGTAAATTGTTCTCTTGTTTCAAAATTTGCCTTTAGTTATATTGGAAAAGTGAAAAAAGTTATATGTTAAGATAGAAATGTACGCTATGGTATGTTAGTCTGTTTTATGTTTTACAAAAAGGATTATTTTTGCTAGAAAATTACTTAAACCGAGATGTCAACTAACCAAGATTCCTTAATATTTTGCCACAGATTCCCACACAATCCTAGTTTATTATTTCCAGTAATTTTTCTACCCCTATTGCTTAGTTGCCGTAGTCATATTTAGGTT
Organism: Allygus modestus; assembly: GCA_963675035.1. Taxonomy (NCBI): domain Eukaryota; kingdom Metazoa; phylum Arthropoda; class Insecta; order Hemiptera; family Cicadellidae; genus Allygus; species Allygus modestus. The sequence goes on along the minus strand of OY776114.1, from coordinate 108,321,264 downwards.
AAATGCTCCTTGCGTAAGACTAATCCAAGAAAATGTATCTTTAGAAGTTATTATATACATATAGGTGTACTATTTTTCTTCTTAGATTGCAAAAGTAATCTTTTGTTAATTACATTAAACAATGTAATGACTGTTAACATCTGTTCTCCTGTTGCAGGATACATCAGCCGGGGATGGAGCAGCGGAGGCGGTGGAGGGGGTTGGAGTGGGGGTGGCGGCGGCGGCGGAGGGTGGAAGCCCAGTGGGGGTAGTGGAGGTACAAAAGCTTATTATTTTTAGGAGATTGTTGTAATAAAGTTTGGGAACTATATAACAACTCTATATATTAATTCTACTGCGGTTGTGTTTATTTTTAGGTTAAAATACCCAACATTTTTGTAACAGAATTTAAAAACTATTTTTTTATAGATAATACTAGCGGTTCTCGGTGGAAACTGCTACGCCCAAGAACTGAATGGAAAAATATTCACTCATAATATTTACATTACAGATTGCTACCTACATAAATAGTCACGTGTTTACAATATTTTGAAATAGTCATCTGTGAAAATCAAAGCACATCTTTCCTCCACAAGAATGGTATGGTAACTTGTTTTCCAGTGGGGCATAGTCCTAAGGTCCTGGGACTTTGATTAGTGGATATAAACATTCTTTTGGTCAATTTGAATGACCATGGAAAGTTTCATCGCAATGGTTGAATGGTATTGGAGTAAATAAACATCAAACAAACAATCATACATCTATCTATCTATAATATTATAAGGAAGAGGTGGTGTCTGTGTGTCTGTGTGTCTGATGTTCTGATGTCTGATAAACGCAAAAATGACTGAACCAACTGGGCTGAAACTTTACACAAAGGTAGATCTTGCACTCATGCAACACATAGGCCTATTCACTTCCTTAAAATCCCCTCGGGCTACGCCCCGTAAACGTCCTGAGTTTCAATGTTTACATTTCAGGAGAAATTAAATATTTAGAAACTGTAATGTGAATAGCTGTGGATACTTACATTTGACAGATTAAAGAGCAGAAGCGAGAACAGCTGTTTCAAGCTAACTAAAATGCAAATTGGTATAAAACGGTTAAAGTAAAAACCTGTACGAAGAACGGCTACATCAGCTAGTTTTAACATTTTTAGATTCACAAGTTTGTTTTCCAGGAGATAAATTGTTGTTTTTGTCAGATATACTTCATCCTATCACAAATACACATATCTTCACTAGTTGTGAGCTGTGTAACATTGTATTTACTTCCATTGTTCTGTAATTAGGTGGAGGTGGTGGGTGGAAGAGTGGCGGCGGCGGAGGAGGAGGATGGAGCGGAGGTGGAGGCGGCGGCGGCTGGAAGAGCGGGGGTGGCGGTGGTGGAGGATACGGAGGCGGCAGTGGAGGCGGTAAACCGACCATCATCAAGATTATTTACCTGACCAGTGGAGGCGGTGGAGGCGGAGGTGGACACGGCGGCGGCGGCGGCGGTGGTGGTTATGGAGGAGGTGGCGGACACGGGGGCGGATGGAAGAGCGGTGGAGGCGGCGGATTGAGTTCTGGCGGAAGTAGTGGTGGATGGAGCTCTGGGGGTGGATCAAGCGGATGGCCGTCAGGGGGAGGAGGAGGAGGAGGTGAGAGATCTATTGTAGATGCATTATAGGTCATCCTTGTCCTCAAGCCATCTTTTCATGAGCACAAAAGAGGCATTTGATAAGCCTTCAGGGTACCATATTCCTAAAAGTCCTAAACTTTTAGAATTGCTTCTTAAAAGTGTTGTTCTTTCCTGCTGGAAGACAATTTACAAATGGAGGGAAGGGAAATCAACGATAGTAAGTTTTGTAAGTGTCAGAAAAACGGCTACAGATCGTTGTCTTTAATCAATGTTATTAAGGAAAGAACCTGTTAGCAAAGTGGTCTCAGGATGTTACACTGTCATTTATCCTTGCAGATGCTAGAGAGTTACTATTAATGTAGAGGGCCACCTCGAGACCTCAAAAGCAAAACATTATAAAGAGAAAAGGCGAAATAAATGTAGTTGCATCCCAATACAAAGATAACCTTTGTCTTATATGAGCAACATTACATTTCTACCTTGAAACTTGTCGAAGAGTCTTATAATTTGTTATAGATTTTATGATTTATTTGTAGAGGTCAATCCTTAGTGTAAGAATAAATTAACGATAGAATATTGAGTTTGAGTCCAGGGGAAAAATTAATGAGTTGCTACGTGACAATCCTAAAGTATAATTTACAAATCTAATCCTTAGGATAAAGCAAATGAAGAAGCTCACAAAATTGTTTGAACTATAATCCTAAAGCCAAAGGAAAAGTCCTAAAACAATAATTAACGTAATGTACCTTCTTGATCGTGAAGGTTTAAGTTCCTTAATTACAATATAGTCTTTCGAAAGATTGTACCGTTTAGTTGAAACATGTATAAGTAGTTTGTGGTAAATATAATATGTCAATATTTAGTTTATTTAATACTACCAATACGCATAAAATAAATAAACGGAAAAACTGAAAACAAGTTTTTAGCTCAAAACTAAAAAGCAAACCCTTACATTATTGCAATTAATTTTGATTATATATATATTTTAACCAACCCGAATTTGACGATAAAATAGTCATCATTTGCGAATCTGTAGTTTAAAGGCTACTTTATTACATAAACTTCAACCTATAATTGATCCAGACAGCTCGAGTTAGCACGATTTACATTCACACTAATGTTAGGAAAATAAAAACACTCTAGTTCAGATAAACATTTCTAAAGACCGCTTCCGTTTAGATCACCACAAATTGGAACATCTCTCTGTTGTTTGTAAGTCTTGTTTTATCTGCTGTCCTTTTCTGTGTCTTCATAGCATCAAGAGCCCCAATCATTTACATTAACTAAGTTATTAAAACAAAATCACTAAAGTGCTGCGTTCAAGTGCCCACAACAACTATGTAACCGGCTACCAGGTAAACGGTGACAGAGGTGGCACAGTTACGACACAGTCTCTCACAAAGCTGTTCTACCTATCTCTTGCTTTTGCTAGTCTACCTTGCTACATTCCAGCCCTTTTTTAGAGTTAAACTTTACTCGAAGATTTTTTAAACTAAATTAGTGAAACAGAGTAAGTAAACTTGTTTAAGCTTTGACAACCTTCCAGACTTCGAAGTTAAAGTAATCGTTTGGATGAAATCATACTTGCCCAAAATCATAATCAGATATGATTTGTTTCATTCAAAACAAATCGTTATATGAACCTTGTAAATTTTAAAACTAACGTTCAATACTGAATCGTGATTTTTTAAATGTTCTCAAGAAAACAAAAAACTGCACATTTACTTCAAATATTAGTTCAGTTTGTCAGAAATTCATCCACCGAGCAAGGACACCTTTCAAGCAGGATGGTTTTCACCCTTTAAGAAAAGTTCTTGAACTGGCTATGTTTTACAGTTGGCAGAGTGGTATAAAGTCATTGAGCAGATTAGTGGATGCTCTTTTCAAGCAGTGTCAATCTACGGAAAGAGTAAATCGTGTTATACTAGATCGTGATAGATCGTGTTGTAACGTGTTGTACGGATGTCTAGCAATTTTCTCTTCAAAGAGATTGAAGTTGCTTTCAAAGAAAGATAAACCTAAAAAAATATAAAAACTTGATAGAGTGAAGTTTAATATTTGGTATAAATGTATTTGTGTGTGGTTGGAATATAAAGTAACTAACGGATCACACAAATTGGCTGTCGGTTAGTGGAGTTCGATATGTCGCTATTATTGTTATAAATATTTAACATTTTCAATATTTAGAAAAAACTAACTTGATAACATTAAATTTACATTATATTTGCATAATCTATCAGCTTATTATTGATTCTAAATTTTAAATGAATAAATTTAATTTTTAATCCAACTTGTCTTATTTTAAATTGACTAAATGGCACATGGAATTTCGCTGATGAACTTGTATATTATTAAATACCCAATTAGTTGGTCCAAGTTTATTAACGTTATTTTTACTCTAACAGTTTTGAAAGTAGCAAAAATGGAATAAATAAATGCAAATTACAGTAAGAAGATGATCCAATCCCAAGTACAGTATTTAACAGTGTACTGAATTGAAGAGTATTTGAAATGTGTACTGTAATTAACATTAACTCGCGCTTACCTCATTAGGGAAACAATAGCACTCAAGTTCTCTTGTTCATTTCTGCGATGGCACATGTTCTTCATATTTTCAAGAGGATATTTCTTGAGTTACATAAACCAATTAATTAATTTTAAATACAAAATTTTTAAAGCTATTTAACTAATTGGATATAGAGTCATCGTTATTTTAGTAGAAGTGGTCTAAACCTCACCGTTTTTTTCAGGTCAGTTTTAGTGGATATTTATTTCGTTGATTGAAGAAATTCCAATATTTTAAAGCCCTTTTACGATGTATTGTAACATAAAATATACATTTCTTACAATTTTGTATTATATTTTTAAATATTTTATTTTTGTTTCAGGTGGTTGGTGGGACGACTAGACTCTAGACCCACGCGACTAGAGTACTATAGGACTAGAGGACTAGAGGACTATAGGACTAGAGGACCAGAGTAGCCCCTCAACCAAACATCAAGTTACCATCACTACTCTCACCTCATACACCAACCAAACATTCATGTACAGTGTAAAATAAATGTAAAGTTTTGTAAGTTTAAGTAGCTGTTTTGATTGTTCCGGATCCTTGGGAGAAAACTCCCTGATGAGAGGTTATTGATACTTTAAATAACTCAGTCAAGACGCTATGGAATTTGAGAAATTATTTTTCAATTAATATGTTGATAGTTTTCTCGTTTATTTTCTCTCTATGTGCTCAGGTAGGGACAATTTTGGAAATTTCTCAATACCCACTTAGGTAGTTGGGTATAAATTAAATTAAAGTGAAATAGCTGGTCTTAAATTATAAATGTATTTACAAGTTGGTAACTAACTCAAAATATTTGTATAGAGGATTAAGATATCAATTATAAGTTATATAAAATAAAAGTTTAAGATAATAGAATCTGAGAAAAAATTTGATTAGTTACAATTATCATCTACCAGTTTTAATTGCATAGATATTAATAAATCAACATAAATTGGTCCATATATGTGTATATAATTTGTCAATGACTATGAAAAATTAAAATATAATATTAAAAAAAGCTAGTAAAATAAAAAAAATTTTGATATAATTAATTAATGGAATATGTGAAAATAACTTCGCCAATGTATTTAAAGTCATGGAGTATATCGTTATCCTAGCAAATCAGAGTATCTCTGTAAGACGCCGACGCAACTAGGGCATATTTTAAGGCGAATATGAATGAATGATGATTGTAAAATGGGTGAGATGCCTTGTGTAGCCTTGTTACTGACTAAGACCGACTGGTTCTTTAGCCAGGATCATTAGTTAATATCTCAATGACCAGTCATAGCTGGATGATCCAGTATCGAACCTTCACAATGTGTCCTCAGGATTTTGCTCAGGATCGATATGGTGAACTTCAGATTATGAAGCAATTTGTTAAAACTTGTTTTGAATGCGTATGCTTAATGTACCATACATGGCTATTACAAACAAGTTACTTTTTTAAATATTTATGCATTATGAATGTGGTTATGATTTCAAGCAGAAATTATAGAAATTCATGTGTAAGGGTAATTCTACTTCTGGCCAGTCTCCAGTTGACGAACGCCCATAAACCCGTTCATTACCGCCAGTTATTTGCTCTCTTTCAATTTCAACTGCGGACGTGGCCGTGACGGTTTATAGCTTTTGCAGCGGCAAACAACCGACAAACCTGTTACACTGTTAAAAAAGAGTAGTATGTATTTATAAGTCTCCTCGTTTATTCTAGCTCTAAATACATTGACAGGATTTTTAATACCGTCAGTTTATTTAGCCAGGATCATTAATTAATAGCTCATTGGCCAATGCCAGCTGGACGACTTGCTTAGATTTTTAAACCTTATTTAAAATTGAAAACAGATACAATAATTATCAGAAACTGTAAGATAAAACAAGATGCAAAACTATATGTCTCCAAATCCCTTTAGGAAATTAAATTAATAAACCAGAAAATTCAAAATATAAAGCTTGTTATAAACGTGACAATTTGAAATAAACTACACACTAAGTGTGTTTGTTTTACGTTATATAAATACACAGATGCTTTATGTTTATTTTGACAAGCAAATGTTTCCAATTCTGACCTCGTTACCTGCAGTGCAATTTGTCTCGCTTGTTAAATGTCCATTTCAGCTCATGTCATGAAGCAACTTGTATATTTTGCTTTACATTTTTAATTGCAATATTATAGCAAATGTTGGTTGATTTTAAAATTAAACGAGAATTTTAAAAATATTCTCATTTGAGACAGGTAGTCTGATAGTCAAGCTATAGTATCAATTATAACGAGCTATAATTCGAGGCAAGCCAAACTCTGTGGGACAGAACCTAAATTGTCCAAATCTCAAATCGGCTATCAATAAGACAACAAATACTGCGGCGTCCCACAGGGATCAATATTCACTCCAATTATTTTACCTGTTTACGTCAACGACATCAGCTCATAGCAACAAACTGGGAGTCCGGAGACTCATGAAGTATGCCAATAACACGATTATTTGTCTCAGTGCAGACTGATAATTACATTTGGAACTTTAAAATTGTCGATATAAAAATATGTGTTCAGGAGTTTCGCAAAAGCAACCTAAACAAATTTTCCAAAAATTATTTTTTGTCCAGCGTGTACTTCTCACCTAGTAATATAAGCTTCCCGGTTAGCACTTTCTATAATGAAACCAGGTTAATTAAACAGAAAACATAGTCGGAATAAACCTTAAACCTCATGAGCCTAACAAAAGACGAAATCAAACTGTTATCAAAATGAATTACATTTTATCATTTTTGTCCGAATTCAAAATTGTAAAAGGGATTTAGAAAGTTGGTTGGAAACCGGTTAGCAACATTTCAGAATTTGATTGTATAATTATTGTAGAATTTGATTAGCAAATAGCTGGTGCATCCTAACAGTCTCGGGAAACGTGAATTTTGGCATACTTTAAACAATATGGTCTGTATCGGAACACTCTTAATATAATAGCGAACAATTAAATTGCCAGTTGAGGGCGTGGTTTGCCTGGCTATCAACATAGATCAGCCAATAGTATACGTGCTGCATTGCCAAAACTCCACACCACCTGATCGGAATAAAATTTGAGTGATATTTTTCCATGGCAAAATGGCAACCGTAACAGTAAACAACCATTATATTGGCTACAGCCCAACTGCCAAATTAACTGTCAGCTATAAAAAAATAACTCTGAGGAAGAATGGTGACCCATACCGAATTCCAAGATTGTCTACTTGCCTTAGGAAAAGTTAACAGTGCAAAAAATTAATAAAAATTAAATCGGTATTTTAAATTTTTTGCTATAATTTATAAGGTTTTAAAACCCCCTGAACAACAAAATAAATCGCCCAATTCCTTGAAGAAATAGTTTAGCATTTCAATTTTACTTAGGTTAGGCAATTTTAACTCCAAAATATAACTTTTTTATAATGCATAATACCAAATTATTTATAAGTTACAAGCCATACCAAGAAACAATCAGCTTTTTCTTTCATGATCAACAGGTTTCCTCAGTGAAGTCATAAAAAACTGTTCTCTCCTCGTGAAATAGCTACGTAACAAGATCTTCTGTGTTTGTCTTCAATTTATTGGAGAGGGTTGTGTTTCAAATCTAGAAAGAAGGTATATTGAAGGTTGAAAGTTAAATCACAAATAAAATATCTAATAAAGGTTCTAAATCTATAGGATAGTAGTTAAAATGTGAAAAAGCTACATAAAACTTAATTATATTATTCCAATATAAAATTTCGTAAGGAGGAAATGGTAAATCTGTGTCTATGCGAGGGTTCTGAAGCACTCGTGCGACCTAGAGACTGAAACTTTGTACGTTCACAGGAAAATAGATAGAGAAGAACGTAAGGAGCCTGAAATTTTATTTTTTCTTTATTCCTCCTTAAGAAATCTCCTTAAAACTTTCAAATTAACTAATAATCAGCCGTAATTTTGTATAATATGCTTAGAATTCGTAAATAAAATAAAGTGTGGAATGTAAACATTAGTGTTAATCTATACCTATAAAAGCCCTTGCTCACTGACTTACTCACTCATCACGAATTATCCTACTTCCCTTTTACCTACAGAGTTGAAGATGTGTACACTAATTCTTTAGACATAAAATAGACAAACTAAATGGTTTTCGTCCTGATCTATCCTTAGGGCTCTGCCAGAGACCCCGTCAAGGTTTCCATGTATTCCTTATGGACATTCATTTTTGTATGAGCTGATGAAAATACATACAGCTGATCTTGATTCGCAGTAGGTCCACGGGATAACCACAGAATGCAGCACACACAACTGTCATAGTTTTTATGAATTATTTGCGGGGCGAAGCCTGCGAGTAAGAGCTAGTATGTACTAAGACTTAAACATGGTTATAGCCATCACTATGAATAAAATTACTGTTACTAATGTTTTTGTTTAGTTAGGTACTGAAACTTAAAGCATGGTTCAAATACATTTAGTAAAAAACTTTAATGCAGAACGTTAAATAAATGCTGAATACTGAATACTGACACTTCATTGGTCATATATTGGGGTCAGTTTAAGTATATTCAATTTTCAGGAAGCAGTTGACAGGTGTTAAGACATGTATAATTACAATTGTATTTATAAAGAACAATGCGACTGACCCACTTTTGTTATTTGCGTTCCTTTAGTTTATGAGTCAAGGATCAGTTAACATTTAACATTTGTTTAGGAGTGTTAAGCAATTAAATTTGTCTTATTTTCATGTCCCTTCAATGGGATAATTCAGAGAGTGAACTAAGTTACCGAAAATGGTTCGAAGACAGTCCAACTTGTTGTACACAACATTTTCTGTGGTCAAAAGCATCACTAATATTCTTATAATCAGGATTTGGGTTGACGATTGTAGCTTAAAACATACAAGATTTACTGAAATATAAGGTTATTTTTAATTTCTATTAGTTGGAACAAACATTTATACAAAAGACTATCAAAATGGAGCTGTAAAGTTTGGTGACGTATGAACTGTAATTGGCAATCAACATTTAACAAGGGAGTCCATTGGCTGTCCGGCGCGGCGGTATTGGTTCCAGGTAGTAGTAAACATGTCGGTGAAAAAGTTTTAAATGACCTTCGCATCCCGTGGAACACTTACTAATTGGAGCTGAATTTGTAATTGTCCAATTTTAATGATGATGTATAATTGATCAAATATATACAAATAAGAAGGGTTTTATCACTGAATAACTTTGAATATTGAAATTTTGAGTTATTTCAAAGTTGTATACATCAGAGAAGCTGAAATTGGTATTTAAAAATTTCCAGTCTGTCTGAATAATATTTTAGTTAAGGTTTGCGTATCACGGAAAAACAGCTTTTCCGAATAAGAAAAAAAAAGTTTTTTACAGTGTTCTATGAAGGTGTGAGAAATATTTTGGCTGTTTAAAATGATTGTAAGTCCCACAGTCGGTCAGAGCTCGAATGTTATTACTATGCACATGGATTTATGGTAATCACTATGCTGATAGTAGGTACAATGTAAACGGACTACATAACTGGCTTTACAAATTGGAAGATTCCCTTGCAAAGAGGGTTACCAGCTAGTTTACTTATAAAACTAGAAATATTTGTATTAAATATTACTTGTAAGAAGTTAGATATGGGCTTTAGGTGAGATATGTGAACAACAAATGTTATTAAATTTGTCATATTTTATTGAGCATTAGAGTATACTTAAAGTATGTTTAACAGAACTCAGACGTACTTGTACTTTTATTTGCCACTCCGAACAAGAGAACATTTTTGAAAAATTTCAGTTTAGAAGACCAATTCAAGACCGTAACAGTCCTTAATACATTTTATTTTTGTAAAACCATAGTGAAACTATTATTTATATGTATTTAGTTATATTAGACGCTCTTTTCTTGTATAAAATGATGCAACAAATAACTATACGAATACTGAACCAATTGTATAATTATTTCCAATAATACAGTTGTTAATAATAGTACTAATAACAACTGTATCTGTATGATGCAATTACCGTATAAAATTACAATCATTCAAACAAAATAAATATAAACTCTTACAAATACAATAGTAAGAACTATTACTATTGTATTCAGGTCAGGTTCAGGTTAACTCTTATAATTTTTGGAACTTCAACCAAAATCTGCAATTCTTCAAGATCTAAAGAGAACAAATGATGACCTGAACTTGAAAAGCAATTTGAAACACCTTGAACGCTTTTCTGACTGCTTTATAATTAAATTATAAATCTGTAAAAAGTTGAATAGTTAAAAATTTGCATTTAACAATTTAAATAAGGTAATAATGTTTTAATATAATTTTGAGGTACGAGAAATAAATGACTTAATGTTATAAATTTATATGTATCAATGTTTTTATGTATGCATGCGTGGATGAATGCAAGTTTAGATTTCATGCAAGACCTATTGAACTGATTAAGGTACAATTTTGCATGAACATAGCTTTCATATCACATTAAAATATAGACGTGAAAATGTCTTCATCCAACCTTAGGGCTCCACCTCACGGCCCCTGTAAGTTCCAATGCAAATCTTATGGGAGGATATTTTTTATAACATTACCTGCTGTAGTAAAGATGATTGACAGTTACAGCAAAGGAAGTCATATGGTAAAATGTAATCAACGATCAGGTTTATATTGAAGTTTCGCGAGCGAAGCCACGGGTAACAAATAGGCTAGTAATCAATACAAGTGGAAAGGTGATATTTTCATATAACAGTTATATTTGTTTACATCTGTGTATGAGGTATACGTTATTATAACACTACTCAAATAATATTTACACTGCCGCAACTGTTTTTAATTTTAAATTTTTAGGAATCGCAATCATTTCAAACTGCAAGCAAACCCCTTTTAGCGAATGTTTGTTTTTGTTTCGGTCATGCAAACGACGACGCGGTGAACATTTAATGTTTTAAGTGCTCTGCTTCAACGCTGACACGCGTTAAAAAAATCTCTTTGAAAAACTAAAACTCGTTTAAAAACAAATGTTTCTATCAACTGTTCAAATGGATGTTTTCAGAAATGTTTAAGCAAAAAGATTATTTAATTTTTAATATTTAAACTGTTTGACCAGTAATGTGATATGGTCCTGGTCAAACAGTTTAAATTTCATTAAAGTGCTAATGCGCCAAATATACTGAATGTTGAATGTCCATGAGTTATATTTGTATTGTTATTTACAACTATTATTTTTCCCCTTTACTGATATACTACAGATAGTTAATGAGTTCTGATATATATTTCAATATTGTTGCCTGAGGATAAGAATAAAATATAAGTAGGACTAAAGATTTAAGAGAATTCAAAGTCACTATTCATCCTGGCACAATTGATTGCAAATCATTTTCGCATTTTATATTTTGTACTAGCGAAAGGGTTGGCAGCTTATTCTTGCCATGCTTTCCCCGTCAATTTACAAATCTAGGCATCTCGCTAGCCTAACGGTTAGCATCTTGGACTTTGGTTCAAGGGGTCACGGCTCAAATCCCAGGGTGTCTATACAAAAATGAGGTGTTTAGACTACTTTCCCTAAAAGGGTTTGTATTCTCGTAACAAAAATTCCTTTGGCGTTGAAATCAAAATAATACAAAATCTGTGCGTATAACGTATGTTTCTACACATAGCGGTGAGCCGTTACAGTACGAGGTTTTCAACACTTATGAATTTACTTGCCAGGACTGGGATTTGAACCCACGACAGGGCCGCTGCAATAGGTTTAGTATATATCACCTGGACCATCACGCCAACGGCTCACGTACAATTTGCTGTCTAACTTATGTTTACTTATTTTCTTCACTTATTGTTTCTAGGTTTGATGTGCAATGATTAATTCCACACAGATTTACATACTTAATTCCTTATAACATGGATGAAGCAAGAAGAATAAGACTCAACTTTATAAAATTAATTTGTATAATACGATTAATACTAGCCAGTACGTAGACGAATAGGCACAATTGTTCATCATTATTAATAATTTATAATTCCGTGAGAAGAGAAGAACATACATCGGATAGTTTTTCAAGTAAGTTAAACACCGGTTTATAAATTACTTGTAAATGCACAGTGTTTAGTTGCTATAAACCAACTTCATTTATTGAACCGTATAAACTCGTGTGAGCGGGAACGTACCTTGGAGCCGTTGGACTCGTACAACTTTACTGCCGAACATAAAACATGTTTCATTGCCCACCGTTAATGGCCAGCTAAGGCGTCAAAATGAACCTTAAATCTTACAGAATGTAGGTTTCATTAACAAAACTTATAAAAGTTATTAAATAATTTGTTCTTGTTTTTATTTGATGCTGCTTAAAATAAATTAAACTAGTATTAAACATTAATCAGCGAATAGCTATATGGTCTATGAACTGTGTAAGTTACCTGTTGACTTTTATAGAAAGCTATACCATTAATTTATGTTTAGTCATGTTCGTCATTGCTTATGTATTTATTGTAAATATATCAGATCCTTGTTAATTATATTTAAAATCTATAGGAGTGTAGGGGTGAAAGATTATTAATTGATGATGTGTATAAAGCTATTTCACTTAGTAGTTATTGGACTAGTGTTGTATATTATGATTTTGTATATTATTGTATTTGTATTCTGTAATGGTACGGCCTAGTATAGAGGGATAGGACGCGTAAAGTAGCCCTGGAGGTCTCTGGTTTGTTTTCCGCCCACCACCAATGACGTAGCCATGCGATAATGCCCCAACTCTGTAGTTCGGAATTCACATTGAGCTGAACATCCCTCTATTTAAAAATAAATGGATGGTTCTTCTAAAAGAGGACAACTTTCTCTTGATAAAACAATCCTCCAATCAATACCTTTCAAAATGTTTTTTTCGACCATAGGATTTGTCTTCATTTATGTTAAAGGTTTATGTTATGAGATACAAAATGGTTAACCCCAGAAATAGTTCAACTGTATTAAAGATAATCTGTGCTGGATACACGTTTCGTTGCAAGTACGACATTATCAACGCATTTAATCTTCAAGACATTAAATTAAGAATGACACAACACAAAAGTTAAGCAACTCAAACTTCGGTTGGCATGGAAACGTCTAGTTCAAGCCGCGCATAAGCAGTTTCAAACAAAAAGGTGAAAGAAGTCATAAGTGTTCACAGACAACTTAAATATAACTATGAAATGATGTTGTTATACATTTTTTAATTGTTGCTTTAGGGTGTATAACTATAACTAGTGATCTCTGTTACTAGTTGATGTTATATTTGTATTTATTGTTGTTAATATAATTAAGTCATTATTATGTTATCACTACACAGGTTCAGTTATTTAATTATTATTTATACAATCTGAGATATATTGTATTGCTGTGTACTTATTTTTCCTTTGGTTACGTATTGCATTTCTTTTCTCTTATGTTTATGTAATCAAGGGGGTTTCCAAAATAAAATAATTAAATAAGCAAGGTCTTTTTCATAAAAACAAAAAGTGGAAAATAGAGGTTGGACATCATTAGCAAATGAACCTCCTCCATCAACGGCGAAGAAGAACGAAAAAACAACAAAAAAACAACCACATCGAATTACTAAACTCTTCAAACGACACAATATGAAATAAACTACCAATTACAAATATTGTTGCTGTTCCATATTACAGAAAAACGAACAATAGAGTTCGTTTATCTGTATTAATATCAATTGGAAGTGCAACTGTTTATTTTTACCTGCAAATGTATCCAATTACGTCGTCGATAATCTATGTCGCAGTACGCCTCTCTTGTTCATTGTCAATAGGCCTATCCAATTTTAGCAATAGCCTATTTTAGCTCATTGATAGCAGCAAAGTAAATTATTTACATTATATTTTTTTAACTGTATTATTATAGTGAATGATTATGTTTACAGAAGTAAACAATGAATTTTGAGTTGTTTGGAGTAGTTTGTTGTCCTTTTGGCTATCCAGTGTGACCAGCACCCCTTTCGTCTCAGGACCTCATTGTTTTTATAGGAGGTGTTTTATTAAAATCCTAGACCCCCGGGTGTACCGATCTCACCCCTTGGACTCGAGCCAGCTCTTGCAGGGAGGAATGGATCATCCTTGCCTGTCCGAATTCTGATTAAACTTGGGGGTTAGAAAATGGAGGGAAGAGCGCTTACCTGACAAACTCCTGAAGCCTTTCAGGGTACGGTGGTGTGGCCAGAACTTGGGACGTATCCTCAAACGGATATGGAGGCCAGAAGGTGCTATCTTGACCGGCTCCAGAGGATCTTGGGTCACCCCGCTCTGACTCCAGTGTTGTATAAGTTGATTAGTAATTCTCTCTCCCTCTTTAGGCAATTTTGAATCCCTGTGTCACCTTTCCGATCATTTCCTTCAGGTGGCTGCACAATATCTCAAAGGGAGACGCACAGATTAATGTCTGTTCCTTATAATATTTTAATCTAACATTTTACACCTTTAAGGTCTAATTTTAGGAGATGTTCATATTTTAGAAGGATTTCATGTTTTATATTTTTTTTATATTTTTCATATTTTAGTGACAATTTATTGTCTGGAACATATTTTTAAAACTACATCACCGATACCTTTTGGACTGCATCAGTTATAGTGATGCCTGATTCATGGTAATAGCAACATCTATAACATATATAGTCTGGTGTGTCAGTAATGAGGGAAGATTGTAGAAAACAGACTGACTACTTATCAGATTTATTCATATTGCTGCAGTTATGTTGGTTTGGTAAAGTTTATTAAGCCCCCTGAAAGTTAAAGATTGTTAACTGAAGGTAGACAAAGTTACATGTTGTTATTGTTGGATGAAACAACTTAAACATTACTTCTAGGAAGGACAAGTTTAAACTTCCTACTTTAAACTAAACGTTCTATATCATTGCTTATATAATTGTATGGTATATCCAAGGAAGAACAATAGCTCCTTAGTGGGGTCATGTATGGTATTGCTGGGAGATCTCTTTGTCCTTAGGATATATTTAGATTTATCACAAAATAAATATTGATAAAATAAAAATAAATCTGGAAGGAAACCTTTTAATACGACAGTACAACCAAAAAGATCTAATACATGCTAAAAAATTATGGAAAACAAAAATAATCAATTTAACAATTAATTTTCTTTCGTAAATAGCAATAACTGATCATTTAAGAAAAGAGAAACAGGTTCTACTTTAGCGCGAGAATATCAGTTTTACTAATAGTACCTAAGTAAATTCAAACTACTTTGTATACAATTACTACACTTAAAATGTATTATATTTGGGGTCCGTTTGATTTAGGTTAAGTTCGGTTCGGTAATTTAGGTTATTTAACATAAATTTAATCTATCCTTCTTTAAAAACTGTTTGGAACATATTAAGGGACCGTTTGGATTTTAAAATAAGTAATGAATCTTGGTATAAAAAGGATGGCTTAAAACATGTCAGTCTTTAATCAAAATTATAAGAATCTTACCATGTTTAAAACAAAACTTAAAAGGTTTTTAATCATTGACATGACCAAACATATGTTTATTTAGGGTTGAAACAAACTATTTGTTATTACTGTTTTGATAGTTCATTGTTCGAGAACAACTACAACCGAATGTCTTCTTTCAAGACCAACAGGTTTGCCCTGTGGAGCCATAAACAACTGTTTCACTGCCTCGTGTAAGGGCTACGTTATAACATCTTCTGTTTTTTTTATTCTTCAGTTTATAGGAAAGTGTTGAGTTTTTATACTGCCCGATATCCATTTTTTGTTATACCTATAAAATAATATATAATTTTTGTTGTTATAAATGGAGTTCTTATACAAACCATGTTCCTATAAATGCATGTATGAATTCTAATTGCTTAGGTCATACGATGAGAGAAGATATAAGGACAAAAATATATGAAAACTAATGTTTTTGGACAGGTGTAAACTTTAATTGTCAATTCCCACTAAACAAGGGTGTATATTGGCTGCTCAACGATGCGTCATTGGTACCAGGTAGTGGTAATAGGCAGCAAAAAATGGTTTAACTAATTGTTGTACCACGCGGAACTCCCAAATTGTAACTGAGTAGAAACAGACCAATTTAAATGCAAAATATACTGCTAAACATACTTTACTGTACTGTAGAATACCCAGAACGTTAGTAATGTACCTCACGAAATTATCAGTAATATATAGTCCGAAAACTTAGTTGTACGAACCAATAAAAAAAACGCATGAAGCATCTTTTTGAACTTTTTTCTTGAGAATGGGTGCATACATAAGTATTGTTAAACGGAAAATGGTACATTTTAATATATATTTTTAAATGGTGTAACCTTTTTCAAAGGCTGTGAATATAAGTATACAAGTACTCAAAAAGTTCATTACAGCAAATTATAAATAATTTATTTAGTAGCATGATACGTATTGTTAAAACTAAACAGGATAAATCAAATACTTCTTACAACACTAAAAAGTATATTTACACTTATACCGCACTTACATACAATACGGTAAAATATACACAAAATATGGTATAAGGCGATCGATATCAACCAGTTACACCGGTCATCAGCAGGTCAGGTCATTCTCTGATTAGGCCTGATGATGACCGGTGTAACTGGTTGAAATCGATCGCCTTGCACCATCTTTTGTGTATATTTTACCGTCTTGTATGTAACTACAGTATAAGTGTAAATATACTTTTTAGTGTTGTAAGACATATTTTATTCATCCTGTTTGACAAATTATAGAAAATAATTTCAAAAATGGTTACTTTAAAGGACTATTTCTATAAAAAAAATTGTTAAGTTGAAGTGACTTTCTTTTAAGAAGCTTTCATTCATCTTTACCATCATGATCTAGTAAACACACTTAATAATAATCACAAATATTGTAAAAGAGTATGGTCACTATTACTGCTATATGATTAAAATGTCATGAATTAAATAATGACGTAACAATTTATGAATAGAAATTGTCTTAACTAGCTTTTCCAACAGCTTTGCTTGTTCACCTGATTCCAGATTTGTAGCCAAATGAAATTACACAGCTGATCAAATTACAAAGCTGATCAAATTACACCGCTGATCAAAATATACAGCTGATCAAACCACACAGCTGATCAAATTACACAGCTGATTAAATTACACAGCTGATAAAATCACACAGTTGATCAAATTACACAGCTGATCAAATTACACAGGTAATAAAATTACGCAGCTGATTAAATTGCACAGCTTATCAAATTCCATTATTTTAAAAACAGTTTTAATTTAA
This sequence comes from Allygus modestus, assembly GCA_963675035.1. Taxonomy (NCBI): domain Eukaryota; kingdom Metazoa; phylum Arthropoda; class Insecta; order Hemiptera; family Cicadellidae; genus Allygus; species Allygus modestus. Next base: position 108,303,880 of record OY776114.1, on the reverse strand, counting down.
CACTTTTATTTGAATATCATAGTCTTAGGAGAGGGTTCAAATTATTTCCTGCAACTTTCTTACCGACAACTTCCTTTAAAGTTCATAAAAGTTGGAATTATGGGGTTCTTAAAAGTTCCTGCTACAGTTTGGCTTTATATTTATAGATATAATCGAAATAAAATATTTTATTTTTATGCTTTTGATGTCTTAACCATTTACAAACTTAGTACAGCTCGGTTCACGGTGCTTGGCACCTGGGAAAGGCGAGAAACTACTGAAATTTCTCGTAAATAAAAGTAGACATTAACAAAAACAACCAAGACAAATATTTTAAAATTAAATAAGTGATTTTGTCTTTCTGTTGACAAAAGCAGACTGTAGCACTAACGATACTAAGCCAAATAGAGGCGAAAAATCATTCCAGAGCATACGCTAACCAGATGCCAAGCACTGTGACCCGAACTGTAAGCCGTAATCTGCAATTTGTAGTTAAAATCAAAAGTGAACAAACAATCAACCGACTTTATAAACGTCTAAATATTTTAAGCTTATGCGGTTGTGCGGTTTGTAGCTGCTTTACAACTTGTTTGAAGGTTTCTCACTTTATACAATAAATCAGTCTCAACTATATCTATGGTACTTAAACTAATATTTTTAAGGTTTAACAATAGATGTCACCGTTAAATTTTAAATATGTATAGCAAATTAATAGTGACAAATAGTTTTAAATAACACATTTGTTTGCGCTTATTTTGAATTTACAAGTCTATAAACTTGTCTGGTTAAATTTACTGTGTGAAAAACGTAAATGCACACTATACTGTACTTCATTTTTAGAGGTTTCCTGTTTCAAAATTGGAAGGAAAGCAAATTATTTTAAATGTTACCACCGCTTTGGGGAATGTGGGTTTGTGTTGTACTTCAAACAGATGTACGTTTGACATTTAATGTATGCAGACCTGTGTTCCATTATTAGTTAAAGTCCACTAATAAATGTCTGTGATCAACAAAAAAATCATTGTTAATGAACTGTTCAAATACACTGTGTTCAACATGTATTTGTACAAATTCCATCCTCATAAAGAAGTCGTTTTAAATTAATACTTCTTTTTTCATGATAGACAAAAATCACGTTTATTCTGTACGCAATATATGGATTTATTATCAGAATAACCACTTTAAACATAAAAATAAGTTTAAGACTTTTTGGATGAAAGTTTTAAAGTTTTAATTTTGCATACAGCTATTCGCTTTTTACTTTACTGTACAACACACTACAGATAACGAACGAGTCTCCACAAATAATGCAACATCCGATATACTGTTGAGTGTGGATGGGAAGTAATTATCATATGTCCAGACTTCGACACTTGTGCACTTAGTAGCATTGCTCTGCATTCTGGGACCAATGGTCAACGCCAAAACATAATGACTAATCTATATTTTATGTGAATTTCTTAAATTTACTAAAGCTTAGTAAATTAAAAAAGTAAATTAATTTTAGATGGCAAGGATTTATTTTACAGAGATTACTTTTCCCAATTGTTATCAGATAGTTAAAGAAGAAAAACAATAGAAAATTACACTTCAATCCTAACCTAATATTTATTTTGAAAGTAAAGGTGTTTATGTATTTTTCACATTACTAACAAAAAATACGCTGTCTTATTGCTCTCCGAAAAATGTCTGTAATGCTTTAAAATGTTTCTACTGCTATATCTTACAATGGTGAGAAAAAACATGTAAAATATAGAGGCAAGTAATATATATAACTTCAATACCAGGGTTTATAAATTACTTGTAAATGCCCAGTGTTAAGTTGCCATAAACCAACTTCATTTATTGAACCGTATAAACTCGTGAGCGGGAACGTACCTTGGAGCCGATGGACTCGAACAACTTTACTGCCGAACATAAAACATGTTTCATTGCCCACCGTTAATGGCCAGCTAAGGCGTCAAATGAGCCTTAACACTACCAAATCAAGGATTCGATTCTATACAGAGTAAAATTTATTAAACATCTTCATGTTATTTGAATCAAATTTATGTTTGGTGATGTTGAGTTTATGTTATATAAGGAATTATTGGGGACATTTCCTATCACTAATTATTAAAAACAATGTTTCATGACGTTTCGAGATCTAGAATCTGATCCCGCCTTTAGGTCGAAAGAGTACATAGAACATAAAAAATTAGTAGCAAATTCCAGGCAAAGCTGGGGGAAAATCATAGAAATCCTAAAAAGGAGAACTGTAACAGCAGTAAAAATTAAAATAGCTTCTGACGGGTTAAAATTTATATCCCGAAACTCTGTTTTTACTTATCAGTGATACAAGATTTCCGCAAAGATTTTCTTAATACCATTTTCCTGTTGTTTTCCTCTCATGAGTACAATGATAAAACAGTTTGAATTAACATATTGAAAACATATATGATATTTTGTAATTAATTACATTTTGAAACTATTTAATCAATGAATTTAATTATGTTAAAACCAGTAAAAATTGCTATCATTAAACCAATAACATGTTACGTTATATTAAGAAATACGTTTGAATTAGTTTTTTGAAATTATATTAGACCCTGACATGAGGTAGCATGCATGCAGAGGTAAAAGGTTTTCTGTATTCTATACAGAATACTTTTCTGCTACACATTTTAACTCTTATTTTAAATCGTATAAGAGTTCTCAACTTGTCAATTATACTTGTTTGACTCCGCCTATAATAGCTACAGATAAAATTATTTTCTGACGAACGTCCAACTAAGGCCACAAACGCGATAATCGCACAAAAAGTAAAAAAAAAAAACAGTTTTGAAGTGAGAAGCTATACGCTATCAAAAGAAGCGGTTGTACACAAGGCCCGGTCTCTCTTTTAAGAAATACATTAAGTTTCACTAACTGTGGTTTCATTGAACTCAGTGATGCAGTAAACTTTGTTTAGTAATCGAGAATTCATGGGGGAATTAAAATTTAAAAATTCTCATAGATAATTTGAACATTCTGAAACAAGATTTAGTTTAGATTAATGGTACAAACAAAATAGTTTTACATAGAAATTGTAACATATCGCTTGATAATGAAGTGTAAGCATGCAATGATGATTTGTATAAAATACCTGAATAAGAATTAATATGGTTGATTAGACAAATTTAAATACAAACCAACACCAACAACAGAGACCACGAAACATAATTAGTCCAACTTAACAGAAAACTTTGGAATTTTATTTAGAATACATATAAAAAGGAAGGTTTTGGTAAGTATTTAAATTTATCATTGTGTGCCCTATATGACTGGATACTTACTAGATTTGAATCGTACTATACATTTGTTGATTCGCGGTTCACTTTATTAATTAGTCGTTAAAAGTTAGTCTGATTAAGAAAAGTAATGAAAAATAAATTAAATTACTACGTACTATACAACTTCTGATAAATAGATTGTATGAAGGATATTGACCTCATCAGATAATTGCATTTATCATCAGGAATTCAATTTCTATACTTTTAACTGTCCCCAGTAAAAAAACAAACTGCCCATAAACCCGTTCATTACCGCCAGTTATTTGCTCTCTTTCAATTTCAACTGCGGACGTGGCTGTGACGGTTTATAGCTTTTGCAGCGGCGAATGGCCGACAAACTTGTTACACTGTTAAAAAAACTTTATTTCTTTATAAGTCTATTTATCTCTGCACTATTTACCATGTATTTAATTTGTTGTTTAGCTGAGTCTGTTATGAATTTGTATTGTTTTTATCACAAACAGAACAAGCACGCTCAATCCTAATCACTGAATATAGTTCATTAAAGATTAATTTACTTTATAAAGTAACATGACATTTGCGTTTAAAAAATATTCATGCCAAGTGGTGAAAAAATCAATCGACGCAAGTATTTTCGTAGGAAAAAATGGATTTGATCTACAACATAGTAACTCAACTATATATTCTCTTTATTTTTTTATTTATTTGGAATTTACCTATCGCTTCTAGCGTTTAAAACTACACTACGTTTCGGGAGGTAAGGAAACTCCTCCCGTTATCAAGTGAACCCTACTTATATCTAAATATAAAGTTATTACACCGAACTAACCTACAATTTGTTTTTGATTTTCTTATCATTTTCTTTTACATGTTAATTTATACAAACACAAAAATAACAAATATATACAAAAGTTAAAATACAATACACTAACACAACATAACAACATATATACACGAACAAATGGAAAACTGACAATAACATCGTTGTGCACTCGACTATTGGCTAGCGGTAGTGGAGGGGGAGAGCCGTTACCCCCACCTACCGCCAGGGGTACGTGACGACACAGCTGTGGCTACCCACCCGTCTGTGTCGACGGGAACATGACACGGAAACCAAAAATTGCACGATTCCTCCTAGAATGCTACACGGGCACCAGTACGATATTCTCATAGAGATTACCGCATGCCTCCAAGGTGAGCATTGGGAACTAGTCATGCAATCAGGCTAGTTTCCTCCAAGGGCGATCACGGACGCATGTGTCGTAGCCGCGTTGGATGGACTCGTCAGGTATATATATTCAGAAGAGGTTTCTCTCTTCTGGTAGACGTGTAGTTTCGATAAAATTTAAAATTTGTAATTAACTTGTAAAAATGTTTATGTTTAAGGAAATTGTAAAAAAAATGTTTTCTACTGATTTACTGTCGCATGCAGAATTTTAAACAGCCGTTCAGCAAGATCAGTGCTGGATCAGTTTAATCTAACTGCTCCAATCAGCTGTGTCGACATCGGAATCCGTTTGATGTGATCAGCTGACGCAGACAAAGGCTTAACAATGAATCGATTCTCACTGGTCAACAAAGGCTTGACACCGAAGATTAATAATCGATTAACTAAAAGATCGTAATTAATTGTCTGTTATTGACGGACAATCATTTGGACTTTATGAATTCCGCGAAGGCTGGATTTTCCTCGTTCAATAGCTAGGAAAATGTAATGTGAGATATCTTTTTTTTATAAAAAAAGTAATGAGAAAATTACATTACATTACTTTACGTATTAGTAATTAATATTCAGCATTCTTTACTAAGCATTAGTGCATTATATATATTCAAAGTCATCTATTTTTGTACAGAAATCAAAATTACAATTATTCAATTAAAAATATCCCTTTTTATTACAATCGAGTATTACCATTTATAAGGTGAACACTTTTCGCCTACGCTGAGATGAGGTTATAGTTTGTTAAGATTGTTACGATATCGAACAATTTTATCAACCGATTGTTTGTTTGTTCTATCGAATGAATTCATAATCGTTGCTCACTGCCTGATGAATTGTAACTTTCTGGTTAATCGGCAGGCTTCGGTAGCCCAGTGGATACGACGTCAGATCGACGAAGTTTACTTTAACTTGTTCGGGGTTAAATCTCTCTTTTGTCGTTTAATTTTGTTAGGTCTAACATTTCTATTTCATTTTACTTTTGTTATTTATACTAATCCCTTTATTTGTAATTATGTTGCACGACAAACAACCACTATACAGCCCACTGCGGAGTCAGGTTACGTTATGTTACTATAATTTTGTCGTGAACTGCAACCTAGTTGTTTGTTATTTTGTTCAAGCAAATCCATTTGTAGATCCAATTTAACATTGTATCCACAACTTTTGATTTAACTTTTATCTACTTGGCTTTGAATCGAATCACCATTTATGCTTTTCCACCACAAAACAACAATCGTAATCGAAAGTTCATAAACGCAAAAAAGCAACCGGTTGGTTAAATTTTTCGACATCGAAACGATAACCTCAACTCAGCTTAGGCGAAAAAGTGCTCATCCATTTATAAAGTCTAGTGCTCTATACCTTGGTAAATACAATCTCCTTATTTATTAGGAGCTTCGAAAGGCTTTTGAACATGACAACTGCAGAGGAAAAACTTAAATTTTTTCAAAGAAGAAGTTGAATTTGAAGGATTACTTATTGTGCGTCTTGATTTACGTTTTGGCTTGCATGTCTCTTTACAGGAGAGAACCCTCAAAGGTACTAAACCTTTGACGAAGGAAATACAGTTTCTCCAGTACGAGAATTATAGGGAAAGTCAATATATTACTAGCATTAAAGACATCAATAAATGGACGAAGTTTAGGAATTGTAAAGATTACTAGAAGGGTTTTTTACCCAGCTTAAATATAACCTTTACTGTATTAATTTCAATAAATCAGATTGCTACTGTATATGACCTGTTACATGTATTACATGTGATTTCTTAATAAGCAGGACAAGGTAAATGTGCTGAAACTAAAACAATGATGTGAAAGATAACTTGACTTAGCTCAATCTAGTTAAACCGGACTGTATTTCACTGTTGGCTATAATTCGCTGTTGAAAAAGTTAATAATTAAGGTATTGAGTTTTTGCGGAGTTTAAATCTGTATAAGGTTTAGCTAAGACAGTGACAATATATTAAGCGTTAGTAAAGCTTTGGCGGAAGAGTTTTGATGCGGGGATTAGTTTGTACCTAGTGATTTACGTTTAAGTATTTTTTTTAAAGTTTCGTTAAGTCTTATGTTATAAAAAAAATTGTTACTAAAAAACCTTTTTGTAAAAAAATCCAAAAGTATTTGCTGACCACTCAAAAGTTAGCAAAATACCTAAAAAATCCAAAACATTTCAAATAAAGTTTTTTTTTCTCCTGATTGCATAGGTTTTAGATAATTAAATACCCCCGTAGCAGCAAACCTGCATACTCAGCGAATTTACAATGCATATTAATTTATCTTAATACACCATAAAGCAACATACCAAGTTTCATCAATATACATTCATAAATAAACGATTTATGACATTTTAATTATTCTCCATAAGAATAACATGGCGGATGAGTATGCAGGTTTGCTGAAATAAGGAACACTAAAAATGGGCTTTTATACAAATATCAATATAACTCAACTAGGTAAAGCCACATACCAAGTTCTATTAATTTATGTTCATAATTAAAGGAGATAACACGTTAATTATTATCCATAAGAATAACATGGAGCTGAGTATGCAGGTTTGCTGCTACGGGGACTATCGGCCAAAAATGGGTATTTGTGCGAATATCAATATTCCACAATGAAATGAGGCAATATACCAAGTTTCGTCAGGATAAGTTGATAAATAAGCGAGATATACAATTTTTTCTTATCCTCCATAAGAATAACATTGGACAACGTACTGTGTTTAGCATGTTCAATATCTCAGTAACCAATTGACGTAGAGCAATGATTAAAACATCAAATTGTGCGTCTCTTTAAGTTAATTCCAATGGGGAAAAATAAAATTTTACTTTTTCAAAAATTGTATGTAAAAAACCCAAAAAACCCATTTTTGGGGTACAAAACCCCCCCAAAATACCCTTTCGGATAGGTCGATCTGTCTGGTTTTCGAACTTAAAGTCATAAATGCTGCTTTAAACGTTTGTACCAAATTTCATCAAAATCGGACTTTTTTTACGAGAGTTATCGCACCCACGGACACACACACACATATATATATATATATATATATATATATATACCCTCAAAAACAAACAAACTGTATGTATATATATACAGTTTCGAACGAATGGTGTTTTTGGGGTCTGGGGACCTCAAAACGAAAAGTTATCATGGTCCCGGGCCTAGGTCTTACCATGCCGACTACGGTAATAGCTTCTTCCCTATAGGGGAAATTCGCTAAAACGTAAAACATAACATAAAATATAACCAGAGAGAGGAGTTTTTGAAAATTAAATTACACATGATGAAAATTGCATTTTATTTATAGTATTGTATCGTCTTTTAACACTCTTTATTAACAAATAAACTATTTAGGAGAACCTATAATTGAGTATAACATGTGACGTATAATAATTTATGTAGGGGTTTTGTAGCCTTTATAAGTATTAAAATATAATTATTTTATTCTGTTATTAATATTAGCTTGTAATTTCATAAACTACAAACAACAAATATAAATTTTAAATACAGCATTACAATTAAAACTCAGAGTGTTTTGGTGGGTTTCTGGCATGTGATGGATAACCCCGGTGATATAATTTGTCCAGTAATTGGTTCTGGTATCGGTGAGGCGTGAAGAACGAAATATCGCTGTGACAGCCGTGACCTGTGACAGGCAGACAACGTTACTTCCTACATGTGGCTGCACGTAGATATCATGTGTGAGGATATCTTCTGCATAAACGTTATTAAGTTTTCATAAATAACCATATGTTTTATTATTAAAATTAAATGTTTTTCTCGTTGTATTTTGGCTTTCGCAGAAATTAAATAGTAGTGAGCAATACATAGAAAATTATACAAAAGAATTCAAGAAAAAATAAACTAGGTAATACAAATAAGTTTAAACAAATGCCTATAAATCCTTTTAATATTTAGAACAACACATTATGTTTAAACTAACAAGTTAAGAACCGAAATATAACAACCAAACCAGGTTATTCTAAACGAATATAATAAGTTAAAAACTACAATTTTACTAAAACATTTTGTAGCGTCCCTCGGGATTTAATCTCTCAGGTGCGCACATTTTAGGAAACCTGAAGGCCCGTTACCCATTTTTAGGTCTCAACTAACCTTACTCAAGCATAAGCCAGCTTTATGAGTTCCTAACAATTATTAATTAACTTTAACTACGTTAATCCCCCGGAAGAAATGTGCGGTCAGGTAGGAACCTGCCGGTGTATTTTATTGAAACTCATTATTTAATTATAGCAAAATTAATTGAATTGACTATTGCAAAATTAACTAACCAAGAACTGAACCCTAATCCCCGTTACCCCCCCAAAAGGCTATCCCTTACTTAAACATAATTTACTACATCACCCATGTCTGGAAAGGTTGAGCTACACGTCCTGCTCCTTGGCCAGCACACACACGACGACCTCCGCTGCCGGCCGCGGCCGCCACGCGCGCATGCTGACCTTTGATCGCCTGGACAGCTGTTGTCCAGGGTCTTATCTTTACCTTTGTACGGCCTTACCTGTGGTTGACTAGGTGATGTGGGATATTCCCACAGCTCTCCCCCGCTCCCCAAAAGGTGCTGGAGCTAAGGTATCAGAGGTGAAAGCTGAAATAAAAAAACCTTTTGGTTTGTTTGGGGGGTTGGGTTTTGTAGGGTGGGTCTCTGACTGTTGGGGTACAGTATCCCATGCCACACTGGACTGTAGTTCTAGTGTTGGTAATATGTATTTTTTTTACTGGGGGGTTGTTAAACAATATACTTACAAATATATAACATTTGGATAGTAATCCGTATATAAATAAATATCAAGAAACAATAACAAGGAATAAATACTTACAACTATATCATGCATTAGCTTGTTCGTTCCTGTAGGGCGCTTTTATTTAAAATTGCGCTGCCCTAAGGTTTGCATCTAATGATTTGATTACTAACTTAATCTACTTAATCCTACCGGCTTGAAAATGTGAGATATTTTTGTGTGTGTATATGTGTGCGAGCATGTTTCCTCGAACCATTTGCAAGTAGTTAGAGGGGAACAATCCGCTCTTCCCCACGATCATTAGCCCCTGAAATGCGCTGAAAATAGGAAAAAGGTAAAAAAAGGCTAGCGCGCAGTTCACGGTTCCGAAAAGAAAAAGGAATTTATTTGCACAAAAATTTAAGTTACTTTATACCAATGGCGTGGAGAAGGGCAGAAGCTCAGGCTGCAATAGGCGATCGCGATACCCTGCCGCCTTCTGAAGGACGTGCCTACGCGAAGCACGACCTTAGTCACAGTCAGCGACTGGAGCAGGTCCCATCGCAACCCATGTGTGTGTGAATGAAGGGGTGAAAAAGAAAACTGTGTGGACTTAAACTATCTTAACCTAACTTAACCTAATATCACCAGCTTGAGAAGGTTTATATGACATAATGGGGTTGAGAAAAATATTCCAACCTCTGAGTTGCTATATCTACGGTTGGCTGGGGGCTTGTTTGGTGCGGTCATTGGTTTTCTGTCCCTGATTTGGTTGGAAATAATGTTTGAGCTGAGAGACATGAGCTCGTCTCAGCACTTTGCCTGACCTAGGGTCTGCTAAAACTACTGTGACAGGTGACGTGTAGGCCTGAATAACTGCGGGTTGTGACCAGAGTGGAAGCAATTTGGCATTGACTCTATTGATTGCTTTGCTCTGATGGTGGAGTCTGAACATGACCCAGTCGCCTATCTGAAAAGATGGGGGGTGTCGTCCATGATTATATTGTTTTTCACGGGCTTTTCGGGCTTTGGTTAAATTTTGATGCGCTTGGGCCCATTTGTCCCTAGTGACTTGGGGGTTGGTGTTGTTATTGAGCAATTTGTCCAAATCCCAGTTGAGTTCCAAGGGATGATTAATTTGGAAACTCAGGAAGAGGTCTGCTGGCGAATATCCTGTGCTTGAATGTTTGGCTGAATTGAAGGCAATTTGGAAAAGATGGATATTTTGGTCCCAGTCAGTCTGGTGATCTGAATGATAAATTCGGATAGCTATTTTGATATTTTTGTTCACTCGCTCGGCATGGCTTGGGTTTGGTTTGGCTTGGGCTTGTAAGGTGTGGTTTTTACATGACGGATCCCTAACTGAAGACACATGTCTGAAAATTCTTTAGATGTGAAAGAAGAAACTTTATCTGATACTAGGTATTTGGGGAAGCCGAAATAAGCAAAAAGGCCTGAGCGTAGAAGTGAAACTGTGGTTGCTGACGTTGTGTTCTTAGCCGGAAGAAAAACTGCAAATTTTGAAAATGAATCGACAATTGTGAGTAGGTATTTATTGCCTTTCCTGGAGCGTGGTAAGGGACCAATGTGATCTATAAATATCTTTTCGAATGGCCTTGTTGGTACCTCAGAAGATAAGAGTCCTGCTCTAGTATTTGGAGCCTGCTTAGATCGTTGGCAGTAGGTACAGGTTTTGACCATGTTCGCTATGGTGCGTTTGAGGTTTGGGGACCAAAAATGTGGTTCGATTCGGGACCAAGTCTTTTTAATACCTAAGTGGGCTGTGGTTGGGGCTAAATGATAGTATTTGAAAAGAAGTGGGATTAATCGGTCGGGGATTACTACTCTGGGTTTGGTTTGGGTCGGTGATTTGTGGATCAGTACGTTATCGATCAATGAATAATTTGGTGGTGGGTTTTTTCTTTTCAAGGATTTGATAATTTGTTGAGTAACTGTGTCTTCTGACTGATGTTCCCTAATATCTTTAAATATCTGGTATTTTAAACAAAACGTTGACCTGCTGAGGGGGTGAAATAGCTGCGGGTGTTGTGGTTGGGGCTGGGCCCTACTCGAACATACGGGAGAGACAGTCGGCTACTACATTGTCTTTTCCCTTAATATGGTAAACTGTGAATTGAAATGAATTTATTAGGGTGATCCAACGTGCGATCTTACCTACTTGTCTGGGATGGTTGAGCAGCCAGGTCAGTGCGTTGCTGTCTGTGAACAACTCAAAATGTCTGTGTTCCAAATATACACGGAATTTCTCCAGGAAGTGAGTTATGGCGAGTGCTTCTAACTCGAAGGCGCTGTAATTCTTTTCGTGTATGTTGGTGGGGCGTGAACCATACACTACTGGGAGAAGCGTATCGTCGTACCTCTGGGACACTATTCCACTAATGCTAGTTCTGCTGGCATCCGTATGCAAGACAAAAGGCAATTCGAAATTTGGCATTTTAAGAACTGGGGCTGAAGTTAAAGATTGTTTTAATTTATTGAACGCCTTTTCCTGCTCTGTTCCCCAAGTGAACTTTTCTCCTTTCTTTTTGAGTTTATTTAATGGAGCTGATATTTCAGAATAATTGGGGATAAACTTGGAATAAAAGGCGGTCATACCTAAAAATCTAGACAGTTGTTTGAGGGTTCTAGGGGTTGGAAAATCGTCGATGGGTTTGGTTCTAGTGTTACTAATCGTTAGGGAGTTGTTTTTTATCTGATGACCCAAAAATTCGATTTCTTGTGATGCTATTACCATTTTGCCGGGATTTACTGTTAGACCTGCTTGATTGAGGCGTTGAAGCACCTCTTTAATATGTTGAACATGTTGATCAAAGGAGTCTGAGTAAATTACTAAATCATCAAAGAATGAGAAAACGTATTTGAATTTGATGTCACCTAATACCTTGTTCATTAAATCATTGAGTACCATAGATCCGTTTGCTAATCCAAAAGGGACATAGTTAAATTCATATTGGGCCCAAGGGACTACAAATGCCGTTAAGGGTTTTGATTCTTCGTCGAGGGGTATCTGGTTGTATGCTGAATTTAGGTCCAAAAGTGTAAACCATTTCGCCTTGCCTAAATACTGGAATGCTGACTCTACTGTGGGGGTGGGAACTGCCTCTAGGGCCAAACCGTTATTTAATGCTTTTTAATTAACAACCATTCTCGTTTTGCCCCCTTTTTTTGGTACGGTGAAAGCAGGAGCTGCAAAGGGTGAAGTGGATTCCCTAATAACATTGTTTTTTCAAAAGATCGTTGATATTTTGTCTTAGAACTTCTGCCTTAGGGGGCGAAAATTGGTATGGACGGGCCTTAGCTTGATGACCTGGTTTCATATTTATGTGGTAATTGATGAGGTTGGTTCTTCCTAATTTCTTGGTTACTGTGTTTGGGAATTGTTTAATTAAATTCCTGAGTTCATAGAGTTGATCATTGGTGAGATTGTCTCCAAGGTTGGGCCTATTGGTTGCTGGTCAGTGTCTTGGGGTGAATCTTCACCGAGTGTTAATACAAGTGGTTGTGTGTATGGGAAAATGATGGTTTGCCTTGCTACGTTAATTACCGCTTTTGTATGTTTCAAAAAATCAATGCCTAGTAAGACTTTGACTGGCAATGTCTCGGCGATGTAAAAGGGAAACGTCCATGACAGGTACTGAATTTTAAAGTGAAGATTGACTTTGTATTGAAATTGCAAGGAATTTGATGAAGCTGTTGTGGCTGAGGTAGAAACTTTAACTGGTGGACCTACCACCACTCCTTTTATTGTCTTAATGCTGTCAAAAAATTCCCTAGAGATGATTGAGCATGATGCTCCAGTGTCTATTAATGCTTGTGACATTTGCTGCTGAAATTTCAAAGATACAAAGGCGAATTTGTTTAACTTGGTTTTGAGGTTGTTGTTATTGTTGTTTGATAGAGGGGATTTCGGTTGCTGTTGTCGGTTTGTGTTGGTTGAAGTTGATGCCTGAAGGGCTTTAGTTTGGGATGTGGCAGACTCGTTGATCTGGGGAGATGGGCTGCCTAATAACCTCCCCTGGGGTAGTTTAAATTTTGCCTGTTGTTGGAGGGTGGGGGTTGATTTGTTCGTGGGTCTGAATTAGTGTGCCTGTAATTTTGGTTGATGTTGGCGTTACGTGGAGGGAAATTTTGGTGTCGGTAACCTCGACTCGGGTTACTTGGTTGCTGGTATTGCGGTCTGAAATTGAAAGGTGTTGAGTTTGATTGATATTGATTGGGTGGTGAATATTGGTATTGGATGGGGGTTTGTTGAGCTTGATAGCGTTGCTGGGGATAAGTTGTTTGCCAGTTGGCTTGCCTGTTCTGGTGGGTATTGAAGTAGGTACCTCTATTTTGGCGAAATTGGTGATTATTGTGGTACTGATTTTTACTGGTGGTTGGTGATTGATTGATTTGTGGATTTGGGATCGATTGATTTAACAAACTTGTTGACAGAGGTGCCACATCCAGTAGATCTTGGATTAAACTGATTGGCTTAAGGCCTGCAAAGGTCGTCCGTGTCTGTTGATTTATGCCTCTAAAAATAGTTTGAAAAACCTCCTGTTCCTTGGTACTGGGGGACAAAATACAACCAAGAACTGAACCCTAATCCCCGTTACCCCCCCAAAAGGATATCCCTTACTTAAACATAATTTACTACATCACCCATGTCTGGAAAGGTTGAGCTACACGTCCTGCTCCTTGGCCAGCACACACACGACGACCTCCGCTGCCGGCCGCGGCCGCCACGCGCGCATGCTGACCTTTGATCGCCTGGACAGCTGTTGTCCAGGGTCTTATCTTTACCTTTGTACGGCCTTACCTGTGGTTGACTAGGTGATGTGGGATATTCCCACAATTTTATAAACCTCACGTACAATAATTAAATGGTTTATATTTTTAAATTATATTGTATGTAGTTTTAATATTGTTTATGAAAGGTAAATGTAAACAAATCCAGGAAAATACATTTGATGACATTTTTGTTTATTTATAGTAAAGCCTCCAGAATTGTTGGTCAATTGATAAGAATGTTACGCCCCTCGGAATTCGTTTTTAATTCCTGATTAAGTCAGTAAACTGACTATAGTTTTAGGAATAATGTTCCCATTATCACGTTGCACTCATTATTATATCATTATTCCTGAAACTATAGTTGTTATTGTCACTTTTTAGGTAATAAAGACGAATAATTTTTTTGATAAAAAAGATAGTTTTTACCTTTAACACTACTAGTATTGTTTTAAGTTTCCCTAAAAGAAACCCCAAAAGTATATAATTGAAAGAATAATTTTGGTATATTTTAAATATCTCTCTGTAAAAATAAGAACACTGTTACAAATAAAGTTGTTCTCAAGGTGTGACAGGGTGTGTAAGACGTTTATTGGCAAAATACGTCAGAACCTCACAGACGCGCTGAGGCGAGCTGGTGCAGCAGCTGATGCAGTCTACTCGCGCGTTCCTTTATACATCATATCAATATTGCTTTATATAAAATGTAAGTTTAGGTGAAATACATATAAACAATATTGAATTATACAAAAAAATAAATTTCAAACTAGGGTGAAAAGAGATTGTTGACTTTTGTTTAATATTATATATTGTATAACTTTGTTAATTTTTATGTTTTATTTATGTCCTAATCAATAAATTAAGGTATGCACATCACAACAGCCAAATACAAAGAAAATACAAATCCCTCTACTCACAGTAAAAAAGCGAAACCTTTTTGTGGGAAATCTTTCTTTAAATATGACAACAGGTAATATCTATGGACTAAAACCAAAACTTAAACAAAAACCGATATGTAAATGTCAATATTTAGCTTTGATATGGATATATTGAAAATTAAACTACCACTGACTATTACCATTAGCTTTTTAAGTGGTTTGAAACCAGTATTAATCCTCAGATAATGGTAAAACTTAAATCGACATTTCTTAAAAGACAATTTATCTTAAATAATGGTAAGTTTACTACATACAACAATATTTGTTGAACTTTTAATTACCAAAGAAACCGCTATTCCGACAGGAACACCATTATCCCCCAGCCATTGGACAGCCATTGTTTATTTGTCACGTGTCACGCTCCACTGTGTCTCTTGTCACGCTGCCACAGCGACGAAACCAATCAGTGGACAAACTGTGTGACACCGAGCAATCTGTCAGAAGCGTAAAACATTTTTCATCGCTAAAATATATGGATTTTTTACTCGCTAAAATGATTTCAGCAGATATGATGAATTTAATAGCCAATATAAATAATAATCTAATAGTTTCAGTGATATATAACTAAAGAAAGTTTATGTTTTCTAAAAACAACCATTGCACTAATGATTGTTAAACAATAATTTGTTAACTATCCATATTAATTTAGTTATTTCGACATTAAATGGTCTGCTCCCTCAGCTAATATGTTGTTAGGTGAAGTCTACTTTTAAATGGTTTTTACATTTGCATATTGTTTTTACATTCAATTTCTATATCGTTACTTTTGATAAAGATTCCATCAGACAACAATAACTCATTTAGACAGTGAAACTTTAGTGGTTTGTCTGGTGTTCTAGAGTCTAATAAACACGTTTAATGATATCACTGAAACAAAACTCTCTAGTTGTTCGTAAATATTTGCCAAAGATGTATAAATACCCCGTCGCAGCAAACCTGCGTACCCAGCGAATTTCCAATGAACATATAAGTCTTAATAGCACATTAATAGCACTTAACTGGTTTATAAGGAATATATTCACAAAAAAGTTATATTTAAAATATTAATTATTCTATATAAGAATAACATTGAGGATTAGGACGCAGGTTTGCTTGAACAATTAAGGAACACAAAATAATGTTTTTTTTTATGCAAATATCAATAAAACCCATTGAAGTAAAGTGACATACCAAGTTTCATCCATATACATTCATAAATAAGCGATATATAACATTTTAATTATACTCCCTAAGAATAACATGGGGACCGAGTACCTAGGTTTGCTGCTATGAGAGCCATTGGCGAAAAATTGTTTTTGTGCAAACAACAATAAACCACAAGTAGATGAAGCAGTATACCAAGTTGTATCAGTTTTCTTTACAGATAAATAAGGGAGATATAAAATTGTTCTTTTTCTCCATAAGAATAAAATTAGACAACGTTCTGTGTTTAGCACATTCAACATCTCAGTAACCAATTGACGAAGAGCAATGATCAAAATACCAAATTGTTTGTTTTTTTGAGCAAAATTTAATGGTAAAAGTTAAAAGTAGGTTTAAAAATTACATGTGAAAACCCCCCAAAAAACATTTTTGGGATACATAACCCCCCAAAAACCTCCTTCGGATGGTCCGATTTTACTGGTTTTCAAACTCGTCCAAAAAAATTATACATTACATATTTGTACCAAATTTAATTAAGATCGGACCTTTTTTACGAGAGTTATCGTGCTTACGGACACACACACACACACACACACACACACACACACACACACACACACACACACACACACACACACACACACACATATACATATATACATATATATAATAATATAAATATATATGTATATTAATATATATATATATATATTTATTTACATTTATAAATATCTAAACGAATGGTGTTTTTGGAGTCTGTGGACCTCAAAACGAAAAGTTATCATGGTCCCGGGCTTAAGTTATACCATGAGACCTACGTTAATAGCTTCTTCCCTGTAGAGGAAATTCGCTAAAAATGGAAAAATGGATTAGAATTTCTTTGAGGACAATTTGTTTGTATTTTCAAGCGTGACCCAACAGCGTATTGAGAGTCAAAATAAATCAACAGAACGTTCCGTTAATTACACCTGCCAAAGCGACAAAATCAATTTTACTAATCACCAAAGCTTAATGAAGTCAAACTGATTGATTTCACACAACCCCCAACTTAGCAGCCGCTGGAAATGATTTGTATACACAAGTCTTACGTATTTAATTTTCTATTACAATTAAAACAAACATTAATAACGACAGGATGTTGTTTGTTTTTGAAGGCCTCGTTTATCGTTACTAATTTATCTATGGGAATAAAATTCATTTTCCTACACTGCACCGAAAGTGCTTCTTTATGATTAAAAAACATCGTAAAATAGCTGTTTTTTGTTTAGCGAGTGACTTCCTTTTCCGTTTGCTGTTGTTAGTAAACAGCTGATTGATTGTTGCTTTGGACCAAGCTCGGTGAATATAAACTCAACCTCTTAAATTCAATTAAAATGGATGAAAGTGAATTTTTAACGTTGTGTGACTTCCGAAGTTGCAATTGTAAGAAAAATGTCGTTTGTAATTTTTTTATATAAAATTTGATTATGAAGTGTAATCCTCGCTTTCACAAAGTACCACGGCGATGCGTCACGTGATAACAGTTTTTATCAAGCGAGAAATACCTACTTTATGCTCTTATTAACTATTATAACTATTACGCTCTTTATAACTATTGTTCCGCACTATTTTAAAACAATTTTTAGAACTTTAAATTTGTTGCGCACTAAACTATTAGTTGAACAACCTTCCACACGTTATCTCGTACGGGGTAGAGACAAATTAAATGGCGTCAAGACCTCTACAATTTAACTTTGAACTTTGTTTGGAAGAATGCTTGAAAAAACATTAAAATGGTTTAGTATAAATCCTTGTTTTTCCAATAAATTTGTCAACACTAATATAAAATGAAGCTGAAATAAAATCATTTATCATGTTTTAAAGGTTTACTACATTAAGTAATGTATATAACACTTGTATGTGTATTTCATAACTTAAATAATCGTAACAACTTGCTGAACTTAAATCCCATCCATACATCCATCCTACTTAGTCTCATTCAACTTAAACTACGTACGTCAATGCATATGATTTGTATTGGTAATTTCAACAAATTGTAGATCGCTGTTTAAAAAACAAAAGCTAGCTTTAAGGTTTAAAGTCGAAACGCGATTTAAAGGGAATGGATATAGCATGCACTAAATTATTAATCTCTAGATAGATTTATTTAGGTTTTTTTATATCACAGATGAATCCCTGTATTTGTAATTATTGCATTATAGTATAAAATAACGTTTCATATATTCATTTTATTTAATGAAAATCTCTAATATCTTTTCACGAAGGATATTAGGTCGTATATTAAGAGTAATAATTATTTAGGGAACTCAGATATGTTTTATAATATTCATACTTTGTCTGCCCTCTATATAAACTAATTTTATGTAACTAATTTAAATTGCCAACCCATGATTGGGAAAGCGTAATGATTCTTCAGTTTCACATCTCAATTTCTTCAATTTCATATATCAATAAAAACAGTGCCACAAACATTTATTTTTTCAATTTCACTATAAAATGAAACAAAACAAAAATATATTTCAGAAGCGTGTAAAGTGTTTTTATGCTTCGCTCTGCAACAAACGATTTATGTTTTAATTGGATGGTGGCAGACTGCCGTGACGAGAAAAACATTACACTGACAACTGACGACTCTGCATTTTCACATGATAGAGTAAATGACGATATTTGTGTTTCATTACAGCAATTTTAATTTTATAAACAGTTTTCAAAAGAGTCAGCTATAAGGTAAGGTTTAATAATAAAAAGGGTTGTCTTTTTGTACATGATTTTGCACTTTTGATTGCTACTACTTGAATCAGTTTGTAACATTTAGTATGGGATTGTGATTTATTGGTAATTTATGTAAATTAGGTCATAAAAGGAGCTTAGTGTTTGGACATTCGCATTTCTTTAAGACTCCAGTATGAGGAGTATTTCAAGGCTCAAGGCTTTCGGTTCTTAGATAATTGGTCATTTTACTCCATATCAGACAAATATAGATTAATCCTTGCATTAATCTGAAAGGATAAATAAATTCCATCATATAACATTTAAGATTACATTTATATGTATATTTTACAACGATTTTGTTTTTTTAGAACTAATTATTTTCGAAATACGTACCAGGCTATGTTCGTATGTGACCTCACTTTATTCATTTCATACAAAAACAACTTATGACAGACAGAGAGTGACATACAAATCCTATCGAACATAGGATTGTAAAATATACGAATGATCTTAAATATAAGTTAAAAAACAACATAATAATATGGTAAGTGATTGTTTTCACATAGCACCATGTAAAAAAGGTTGCTAAATGACCTAAAACAACTAAATTAATTTTTGATTACGTTCACTGAAATTCGAATTATTTTTCCGGAAAAGACCTTGGCTGATAATTATTACGTCATACTCTATTAGTTGTGTTACTAAAATTTTTATTTTTGGGGAGATAAAAACCCCATTAGGGAGGTTTTATTTCTCTTTAAGATTTTATTTAAATATGTATATGAATAAACTCATATTTTACGGAAACAAAAAAGCGGAAATAATCAGCCCAATGATTCATAAAAGATCAAACTTTTGATCAGATGGAACGTACAAATGATGGGAAAATGAAATAAAACACTTGATTAGTCAACAAAGGTTTAGCTTTTATATCCAATAATTAAGTTACTTGCAGGGAATTTGTATCATGGATGTTACGAAATAAATGAACTTCATAGTATGAAACTCAGTTAAAGAGAATGGATATAGCATACTTTTAATTATTTATCTATACATTGATATTAATGTTGATTAAACAGATTTTGACATGAAACCAAATTATAATCTTAGAGCGTACTTACAGTTAGGTTTATATTTTAAAAAAGTTTAAAATATATACTTACATGTATGTTTTAAATTCTTAAAGTATAACTAGGATTATTCAGTAAAGCTGACACATACATTTTTTTGTTTTTCTTGGTCTGGTAATTTAATTGAGTATTTTCATGTAAAATAGTTTGCACGATAGAGTAGGTTATATTTCAAGTTGAACAATATATTTTATGATGTTAAAATTTATTCTGGTCTCAAAGAACTATTCAATAAAGTAAAAAAATCAAAAACATCTGAGGTGTACTTGGTTGAACTAAGACAAATGTTAAACATTAGGATGATACTTAACAGATTTTGACCACTAAACAAATTGCGAAAAAAATGATTTTTTCTACAAATGGACTTTCTCTTATTTTCAATAAAAGTTCTCATTAGCTTTGAAGGCTAAAAAATACTTGATACAATTTCCGAGATTATATCTTGGCTATCATTATAGCACTATATGTTTGAAAGTTATAACTTCGAAAGGAAAGTATTCAAATATTGTTATTCCAGAAACAATTTATCCGATTTCAAAGGTCCAATTTCCATCCAATCAGCTGAGTTGACATTACAGTCTCTTTGTTCTGACGACCGATGACAGCTCAGCACATGACATACAAAGGTGACAAATAAATCCACCGATTTCGTTAGTATTGAATGTTCACAAACTCCTTGTTAAATGATCGACAACTATAATAATTCATACTAATGATTCATTTAGCGTGGTTACAACAACATAATCCATACAATATTAAGTCCAGTTACATGATTTGTAAATGTTGATAAACATTTGTTATAAGATACAAAGATTAACGGATTAATTTAAAGCCGTTATACAAATAAACTATGATTAAAGAAGACCCTACATAGATATCGTTGTAATACAGATTTCTTTAGTAAAAAACATTAAATACAGTTCGTAATAGGTGTTACGAACAAAATATTTAACGGCTGTTAAGTTGGAGGTGGGAAATCGATCAAGTTGGATTTTGGAAGCTCTCTCGTGATTAGTGGCATTACTTTGTCGCTCGCTGGTTTAATTAAAACACGCACGTGTTTGTTGCGTGGTTTCTGTGTGGCTTTTGATATACAGTTAAATTAAGCTTGAGAAAAATACTGCTGTTGTAATGCGTATGCTATTGCTACGTTTGTTTGTAGACAAATCTGTTGTTGATGATTTGGTAAAAATAGCAGATTAAATTATGTAGATAAAACCATCAAACTGAATAAAATTAAATGAATTTGAATTACGGTGGAATTACTGTAATCATGGAGTATGCCATTAGTAACATTTGTTTAATGTGATACATTTAAAAGGATGAAATAATAAAATAAATACTGTAAACGAAATAATTAAAACAACAACTCATAACAAATACTCAGCCACTTCATGTTGAAACGATTATGATGTTATTGTTTTAGAAAATTAATTAGTTTTTCTTCATTTAATTTCAGCTAATTTAAAACAGTAAAACTTAATTTAACGATTTATTTGTATATATAATTGTGTAAGTGAAATCTTTAAGTCAAATTGTGGGAGTTTGAAAAAAAAACGCAGGATGATGGTAGACGTCTTAAATGTATTGATCTCAGGGACTCGGAAAAATTAGCAGAATTTCTAAAAAGTCACCAATAAACGAAAAAAAACGTAAAACATTCCCTATAACAAAAGCATGGGGATTTAAAAACGTCTGTTTTGTTTACATTAAAACATGTTAGTACGTGACTAATTTGTTTACCAACTGACATGTGTTCCTACTTATATTGTTCTGTTTTCCTCAGTATGTAAATAGTAAAAACACAAATAAGTCAGAGTATGAAGCACGATTAGGGGCTTTGCTCCTTCAAGCCACTAGTAGAAACATAATTGTACATAATGCAACATTTTAGGACGGTATTAGAGTATGACGAAATATTTACTCGCTTGCAAATAGCGAATGATAAAACTCCTAACATTTAAATTACATAAAAACTGCTTATTTAATATACAAATTTAACACTTGTAGTGGTTGTCTACGTATCCAACGATGGTAGCAAAAAATAAAAATATAGGAGAAGCATAGTCACAAATGATAAATAATAGAAAATATCTTCACTGTTAGATTATTGATATCAGAGGTGCCATTAAGATCATTTCTAATGGTATTGCTCCGATGTTTTATTCAAATTGTCTTAAATCGGATACCAACAAATATAATTTGTACTTTTTTTACAATAAGCAGCTGTATGCAGTTTTATATTTTAATATCTTTAACCCACAGTTTTTCAACTAGTAAAGACATTGTTTTACGCACCAATATGTACAAAGCTTCATCTCTGAATTAAAAACGTTATGGATTAATACATTTTCATCAAAAGATTACATAAAGCTGTAAAACAAAGAAATTTAGGTCGTACTTTTACAGGATCTTACATGTTCATTAATGCACGATTTCAGAATTTATTTTATTACGTTGTTTTAGAGTTAATTCTGCATTTGTTTATAATATAAACTAAGGAGATCAGCATGGTTTACATCATTAAAATGGAAACACAAAACCAATCAGTTTTCACTTTTACCTCCCTGCAATTCGTTGAAATATGATCGAACCCAGGAGCGTTGAACCCAGTTTAATTGTAAATGAAATTGTGTTTTGACCTACGATACTGTCATACTACGTTGTATAGGTGCCATAGCAATGAAAGTTGTAACAGGAGAAGTTAAACTGATTGATTTAGTTATTACTGAATTCCAGCTTCATAACATTGGTTTATGGTTTTTGTTTATCTGCTCATGCAGGATGCAACGCTCCCAAACAGTCATATTTCGTATTATAATAATTGGTTGAATTTCGACATTACTTGGAGATGGGTAGCCATGATAACCTTCCAGTGGTAAAGTACACTCTACTGTAGGACGAGGGACATTTCGTGATTGGCAGTTGAAATAGTTGGGATCTTTGGTATGCGTGTTCCATAATATTGGTGTTTTTGGTAGTTGACTTTCTTAGATAATATTGAATATGTTACATGAATACAATAATAAATGCTTGTATACCATTATAACTGGAACTTAACAAATTCCACAACAATTATAACGTAATTCAACTTTTCAGGTTAATTACATGTATCTATACTAGTTAGTTTAACCTAATTAACTACAACAGCGTGTTTTATAGCAGTGGCATCAGCCACAGCATAGCCATCTCATCTCAACAGCAGTATTTTTCTCAAGTTTTATTCAATTTTAAATCGAAAGCCATATAGAACCACCCAAAAAAACACATTATTTAAATTAAACCTGCCATAGAGACAAAATATATCTCGTTAATTTCAATGAGGTTAATAAGTCATCTTGACTGATATCCTCGTTGAAAAAATCTTCTCGTGCTATTTTGTGTAGGGCCTTTTTCAATCATATTTATGTAACGTTTTTGTTTAAATCTGTTGCACATTTGAATTTTATAACACATATTTAGCACCATTCAACAACATATAATAGTACTTAATGATGTACAATATATGTTTTGTAACTGTCAGAAATGAATAATTAGTAATGCTGGATTATTAAAGTTTTCGAACAATTGTAACAAGTTTGTAAAAATTCAGTACTAACACGATTGATGGATTTATTTGTCACCGTGTACGTCATGTGCAGCTGTCATCGGCCGTCACAACAAACCGTCAATGTCAACTCAGCTGATTGGATGGAGATTGGACCTTTGGGACTAGGATTAAATAGTTTTTAATTAAAAAGCATGTTTGAACAAGTATTTCATTGAGGAAGTTATAGTTTTTTTACTTATAAAAACTATAGTTATGACCCAGGTATCATTCGGAAGTGATAACAAGTTTTTGTATTTGCTGTTACCTTTTAAAGTGAATGAAAACCTTTTAATTGAGTACAGGATACCGCAACGCTTATTAACGGTGCAAAACACAATCTGGTGGATGTTAAGGTAAGTATTATAGTTAGTTAATATAAGACATTTTGAGAGGTTTAAGCTATATCCTCTCTGATTTGTAAGTGTTTTAAATCATCACATTAAATAAGACTATTTTTGTCAAACCAAATACACCTTAGTTTTTCTTTACTTTATTCGATTTTATCTTCGAGACTAGAATCAACTAAAGCATGAAAAATGTGTTTTAAGTTAAGTATAACCCTTTTAATTGATCAAATATGTTCTTCCACAAAGATATGTAGTGAAAATATTTAAGTAATTTACATTACATTAGAAAACAAAAATATTTTCTTTGTAATACAACTTTACTGTGAAACCCTAGTCATCCTACCAACTATGCAAGTGTATATTTTAAACCTTTCAGCAATGGTTACCAAATTACGCTTTAACACCAACATTTTGTCCCGGGCCAAACTCTACTTTAATTATATTATGTAACAGGGAAATTCAGGGAAATTGTTTTTTCTATAAGCTATCTAATAACTTGATATAAAAGTGAAGCTTTTATTGAGTAATCAAGTTATTCATTTCGTTTGCCCAAGCTTTGTGCTTTCAAGCTGATTAACAATAATTACTTAAACAAATTATATACAGGGTGTCCCAGAAATAAGTAAAAAAACGTTTGAAATGGGTTATATGGTTCAAAATAAAAAAAATAAGAATAACATTTTTTCCAAAAACGCCTTGTTACCAAGATATCCGCCATTTTGTATTTTTTCATTAAAATGTTATATATTTAAAACTATTGAAGATATCTTTATGATAACACGATTTTTAGTTGTACAGGCCAGGCGCAATGAGGACAAGCTGTCAGGGTGCGCCTGGCCTGTACAACTAAAAATCGTGATTCCTCAGCTATTTGTTATTTGATCTTTCTGAACTTGGTGTCGTTTGATATAATATTAAAGTTAATAAATAAAAGTGTTCTTGACGTTTTTTCGTATAATCATCCGTATTTTAGTAATTTTAGTTAGAAACATTAAAATGGCCGCCATTTTGAAAAGGAAAAATATTTTGTAATAATTATTTTTTTACAATTATTTTATTACTCCTTAAACACTATACCAAGTTTTATAAAGCTCTTTAATGGTTTTTAAGATTCATTTTCATGAAAAAATACAAAAAGGCGGATATCTCGGTAACAAGGCGTTTTTCGAAAAAAATTTATTCTTAATTAAATTTTTATTTTGACCCATATAACCCATTTCTAAAGGTTTTTTACTTACTTCCGGGACACCCATTATGCGAGAAAAATTTTATTTTGAATGTTATATAAGGAAATCTAATTACCCTTGCAGATTTATGTCTTTTAGCAAATATATTTGACCAATACGAAACGAAACCTAGTGGGTATGTGTAGCCTAAATCTCTATATACTCCTGACACTTGGAGTCTTAGAGTAACCCTTATGCTCAAACTGAAAACCAAATACTCCACTCATTGTTATGACCTCATGTATATAAATTAAAAAATAAATCTCAAGACCAAACTTAACCTAACAGATTAATTTTAGCAGTCGTATTGTGATCAGTCATGCAAAATAATGTATCATAACATATGGAAATCCTGTGTATTATTAAACTTTACTCAGATGAAAACTATTTTGAAAATTAAAGAGTTTCAATGGTATCAAAAGTAGCTTTATTAGTGAATTTCCTATGGAAAGTGAACTATTAGCATGACCCGCACGGTGAAACTAAAGCCCGGGACCACCATAGAAGTTCCTAACGTGACGCCCTGAACACGTTTTGGGGGGTCGTTAAAATATTATATATACAGTATATATATATATGTACTGTATATATATGTGGATATATATGTGTATATTTATGTGTGTATATATATATATATATATATTTATATATATATATAAATATATATGCATGCACTCTAGCGATCGCATTTTTTGTCCGATTGTACTTCAAATGTGGTAGGGACGTTCCTTTCCATAATCAGTTTGACAAGTTCGTGGAGCAAAACAATCAGAAAACTCTAAACCCCTTTTTTGGATATTATTCTTTCAAATTTTGAGTTTTTGGGCCCAGAAATGGTCAGAAAAGCCCCGGACGTAAAATTAATGCGTGTATTAAGATGGAAATTAGTGAAGCGAAAGTTTTAGCCCTATCTCGTCATTCTAGCATAAATATTTACCGAGTCATTAAAGAAAATGTATATCGACTAGACACAGTACGTTGTCTCATGGGGTTTTTACATTAGAAAAGCATGTTATTCATTTGTTGGTGAATTTTGATCATCATCAACAACCTCGCGCCTACTTTCAAGCCTGACTGGACCTTCTCCTAACCTAATAATGCGCAAAATTGCATTCCTAGCATTGCAGGTAGGGAAACCAGGAGAATCAGAACAGCCAATAAATCAATGTTTTCAGATTTAAATAAAATTGGAATAAATGTATGTTTTTACACTGGTTTTGTGTTTTAAATTTTTTGTGTTTGGAAATTCACTTCCCTCATGTCAGCGTGCTGCATGCTCAATTATTCTCTCGTGTGAAAATCCGCAAACAACGCAGGGTCGTCAGTTGTCAATGTAGTGATTTGCTTGTCACGGCGCTCTACCGCCGGAACCAATTAAAACGTAAATTGTTTGTTCTGGAGCAAAGCATAAAAGACTGTGTGTTCGTGTAATCTGTTTTTGTTGGATTTAATTATTGAGTAAAATTGAAAATCTATTCGTGACCCTATGTAACACAATTATTGCTAGAGTTGTGAAATATTTATTACTGGTTATATGGATCGTTATTCTGTCCCAATTGTATATGCACTGACAAATGATTACATAATAGAAGGTAACGAATGTCAAAACTATCATAATGTGTTATCTAAGAAGTTATTCCGGATATTTTCTATTCAAGGTTAGTAAAAACAAGTTTCACGACGTTTCGGGATCTGGAATCTAATCCCATCATCAGGTGAACAAAATTTCTAGAACATAACAAAATTACGCAAAATACTATTAAAGGCACAATCCAGACAATGCTGGAAATAAACATAAAAAAGCTAACACACAGAACTGTAATTGTAGTCAAAAATAAAAAAATCTTAATTTTAAACAAACTATGAAAATGTGCTAACGGCAAAATGGATATGTTACTCAGTAGTTTAGTGGAAGGTCTACTAAACAAAAAGCCTATTTAATTTGTTCTTTTATTCTGCAAAGCAATGATAAAATAAGGCACATCATCAGTGATTTGACAAACATTAAATATATAAATTCAGAGATACATAAATAAAATTAATGCAAATAAATTATTTCGCATTAACTGGGTTTAGACTGTAAAGAAATGGGCTCATTGATATTGCCCATGCGAATCACATGAATCTTCAGTTGCACGTCCGAAGATGAAATAAAAGAGAGCAGTTAGTAGGATTAATGGATAGGATTGAAGTTGATGAAAGAATCACAATAGACGTACTCTATGTTATGTGCATACTAAATGAAATAACACAAAAATGATATTTTTAACACGTGATCAATTGTATTGCTTTTGCTTGACTTTAAATTACTATAAAAAGTTGGTTTAAAAATTAATAATGTGTAATACAAAAACATTCGAGTTTTTTTGGAAATTTGTTCAACCTTACCAGTCAATTGCTGCATGCTTCTGTGTACGAAAAAATATTTGTTGTAAAAAAATATAACAAAACGTATACAAGTTAGTACTAATAATTATTAGCTTTTAAGTCGATTACTGAAGTAAACGGCACTGCCAAAATACCTCCCATTTAGGAAATTACGTGTTTCAAGGGAGTTATTTGGTAAGAGTTTGTTTTGATTTCATTTGAATACATGATGTTGTTATTTAACTAAACCAACATCAAAGGGGTGAATTCTGTGACTAAACATTGCATGAATATTTATTTTTCGTGGTTACTTAGTTGTATTCCTAGTACAGTACTTACAAATACAGTAGTACTAATATTAGTAATATAAAAATTTAAACACTTGTACTTTATTTTTTGGCTGGGACAGTAACCAAGTAAAAGTGAACGAAGTCATAAGAGTAAAAGTAGTATTAGACACACACACTCAACAAATAAAAATAAAATAATACTAGGTGTAAATTATCTAGATGATTATTAAACAAATTTTTGTTTCAAGAAGAGACAATACCTTAACATATATTTTTGTGGTAGCTTCATTGCAATAATAAAATACTCCCGTTGCAGCAAACTTGCATACTCAGTGAATTTTAAATGGTGCTTCACTAAGTCATGAAGCCACATACCAACTTTCATCAAAGCGTATTCATAAATAAGAGAGATGTGACATTTTATTTATTCTCCATAAGAAAAAAAATAGGACTGAGTATGCAGGTTTGCTGCATCAGGGACCACAAAAATCTGGTTTTTATGCAAATACCAATGAATCACCACTAGATAAAGCAACATTCCAAGTTTTACCAATTTATGTTCATAAACAAGCAAGACGTCACGTGTTTCTTATTCTCCATAAGAATAACATTATAGCTGCTGAGTACGCAGGTTTGCTGTCGTGGGAACCACAAAAAATGGATTTTGTATGCAAATATCAGTAAACCCCAACCATATGAAGTCATATACCAAGTTTCATTAATATATGTTCATTAATAAGCGATATATAAAATTTTACTTATCAACCATGATGGACAACGAACTGTGTTTAGCACTTTCAATATCTTGGTAACCAATTGACATAGAGCAATGATGAAAATACTAAATTGTTTGTTTTTTAAGCCAAATTCAATAGTGTAAACCAAAGTTTGGTTTTAAAAATAATTATATGTAAAAAGTAAAAAAAAAAAACTATTTTTGGGGTACCAAATCCCCCCAAAACCCCCCTTATACTGGTGCGATGTGTTTGGTTTTCGAACTCATGAAAATAGATGCTGCCTTACACGTTTATACCAAATTTCATCAAGACCGGACCATTTTTACGAAAGTTATCATGCCTACAGACACACACACACACACACACACACACACACACACACACACACACACACACACACACACACACACACACACACACACACACACATATATATATATAATATATACATGTATATGAATTTGAACGAATGGTGTTTTTGGCATCTGCGGGGCCTCAAAACAAAAATTTATCATGGTCCTTTGCCTAGGTCTTATCATGCCACCTACTGTAATAGCTTCTTCTCTAGAGGGGATATTCGCTAAAACCTATTGTTTATATTCAAATAAGCAATGACGATTAGAAGGATTTTGTATTTGTTGAGGAGAAAAAGTATGATCAAATTTAATGGTAAGGGTCTTGACGCTATTCTACGAATGTCAACCCGTGCGATCTAACAAGCGAAAAGTTGCAGCGTTGACAATGTAACACGTCACGACGATCGTGCTCCATACTTTAATAATTATTTTGTCGTATATCAAAAAACAAGAGTCGATTAAAATACTATTTTTCTTATTTCAACAAGTTTTATAATATAAAATGACAAACAGGTGGTTATTTTTATTTTATGAACCGATAAATCACCACTCAATAACTAATTTGTATGAATTAGAAGGTTAATTGACATTTGATTTTAGTTGTATAATGTGTTAAGTTACAGTTTATAAATTATGTGCTCTTATGGGTGCGTTGAAAGTGAATTGATGGTCGAAGGTGGCGAAACGTTAAATAAAAGCTTCAAATAATTCATCAAATTAATTTAATTTAAATAAATAAATCAATAACTATTATACTATACCTTCAAAGCCAAGCAATAGATCGTCATTAGTAGTGTTTGGTTTTATTATAAAAGATAATTAAACACGTGAGAATCTACTTATAAACAGCATTTACAGCGGTTGCTAAGCTGGGGGTTGTGTGTAAATCAATCATGTTGACTTCGTTAGGCTTTAATTAACGAACGCGTTTTGTAGCGTGGATTTTGTTTGGGCCTCAGAGGGTCTAGTAAGGGTTGTGCTTGGAAATAAAAACAAATTTCCATCGTAGAAGTTCTTATCATTTTTAGCGAATTTCCTCTATAGGGAAGAAGCTATTACCGTAGGTGGCATGGTAAGACCTAGGCCCGGGACCATGATAACTTTTCGTTTTTAGGCCCCCAGATGCCAAACACACCATTCGTTCAAATTCATATATATATATATATATATATATATATATATATAATTTAGCACATTTTTATTTGATCAGCTTTACAAAAATAAATAATTTTAGGTTAAGTCTAGCTTGAAAATGGCCTTAAAAGTCCCGGAAGATGTAGCTTTATTAAAATATTTTAAAAAGGGTGCTCAGTTGAATTTTTATTTTCTAATATTTATATATGTAGGTATGTATATAGTCGTCCGTAGGCACGATAACTTTCGTAAAAATGGTCCGACCTTGATGAAATTTGGTATAAACATGTAAGGCAGCATCTATTTTCGTGAGTTTGAGAACCAGACAGGTCACTCTACTTTAAGGGGGGTTTTGGGGGGGGGGGGTTGTACCCCAAAAATGGGTTTTTGAACTTTTTACATATAACTATTTTTAAACCCAAATTTTGGTTTACAAAAATTAAATTAAATTATGTTGCTTCATCTGGAGGTGTTCCATTGGTATTTGCATAAAAACCAGATTTTATGGTCCTAAATTTTTTGGACTGCATACTCAGTCCTAATGTTTTTCTTATGGGGAATAAATAAAATGTCATATCTCGCTTATTTATTAATACTCCCGTCGCAGCAAACCTGCGTACTCAGCGAATTTCCAATGCATAATATATGTCTTAATACCACATAAAGCCGCAAACCAAGTTTCATAAAAATATATTCACATATAAGCGATTTTAATTATTCTCCATAAGAATAACATTGGTAATGAGTATGTAGGTTTGCTGAAACAAGGAAAAGAAACAATTGGTTTTTATGCAAATATAAATAGAATTTAACGAGGCGAAGCCAAATACTATGTTTCATCAATATTCAATGATAAATAAGCGCTATATAACATTTTAGTTATTCTCCATAAGAATAACATGGGGGCTGAGAAAGCAGGTTTGCTGCAACAGTGAACAGAAAAATGGGTTTTTATATAATTATCAATATAACTCTACCAAGTGAAGCTACATACCAAGTTTTATTAATTTATGTTCATAATTAAGGGAGTCATTACATTTTACTTATTCTCCTTAAGAATAACATCGGGGCTGAGTACGCAAGATTGCTGCTACGGGAATAATCAACAAAAAATAAATTTTTTGTGCAAATATCAATATACCAGTACTACTTGAAGCCACATACCAAGTTCCATCAACATACATTCATAAATAAACGAGATATCAAATTTTATTTATTCTCCATAAGGATAACATTGGACAACGTACTGTGTTTAGCACTTTGAATATCCTTGCAACTGTTGATCATAGAATTACAATTTAAAAACCAAAATTATTGTTTTGTGGAACTGAACAGATTGGTAAAAGCAAATATGAAGTTTACATTAAAATAAACTGAGGAAAAGCCAAAAACCTTTTTCCCATAAGATTAACATGGGAGATTTTATGAGCAGGTTTTCTCCGCAACCACTTAACCTAGGTTAATAATTCAAAATACTAAATTATTTGTTTTTTAAGCTCTATAACATCGTCAAAACCAAAATTAAGTTTTTTAGAAATTGTAGGGTAAAAAATGCAAAAAACTGATTTTTGGAAAATTTAAAACCCCATAACCCCCCTTCCAATGATCAGATTTTTTCTGGTTTTCGAACTTAAATTCATGAATGTCATTTTACACATTTGAGCCAAATCTCATCAAAATCGGACGTTTTTTACTCAAGTTATCGTGTTAACGGAAATATATATATATATATAACATATATATACATTTGAACGAATAGTGTTTTTGGCATCTGGGGACCTCAAAACAAAAAGTTATCATGGTCTCGGGCTTAAGTCTTACCATGAGACTTACAGTAATAGCTTCTTCCCTATAGGGGAAATTCACTAAAAATGTCATATCTCGCTTATTTATTAATATGCATTGATTACAGTTAGTAAGTGGCTTCATAACTTAGTGAAGTACCATTTGAAATTCGCTGAGTATGCAGGTTTACTGCAATGGGGGTATTTCAGTATTTTGTAAATTTACCTTTACGTCGAACTAGTTACTATTATTACACTGGCATTATTACACTTTTGTATTTGATTCTAGAAAATCATTTAAACCTCTAAAATTTCAATGTCCTAATAATTTATCACCGTCCGACTATATTTTTTTAGTGATAATATATTTATTTAAAAAAAAGAACTCAAATGGATATACAAATAGAACTAAATACCCCCGTCGCAGCAAACCTGCATACTCAGCGAATTTCCAATGAATTATAACATAACACATTACAACACTTAACAGGATTCATAAGAAATGTATTCACAAACAAGCAATATTTAAAATATTAATTATTCTCTATAAGAATAACATTGGGGATGAGTACGCAGGTTTGCTGCAACAAGGAACACAAAATAATGGGTTTTTATGCAAATATCAATAGAACTCAGCTAAGTGAAGTCACAAGCCAAGTTTCATCCATATACATTCATAAATAAGCGATATATAACATTTTAATTATTTTCCATAAGAATAACATGGGGACCGAGTACCTAGGTTTGCTGCTACGGGACCCATAGGCGAAAAATTGATTTTTTGTGCAAACAACAATAAACCACAACCAAATAAAGCCATATACCAAATTTTGCCAGTTTACGTTCATAAATAAGCGAGATATACAATTTTTCTTTTTCTCCATATGAATAACATTAGACAACGTACTGTGTTTAGCACTTTAAATATCTCGGTAACCAATTGACGTAGAGCAATGATCAAAATACCAAATTGTTTGTTTTTTAAGCTGAATTCAAAAAACACATTTTTGGGGTACAAAACCCCCCAAAAACCCCCCTTCGGATGGTGCGATTCATCTGGTTTTCGAACTCGTTCAAATAAATGGTACTTTATACATTTGTACCAAATTTCATTAAGATCGGACCTTTTTTTACGAGAGTTATCGTGCTTACGGACATATATATATATATATATATATGTATATATAAATTTGAACGAATGGTGTTTTTGGCATCTGGGGACCTCAAAATGAAAAGTTATCATGGTCTCGGGCTTAAGTCTTACCATGAGACCTACGGTAATAGCTTCTTCCCTATAGGGGAAATTCGCTAAAATCAACAATAATTGGCCTAAAGTATGTTAAACCGAAGTACCTGTCCCAAGTTGAAATAATTACAATAACAATAACTATTTTAGCAAGTGTTTTGTTATTGTATTCAATAAGTGCAAAAGTTTTTTGTTTTTTTTTTAATGTAATTATATATAACTGATTTTTATAAATTATAATTTACATTCGTTATGCTACAAGTATTTTAACTAAAAAAAAAAACTTTATTAAATATATGTTAGTTACAACAAATGAATCACATTTCTGATAGATTGCTCGGTGTCACACAGTTTGTCCACTGATTGGTTTCGTCGCTGTGGCAGCGTGACAAGAGACACAGTGGAGCGTGACACATGACAAATAAACAATGGCTGTCCGATGGCTGGGGGATAATGGTGTTCCTTTCGGAATAGCGTTTTTCTTCAGCAATTGATTAAGCGTTTAACAAATATTTCTGTATGCAGTAAACTTACTATTTCGTTGAGTTTTAGAATGTATATAAACTCAGATTTTATATAAGGCAATAGTGATATGATGTATAAAGGAACGCGCGAGTAGACTACATCAGCTGCTGCACCAGCTCGCCTCAGCGCGTCTGTGAGGTTCTGACATATTTTGCCAATAAACGTCTTACATACCCTGTCACACTTTGGGAACAACTTTATTTGTAAAAGAATACTTGTTTTATTATACAAGTGTTTCAAATATTCCAAACTTATTCTTTCAATCAAATACGTCCGAGTTATTTTTTATAGGAAAACATAAAACAAAAAATTAATATAAAAGGCAAGGCCTACTTAAATATATAGGTTATTATGATACAAAATATGACGAACCACAAAGAAACACATACAACATGTAGTATTTTACACAAGTATACTCATTTTTTGGTCATATTTTATTTACAGTAATTGTGAGTTATAGATTTATGACAGACAAAAACTATTGAAATAACTATAAGCAAATAAATTTCTTTCGTTTTTAAACTGATCGGCCCACAAACCCGTTCATTACCGCCAGTTATTTGCTCTCTTTCATCTCCAACTGCGGACGTGGCTGTGACGGTTTATAGCTTTTGCAGCGGCGAATGGCCGACAAACCTGTTCAAATCATACAACTTCTTGCGTAATGTTATAAATTATAGTGATTCATAAAAAAACCTTGTACAGTAAAGAACATGTATACTATAGGTTTTCTTATATTAATAATATTATGTAATTGTAACTGATGATATTTTGAACGAAAATGGAAAATTTCAAACTAAAAGTATATTATTTTGTAATTTTTTAAAGTATATTAGTAATGGATAAAAGCGGGTGGAACATGTAAAACATACATCCCACAAAAAACCCAATAGTTTTAAATTGTTAACTATTTTACAACTTCTATTTCGAGTAGAATGTGCGAATCTCCAACACAATGTACGAAAACATTGGCTTTAATGAATTCTTGTAGTCCTTTTTTGATGGTTTGTGCCAGCGTTGAAACAGAACACATAAAACATTAAATGCCCACCGTTTCCCTGTTTGCAGGCCGACAACACAAACCCTCATTCCCCAGAGTTGTGCTGACAGTTAGCAGCATTGCGTCCGCCGTGTATTGGAAAAGGAAATGAAATTATGTTTTGTCATCAGATTTTATGAGTAGCATTGGCAATTGGTTAAAACTAAAATGAAGCTGGTCAATGTATTTAATACATTTAGTATTAAATTCGTGCATCTCATAAAATACCTTTCAATTAAAATTGCACAAAAACATGTTGTAAAGGTTTGAAATTAGGCCCAATTGTTACTGGGCTATTATTAATTATAACTATCCAATCTAAAAGGAAGTCAGTTTTAGTGAATTATGAAATAAAATAAAAACAGAATAATACGTTCTTTAATTGTGTGCTAAAGTTTTACAAAACTGAACGAGCACAGCTGTATTAGAGGAACTTAAAATACACATTTTTACTTACATAAACAAAAATAGTATTAAAAATACGTATTAATTCATAGTTTCTTGAGTAGCATAATACGTGTTGATACAATTAACAGGATAAAATAAAACTACGCCTCAAAACACTACACAATATATTTACCCTTATACTTACATACAAGATGGTAAATAATGTATACAAAAAGATGGTACAAGGCAATCGATTTCAACCAGTCACACCGGTCATCATCAGGCCCAATCAACGAATGATGATGACCGGTGTGACTGGTTGAAATCGATCGCCTTGTACCATATTTTTGTATATTTACCGTCTTGTATGTAAGTACAGTATAAGTGTAAATATATTGTGTAGTGTTGTGAGACGTAGTTTTATTTTATCCTGTATTAATTCACTAGTTTTTATTAAGCTCGTATTTAGGCGGTTGGTCATTGGCAGTCACCCCTGGTTGGTTTGGTCAGTTAAAATGTTAGAGATTTCCACTCTTTCAATACTCATAGTTTATTCTTCTATTCGCCTTACAATATAACCAAGCTTCCAACTGTGTATTTATTAATAATATAGTGGTTTGTCAATAATTTTTCAAAACCAACAATACAATATAACAATTCCTCTTCCTCAGAATAGTATTCTACCAAACATAAAACATGTTACAGATTTAAAATAAAGTTCTGAAGATGAAACGACCAGGAAAGTTATCAAGCGGCTTCAAATTGCATTCTAGTACAGAAAAGTTCATAACGTCGGTTCATTATTTGTTCTCTTTAGATCTTTAAATTAAAGTGCAGATGATGGTTGAGCTTGTAGACCAAGCAAACTTGGCTGTACCAGCAAAACGTTGTTAATTTTCTCTATGTAAAACAAAATAATTTTATTTATATAACAATTATAATAAAAAATTATTTAATTATATGGCAGGAAAACTTGAGATAGGAAGCTTTGAATGTGTTAGGCCTAGTTGATTATAGGTGATTATAGGTGAAAGGACTTGACCATATGCTCGATAATAATTACTTATGTAATGTTTATTCCAGGCGTCATATATGACACAGATTTGACTATTGCCTATTATTAGTTTATTTTATTATTTTGACTAATTCAAGTTCAAAAAAAAATTCAAGTTCAAGTTCAAGTTCATCTTGTAGAACCCTCAAAATATCTCAGAAGAGCAGCGAACTTAATCATAACAGTATTTATATTAACTCTAAATCACTCTACTTTTGTGTTTATATCGTTATTATTTTTTATTATTATTATTTATTATTTATTGTTATTGTTAAGTCCTGTAAAGTCAGAATTTCAAATAAAATTCTGACATTCTCTTCAATTTACATTCTTGAAACCTTATCATTTCTCCATAGAAATTTCTCCGTTTTTTTAACAATTTATTCCAACGCACAGCTATAGTACCAGGAGCAAACCAAATTGCATTATGTATGATCCGATACATAACACTTCTTTTTGTCAGAAGCGCCTAAAATATTCTGCCGTACAACTGTTTAATAGACTGCCTGAACCCTTAAGGCTTGAAAGTAACTTTAATGCATTTAGAACAAAATTTAAATGTTTTCCCATTGACAAGGCCTACTATAGGGTAAAAGATTTCCTAGCTTAGAACTATTCATTGCTGGAAATGTACCACCCCATTTTATGTAGTGTATTTTATGTTTTAAGAACATTGTTTAAACTTTTGTTTTGACTTGGCATATGCAATGCAATTTTGTCAACATGCTCAATAAAGAATTTGAATTTTTGAATTTGATGTTCCGCCATGGAAGAACAGGCGGGTGTAGCGGAAAATAGAAGCCTAGACAAAAATCTCTCCGACTTAAAACACTTAAAAGAAAATCTTTCTGGGGGTGAAACATTTGAAATATGTTTTAAATATTCTTATTTTCTTGAAGTGCACGCTTAGAGAGTGCAATGTATTCTGAAGTAAGAAAAAAGGGTCGGATTGAAAACAAAATTTTGTTTTTGTTTTATGGTTCTCAAGATAGTCGAGAACTGTGAATAAAGTACTTATTGTTGCATAGAATATCACATTTAAAGTGGTCGGTAACCAAGTCAGTGTTAACCGTAATGCGAAGTTATTTTAACTATTCACTGTCTATTGTGGAGTACTTGGTACCAAGCAAGCCCTTTCGGACATCCAACGAAGTCCCTCGTTAATTATGGTTGCCAATTGCAGTTTAAACATGACGAAAAATAAACTAGTTCTAAACTGTGTAGTGCTCTAAATTACAAAAATGGGTTAAGCCGTACTCGGCCACGTAACATGTTATTTAAAAAAGCATATTATAATAACTTAGGGTAAAAAATATATACTCTTCTGAAAATATTAAGGCCACTGAAATCTAAAAAAACAACAAATACATGCTAATTTGGTGTTTTTTTACTTTCTCCCCCTAAACGTAGTATATGGAGAAAGTATTGTTTTTGTGAAAACTTTCGAATTTGAGTTGTTAGTGGAAATATTCCTTTTTTGGTGCTCCCTAAACCCAAAAGAGATTTTTACATGATGTCTGTCTGTCTGTCTATCTGTCTGTCTGTCTATCTGTCTGTCTGTCTATCTGTCTGTCTATCTGCCTGTCTGTCTGTCTGTCTGTCTGGATGCGTACAGAGCTAGAGCCCTAACCAATGGTCCAATTTTTATGAAATTTGGCATGTATGTACTAATCCACGATATCTCCAGGTGATTTTTAATTTTTTTGAATTTTTGATTTTAAGAGTAATTACCCCCCAAAAACCGCCAAAGATCATGAAAAATCAAAATTTCTCAAAACAGCTTTAACGATTTTCATTAAACTGTAGTCATTTGTAGAGCTTTAGTTTTCCGACAAAATTACACCACCTGCATTTTTGTAAAAAATCGGGTTAAGAAATTACAGGACTTAAAACATCAAAAAGTCAGTTTTATAGATTTTTACAACATAACTTAAATGTTTAAAAGATTACTATTCACCATTAAAAATAGCTCAAAAAAATAAATAAATTAGTATTCTGAATTACTATTCTACGATTGCTAGTTGCGGAGAAAATTTAAATTTTCATTTTGCGGTAAACACAGTACGTTGTCCAATGTTATTCTTATGGGGAATACAAAAATTACTATTTCTCTCTTATTTACTGATCAATTTCATTACAACTTCATATGCAGGTCAAGTTAGCATTGACAAACAGAGGATGTTCGAAATATTTGTTGCCACTTAACCCTGTGGGGGGGATGAGGGGGCATTTCTCCTCTTTTAACCTCTGTGTGTAGCAAAGGATACTGTAGTGCCTCTATAAAATGGATTTGGGTGGATATTTTTGAAAAAAAAAAACTTATTTCGAATGTTTTCTGTACATTCAACCGTACTTTATATTCTATATTTAGTAAATAAAAAGTAATTTTTTCATTAAAGTCAGGTTAAAAGGGAGAAATTATGTGTCAGTTTCCTGACACCGTTTTTTGTTAGAGTTTGGTAGCATTTTTTTCTGTACTTTATCAATACAAATGGGGATGGGACTGTGCAAGAAACATATCAAGCAAGCAACGAGTGAACCGCTACAGTATGAACTACACAGTGCTGATACAATTTAATCGCCAGATCGAGGACAATGTTTTTAATCTACAATATAAAATATCCCTCGTAATTCGTTAAAAATCCCACTTTATACCTCCATCTGCTATACCTATATCTGCTTTATTACATCCCTCAAAATATCCCACATTTCCCCATAATCAAATAATATGTAGGACTAAATAAAATATCAGTAGTTTATAATCAATTATATTATTGATGACTAGCCTTGTATTGTTTAACTTGAAGTAGACGTACATAAACAAATGATTAGGTAAAATAAATTATATTGCTGATTTGTTACTATGATGTATTTTTAAATATTTTGTAGGAATATACACCTAAGATTTATTAGCAAAATTATATACACAAATAATCCAAAAACCTTGTCAAAGTCGCTAATATTTTACAGTTCTACAGTTAATCAAAACTTTGTAAACCCACCAAGGAGGTTTAATACAAAATCACACTTTTCCGTTACACCTGTTCCTAAGATATGTGATTTTATATTTGATTTTATGGTCAACAAGCAAAATAAGTGCGCAATTGGAAACATTACAAATTGAAACGTGTTTTTGTTTGATAACATTTACTAAGAATTTGTGTAACAAAAAAATATTGTACATACTTGATGCTATGTCAAAATTAAGTTAGTTTGAAATATTCCACATTATCTCATCCATCACACGGGACGTTTAATTTTTCCAAAAATCTGTTTTGAAACGGTTTAAGATCAAATCATGAAAATTGATTTGAGTGTTAATGAAGGCAGTTGGCTAATTCCATAAAATATTTGTCATCATACAACTTTCCGTTTCAAAATGGCGGCAGTTTGAATTTTTCAAATTTAAATATCTAATCAAATACAGAAATGATTAAATAATGTTAATATTTAGAAAATTTCAAGACAAGTCAAACAATGTCTTATATGTAAAGATTGAACAACTTTTTGATTAGCATATTACGTGTTGTTATTATTTACAGGATGTAATAAAAGACGTCTTACAACACTTATGTAATCATAAGTGTAATTATATGTATCATAAGTGTTGTAAGACTATTTTATTATATCCTGTAAGTAAAGATTGATTGACAAATAAGGGAGACAACTCAAATTTAGTTTTCAAAAGTAGGGAGATAACAGTATTCATCAGCAAAAAAAGCAAACTTTTAACAATTAAATTTGAGTTTTCTACGTTATCCACCAATCCATCTTTACATATAAGACTTTATTTTATTTGTCTCAAAATTATTTAAATATTTTGTATCTTACAATTTTTTAATACAGTTTGTATTTTATTAGATATTTAAACTAGAAAAATTTGAAATGCCACAATATTGAAACGGAAAGCTGTATGAAAACACAATGTTTATGGAATTTGTAAAATGCCTGCAGTAACACTCACACCAATTTTCATGATTTTATCTGAAACCGTTTCAAAGATATTAAGGTTTTTGATAAACATACAAACAGACCGACACACAGAAAACGGGACGAGGTAGGACACATGTTATACTACACTATTTGCTTATTTTCACCTGCTGAATAGCATTGTTAAGTTTGTTCACATGGTTGCAAGACACCATGTATAGTCTTGGCGTCGGCGCGGCGACGGCGCGCCGGCGTCGCGCCGCGCCGTGGCAATTAGCAGACGCAGTCCGCCGCGCCGTTGTGTGCAGAAGAGGATTGGGGGGGAGCGCGGTGACCTTGAGACCGACCTTCCCCCCTGCCACCCTGGCGCCTGAGCTGGCGTTATCTTATCGCTCATTCATTCTAATTTCCTGGAATACCTCCCCCCTTCTCCCTGGCGCTTGGGCCGGCGTTATCTCTATTTTATCGCTTCATTCATTCTAATTTCCCGGTATTTAATAGTTTATCAATTCATTGGAATGTCATTCTATTACTTCCGTTTAAATTGTTTCTCTTATTGTTTCTATATTAATTTATTTAGTATACGCTTCATAGTTGGTTATATGATCAGTTAATTTGTTGGTTTTACTTCAGTTTATCATTTTCAGTGTTATGTATAACGTAATTTATTCTGCTTTATGCGACTTATTACTATCGTAATAAATTTATGACTGGAAAGTTTTGTTAAAATTTAAAATACTAGTAGACAAAATGAGGTTTTAATTTCAACTGTAATTTTGAATTACGTCTAGCTAGTATTTTAATAAAGGACGCAACTCTTTAATTAGTTATAAATGATTTTATACATTAGTTTTCATTACTCTTCAGCAAAGACAAAATGTAATTAATCCGAAATATTATCAACTTAACTTATGGTGTTTATTGTGTGACCCATACATTAACAGGAAACGCTCTGTTAATAATATCAACCTGCCATTGAATTATATATATATGACTAATCCTATGTATGTAATAACATAAAATAAATATATTAAAAAATAGAGTATAATATGTTAATATCTTGAGACTGTTGTAGAAATCCTTTTAAAACTAATTTATAGATCATCGTTTTAAAATATCCTTCGAATTATTTTAAATTCAACTATATTATGATTTATACAAGAAAGATGAATTACCTTTTTAGAAATTAGTTATAACCTTTTTATTTTTGAGAAAAATTTTATAAAACAAACGAATTTCAGTTTTGTAAGTCTCTGATGATGGATCCAAGAGTTATGAAACATGTAGGAATAATCTACTGGAATTATAACTGAGGACAGGTATGTAAATCTATATTTAAATTGTCATATAACAGTTCTGGAGGCATTGAACAATGAATAAAATATGATTTAATAATATGTTGTAGTAAATTAAATGACAGTTGTTAATTATAAAGTATATTAATGTTGAATATCCTTGTATTGTTTAGTTTCAAGTTGACATAAATACAAATGATTGGATACAAAAGGTTGCTTATTTGTTTGCTTATTTGTTTGGATGTATTAGCGAATTTCCCCTATAGGGAAGAAGCTACTACCGTAGTCGGCATGGTAAGACCTAGGCCCGGGACCATGATAACTTTTCTTTTCGAGGTCCCCAGATGCAAAAAACACCATTCGTTCAAAACTGTATATATTTATGTGTATGTGTCCGTAATATATATATTCCACCGGATCACTGTGGTCTATAGATATTTGCACGAAAAACTATTGTTTTGCTGATAGTTCCCGTAGCAACGACCCTGCGTACTCAGCCCCTATGTGATTCTTATAGAGAAAAAGTAAAATGTTATCTCCCTTAATTATGAACATAAATAAAATTTGGTATCTGGCTTCACCTAGTTGAGTTAAAACAAAATTTGCATTAAAACCCACTTTTTGTTTCCTTGTTTCAGCAAACCTGCATCCTCAGATGCCATGTTATTCTTAAGGAGAATAACTCAAATGCCATAAATAATTTATTTATGAATTTATATTCATGAAACTTGGTATGGGGCTTAAGTGGTATTAAATACAAATAGATTCATTGGAATTTCGCTGAGTACGCAGGTTTGCCGCTACGGGGTATTTTTTAATTATATTGTTTGATTATACTCTCTCACTTAAGGTTGATTAATAAAATTATTTACTCAAATAATCCAAATAAACATTATTAATACCGCTGAAGTTAGTTCAAACTTTAGTTACCCACCATATACGACCAAGGAGGTTTAATAAAAAAACTACTTTTTATATCAGATCTGTGCTTAAAAAGTATGACTTTTTCAAGGTTTATTTTTATGGTTGACAAAAATAAGTGTATAATTGGAAAAATTACACATTTAACCGTGTTTATGTTGATAAAGTATTTTGGGATTTTTTTATCGAAAAAATTGTGCGATTTTACAATTGAAGTTAGCCTAAAATATCCCAAAATCCCATTTTATCCCACGGGATGATAACAAATCCTTAAAATGGGATAAAAGTCCCTCAAGTGGAAACACTGGTCTAGAATTCGAACCTACGAAAGTCCGCAACATGGCATTGACGGGGGAGGCGTTTCGGGGCGTGGTTTTGAGGTTCCAGGGGTGGGAAGTACCACGGCCCACTGTGTCTGCTATAGGGCGTTTGGCCCCTCTTCGGTAATTATTGTATTAGTATTGACAATTTCGATGTGACTAGCCCAACCACGAATTTAAAAGTAAAATGTTAGTAAAGTTAGTTAATTCCTAGTTTTTACTATTTATTACCAAACATTAAAAAGATTAATAACTTCCAAATTTTTGTTGTTGCTTAATTAATGATATAACAAAATATTGTTCACCATATAATACTAATAAGTTAGGGAAATATGTATGCTGTTATATATAGATGATTTAGTGTTTATATAAAATACTTTAAAAGACTTCGCGTAGTGAGATATAATTAATAAGGGTTACCATAAGGCATGGTAACATATTACGTAAAGTAACCTTAATCTTTGTCCTAATGTTTATAATATTAGGTTAAAATAAGTAATAAATAATGGAATATATTTTACTCCTTTCTACCAAAAGAGCCGGAGCCTCAATTCTAACATATTTTCTAGATCAGTCAATGTTATATCGACTCATCACTTTACAATAAACTGAAGACGAAACAGAAGATTTTGTTACGTTGCCATTACACAAGGTAGTGAAACAGTTGTTTATAGGTCCGTAGGGAAAACCTGTTGGTCTTGAAATAAAACATATGTTTCTAGATTCTAGATGTTTCTCAGTTTATAGTTTATCGAGTTTTTACTGAAACAAAGTAGGAAACAGATTCACAGATAGTCATAATTATACATATAGTTGCTGAGCAGATGTTTGTCACAGTATCAGTAATAAAAAGGTTTAAACACTGTTTAAATGTTTTATTATATTTATGTTTAATGGAATGAGCAGATATGAATGATTAATTCAGATTTATGATCCAAGTTTAGATGAGTTTTGATCGAAAACAAAATTATTAAAGCAAGCCCAGGAATCCAGAATGAGCCATGTTTTTTTGTGATGAGTACATTTTAGGGAATTTCCCCTATAGGGAAGAAGCTATTACCGTAGGTCTCATGGTAAGACTTAAGCCCGAGACCATGACAAATTTTTGTTTTGAGGTCCCCAGATGACAAAAACATTATTCGTTCAAATTTAAATACATTTATATATATACAGTATATATATATATATATATATATATATATATATATATATATATATATATATATATATATATATGTGTGTGTGTGTGTGTGTGTGTGTGTGTGTGTGTGTGTGTGTGTGTGTGTGTGTGTGTGTGTGTGTGTGTGTGTGTGTGTGTGTGTGTCTGTATGTGTGTGTGCGTTACCACGATAACTTTTGAAAGAAATGCCCGATTTTGATGAAATTTGGCACAAACGTGTAGAGTAAGATTTATGACTTTAAGTTCGAAAACCATATTGATTGGACTATGGGAAAGGGGTTTTATGGGGGTTTAAAATTTTCCAAATAACAGTTTTTTGAATTTTTTCCCTAAAATTTAAAAAACACTAAATTTTGGTTATAACCATTTTATAGAGCTTAAAAAAACAAATAATTTGGTATTTTGAATCATTAACCTAGGTTAAGTGGTTTTAGAGAAAAGTCAAAAAACACCTCCATA
The DNA here is from genome assembly GCA_963675035.1 of Allygus modestus. Lineage (NCBI taxonomy): Eukaryota > Metazoa > Arthropoda > Insecta > Hemiptera > Cicadellidae > Allygus > Allygus modestus. Next base: position 108,259,766 of record OY776114.1, on the reverse strand, counting down.
AAATTTCCCATGTTAATCTTATGGAAAAAGGTTTTTGGATTTTCCTCAGATTATTTTACTAAAAACTACACATTTATTTTTACAATCGGTTTAGCTCTACAAAACATACATTTTGGTGTTTTAATTGTTGTTCTACGTCCAACCGTTGCAGAGATATTCAAAGTGCTAAACACTGTACGTTGTCCAATGTTATCCTTATGGAGGATAAATAAAATTTGATATCTTGATTATTTATGAACGTATATTTGTGAAACTAGGTATGTGGCTTCAACTAGTTGTGGTATATTGATATTTGAACAACAATATTTTTGTTGATTTTCCCCGTAGCAGCAAACTTACATTCTCGGCCCCATGTTATTCACATGGAGAATAAGTAAAGTTTTATTATCTCCCTTTGTTATGAACCTAAACTAATAAAATTGTTTATATAGCTTGACCTGGTCAGGTTATATTGATAATTGAAAAAAATACCAATTTATCTTTCTTGTTGCAACAAACTTGCGTACTGAGCCTAATGTTATTCTTATGGAGAATAAATAAAATGCTATATATCACTTATTTATGAATGTATTTTTGTGAAACTTGGTAATTGGCTCTATTTAGTAGCGAGGCACGTACATATGCATTGGAAATTAGCTGAGTACTCAGGTTTGCTGCGACAGGGTATTTAAATATATTTATGTAAATAACAATGAAAAATAGGCTAGTCAGGCATACGTTAATAATACTTATATATAAGTAAGGCCAACTTAATAACAAGACGATACTATTCACCTCCCGAGACGTAGTTTAGTTTTATACACAAAAAGCGATTATGAAAGTACATGCAAATTTGAATAAATAAATAAATAAATACAATTTAGTTAGTCTTTTTATATTAAATTGTATAACCGAGTTACAAAACTTGTTTATGTGTGTTTTGTTTTAGGTGATCTGTAAATTTGTTGTAGAATGCTAGTTCACCTTTAGTAAAAACCTGACGAACAGAACAACTTGCAGAGCTATAAACGTATCTACCAACTCTAGCAACTGCTGTTTTTGATTTCAATTGGATACGTCTACCTGATTTTCTATGTTACGCACATCTTCAATGTGAACAAAGCTGTCAATAAATAGCTCACTAATTTGTTAATTTTACTTAATTTGTTTTAAGCACACCCAAAGATTCGATGAACGAGAGGTCCCAATAGAGGTCCCAATAGAGGTTCCAATTGTCCCGGCAGACTGGGTTAGTTATCAAGTTTGTGACCTGATTAGCTAAATTAAAGTCACTTTAAATAAACATTATACTACGAGAAAACAACAATTTCTCAAAATTAATTGGTAAAATATTATTTTTGTCGTTAATGTACCTAGTTATATTTTCATTGTATTTGTTTATGACCCAAGCTGTTTTAAATTGTATGATTTTAAATTTCCATTAAATTGTCAACAAGGGCAACACCTCATATATCCAGATACGAAGAAAAAACCCAAGTAAACCCAAGTAGTGGGAAAGTTAGTTGAAAGTTAAATCCAACAAAAACAGATTACACGAACATGCAGAGTGTTTTTATGCTTCACTCCAGGCCAAACAATTTATGTTTTAATTGGTTCCGGCGGCAGAGCACCGTGACGAGCAAAACATTACATTGACAACTGACGTCCCTGCGTTGTTTGCGAATTTTCAAACGAGATGGTAAATAACGCTAGTTTTGTCACAATTAAAGCCCTTTAATTAAAAAAGGGTTTTCAGCAGAATCAGCTTGCATCAGCTTAATTTTCAGGTGAATCATTATATTAATAGACAAGCATAAAACTGTTCTCCCTTTTTTATCAGCGTGTGTGCGTTTTAGGAGATATTCATCCTTAACATTAGGAAGTTATTTTCGTGTAGATGTGCCACGTGCAGAAACCCCTTAAAATTACATCGGCTCTCAGGGCTACGCCCCACAGGCCTTCAAAGTTGCAATGTTAATCTTAAGGAAGGACAGCAATCAATTGAATTGTATATTTGACAGCTGATATAATAACAAATGATAGCACAACAGCAAGAACAGATGTTTCAGGACTAATGTGAATAAAAAAATACCACTGAAATTGTAACATCCTTTTATTATCTCTTTTAACTCCACATTAAAAACTAAACCTGGGTGTGAGGGGTAGAGGATGATGGAGGGAGAGGTAAGGAGGGGTGAGAGAGAAAGAGAGGTTGTTCGTGAAGTTCAGCATAACGACACTGGTTCAAATGCATTTGATTTAACTGATCATGCAGGATGTGGCTAACATTCCCGCAAACAGCCAATATTCGAATGTGCCGCTTTGAGTTTGTATAGAATTATTTTTGGTTGAATTTCGACCTCTGGGTGATCCCCAGTATAGAAATACAAGGCTGAAATGTTTCTATGAGACCAAGGATTTCGTACATCTTAATTATTTTTCGTAAATAAATTATTTTGATACCCTACAAGGTTTTTGATATAAGGTTTTTGCATTTCCTAAACACTGTAGCTGTCACGGAGCTTTAGAGATTTGGGGGAGATTTGATTTTACAGTTGGTCCTTTTGCTTTAAACCATTATGCAAAATATCGATCAAATTCATTAGAAAATAATTCATAGGAGTGAGTAGGTGTCATCATGAAAATGAAAAATTAAATGTATTGAGCTTAAATATATATTTCTTTATTTTTGTAGTAGTATTTAAAAACTTAACACAATCCACAAAAACCTACCTTAAAATCTTATCTGGCAACATAACTTTTATTTCTGACTAAGAACAAATAAGATTATATATTAAACATTGCATATAATAATGAATTATCTAATATATCCAGTTAAGCTGAACTTACTAAGTTTTAACTAAACTTGCTTTACGCAAACGTTCATTTTGTTCACCTGATTTAAGTTTTATAGTCAAACCAGGTTACATAGTTATGTAACTACAATATTTAGAAAGTGTTTTAACTTGCCAATATAATTTAATTTATGGACTTAAGAGACATTAGAAAGTCTTTTTAGAAAACCGGAAGGAAAATATTCGTTTTTTTTAATTATACTTTCAATTTTCTTACTGATTCAAGTATATGGGTGTCAGATATAAGGTTTACTCAAGAGTTTCTGGTGTTTTTTGGCTTTAAACATAAATATAGTGCAAGTATGTACAAACATTTCTCAATGACATGCTAATCTGAAATCCCTTACCTAATCTATGACTTATACTTCAAAATCAGTTTTCGGTGTTTATTATTATTTTTTTATTCCTAAGAGTAATTTATTGGTAGTTTGAAGACGTCCGATTCAAACTGTATTACTAAAACCTAGGAGCAAACAAAAACAAGAAAAGTTACAATTTTAAGAGCACTTTAGATATAAGAAATACTAGTAAAAATCTTTGAACTGTAGTAAATAAAAGTATAGTGTAGAGGAATATGTAACCAGTCCAGTTAATTAATTCATCATCAACATAGTTTGCATTGCGCTTGGTGGTGCGTTCAAAAGCTGAGCAAATCAAATGGAACTTGACAAAGGCTTGACTTTAAGATTCAATAGTTAGGTTACTGGTTCAACATTTATCATGAATTACAATTACATTGATCTGAATTACGAAAAACATTTATGCTACCAGCTTACATATTACAGAGAGTTTGTTTGGCAAAAAGTTTATTTTTTATTAGATGGTAGTTTGAGTTTGGAACGAAATTAGTAATGAATTTAAAAGATGTACTTGTATAGTTTTAAATAAAAAACAAACGGTTTAAACTATAAACCGTATTATATTTTCAAGTTTTTTATTTCTAAAAAAGTACCGTATTCCTTTTATTTTTGTATTTATTTTTGTTAATGGTTATTGTTACTCTGACCTCGAAAAAATAAACTGTTACTAAACTATAAACTGACGTGTTTTGAGTTGTGCCGAAAATAGTTGTAATGTCCTGAAATACAGTTGAGAAAATACTTCGGACTACTCAATTTTATTTTAGTTTTCTTCTTACATAGTTTGGTTATAAAATATGAAAGATTGTGTTTTATTACATTTATACAATTTGAGGAATCCATACTTCATTTTTAAGTTTCCCATGTACATTTTTGCAAGCAAAAGATCACACGATATTATTAAAGAAATTGTCTTGATAAAAAGAAACTTTTTTGAAAAATGAAACATTAGAAACATACATACACACATTTTTCACAGTATTAAAAATCATTACTTTATTATTTAGGGACACTCAAATAGTTTGTTTTACATCGCAAAACTAATAGATCCAATTCCAAAGGTCCAATTTCCATCCAATCAGCTGAGTTGACATTGACAGTCTGATTGTGTAGACAGCTGATGACAACCCAACACATGGCGTACAGAGGTGCCAATGAAATCTACCAGTTTTGTTTGTGTTGAATTTGAATTCGGAAACCTTTTCACAGTTGATCAATTACTGTACTCTTTCAAACGTGTTAATGATATACAAACAGCATATAAATACAACAACAAAAGCTACTAGGAAAGAGCACTGGAAATGACTATTAATTGTTCTCTAAATTAAGTTTTAAATTATATAAATGTAATTAAAGAAGAAGTCCAGATCGTTTATATTTTAAAATTATTTCTATAAAAGTAGTCATTACGTAGTCATTACTAAGCGTTAAAAACACACAAAACAGGTATAATCCACTCCCGAAAGTTTTGTTCCCCCAAAATAATTCCACGGAAATGGATATTCAAGTAACTGAGGTTATTGAAAATAAAATGACTTGCCAAAATAAGTGGTTTATTTAATACAAATGAAAATGCAAAATATGGTATTAAGTAGTGCAATTTCCTTTGCATCTTTGTAATACAAAAATAATTATGGGATTTAATTAAAATTTCGTATAACAGGTAATTGTATTAAAAAGTGTATTTAAAGTTACTGGAAACAAATTGTATTGATATGCAATCAATTATCACACACCAATAAATGTAATTATTAATAATTATTATTAGTATGACCCATGTTTCTGTAGTAAAATGTTTTGAACTTTGTATAACGCTTTCAGGATATATTTGTAAATTGGGTATTGCCGTTTGGCTACAATAATAAAATTTGGAATTCTTATGACACCACAATTACATCAAAGTGTCTCATTGTAATGTATAAACAGAATGAGGAGTTGTTTTAATTAGTTATATATCATATAAGATGATGCCATTTAACAAACTGTTAACTAACTATGTAAGATTCCAGTGTATCATTAGAACCCTATTTATTAAACAATAAATAAAAAAACCAAAGGATACGACAAATTAATGTAATGACGATAAGTACCTTACATCACATTAGGTTAAAAAAGTCGTAAAAAACCAGCCGATCGATATTGATATTTTTTACATTTACAAGTTTAAATCACGTAAGACGGATATGAAAGGCGTATTCAACGTTTGCTAAGTTGGGGACTGTGTGGAAATAAATCAAGCAGACTTCATTACGTCGTTGCAATTAATGGAATCGATTTTGTCGTTCTGGCAAAATTAATTAACGAACGGCTTTTGTTGTGTGGATTGTCTGGCTTCCAAATTATAGATTAAAGCTTCAAAAGTATGTTTTAAAGTTTGAAAAAACTTTCTTTAGAATATCAATATTGTTACGGATTTTTCTAAATTAATTTGTCCTGAACGAAGGAGCGAACCTCATTTGCATTGACACAAACATGTTTCTTTGGAGCTTAAAAAAATAAATAAATTTCTAAACTATAACGATTTTAGCATAACTCGATTATTAGCGTCTCGTTATTCCAGCAGTCCATAAGTTCTAGGCCCACCAGAATATTTTGTTTATTAACAATCATAAAACTTTTAAACTTTATGGCTATATTTTCATTTTAGTTCCGGACTCATTACCACATTTAACTGGCATATTTCGCATTGAAGGAAGTCCCTTGAATTAAATCTGAACCTTCTTCAATGCATAATTTTCCTAAACTTTTTTGTGTATAACTATGAAATTACAATTGTAAAATATATAAAAATAAAAAACAGGGCCCAGTAACTCAGATCCTGCGAGTATTAAATCATATACCCTAATATGAATAAGGTTTGTATGCTTGCTTGGAACTCTGATCCCAAAAACGGCTTTAACGCTTTCCTTCAAAAGTTTTAATTAACTAATTTGTGGGTTAAAAATAAGTTCAAGTTCTAGACAGGTCTCATCCCCAGGAAAAACCTAATTATGGAAAAAATGAACTTGAAAAGATATAAATTTATCATTGGGCTTATGGAGTTTCTAATTAAAACAAAATAATCATAAAATCTGTTTATAATAAACCAGCGAATTGTCAAAGTAGTGTTCTAATATTTTAGTTTAAGTTTTAATATTGACTATAAATATCACTTCATATAGACTATATTGACTTCAGTATCTATAGTCAATGGTTGTAGCATGTGGCTATGAGAGCAGTGGCCAAAATTAACCAAAATCATTGAATGCAGATTACACTAGTATTGTCATGTCATATCCAAAATTAATCAAAGCTACATTTAGCTATAATAACAAGTGAAGTGACCTTAAACATGCAGAAAAGAGGCAAATGAGCAAAGCAAATCTGCTCGTCAATTGGGGGACTTGGCTAAAAATTACTCCAAAAATCTAAACAAACTGACTGACCTTCCATAAGCAAAAATTGGTCCCCCAGGTACTCATACGTGTTTGAATAAACGTACAAAAGTAAATAGTAAATTGGTTTTCGATAATGAAGAAAAGCTACTTTTAGCAAAGTAAGCAGAACTAATTAGTATGTTTTTTTTAAATCCCCGATAAAGCAAATATCTGTCCCATATTCAATTTATAATTTGTTCCGTTTATAACAACAACATTTTAAAGAATAGCTGCAAGTACTATTAATACTCCCTACTCTTATATTTTTTTACCAAAATATACAATGATTTACAGATGTAATACTGTATTTTTATTTTCCTTGACTTACGTATCTTAACAAGATTTACTGAGGTGATGCAAAAGGAACGCGCAAGTAGACTACATCAGCTGCTGCACCAGCTCGCCTCAGCGCGTCTGTGAGGTTCTGACATATTTTGCCAATAAACGTCTTACATACCCTGCTCACACTTTGAGAACAACATTATTTGTAACAATCTGCTAGTTATATAACAATATTATTTCGCCTGCAGAAACTTCGCATTCGCTGAAATATTTGTTCTAATTCTTGAATGATTCTTTTAGACAAACGTGGATGCAAATTAAGTCTGATCCATCAATATTATTCTACTTATACTTTTTGCTATCAGTTTTTTTAATAGTTAAAAAAATACCTATACTAGATTTACGACAATTCTTCTTGTAAGAGCATGACCGAAGATTTCGTTTTTAAAGACTGTCTTATACTGCAGCTTTGTTAACATACACCTTTTTTAACCGAACCAATACAATAGGTCAACATACACAAATATATCTAAATAATAATGATTTTAGTTATTTTGTAATGAAATCTCATAAATGTGCGAATGTAAAATTAATAAAGATTTAAACAATTTACCTGTATTTAAAAGTGATTCGAATAAATTGTTATAGACATAATTCATAACTACGGAGCTTTGCAAGGGTCCACCACCATACGTTAACGTCTACTAAAATATGTTACAACCTTGCGTTTTTTAAATTTGAAAATATTATTTATATCTAAGTAATGTAAAAATAAAAATTACCTAACAAATAGTGTATGTGTAGTAAAAACCCATACACTCTGCAACATGTTTTACTCTCTACTTTTATTGATTAAGGAAATGCAAAATAGGTATTTCCTATGAGAATATTTAGCTAAACAATTAGTTTTTACATATTTATTTTGTATATAAAGTTAGAATAACTGTAATTTTAACGTTTTTACCATTTTACCAGACTACAGAGCTGTAATTTAAAAATTCACTTGAAATTTGAAATACACGTTGATATTGATTATTTTAACTGCAAACTTATCGTGCGTTCATTTAATTTTGTTTCTATAACTGCGTAGTCTTGCGGTTTGCTTAGCGTTTAACCGCTGTCGAAACCAATGTAGGAATAGCGAAAAAGTAATTTACAAAAAGCAAATTTGCTACACATACAACCACATAAAAACCAAGTTATTTATAAATCACAGTTTCAACCAGGTATTGAAGCAACGTTGTCTGTCTGTCACAGGTCACGGCTATCACAGCGATATTTCGCTCTTCACGCCTCGCCGTTACCAGAACCAATTAGTGGACAAATTATTTCACCGGGGGTTATCCATCACAACACTCTGAGTTTTAATTTATCTGAAAACTTTTATAATTCTGTCTAATATACAGAATTCCATCAATCATTGATTCCCCCACATCGTACAATATATTTAAAAATATATTTTAAACGTGCTTTATTACTTAGTATTTCTAGAATAATTATTTTAGAATGCTCTGTAATATTCTGCCTTTACAATAATTTACTTTTTAATAATAACGTTCTGCAATTTTTACCCCTATTAGTTATAAGAATATTTTATTTGTATATCAATTAAAAAACACTATCTTAAATATAAATATATCATAATTTGGTAGCTGGAAATGATGTAGTTTAGGAAAATATCGAATAGGCCTAGTTGTAAAAAACAGGTTTTTAGTCTAAAGCTACCCTTTATTACTGTTCCTACAAGTCTCAGGTATAGCAAGATAACTTCCCAAAGAAAGCAGTTGCTAAACAAACTACCGCTTAGTTTTTTTTATATGAGAAGAAGCGTTACGGTAAAATCAAACAATAGTTTACATTTATAATATAAAACTCGAACAAGCCATTGTTAAATCTGAAATACTCACTATAGCATATTTTGGATTTTTAAATTTTATTTTTTCCCCAATACAGTTTTAGTAATACCTTTAGTACAGAGTGATTAGTAATTTCATTTTTGAGGACGAACTTGTTTTTCAGATATACACATGAAATTTAAAACAGATGCTCGACAAAGTTGTGGGTAAATAATCAAATATGTGAAGTGCATAATTATGAAATTTTATAAATAACAATAAACAAGTGATATTTTTCTAGTGTTTAAAAAACTGGAAGCCATATTCTAATTTTAATCCATCCTTTCTGAACTTGTTTTAAAAATGTTATATTTCTACTGTTTCACGATTTTCCTTTTTAAATAATCATCTACTCTGGATTTGATCAATGATATTCAAACAGATCAAGTTTGTTCACAAAAACTGCCTTAGTAATTAATCTTAAGAAAGTAACCAAAGAGTGACTGAAACCGTAAGTGGAAAAATAAAAGTAAGTCGCGCGTTATCCATTACATAGAAAAGCAATATCTCTGTTGGTTAAAACTGTCAAAAATCTGCGCATTTGATGGATTGAAAGAGCGCAAAGATATAAACTTTTAACGGTGTGCCTTACACGTTTCTGAACCTTTGAATTGTATTTCTGTCTCACCCTCTCTCCTTAAAATAGCCTTAATTAAATAAGACCATCATAGGTGTCATACGCTATTCCCTGATAATATTTCTGTTAATATTATGCCAGTTAACAAATTTAATTTTTAATAATAATGATCTGCCGTTTTAGCGAATTTCCCCTTTAGGGAAGAAGCTATTACCGTAGGTCTCATGGTAAGACTTAACCTGAGACGATGATAACTTTACATTTTGAGGTCCCCAAATGCCAAAATCACCATTCGTTCAAATTTTTATATATGTCACTGTATTGTCCGTAAGCACTATAATTCTCGTAAAAAAGATCCGATCTTAATGAAATTTGGTAAAAATTTGTAAATTACCATTTATTTGAACGAGTTCGAAAACCAGACGAGTAGCACCATCCAAAGGGGGTTTTGTACCCCAAAAATTGGTTTTTAGGGGTTTCCACATGTAATTTTTATTTAAATCAAATTTTAATTTTGACCATTGAATTCAGCATAAAAAAACAAACAATTTAGTATTTTGATCATTGCTCTACGTCAATTGGTTACTGAGATATTGAAAGTGCCTAACGCAGTACGTTGTCTGATGTTAGTCTTATGGAGAAAACGAAAAATTGTATATCTCGATTATTTATGAACACAAACTGACGAAAATTGGTAAATGGCTTCAACTGGTTGTGGTTTATTGTTGTTTGCACAAAAACCTATTTTTCGCCTATGGTTCCCGTAGCAGCAAACCTAGGTACTTGGTCTCCATGTTATTCTTATGGAAAATAATTAAAATGTTATATATCGCTTATTATGAATGTTTATGAATGAAACTTAGTATGTGACTTCACTAAGATGAGTTCTATTGATATTTGCATAAAAACCAATTTTTTGTGTTCCTTGTTGCAGCAATCCTGCGTACTCATGCCAAATGTTATTGTTATGGAGAATAATTAATATATTTAATATCGCTTGTATGTGAATATATTTCTTATGAAACCTGTTAAGTGCTTTAATGTGTTGTGTTATATTGTGTTGTGTTATATTGGAAAGTCACTGAGTATGCAGGTTTGCTGCGACGGGGGTATTTACCCATATTAGTTATAATATAATTTTATTTTTATACGTTATAAGAAGGTTTTTAGCTAATTATACGCTGGCTTTCAATCAATAATCGAGGTACGTTACCTACCCTTTTTAATGAATTAATTTCTGAGTGTGTTCCGAATAAAAATAATTGTAGGACATGATATTTTAATCGTTCTCCTCTTATTTTCGAATATTTTGGATTTTTAATATAAATCGAATATAAATCATAAAACCCTACCTAAATCATATTAATTTTTCAAGTCTTTATCTAATTATTAATCTACGGTGTCAAGACTTTGTTGACCAACCAATGATACCTTTGTCTACATCAGCTGATCGCATCAAACGGATTCCTATGTCGACACAGCTGATTGGAGCAGTTAGATTAAATTGCTACTGTGCTGATCTTGCAAACGGTTTTATGCAATTTACATGAGCCAGTTATTGCGTGCAAAAAATGTATGTATTTTGACAGTGCTCGTTAAAATATGGTACACATAGAAAATTATAAAACATATTTATAACGAATTATTTAAAAATAATCTTAACGTTGATGGGCCCGGTAACTCCATAGGGAGTTTAGAGTACATGTGAAATACACTAGTTAAAACTACTGATAAATTAAGAATGGGTGTAAAATTGTGTGATTAAGATAACACTTTTTTAACCATAAAATAAAAACAAATCACCTTGTGTAATATCAGAAAAAGGAACATTTCTAAGCATTACATCTAAAGGTCAGATAACTAATTCACATATTTAAATGATAATTTTGTTTTATCATCTATTGGTACCTCAATCAATAGTAACAAATAATCAATAAAATCAGTTTAGTTGCGTTTAAATGCTGTATTAAGCTATTCAGATATTTTTCCAAAATTATTAATAAATACAATTATATATAGATAAATATACGAGTACGCATGATAGTAGTAAAATATAACTCCAACCCTAGCTCCATAGTTTGGGTTCATGCTTCTTTGTTGAAATTAATTAATTATACTTCACCAGTGAACTACAGAACTCAAGGAATCGGAAACCGTCGACCTATTCAAAAGTTCGCCCGATATTTTACGGTACAAAACTACACTCCTAAAATTAATTTAAATATACGTATCTGTCTCGTATTCATAGGTTTCATTTTATGTTACTATTTTAATTAAATACAAAATTAATTATTTATTAATTGAGGTTCCTTTATAACATTGATAATTAATTTCAAACGAAAAAATCTGATACAAGGTATGACTGTCACCTTTATTAATTTAGAATTTTAGCCCTCGACGGCTCTCTGACTGGTCTAAACTAGTACATAGGTAGACATAGGGTACAGCAAAATAAAGCTGTCACAGTATTGGTAAGTCTTTTGGCTATCCAGTGTGGCCAACTTCCCTTTCTTGCTTCCTCCTTGTCTCTTCTGGGGGATTGACTCCCAGTTGAGCCTGAATACCCATCTAGTCCGAGTCCCTGGAGGGAATGGTAGATCTTCCTTGCAGCCTGGGACGGGTACCTGGGAGGAAGGGCCCTTACCTGACGGTCTTCGGTCTGCCGGGCTGCGGGACGAACCGTCCTGGGGCCTCCCGACCCCTGAGAGGTTGGAGGCTCTGTGCGATCGTGGTCCCTATCTGGTGGTTTTAGGGGGACATCGGGTTAGAGGGCGAATCGTTCTGGGGTTATGTCATCCACAGAGCCCGGGAGCTAGGTAAGGTTCTCTCTCCCTTTCTGGAGTGAGGCAGACTGACCCCGTCCTACAACCTTCCCCATCTCTCTTTTCCCTCTTTCCGGTGGCTGAAAAATATCCTAAGGGAGACGTGCCTCCTAATCCCCCCAAAAACAAACAAACAAAATTTCGAATTCAAACCTTAAGGATGTTTCAAATTAATATATGGATTAAAAACCCTGTCTTTGTATTTAGAGCTAGAATAAACAAAGAGGCTTGTAAAGACATAAGACTCTTTTTTACCGTTTAACAGGTTTGTCGGCTGTTTGCCGTTGCAAAAGCTACAAACCGTCACAGCCACGTCCGCAGTTGAAATTGAAAGAGAGCAAATAACTGGCGGTAATGAACGGGTTTGTGGGCGTTCGTCAACTGGAGACTGGCCAGAAGTAGTAATATTTATCCTCTAAAAATAAAACTTCATAATTGCTGCTTAAAACCATATAAACACTCATAATGCATGAAAATATAACAAGTAACTCATTTGTAATAACGATGTATGGTACATTAATCGACCGCATTTAAAACAAAATTTGAATTATTCTAAATTTTGATTCATCAAGTATAGAAAAGCTAATTACTTTAACATATTTGTATATTATTACATTATGTGCTGATTATTTACTTGTAAATAAGCTTAAAAATACAAGCCTAACCAACCAAGCATACAATTTGAAAGGGTTTGTAATCAGCAGATGTGATTCATTATAATCTTCCGGTATAAAACAAAAACTATCGTAATGTAAAGAATCATATTTATTGGCATTTATTTTTCAAAATATTATTTCTTTAAAGTCCTGATTTTTGTTTAAAAATCAAATTGTAACTATACTGATGAAATAAAGGCAAAACATGTTTATCTGACAAAATCCTAGATTGTACCTCATCGCACGTATACATTGCACTAGCATTATTGTGAAAGTTATCAAAATATCGTATGAGTTAGTTATTTTGTACATTTTAGGTTTTATTTTTGATGATAACAACAAAACAATTATTAACAAGGGTAATAATTTACAGTAATAAAAGATTAATTTAAATTATCTGTTTTATACAGGCTAGATAATAGAAGACAACTGATGATTTACGAAGTTGGTCATAAATAAAGTGGAGAAATGCCAATGTTCCACTACAGTAACAAAAGATAATAACTCCTTCAGAGAGTTGGCTATATCGGTTGCTTCAACCTTTTACAAAACAATCACAGATGGAACTATGAAAGAAGTTCTTCCAGCGAAAATAACTTGCATAAATCCTTCCACTCTACCTGCCTCCCTTCTTAGTTTTCATTAAGGCTTTATATAGTATAAAACATTTAATTAAGTAACCTTTCCTTATTAAACCTAGAATTTGCTGTAGTGTTAGTAACGCAATATACTTTATTGGTTAAATCGTTATTTAGCTTTTGTTGGGTATTAAAAGGCACGTGTTCCAATTAAAAGTTTACCGTGTGTCTATTTTAACCATCCTAACTTATTTTTAAAGCAATCGTTCCGATGCAATGTAGTTATAACCATTGGCCAAACTATGACGATTTAGAAAAACGAAAAATAAATGAATTGATCCTCGTCCATTGAAGATTAATTGTCTCCTTTTGGAAAACTAAGACACTATGATTAGTGAAGAATGCTAACAAAAGTGTTTGGTTTACCATTAATCAAGATGTTCTTGTTCTTTTTCTGGCCATGTCAAACGGGACATATTACAAATGTATATTTTTTAGTTCATTGTTAAAAAATACCATATATTAAAAAGAAATGTTAATCAAAAAGTTATTTAAAAATAATTTCAAACATAAAAATTAAGACGGAAATAGTTTGTCAGTTTAGACTCTTGAATTTAAGTCCCAAAATATAGTAACTTTAAGGGATATCACAGTATAATACATATAATTTTCCCCTATTACAATCAGTCTTCAAAGAAAACTATCTTAATTAATAATATAATCAATAAATATAAAACATTTCAAAATAATATAGCAACTCAATAAAAATTTAGGTAAATTGAAAACCTTTACCCGTTTGGACTAATTTAGTGATTTATTACTCTAGTAGCCTTAATACATCACTATCTGAGAATCATGAGTTGATTGATCAGGCCCGAATTTGAACCTTTATACAATGTTAATAAGAGTAAAATTAGACCAACTGACAAATTTTCATAAAATATTAAGAAAACATGTCAGTTTGTTCTAATATTTCCCGTATTAACAATATTTAAAGGTATTAAGTATTTTTTAGTTAGTTAAAACTTCTATATACTCTTTAGGTAATATGATTTTACAGACCTCAAGGTAAAATTCTGAAGCGCGAGTGATTCTGGTCCTTCTAGAGGTCATTGGGTTAGGTCCATGCAGGAACGTCAATAAACGTTTAAAGTGATGAAAAAATTATAACTTTATTTAACTAAACAACAATTTTTGTTTATCATGATTCTTCCTTGGCCACATTTGACCAAATTCCGTGGTCGTAATTGATATTGTAATATTAACCGTTTGTGCCAGTAGTGATACCTTCTAATACAAAAAAAGTATGTAATAAAAGACCTACTATTTCTGGTTAAAGACAAGTTGCGTCCATTAAATGCTGTTTTACGGCACCAACTATGTGATGTGCTGAAAAGCCGCAGCAATAAACCTAGTCTAGGATACTTGATTAGAGTTGTAAACTAAGATATGTGTTAGGTTATGGAGACGGTAGGGTTGTTTGGAATATAAACTTGTTTCTTGATGATATTTGAGTTGGATGTAACTTATTATGTATAATATTATAAAGAAGAGGTGGTTTCTGTCTGTCTGTGTGTCTGTGTGATTTTCCGTCTAAACGCAAAAACTACTGAACCGACTGGCCTGAAACTTTACATAAAGGTAGATCTTGAACCCATGCAACACATAGGCCTATTCACTTCCTTAAAATCCCCTCGGACTACGTCCCCTGAACGTCCTAAGTTTCAATATTTACATTTCAGAAGAAAATAACATTCAGAAACTGTAAGGCGAACAGCTGTGGATACTTCAATTTGACAGCTTAAAGAGCATAAGCAAGAACAGCTGTTTCAAGATAACTAAAGTGCAAATTGCACTGACTATAGAACGGGTAAAGAAAACACCTGTGCGAAGCAAGTACATCAGCTAGTATGTTATATAGGTCTACAGTATACACAGAATTATTCTGAACCCACTCCGAAAACTTGGGGAACTTGTTATTGATGTCAAAATAATTAATGATGTCACACAAACACTGGACCATATCACTCCATCGACTTTGTTTGAATGCGCTTTGAAATCAATACATCATATCGTAGGAACCATCTAAGATTCTGAGTTAAATGTGGCAGTGTATTATGCTTGTTTAAGGCACACTTTTTAAGAATTTCTTTTCTAGCTGTTACCGTTTAAAAATGGCAGCCATTTACATTTTGTACAGCTTAATATCATGAGAACGGTAAATTTAAAGACAATTTACCCTAATGGCCATTTTAAAGATAATAAGATTAATACTATTGTAAAGATAATATATTATATTATATTATAATATATTATAAAGATTGTCCACTTTGAAAAGATAAAAGCTAGAAACGTTAAATTTAATTCCAAATTAGCCCTACTAAGTGACAGTTAAGTAAAGTATATAGTTAGTACCTCAATTATTTCCTTAGATTTTATAAATTGATTAAAAAATAAGATCAAACACACAGACGGGAAATGCAGCATTATAGGCCCTATGTACACAAAACATATTTTGTTAGCTTTGACCTTGGGATCAAGTTCTTGATCTTTCTGGTGAATTTTTGAATCACTATATGTGTTGATAGCCTTTAATAAGAAGTCTTAATTCCCTTTTAAAAACACTTAATATATAATTTTGTATTCTTCAGAGCTTTTCCGATTAATTATCAAAATATTAACAAATTCAGTATTAAGATAATAAATTAATACATTTACAATTAGTTCACATTACAGTTTTAGATAATCAATACAATGATCTTCAAAATAGTAAATATAATAACAATCCGTATTTCTAATAACTTGTAAATGTAAACTCTATTAAATAAAACGCTCCTTTGAAAGCATTTTTAGACCGAATTCTAGACATGTTCTCTTCAACCTGAACCACTGCGTGTAACTGACGTTTATGACCTTTGAGCTTAACGTGGAGGAGGTTTAACCAGCAGTAGTTATATAGTTAGATATAGTTAGACTTATAAATATATTAAAACAAAAACGAATTGTATTTCAGGTTATTACTTATTTTTAGATACAAAATAACTAAAACATATTTTCAATACCGAAGCTAAATCAGTCTTCCACTTTCACAATTATGGAACTTTAAATCATATTTAATATTCATTTAAATCAGGCATCTTTTACTCACACCAATGCAATGATACTGATTAACAGTGACATTTTTATTAAGGTGACATATACGATGTTATGAGTGATGTGGGTTGATAATATAATTTCCATATGAATATTTGTATTCAAGATGTACCAGTGACCTTTAGGAGCTGTTACTCTGACCAAGTTCTGCTCTGCCTTGTCTGATTTGTTTACGTGCATCAATATGAAAGTGTACTCATGTTAACACGCGAACAAAGCAAACACTTTAATCACACGTGAAGATATGAACAAAGCAGACAACTTGCAGATCATGATGCTTTTCTTATGGGGATGTTTCGTCATTATTTCTGAAATACATGATTTTTTCCAAATAACTTTAATTTTCCCGAGCCCTTGGCCAATACTTTGGACATCTCGCTAGCCTAATGGTTAGCGTCTTGGACTTCGGTTCAAGGGGTCACGGGTTCAAATCCCGGGATTAACAATTTGAGGGGTTTGGACCGCTTTTCCTAAAAGCAACTGTGTACTCTAATAACAAAAATTAAAGTAAATAATCTTATAAATTATTTCTCTAGCCTGTTTTTCTGTCAGTCCGCGTGATCTTCCTTATTCCTTTATTTGCTTGCAAATAAATGATCAAATTACGCGACCATC
Source organism: Allygus modestus (assembly GCA_963675035.1). Taxonomy (NCBI): domain Eukaryota; kingdom Metazoa; phylum Arthropoda; class Insecta; order Hemiptera; family Cicadellidae; genus Allygus; species Allygus modestus. The sequence continues at coordinate 108,242,579 of OY776114.1, read as the reverse complement.
GCTGTTGTGGAAATAATCACAAATATATGAACTATTGTGTTATTGATGGATCTCTTAGTTAGATATTATTACAGTTTTAAAAATAATGCTACTCAGTTACGGAAAATACCGTAATAATCAGGTTAACGACCAGTTGGAGCCATTCAATATTTTACTGCCCCAAATATTCAGTGAGGTGCAAATCAGCTGATAGAGCGTCATAAACCTTCACTGGAGATACTTGAATGAAAGTTGTAAACAAAGCGCAAGTTCAGTGAATATGAAAATCATTAATTCAAAGTATATTAAACGAATATTAGGGAATTATAAACATACAATTAGATATTCTATGTACTTTAACAATTGACAACTAATCTATTATAATTCAGGTTCGAAAATTCCTTTGTAAGGAATTAAAGTTAAAAACATTCTTTCCCACAATCTTAAAAAAAGTTGTTTTTGTATAAGATTCACTATGACAAATATTAAAAGTAATTTATTAGTCTCGAGCCTAAGAGAACAAAATAAGTTCTTAAACGACTGCTTAAACATTCTTATTTTAGAATGCATCAACGCATTTTAAAATAAAATAGTATGTAGAAAACTCATGCGATATTCTAGCCTAAAAATTTTACATTATAAACTATACATAATGTCAGTCTACGTTATATACTAAACTGTCTTATTAAGAATGTATATTTTTGGCGAAAAATAAAATGTCTCAGTAAAGTTTAATAATATGGGTCCAGACAGGGAGGTTTATTGTATAACTGGAGGTAACACTGCTAAACGATTTTGGTCAAAAAAGCGAGCCGGTGATTTTGTCAGGTTGGTACACTGTTGAAGCAAATTTATCGTTCTTTGAACTATCCTGATTGGCAGTTTTATTCCTATAAGTGAATCTACTCATACAAATCACTGGAATAAAAGTAATACAAGTTTGAGTAAATACATTTTTTCGTTTGACTTATGTATCTAATATTTCCGTGAAACATGATTAATTATGAGGAAATAAACAAATACTATTGAGTTTCAAATTATGGATAGGTACTTGTTTGATTCACTTTGTCGACTCGTTCGATTTCAGCTAGTAGTTCTTTGCCTCACAAAAATTTGGAAAGAACGGCTCGCAGTTTTGTTCATCAGTGTTGCCTCTAGTAATGCCAATAGAACTCCTTGGGTCAAGAGAGATGAGAAAAGCCAACATTTTAAACCTGTATTCTACATTAATTCATTCATCTGATGTAATTTAAATTGGTTCCAGCTTGAACTCACAATAACATATACCTCTAATGTTTATGGTTCGCCCGTTATTGTAACACCTCCCATTCATTATCTATATTGGCCATCACACATCTCCAATTGTAGCTTGTAGCAGGCGTTGCCCACGAACCAATGCTCGTGTTTGTTAAATGTTGATTGGCAATTACTCGTTCCAATTTTGTCAAAATAGGGGTAAACAAATCATTCCAGAAATTTTTGTTTTCCTATTAAAGGAAAAGTTGTATCTAAGTTACACCTTTCTAGTCCCAGGACTACCTTAAAACTGGTCTATACCAGTTTTGAGGCTGACATTGGGTACAGCAAATGAAGTTGTCATTACATATGGCAAGTATTTTGGCTGTCCATTATGACAAACTTCCCTTTCACCTTTGGTCCCTCCATTTGCAGTCGCTAGGGACATAATCTCCGGGTTTGGTCCCCAACCTGCCAACCATAGAATGGATGGTCCCTGGCTGTTGTACATGGATACCCTGTCAGTTGAGTTGACCATTTGGAGGGCAGAATGTGGGTCCCCTGTTTGAGAGCCTCACCCAGCTGTCACAGGGGCACAAGAGTTGGCCCGCTGAAGGGTCGATTTGGCTGCCGTCCCATCCCACCCCCTTTCCTTTCCTGCTATATCCTATTTTTCCGGTAACCTGCGCAATATTTCCGCTTGTTGAAGATGTGACTAGCAGCTATGCTGGGGTTTCCTAATCCTTCTTTTTCCTTTGGGGTTTTCTTTTACACAAATGATACAATTATTTTAAATTGTTTTACCCTTCATCGTGTATTTTTAAATAAATAGGTTATAGCATTCTTTATAATTCTGCTTGCAGTTTCAGCTGTAAGTTTTGTTTTAATAGTTTGATAACCATTTTTATAAAAAATAAATACTTAACTGTGTGGTAACGGTTATTTTTATAATCCACATTCAAGCAAACTACGTTAAACCCAAATTTGGTTCTATTACATTTTTATATAGTTTCAATATTGGCAAAATGCTTTGGTAGATATGCCATCGGAAAAGCCTTTGACATTAAGCAAAATGTTTTTTAATCGGTGCAAAATTTCTACCCAACGGTATCATAATTATCTCAGTCCAATAAGGTGTACTAAACATATTTGACAGAGTCCAAGTTAGAAATATAAAACGTCTAAAGTGTAAATAGTTTCGCATCAGCCGGTTGTAACATGATATATCGCAGGCACTTGGCTTATTTTCTCTACCACTCCAACCCGAAACGTATTTCAAACAGACGTTAACGAAACACACTCCACTTGTGCGCCAATTGCCAATTACAGCTTCCATTTCCACGAATCAATTTGTATTTTATCCCGCTCAAAATAAAACTTCCGTGTAAATAATACAATATTATAGTAATATTATAAAGCTGACAATTTGTGAGCTTACTTGTTTTTTTCTGGATTATACCCAATCTGCTTAACCCAATCAGCTGATATTTGGTAGTAAAATAGCTAATAACACCCTCAAGGAACACATAGACCTATTGATTTATAATCCTTTAGGGCTCCACCCCAATGACATTCACAGTTCCCGTGTTTCTGATTGATCTAAATTTTGTAGGGAGGCATTACACTAAAAACTAACATGGCCTTAATCCTGTTTCAATTGTGTTTTGAGTCATATCTCACTGGTCTTTAAAATTCCTATATACGCATCAAGCACAACAGTAACTAAGATAATTTTTCGAAGTTAGGTAAAACACCACAATAGGCTTTTTCTCGTTCAGATAATTATATTTTACCGACATTAAATCAATCCGACCTGCAATATCATACGGTGATAAAGTCGAAGGCGTAACATCAATTGTTAAATACATTTAAGAGGATGGTAAAAATGTAATTAAATATTTACATACGATTAAAAAAACATCATTGATAACATGGGCTAACAGTTAATTTAAACTTTCATAGCTCTCAACTTGGATCAAACCTGCACCCACCCTCGTCCGATGTGTGTACAGCTAGCAACGTACTGAGTCCTGGTCCTAGGCTATGGTGTATCATCTATTGTGATTATTTTGTAACCTGGCAGTATTTAAGTTAGTACAATAATGTTAAATGGTCATTTGGTAATACTCATTTTAACTGTAATTAATGAAAATGTATATTCGTAGAAAGCATGTTCCCAAGTTGTTAACGTGTGCTTTTGATTATTAAATGTTCTTATATCACTTCAGCGATTAACTGAAGGTTTATACAATTAAACTCGCGCTATTAAGCAAAAAACTTCATCAGATTATATCGGGTGTAAAACTAGTGTCAATATTAAGGCTTTTTATATTTAAAAAGGTCATAATATACCTAGGTTAACGTAAGGTTTAATATGGTCGTATTTTTTATGTTACAAACATCTGTGACATTTCCAGCACATGAACACGCATTTAATGCATTTCTGATGATTATGCGTTTAACTCTTTTGTTTTTTTAATGTTTATATTTGTCTATTCATTAATGGATATTTAATTGATTTTGATCCAAAGGTAGATTTCTGATCCATAAGAGTACAAAAGTTAGTAGCTGTATTAATATGCGGATCAAGTGTGTCGTCTAGTTATTTTACAATTATTAGTTATAATGATTTAATTTTAAACTTTGCGAACCACAAGAAGACTGCTATTATTTTTTTAACAATTTAAAATTTATGTTTCACCCTAGATAAGGAATTTAGGATTTTTAACAACTGTAGCCAAGAAACTTTGTACAGTAGCTTTGAGTACATCAAATCTCCTTCGAAAATGTACACAAGAATATAAAAAAATCGACTAAAAAATTAATCTTCCTCAAAGTGTATTAAACATATTTTTGAAATGCTTGATTAAAATTTAAATGCAGAATTTTTGTTGTCATTTTATGCATTTCTTACTGCCTAGAAATGCTTATAATAAAATGTCATGTCACTCTTTATATCCATAATTAAATGTTGAAACAGTTTAAAGATAATTCTTTGAACCCAATTAACAGTGACCCACTTAGACAGTAGATGTTACTCGGTCCAGTGGACAAATGAACATGTGTTTATTGATTCTCCGTGTAACCTGATAAAGTTCATAGTCTGGAAATTTTAAAATGTTGCAATCAGAGTGATAATATTGCTGATCATTTTGTCAATAGATTTTTGACCCAAACCCAATTATATGTAACAAAATGTAGTTAACAACACTTACTGTATTAAGGTAAAGTATAAATTATTTTGGTGAATTTTAAGAGGTTAAACCAATATTATTTCTTTATTATAAACTCAGTCATTAGACTATACTAGTGGCTACCATACAATTATTATTATTGCATCAAAATTAAACTTTTATGATAACAAATATATATTTTAACATATGCTTCAGTTTCCTCTTAGAAGGAGAACTATTATTCGTTAAAGAGACACAAATCTAAAAATCTACCATGAAATTATGATTTACTGTTTATATGTTGAACATCCTTAGCTAAATTTACAATACATTTCAAATGAAAACATATTCCTCTTTTCTAAAATCGCGTTTCTTATAAATACGTGTTAAGTACAGTGACCTGATTTTGCAATGAACGGTTTGAAGATACAACAAAACTATTTTTTTTTTCTAACACAACCGATTTTTAATATTAAATTTCACTTTTGAAGATCGGTAGTTCATATATTGGCACCTTTACTTTCTTTGCTTCATTCTTCTACTGATTAGAAGTTTTGCATCGCTATTTATTTGTATCCTGATATTTTTAATTTAATAAAGTTTAAGTACAAATACAGTTTTTATAATTTGCAAAGGAGAGTAGACTGTTGCATAAATACCAAACTTTTATTCACACGAGATCAAAAACAATTTAATTTATGAAGCCATACACGACTAAATTAGTTGTAGCAACTGCCAAAAGCAACCAAACAAACTTTAGTAATGACACATATATAATTTCGACCAAATACTGTGTTGTGTTTATTACTAACGACACAAATTTAAATTGTTATTAGAAAAAATGTAATTAATCATTCAATTATAAATGCGAAATAAATTATTCCGTCCAATGCTAGTTGGTAGGCTTAACCCTTTCTCGTAGATTTGTGCGTAGTAATTGTGCAACCCTATCTGAATCGCATTTAAGAACAGTTTATGAATTCGGTTCATTATTTGACATTTCAATAGCAACGCAGCACGGTGTTACGTTTATGCCTTGAAAGTTACATTCGATGAAAACGTCCTAACTTTTCGAATTTAAGTGTATCAAACATTAAAATACTCCCTTAGCAGCAATCCTGCGTACTCAGCAAATTTCCAATGCAAAATACATGTCTTAATACCACATAAAGCCGCATACCAAGTTTTATAAAAATATATTCACAAATAAGCGATATATCAAATTTGAATTATTCTCCATAAGAATAACATTGGGGATGAGTACGCAGGTTTGCTGCAACAAGGAACAAAAAATATGGGGTTGAATGTGGATATCAATATTACTCAACTAGGTGAAGCCACATACCAAGTTTCATCAATATAAATTCATAAATAAGCGATGTATACCATTTTGATTACTCTCCATAAGAATAACACGGGGGATGAGTACGCAGGTTTGCCGCAACAAGGAACCCAAAAAATGGGTTTTTATGCAAATATTAATAGAACTAAACTAGGTAAACCAACATACCAAGTTTTACTAATAATTCATAATCAAGGGATACATTACATTTTACTTATTCTCCATTAGAATAACATGGTGGCTGAGGACGCAGATTTGCTGCTAAGGGAATCATCGGTAAAAATTGTGTTTTTGTGGAATAACAATAAACCACAACCACATTGAGCCGTATACCAAGTTTCCTTAGTATACGTTCATAAATAAGCGAGCTATAATTTTTTCTTATTCCCCATAAGAATAGCATTGGAAAACGTACTGTGTTTAACACTTTCAATATCTCTGTAACCAATTGACTTAGAGAAAAGATGAAAACACCAAATTGTGTGTTTTTTAAGCTGAATCCAATGGCGAAAACTAAAATTTGACTTTTTAAAATATTACATTAAAAGTAAAAAATAAACATTTTTGGGGACAAAACCCCCCCAAAATACCATTTTGGATGCGTCGATCTGTCTGGTTTTCGAACTTAAAGTCATAAATAATGTTTTAAACGTTTGTACCAAATTTTATCAAAATCGGACCATTTTTTTGAGAGTTATAGGGGAAATTCCCTCCCCTATGGGGGAAATTCGCTAAAAATAACTAAGTGCTTAGTTTATTTTATGAGAACAAATTACCTATAAGGAGCTCCTCACAATAATGTGTTTGGATATTTTTAAATAAATTATTTCTGCTGAAACTAGAACACTATTAGACTATATCTGCACACTATTGTATAGCAACTATTCAATTAATGCATTGCCGACCAATCCAGTAGCTTGTGGTTATACGCCCTCGTAATAATTCACTAAATATGTCATTTTAAACCTTTTGCTAGGAGGGCATTTCGATCAGTAATAGCTTTTAACTTTCTTTATCTATACAAAAATATTTAAAACCGTATCATGTGTCGCATGTGTTAACTAGTACTGTTTTAATTATGGAGTTAATAATTAGTATGTGACTAGCTTTTAATGACTACCGTCACGTATAAAGCCTGATTTTGTTAAAAAATGTTTATTATCGGATAATAATGCAAAACTGTCAACATTTAGAAAAAGTATGAACACTCATCCATATTGGAATATTTATCAACATCGATATTTAAATTATTAAAACATTTGTACAACAAATATTGTAGGTAAAAATTAATTCATTTTATTACTTCTATACCTGGGTAAATGCAGTTTCAGAGCCCTTATATTAACTCCAGTTTTATTACCATACTCGACACATGACTTCGCTGGAGACTTAAACCGTACATTAATTGTCGAAGCGATAAAAGACCGTTTAATGGTTCCATCTGGACCAGAACATGTGAACTCGACTTTCATAGTGGTATATTTCTTTAAATTGGATTTGCGTTAGAATCTATCTAAATAAACACTGTGAACTGATATACATTTAAAATCAATGACTCAACATGGAACAGTAGTAATTAACACGTAATTAACAGTCAAAAACTGAACTTAATAACTTAAGTTATTACATAACGTCATAACTTAATTTTACATTTCTAAAATCGCTCATATCCATTGTTTAATAGACACTTTGTGCTCTGGTAGATCGGTTTATGCACGTTATGCATACGTTATTAGGGTTAATTCGTAACATAAACCCCGCAAATCCTTCGCCAGAGACAGGAAGACTACAGTTTTGTTAACTGTAGTTAACGTAAGATCTAAATTCACCAGGACGTTATCTAACAGTGATAAATGTGAACTAAAAAACGAGTTCGCATGCAGTACGCTGACGTGAGGGAAGTGAATTTCCACATACAAAACTTTCAAAACTCAAAACCCATGTAAAAACATACATTTATTCCAATTTTATTGAAATCTGAAATCATTGATTTTTGGCTGTTCTGATGCTCCTAGTTTCATTTACCTGCAATGCGTGGAATACAGTTTTGCGCATTATAAGGTTAGGGGAAGGCCCAGTCAGGCTTGAAAGTAGGTGTGAGGTTGCTGGGTATGATAAAAGCACACCAACAAATGAATAACAGGCTTTTCTAATGTAAATCCTCCTTAAGACAACGAATACTGTCGATACACATTTTCTTTAATAAATAGGTAAATGTTTATGTTAGAATGACGAGAGATGTCTTAAACCTTTCGCGTCACTAATTCCCATCTTCTTAAATGCATTAATCCTTCTATGACCCTTTTTGGGCCCAAAAACCCGAAATTTGTAAGATTAATCACCAAAAAAGGGGTTTAGAGTTTTCCGATTGTTTTGCCCAACGAATTTGTTCAACCGTTTATAGAAAGGAACGTACCTACAAAATTTGAAGTAAATCGGACAAAAAACGCGACCGCTTGAGTGCATACATATATATATATATATATATATATATATATATATATATATGTATATATATATATATATATATATATATATGTATATATATATATATGTATATATATAATTTTGAACGACCCCCCAAAACGTGTTCAGGGGGTCACGTTAGGAACTTCTGTGGTGGTTTATGTTTCACCGTGCAGGTCATACTAATGGTTCATTTTCCATAGGAAATTCGCTAATAAAAATGGTCTCTCGCAACCTCGGTCAGTTTTATCAACACAATTATAAATGATTGGTTTACACGTACATTCATCAAATACCAAAATATACGGGGACAAATGAGATTAAATGTTTTGATGTAGCATGTATCATATGTTATACTTATGTATTTATACATTTCTATTTGTAATTTGTAGTTTGTTAATCTGTTGGAGGAGTGATCATTTCGAACGTTGTTTTTTAATTAAATTGTCTGTAATGCAAAAATCAGACATTTGACACCTATAGGCTACTTCTACCAATAAAAGGTAAGTTTCTAATATAATTAAAGGTGTAATGGCTTCAGCAAATACAAGTAGTTAACATTAAAGTTGTTAATAAAAAAAGAAAGGAATATTTTAGTACCTTTAATATAGAAAAAAGAAATAATTAAATAGCCTACTCGAGCTTATTTAGTTTAATGTACTTCTTATTCCTTTTTCCTCTTAATAAAATGCTTAGAAATTAAAAAAAACTAATATAAACAATATATATATATATATATACATAAATATATATGTATATGTATAAACAATATAACAAAAGGTTTCTATTTTTATTCTGTTAAAAAAATACAAGTCAGTTCGTAGAAGTGGAAGGTGTAATTGGCAATTGGCTCGAACAACTTGGGTGTATATTGCCGCCTTAGGAAACATACTTAGGTTCAAGTGGTATATTACAGAAATAAATTTGAAGTGTCATCTCACATATGACAGACTTTTTCATCTGATAAAATAAGAGGAATGCTACTCATGTTCCTCACACATCTATGTGGATGCACTAATCTATAACAAATAAGAGGAATGCTACTCATGTTCCTCACACATCTATGTGGATGCACTAATCTATAACAAATAAGAGGAATGCTACTCATGTTCCTCACACATCTATGTGGATGCACTAATCTATAACAAATAAGAGGAATGCTACTCATGTTCCTCACACATCTATGTGGATGCACTAATCTATAACAAATAAGAGGAATGCTACTCATGTTCCTCACACATCTATGTGGATGCACTAATCTATAACAAATAAGAGGAATGCTACTCATGTTCCTCACACATCTATGTGGATGCACTAATCTATAACAAATAAGAGGAATGCTACTCATGTTCCTCACACATCTATGTGGATGCACTAATCTATAACAAATAAGAGGAATGCTACTCATGTTCCTCACACATCTATGTGGATGCACTAATCTATAACAAATAATCAACAATTATTTGAAACCAATCGGTTGTTGCTCGGTTTATTTCAGTAACTGTTATCAAATTAATTAATTGAAGTAGGTTAGTTTAATTTCGTAAGCTTTTTATACTGTCTATTAGCATCAGAACAACTTGCTGATATGACTGCCATACAGTTAAGAGCTTCTGCATTTTGAACGAAAGAGTCTCCACCGGGTATCAACCGTTATTTTGATATATGAGTGTAAGAATTAAAATGTAAATACCTTCACACATGTTCAGTTATTTAATGAATTTAATAAACTACACTGTATGAAAAATCTTAGTTTATTCGCAATAGGAAGTACATATTGAAATGTTATACAAACATTCAATTACACTTCATTAGCTGTATTGGTGATTAGGTGTATTGGTGGATTGGTTAGCTGTTTTGCTTATAAAATTAACAAGAGAGGATCAAAGAGAAGAGAAGAGGATCAAAAATAGATATGTTATTTAGGTAAATCCAGTAAATAATAATTCTTGTTATATTATTATATTAGAAGGTCTGCTTCGTTTTAATAAATAAACCTAGATATTCAACAATATAAACGTAAATCTGAAATGAATACATGTCAAAATAAAATATTCAAACAATAATTTAAATAAGTTTTTTTTTAACAAAACTAAAAGTAATTTAGATGGATGGTCCGTGTGATACAGTTTGTCCATTAATTGGTTTGTGTCCCCCTTCACTCCCCCTCCCACCCCGGCGTGACGAGCAAAACATTCCGCGTGACAGCTGGGTGACATGCTCCCTCCAGCTGGAAAACATTATTTGCCTCGTTCCCACAAAAAATTATACTGGGGTAAATGATAACTACATTTAATAATGCTCAACATTATTTATTTGTTATATGTTATTTGTGAAGGCCACACAATTCTGGGTAAACCGGCGTGGTTTTAAATGAAATAGATTATAAATAAAAGAATATTGAAAATTGTATGAATAGCTGTCTATATTGTAGTAAGATTTAATTGGCAAAGTAGCATAAAATTATGCTACATATGCATAATATAATCGTGTATAATATAATCTACATTCTCTTATGTCCGGTAAATAGCTTGCTATTTAATAATAATTTTCTCTATTACATAAACCTCTAAACAACTTTGACGTCAGTGAAGCCCGTGGAAGTATCATGGCTTGTAAATTTTACAAACTTGCTTATCATCCGTTATCTTTAGCCAATTTTGAAATTTGCTCTTTTTACTACGAAAACCTCCCTACTGTTGAAAGACTAAATATAATAAATGTTATGTCTATATAAAATACCCAAAGATGTTTCGTGCTGTACCTAGTTATTACTTCAGTTATATGTTTAAGTTATGTAGCGAATATTTTTAACCGTCTAAAGTGATGGATAACATTTGAATCTGATAAAAGTTAGGTGTAATGTCAATAATTTGTTAAGTTTCTTTTGTTTTGAAGAACAATTGGGTGGATCCATAACTGTTTTGCTTTAGAGTAATTTGTGTTTGACGGAACAACAAACAAACAGATATTGAGACTTTAATGAATAAGACTCCTTTCAAACTAATGTTCAGGAACAAAGTTATACAAGTTTCAAGTCAGATTCCCAGGACCACCGTAGCGGCTTGTGGGACTAATGGATTGATATCGGAAAATGCACTCATGGCGTTCAGGGACTACGCATTATAACTTATTCGAACCCTCAGGGACCTGGACGCATGTATGAATTCTCTATCTCCATAATACTGGGTTATTGAGTTATGATGAGTAGATGCATTGTATGAACTGAGAAAAAAAATGAGTTAACTGAATATGAATGAGTATGATAGGATTGGTCCATTCGAACCTGACGACTTCAAATTATTTCAGCACTTGGATTTAAAGATAAATCATAATTGAAACCATCTTTTAAATTGTATGTGGATAAACAAAAGTTATCATTTAATAATATAAATTGTGTTGAGGAGTATAATTTTGATGATACAGTTCTTATCTTTAAATAATATATGAAATGTTACCATCTATATATATGTAAATCCATAAAACTGTATACATAGTAATAGCAAAAGTATTTTTTGTATATTTATTTATTTATTCTTTGGAAACAAAGGTTAAAACTAAACAAAACACTTTGGTTGTGCCTCTGTTTTCGACATAAAGTCCGAAATGCGCACAAGACCCAGCTGGGAGTTGGTTTGTTGGCAGCTGAAAAATAAAACAGCATGAACCTCTATATCCTGGCGTGGTGAAACCAAAACATTCCTTGTATGAAACAGGCAGTGAAATAAAATGTCGCCTGCTTTATTATTAATAAAAATACCAATTTAAGAAATTGCGGATACATTACTATTACTATGTATACAATAGGAAATAATTCTTTTACCTTATGTATTATTATTATGTATGCTTAAGAATATACTTTATAAATTTAGAGCATTAATATGATGAAATTAGTACTAGCGTAGTATACATATTACAAGAACATTATATTATGTTTTAATTTTTATAAAGAGAATTTTAGAGTTTTTGCTAAGCATTTTATAAATAAATATTTAAATTCATTCTACTAGCGTTTAGTCTTGTATTTTCTCTTGATAATTTATATAAAAATAACAAGTTTATTGTTTTCAAAACTTTCGGAAATTGTTATTTCAAGCAATAATAACAACCCGTGTCAAAATGTTGATTAAAATAAAGATTTACTTATTTTTATAATTTTTTTCTGCGATACAATCTTAGGTCAAAATATTGTACTAAGGAGTAATTGTGATACATATTTGAGTGAATTTTATTTTCAATTTACGTACCTTTATATTTATTCATGTTATTTGCCTCCTGGATTGATTGTATGACTTAAAAAACGAGTTCGCACGCAGCACGCTGACGTGAGGGAAGTGAATTTCCACATAAAAAACTCAAAATCAGCTAAGAACATACATTTATTCCAACTTTTATTCCAATCTGAAAACATTGATTTTTTGGCTGTTCTGATGCTCCTGGTTCTATTTACCTGCAATGCTGGGAATACAATTTTGCGCATTATAAGGTTAGGAGAAGGTTAAGTCAGGCTTTAAAGTAGGTGTGAGGTTGTTGGGGATGATAAAAGTATACCAACAAATGAATAACAGGCTTTTCTAATGTAAAATCCCCATAAGACAACGTACTGCGTTTGGTCAATACACATTTTCTTTAATAACTCGGTAAATATTTATGCTAGAATGACGAGAGAGGGCTTAAAACTTTCGCCTCTCTAATTTCCATCTTTTTAGATGCATTCATTTTACATATGGGACTTTTCTGACCCTTTTTGGGCCCAAAAACTCAAAATTTGAAAGATTAATCCCCCAAAAAAGTGGTTTAGAGTTTTCCGATTATTTTGCCCAACGAACTTCTCCAACTGATTATAGAAAGGAACGTCCCTACCAAATTTGAAGTAAATCGGACAAAAAATGCGACCGCTAGAGTGCAAACACATATATATATATATATATATATATATATATATATATATGTATATATATGTATATATATATGTATATATATATATATATATATACATATATACATATATACATATATATGTATACAATTTTGAACGACCCCCCAAAAACGTGTTCAGGGGGTCACGTTAGGAACTTCTATGGTGGTCCCGGGCTTAAGTTTCACCGTGCGGGTCATGCTAATAGTTCACTTTCCAAAGGAAATTCACTAATAAGGTTACATACCTTGTCGACATCAATTCACTAGTTTATAAGATAACTAGGTCCTATTATCAAATCTTGTTTAAATCACAGAATAAAATACTGTCATCGTCTTGGCCACAAATGGGAAATAATGTGTGTACTTATTGTGAATTTTTAAATGTTTGATGTTTCTATGTGTCAGTACAAGTTTGTATTTAGCATTGAAGTGTTTTTAAACTCAAGACGATGACAGTATTTTATTCTGTGATACAACAAGGTTTGATAATGGGACAAAACTAGTTTCTTATAAATATGTGGATTGATGACGACAAGGTATGTAACCTTATTTTTTAAGTACCTTAATATGTTATGCAAACAAATTAAACATTAAAAAAATTAAAAGCTAAGTCATAATATGGTTTAGACCAAGAGGAGGGTATATATTTATTTGTTAAGGGTACAATCCTTTATGATTTTCCATAAGAAACAAAGTCCATTCAGATTTACATAAAGCCTCAAGAGCGAAGCTTATTATTGCGTTAAAAACTTGCCTTTCTGATGATTTTGCCACAAAGGTATCCTTCAATGTTATATGGATCCGTAAAAGTATCATAGAGTTATTATATTACAAATGACATTCGGAACATGATAAGCATATGCAAACAGCCTGGTTTTGTTAGTGGCTAAACGAATGGAAAGCTTAACTCATAGTTAATATTGTTTTTTCATTATTAATTAAGTTATTATTAGCTAGCTGTTACCCGCGGGCTTCACCCCATGAATTATTTATAAACACTATGATAGTTTTGTGTGCTGCATTCTGTGGTTAGCCTGTGGAACTACTACGAATCAAGATCAGCTGTTAGTATTTTCATCAGCTCAAACAAAAATGAATGTCCCTAAGGAATACATGGGAACTTTGGAACCCCCTGTGTGGCATAGCCCTATAGGATTTTCACAATTTTAATATGCCTGTATCTTACTCAGAACTATCAAGTACCTCTCTGCAAAATATCAGCTCAATCGGTCCAGTAGTTTTCACGTGATTGAATTTCTTGAGTTACGAACAAACATCCATACATTCACATTTATAATATTAAGTATGATTTAATTCAAGATTCATCAATTAAATGTTTTCTTTCATCATTAATAGGTTTTACACACTATTGCTTGGCCAGTATCAAAAGTAAAATTGAAATATATTTAATACAAATAAATAAATTATCTAAGAAAAAGAAAAAAATTGTTTATGAAATGTTTAAACTTGATACAAAAATAAAGGATACTTTGCACTTAACAAAACTGTGTTATGAAAGCAAATGGAATTTATTATTTTTTATAAAGATCAGCAACATGGCGAAAAATGTTATCACCCACGGGAAAGTGCCTTTTCTCCTAAAAATAATGCATAAGAATATGTTTATGCGTTAATTCCATTGTCGACCGAATAAAACAACCATATAACGGTTTGCAATAAACCTTGGTGATTCTACGAAATAAGCCATCGTAACTTCGCCAATATGAGGAAAATGGTCGGCTATAATTGTTCATAAAACTGTGAGATATACGTGGAATTAGATGGTGGTAGGATATTGGCAACAGTAGGAAATAAAAAGAGGGCGTGTCAGGTTATGTTCTGATGATAAAGGCGAAACGCAAAATTACTTCTCCCTGTTGTTTACGTCAGCGATAGTATATTTCATTATAGAAATCTATTTACTATATTACACAAGTTATTACTTTAATGGTGCGGAGAGACAATATCCTGGATAAAAATGTTGAAAGTACAAGTAAAATAATGGTACAAATTAAATGAGTGAATGAATGAATGAGTTTATTTCATCAAAATAACTAATAAAAAATCTTACAGCATTTACAAAATACCAAAATACAAAAAACATATAAAGTATCGAATTTAAATTAAATTACAGAATTCTGTAATTTCTCAAGAGCATGTAATTTGTTTGTATATTTTTAAATTTAAAATATATAAACAAGTGCATGATCTGGTGAAATTAAATACAACCGTTATTGTTATAAAACTAATTTAAATTAAGGTCATAGGAATCAGCCAGTGAAATAAACCATTGTAACGTTGTACATTTTTTATAAGTACTCTTACTATTATTTTGTTATGTTGCTTGTTCATGCCAGTGGAATATTGTGTTTAACGTTGTTGTAAGATAAAATCCTAAAACTGTCAAAGTCATGTGGGTGCCCCGGGAATTGAAGCTGGGACCTTTTACACTGAAACCCAATACGCTAATCGTTAGGCTAGTGTGGCGCTTTAAGACAATTGATTATCTGATTCAACTCTTTATTACAATCTAGTTTATTATATACGTAAACATCGCTTTTTCTAAAAGTGTATGTTAATTATTCTGGCAATGGTTAACCACTATGTTTACCGGTACCTGATGATTATTTAAAACCTTCAGTTTCATCCTGACCAATCCTTTTTACTCTGGGGCGCACATTAGGCTACTACATTATATACCTAATAAAGCAACGTCACGAGGATAGGACATGTTTTATTTAATTAAACGTACAGAAAGGAAAGAATGGGCGAGAGGCTTTCAAAAGAGAGACTGTGGCAATTTCCAGCAGATAAAACTCGTTTCTTGTTTATTTCTGAGCTGCTGTCGGATTGGTCGCAAACCTTGTTTTGCATCTGGGTCTTGCCCGTGGAAGGGTTCCCTACCACCTGAACATATCTGCTCTTGTTCGCTTTTATTTTGTAAGAGGTGGAATTAAAATGTTACTTATTTTAACTGAAAACCCTATTTTAAAGGCATAATAAATCATTTTAAAATAATTATAATTTTATACTCTGTAAAGTGAACGTGTTCCCAAATAGATAAATAGTAACATAAGAATTGCTACTTAAATGGGTCAAAACCGACTGACAATTTATTTCCAATACAATTGCAATATTCAATATACGATAAATGGTTGATGGTCGTATGACTACATACTGCGTAACCTCTTTAAGTGTGTGATTCCTCTTTAGGTGCATAAATGTTTTTATTTACATACCCATGAGGGTTGCTCCAGGTATTGTTTAAGATTAATAACGTTGTGTTGATACTATCAGAATTTTTAGTGAATTTCCTTTGGAAAGTGAACTATTAGCATGACCCGCCCAGTGAAACTTAAGCCCGGGACCACCATAGAAGTTCCTAACGTGACCCCCTGAACACGTTCTGGGGGTCGTTCAAAATGTATATATATATGTCTATATATACATATATATATATATATATATATATATATATATATATATATATATATATATATATATATATACAGGGTGAGTTTCTACTGACGCCCATAATTTCGCCAGGGGATTCTAATGATAAATACCCCCGTCGCAGCAAACCTGCGGACTCAGCGAATTTCCAATGCATAATATTTGTCTGAATTCCACATAAAGCCGCAAACCAAGTTTCATAAAAATATATTCACATATAAGCGATTTTAATTATTCTCCATAAGAATAACATTAGTAATGAGTATGTAGGTTTGCTGAAACAAGGAACAGAAACAATTGGTTTTTATGCAAATATAAATAGAATTTAACTAGGCGAAGCCACATACTAAGTTCCATCGATATTCAATCATAAATAAGCGATATATGACATTCTAGTTATTCTCCATAAGAATAACATGGGGGCTGAGAAAGCAGGTTTGCTGCAACAAGGAACAGAAAAATGGGTTTTTATATAATTATCAATATAACTCAACCAAGTGAAGCTACATACCAAGTTTTATTAATTTATGTTCATAATTAAGGGAGTCAGTACATTTTACTTATTCTCCATAAGAATAACATGGGAGCTGAGTACGGAGGTTTGCTGCTACAGGAATAATCAACAAAAAATCAATTTTTTGTGCAAATATCAATATACCAGTACTACTTGAAGCCACATACCAAGTTTCATCAACATAAATTAATAAATAATCGAGATATCAAATTGTATTTATTCTCCATAAGGATAACATTGGACAACGTACTGTGTTTAGCACTTCGAATATCTCTGCAACGGTTGGGCGTAGAATCACAATTTAAACACCAAAACGATTGTTTTGTGGAACTGAACAGATTGGTAAAAGCAAATGTGAAGTTTACATTAAAATAAACTGAGGAAAAGCCAAAAACCTTTTTCCCATAAGATTAACATCGGAGATTTTATGAGCAGGTTTTTTTGGATTTTCTCCACAACCACTTAACCTAGGTTAATAATTCAAAATACTAAATTATTTGTTTTTGTAAGCTCTATAACATGGTCAAAACCAAAATTAAGTTTTTTAAAAACTGTAGGGTGAAAAATGCAAAAAACTGATTTTTTGAAAATTTAATACCCCCATAAACCCCCCTTCCCATGGTCTGATTTTTCTGGTTTTCGAACTTAAAGTCATGAATGTCATTTTACACATTTGAGCCAAATTTCATCAAAATTGGACGTTTTTTACTCCGTTTAAACTAAAGTAAAACACTGTTTACTGATTTGAATTTAGCAAGGTAACAAACCTACTAATAATAATCTACTCACTGATTTACTGTGAGAGAGCTGAGAAAACGTGTCCGCATCTGCATCAGACAAAATGGTGGTCATTTCGAAAACTTACTCAAGTAGCAATCAACATTGTTCATTCTGAAGGCTTGTAATTAATTTGTTAATGCAAAGTAAACATTGAGTTACCGTATTACAATTGTGTGGTCATTTGCCTTGTATTATTAATAAGAATACCCTCACTTGTAAACCGTGTTATTATTTAAGTTGATAGTAGTTTTTCTGTCATTCCCACCTACAACAGTTTAAAATAGCATATCAATTTAAAACTTATTAAATGAGGAAGTTTTTTATCTAGTTGGACATCGCGTTGCACCAGATTAAAGTAACAAAAAAGGGTCTTTAAACTTAGCCTAAATAATTAATTATAGCATATTTTTCATTTCAATTTGGCTAGGAACCGATGTATGAAATGAAATTTGTACATGTAACCTTGGTTTTAAAGCAAATTTAATGCCCTTTCTAATTATTTTAAATATCAATTGCTAGGTTAATTGGTTTCATTTTCATAAAGTAAATAGTGGGACAAAGTCCAATGTTTTGTAGAAAACACAAATTTCTCAATTATGACCAAACGGTTCGGAATCGAACTAGCGTTTACTGGAACTTTTTTGTTCCTTTTTATCATTAGAATACCCTGGCGAAGTTATGGGCGTCAGTAGAAACTCACCCTGTACATATATATATATATATATATATATATATATATATATATATATATATGTTATAGTTTTTTATTTATACTTATTATACTTTTATTTTATTTTATACACCTGAAGAAGCGAAATGCGAAATATAGTGTAATGTATTGAATTTTTCAGTTCCTTATTGAATTGTAGCTATATATATATATATATATATATGTGTGTGTGTTTGTGTGTGTGTGTGTGTGTGTGTGTGTGTGTGTGTGTGTGTGTGTGTGTGTGTGTGTGTGTGTGTGTGTGTGTGTGTGTGTGTGTGTGTGTGTGCTCTCTAGCGGTCGATTTTTTGTCCGATTTACTTCAAATTTATTTAGTTGGGACGTTTCTTTTTGGAATCAGTTGGACAAGTTCGTTGGGTAAAACAATTGGAAAACTCTAAACCCCGTTTTTGGGGATTAATCTTTCAAATTTCGAGTTTTTGAGCCCAAAAAGGGTCTGAAAAGCCCCGTATGTAAAATTAATGCATGTAGCAAGATGAGAATCAGTGAGGCAAAAGTTTTAAGCCCTCTCTCGTCATTCTAACATACATATTTACCGAGTTATTAAAGAAAATTCGCCTAACAACAGTACTGTCTGGACCTCCTAACATTATAAAGCGCAAAATTGTTTTCCCAGCTTCGCAGGTAAATGAAACCAGGAGCAATAGAACAGCAAAAAAATCACTGTTTTCAGATTTTAATAAAAATTGGAATAAATTTACGTTTTTACACTGATTTTGAGTTTTAAAAGTTTTTATGTAGAAATTCACTTCCCTCACGTCAGCGTGCTGCGTGCGAACTCGTTTTCTTTCATTAGATCACAATAAACTTATAAAGTGGTGAATCATGTTATTGGATATAAAAAACATCCCTCGGCCGTTTCAAAGGAACAATTTTCAAGCAATACGTATAGCACATTATCTTATCTGAGGTATAGTTTATTTGCTACGGTAATATTGGTTCTTGGAGCTTCTGATTCGGTTGACATTCCATCATATAGTTTGATAAGCTTCATAAAAAACCTTAAGCGGTGTACGGTTTCGTCTTTGAGGTTTGAACTTAATTTACATTTGAACTCAAAGCCATTTTTCCTATTGTCTTTTAATCCTGATTTACTTTTATTTTTAATTTTTAATGTTATTCTGATAATGTTTTGAGAACAAGTTTTGCCTAAAGGATCCTAAAAATTACAACTCCTTTACAATGTAAATAAAATAGTAAACCTACTTTACAAAAATATACTGCTATTTTTAATACTCCTATTGATAAAGATCTCGAAGTGAAGGGGTAAGTCACGTTGGATTAAATTGTTTGATAAACAACTAAAGTGGTGTAATGTAAAGTTTATTGTGAGAAAACTTTGTAAGGCCATAACTTATATTAACTGTGCTCACTTAGAATGTCAGAGTATAAACTTGTGTTCACAGTGCAGCAGGTAAGGCAGTGATAAGAACCTTCACAAGTTTTACTAACTGAATTACATGTTGTTGTAGGTTGATTACTAACTTCAATATTTCATAAGCTTCCTTATACATAGTCAAATGAGCAGAGAAAATGTATTTATTCTTTAAATCTTTATAAAGTAGTTTTAAGTATATATCAATGTTTGTTTTAGAGCCTTTCATTTTATACTATTCTACAAATTCTGGTTATGACCAACCAACCTTGACGCATTATTTTTTTAAATTACTTTGTCTGAATTTCTGAAAATAAAATTACACCTTAAAATCAAGCACCTATTAGTTATATTAGACTATGCAATGGTGTTATTGGAAAAAAATTGATAAAACTGCAGTGCGCTTCATCTACGGTATTCGTAGACTGGAGCCTATTGGGATGCTGCTGGGCTTTCGCCAATGGATTCGTTAATCAGGATGTTGACTGGCTGTAGATGGTTGAAGCGCCCTGTAGCAGCCACAGGGGACCAGGGTACTTCACCAACCCGCTGGAACAATCACACGACCACAGGGTGTTGGTTCAGCAAGAGCCGCAGTACCTGGTAGAGAGACTTGTGTCTCTAGGGAGATGGCTCAGCGCAGTACACGGCAGAATCGGGGTTTAATTGTAGCACCTTTTTTAATGCATCGACCTTTCTTAAAGTAAACAAAATTTGCTCTGTTTTAGGCTCTGTCTTGGCTAACTACCATATTAACGGCAGTTGCGTTTAAAGTGGTTAGTTCGGTCACCGGTCGCTTTAATCGCTAGTAGTGCTAGGTCGCGAGTAAGTACCTAAAAGAAAAGATCATTGAATTTAAACTGAGACACTCAGTGGAAAATCCATGTAGTGTTATCATAGGTGAGAGTGTGATCGAGTGTTGTCAAAACGCAAGTTTTCTAGGGTTGGTTGTTGATTCTCGGCTGGTTTTTTCAGATCATGTGGCCAAGGTAAAGCTTAAAATCAACAGTGGTTTGTTCATCCTTCGTAGGCTCTCTAAATTTGCGAATACAAATGTTCTTCTTGCAGCTTATTTTGGGAGAATTTTTATCCACTCATAAATTATGGCATAGCAATTTGGGGTGCCAAATCATCGCAAACAAAGGTAATTTTCCGTTTGCAAATGCTAGCTGTTAGATTGGTTTATGGAATGAGGAGGACTGATTCTTGTAGAGGCGTTTTTGCCTCAAATAATTTGCTAACTTTATGTTGTTTATATATTCATGAATGTCTTTCTTATTTCATAAGAAATAAGAAATTTTTCGAGTTTCGCCATTCTGGTCATTACAAGCTCAGACATAACTCTCCATTAACAATACCACAACATAATACAACTATTTTTGAAAAACACTCGTATTACAACATTATCAAGCTCTTAAATGCTTTCCCCACAGAAATAAAAACAGAGACAGACAGTAAACGATTCAGAGCCAGACTCAGATCTTCTTTGATATCAATGGAGTATAACTGTGTTTAGGAGTTTTTTTTGTACGGAGAGTAATTATTTTAGTTAGAAGTTTAGTTGTAGTATCTTAGGTTATTTATTTCTTGTTCATAATGTATAATACCTGCCAATTGTCCATGCTGTTACAGTTGATGACAATAACCGCTCTTGATTCTTGATTGTTGGTCGCGCGGAGGGAATGCATTCGGGTATACAAATCCGCTGCCTCCCCTCACGGCGCGGCGACCCGACTCATGGCGCTGGCGCTGCCTCCCCTCACGGCGCGGCGACCCGACTCGTGGCGCTGACGCTGCCTCCCCTCACGGTGCGGCGACCCGACTCGTGGCGGTGACGCTGCCTCCCCTCACGGCGCGGCGACCCGACTCGTGGTGCTGGCGCTGCCTCCCCTCACGGCGCGGTGACCCGACTCGTGGCGCTGACGCTGCCTCCCCTCACGGCCCCGGCGCGGCGACCCGACTCGTGGCGCTGACGCTGCCTCCCCTCATGGCGCGGCGACCCGACTCGTGGCGCTGACGCTGCCTCCACTCACGGAGCGGCGACCCGACTCGTGGCGCTGGCGCGGCCACGGAATCACAACCCTTTCCTTACTCCAGTTGGCCTTCTGCAGGATTTTCTAGTTTTCTTTGAGATTACGCTGCTTCACTTTTCAAAAATGAAGTTTGAAGTGAAGTGGGAAGAGGAAGGTTCTCGTACTTTGGCGAGAAAATGTATAATGACTTCCCCACGAATCTTAAACAATTAGCGGTCCCAGCTTCGAAAGTAAAGTTAAGACAGTATTTAAAACGTAAACTTGAACTGTCTTGTGATATTGTCCTCAATGTTAGCATGTAACTTTGTATTTTTTTATTTACTTTAAGTTGTTCTATAAGATTTGGTATTAAAAAGCGCCATTTTGATTTGATTTAAAACTAAAAGAGAAAAGAGCATTTTTTAAAAGCGACACAGAGGTTTGTTGAGTAGATCATTTCAAGATTATATAATGATAGATCTAAAATCGTAAGTAAAAAGTAAGTTAATTGTTTTACTTAAGGAAAACAATATTGCGAAATGACACCTGAGACTTTTGATGGGTTAAAACGTGTTAAAATAAACGTGTTAAAGAATCGATTACAACAATTGTGGTTAACCAATTCAGGCTAATGAACACTTTATATGGATACAGTAGGTTCCAATTACACCCAATTCCAGTGTAATCACTGTTTATTGACTCTTCAGTACTGGTACATGAGTTAGTATCGTCGTTGATGAAAGTTCATAACGATTGCTCATGTTGAAATCAACATTGTGTGTCATCATAATGTTCCAAAAATTCAGTTTCTTCTTCGACCCAATCTGCGACACTATCACTGCTTAAGGACCCTGCAATATATTTTCATTAAAATAAGTTTTTTCACCTTTATTACAGTGTTCGATTTTGCGAGTGAATATAAATATAAAATGTAACGTTTGTGGACCAAATAAAACCTACATGATAACCATATTTAATTTTTAGGGGAAAAACTATTTCTAAAAACATGGATTATAAGCATTTGAGCATAATTATAATGTCGTTTTGTTCAATGTTAAGATTATTATAAAATGTACATTTTACTAGAGGTATATTTCATTAAAATCCATCACATCAAACACAGTCCAGAACTACTATACTTCATTTTTTCTTGTTTTTACTATACACAATTTTATTTATTTATACCTAACACCATCTTAAATACTATTTTTTAATGCTTACGTAAACTGACTAAATTGTTTATGTACTATTCACAGTAAGAAAATCAGATTGCTAAAACCTTTCCTTGACATTATGAACAGTCCTGTGACTAACAAGCAACGTTGCTAACGGTATCGTGTTGTACAATTTTGTGATGTTCAGTGTCGTGTGCAATGTGCAGCTAGGTGTCAGTCCCATTTTCAGGTTTATACAGTTTGGCAGTTTGGACATGATATGGCTTGCAACTTGTGGGAAGTTTTGCCTTCACATCATACACACTATGCTATTACAGCATTCATCACATGTTTTTTTGCATAACTGTTTGACGTTTAGTTATGTTACTATTGATTTGCTTTTGAATCATGTAAACGTTCAGTTTTTGCGAATTTTCCCTATAGGGAAAGCTATTACCGTAGGTCTCATGGTAAGATTTAAGCCCGAGACCATGATAACTTTTCATTTTCTGGGACCTCCCCAGATGCCAAAAACACCATTCGTTCAAATTTGTATATATGTATATTTATGTGTGTGTCCGTAAGCACGATAACTCTCGTAAAAAGGTCCGATCTTAATAACATTTGGTAAAAATGTGTAAAGTACCATTTATTTGAACAAGTTCGAAAACCAGACGAATAGTACCATCTGAAGGGAGGTTTTGTACCCAAAAAATGGATTTTTTGGGGTTTCCACATGTAATTTTGTACTTAAATCAAATTTAAATTTTGACCATTGAATTCAACATAAAAAACAAACAATTTCGTATTTTGATCATTGCTCTATGACAATTGGTTATTGAGATATTGAAATTGCTAAACACAGTACGTTGTCCAATGTTAGTTGGTATAGTATAGAAAAACAAAGGAAACAAAATATAAATATAAAACAGGATTACTAATAATAATAAGGTTTTATTATTAGAATTTCATTAAATTTAAATTTAACACTTAAAATGACCTGCTAAATTAATTATGAGATAATTTTAAGGGTTTCATTTTAAATTACAATTGTTTTATCTTGTTCTTGTTAACAGATAAGTAACACGTCTCATTAAGAAAATAAATTGCAATTAATTGATTACAGTTCGATCGCAATTGTACGTTGAAGTCACCTAAACAGAACATCTGCTGGGATTTGGTTTTGCTGGCAACATCTGGAAAATAAAACAGCGAGGGACATTTTATGGTCTGATAATAAAGAAGGGGTGGAAATTCAACTTTCTGGTGAGAATAAGGTGTTTCTTTTGTCTTAGGATAAAATAAGCTGATCATAAATTGTATAAGTTGTTTCAGTGTATGCTTCGGGTTAAAAACTATTCATCCTCTAATTGTCATTTAATATTACAAACTTACATTAAACATATCAGCAGAAAACTGTGGAAAAGACTATTTCTATCAAATATATTTTACTGGAACAGATATAACTAAAATAAATAGACATTCAGTTAAAAGTGCGGACAGAATATTTACCTGCCCACAACAATCAAAGGAGATTAGAATAAAAACTCAACTATCTCTAGATGCACGACTATCCGAAGTATCCTAGTGGCAAGTGGACACAGCGAAGCATTTTGGCAAGTTTCACAGTTTTAAGATTAAATTACCAAGTGATTCAAATGGATGATAAAAATGTATGCAATAATGAAATATAATCACACTAGTGGCTTGAAGGAGCCATAGCCCCTTAACTAGAGTCCAATAATCTGCCTCGACTGATTTGTTGTACTCTTTACATGCCAAGGAAAGTAAAACAGTATAAGGAGGAACACATGTCAGTTCGTA
This sequence comes from Allygus modestus, assembly GCA_963675035.1. Lineage (NCBI taxonomy): Eukaryota > Metazoa > Arthropoda > Insecta > Hemiptera > Cicadellidae > Allygus > Allygus modestus. The sequence goes on along the minus strand of OY776114.1, from coordinate 108,217,621 downwards.
AACAAAGTAGACACTTAATCACATGTTTTAATGTAAACAAAGCAGACGTTTTAAAATGCCCATGCTTTTCTTATGGGGGAGGTTTTACAGTATTTCTCGTTTGCTGGTAATTCTTTAGAAATGCAGCTATTTTTCCCGAGTCCGTGGGAACAAGACCTTACATTTGAGCCGTCTCCCATCATCCTGAGATTTGCCAAACTCCCAAAATGTTGACTTAAAGATTTAAACTACAGAATTATATTTAAAGATAATTTACATCAGCCAAGTTGGTAGCTATTAATAGCAAAACACCCGAAACGTAATTCTTAACCGTTGATTGTTGAACAATGTCAACAATGAAGTCGAGGGCATCGATTACAGTTTTGGAAGAAAATAGTTAATTATACCATAGATTTCAGCCAAAAATAACATTCCACTTGTGCGTGGGTGGAAGCCCTAATTTCACTCCTGAGTGATATACTTTGTGTGGGGATATCTAAAGAACAAGGTCTTTACATCTCCATTGCCCTTGAACTTTTAGAGGTTAGGCACCACATAACCGTTGCAGTTAGAGAACACAGTTGAAGCATAGGATAAATAATACATACATACATACATACATATATTATTTATTCTATGGTTGAAGGGTTCGGTCAAAGGTCACTATCGGGTAACCCGTCTGCCCAGTGCACCGAGGTGCATATATTTATCGTTTATCATTTACGAGAATATCTTAAAAACACAGACTTTTCTTTCTGGATAAGTTATATTTACTTTGTAATTATTCTTATCTTTGATAAGTCAACTAAGTTTTATTCTTCTTTTTTAATCACCCTATTCTTGTTATACATCTAGGTGATTCCTAAACTGTCCTAATTAGTTTGTCCTAAAGTTGCTTGTACATAATTTAAATGTATACTGTATTTTTGAAACTCATATCATCGATGGATTTGAATTTATTATTGATTTATTAGTTTAAAACTAAACTACGTTTCGGAAGGTAAGGAAACTCCTCCCGTTATCAAGTGAACCCTATTGACATCTAAATATCAAGTTCTTACACCTAACTAACCTACATTTTTGAGGCATTTTTTTATTTTTCCCCCTTTTATTTTAATTTAACACAAACACAAAACTAACAAAAACAGATAAAAAACAATACAATACACTAACAAAACATGTAAATGCAAGAACAATCTGTATTTGTTAGTTTTGTGTTTGTGTTAAATTAAAATGCAAAAAACATCAAAAAATGTAGGTTAGTTAGATTTAAGAACTTGATATTAAGATGTAAGTAGGGTTCACTTGATAACGGGAGGAGTTTCCTTACCTCTTGAAACGTAGTGTAGTTTTAAACACTAGAAGCGATAGGTAAAGTTCAAATAAATCATTAATAATTAAAGTTATTATTATATCTTAACTTAGTTTCAACAGGGGTTCCGTTTATGTTAGTACACCAATATATAGTAATTTACCAGATAAATTTAACATTTTACTAATACGACTCTCACTTCTGTTTCGATACAGGTTTTAATAACATATTAAACACTGCGAATATTATTAAAAAGAGTAAGAGATAGATTTCATTAATCCTCCGGTCTACCCCTGACACACAGTGTGATGCAAGGGTTTGCGGGATTTCACTTCCAGCGACTATAAAAAACCCTTTAATTAAATTTAAAGTCTTATATTGTTGGAGGTACCCGTCTTCTAGAAAATTCCGTTTGAGCGTGTTGATAACGCAATTATTGTAGCTGCGAACTGAAATACTGTGGACTTCTGCGACGCTCCTATTTCCTATTGTTTAGAATATATTTTCACGTGGAAATTTGTTCCGTAGGACGACCCGTTAAATGGATGATAAAGAAAATAATAGTAAAATTATAATAAAAGAAATGCTATAAATAAAAAAAAATGAAACTTGATGAAAATTGTTGCTGTTAGTTTGTTCTTTAAAATAATAAAATTACGGGTAGGGGACTATTTTTATAATCTTAGGAAGAAAGTTTAAATATGTTTATAATATTTTACCATTAATAGCTGTTGGTTCTTAGTTTCAATTTAAAAAAAAATTGTTAGGTATACTTTTTTGAAAACTGTTTTTCAATCACCCATCCCTTGCTAATGCACTCTTTACATGTAGTACGTTACAATCGTGTTCCAATTATGCACAACCTACTATAGTTGTTGCTTATTGACTCTTCGGAATCTGGTGTATGAGTCAATAACGTCCGTTATGAGCGTTCATAATAATTGTTACTCTTCAATTTAGCTTAGTGAAGAACTCAAATTGAATGTTTGCTCCAAGAAAATCTTTTAAAGTAACAAGATTTAAAACAAACATGATTTGCAAAAATATTTTGGGTTTTCACAATGATTGGTTATATACTACATATGACTATTGTAATCAATTTAAATCACTGTCTTGTGAATTATAGGAGTTTTATATGTTCAGTGGTTTTTATTGATACCCTTCTTTTAGTGGTAATGATGATTAAACATGAGGAAGGAGTGAATTACTTACTTTTGGCATCGAGAAAACTGCCTGAAATCTCTTCCACTAAAAACGTCCCCATCGAGTTGAAGAGCTCGTGTTATATAAATACAATCAAATAAATGTAATGTTTCTCTCAAGTCTCTCAAGACTACAAACAACTTTTAACCATATTCCACTTTGTAATGTTATATTCAAGTGATAAAAAACCATTCCGAATTGTCTATAATAATAGTAAAGACAAATCTATAAACTAATCCTCCATTAATGGGCATTAAATTATATTTTGTTGACTGGACAACATCAGATAGCGTAAGAAAATGAAGTATGGATTTAGAGTGCTTCCTTTTAAACAGTTTGTTATTTTCTCTAAAACCATAAATAAATGGCTCAGTAGTTGATAATCAAAAAATTACTTTCATTTCATTTATTTTTTTTGTTACGTGGAATAAATTTCTTATAAGGCCCCTTATAGTAAAAAGGGAGTGGTGGAATAGGATGTATAATCGAAAAAAATTATACTACTTACACGTGTCTAGCTTTTGTGTGTAAATTATCGCTTACAATTGGTTTAATTTGGTTATGACGTTTGTATTAAGTTTGATTCACTGTAGCATCACGAGGAATATGTGTTCAATATATTGTAATATTTAAAACGAAAAGCAATCTTATATAGGTTAATCTATAAAATATTTAAAAGTTTTATATTCAACAAATATTATACAAAATTCTTTTAAATATACCTTGCTTGAACGACTATTGACTATTGTAAAATGGTAATGGGATTATTCTAAGTGTTACTGTTGGATATAAATTTTATTTTCAACTCTGAAGAAGTTCTCTAAAAAATAATAGCACAGATATATTAAATAAATAGTGTAAATATAATTCTGTAAATACTTGCGTCCTAAACCATCACTAATACAGATACACATTCACCTCAGGCTGCAAGAGTTTTATAGACAGAATATTCCTGAGGCAGATCCTTCGAAGGTGCGGGATCAGCGCTCCTGACAAGTTCCTCTCAATGTTCAATCTAACAATAAGTTATTGTGATATTTTTACAATGTAAGAAATATTTTGAATACTTGGTTATTTTTAAACTAAGAACCAAATTGAGATGAGTTTGTTTTTTCAAAGGTTTGCCAAATGTTATCGCCAGCCATTACGTTTTTTACTATTTTCAAGTTTGAAAAATATATTTACGTTTGTTTCCATGATGCTTTTTATATTAAAAGACAGATGTATTTTTTTTGTTATAAACAATATGAGTTAAAATAAAAAATAGTAGGAAATTTAAATTTTGAACTATGAAAACATCAACATTTTTAATTAACAAGGCCTTTTAGTATCAAAAATACCAAAGTCAGGACAAATAAACAAATTTGTTATTTAACCTGACGACTGTGTCTTTGATTCCAAACGACCCTTTAGGTAAATTAAACATTTGTTTTTATTGGAATTTAGATTGTTTCATGGTCAAAGCTTTTTTTAATTACCTCCAGTAATGAGCTCTTATTACAGTAAAGTAGTTTGTAATATTTACACTCTTTACCTTGGATTATTTTTAGTATTACTTCTTTCGAGAAAATTAAGTTTCTAAAATATTTCTATTAGAAACCGTTGATGGCGCATAGGATAAAAAAGTTAGCTTATTATCATCCATGAAACGCAACTTGATAACATGACTTTGTAACGTACTGTGATGGTCAGGTGTGACGTGCATTGTAGGAGGTAGAAGTCAATGTCATTCTCAGGTGTATTCAGTTTGGCAGTTCGGACATACCAGTGGTTGTGACTGACGTGGGGATATTCCTCCATATCATACACTTCATATTTTAACTATGTAACATAGCAACGAAAGACATTTAGTATCCAACCGTGAAAGACACGTCATTCTTGCTAAATTTCATATTTGCGAGTTCATTTAAATTGAACCTTTCCGTCATGTAGTTTTTAAATTTGCAAATTTGTTTCAGTCTTATGTCTGTTCGCACTTTGTTGAGATATTTTTTAGCATTCAAAATGTTAACACTATGCTGGTATTTAAAGGATAACAGTTCAAAATTGACCTCTGTTTATACTTTAGTTATTATGTGTTATTATTTTCATTTCATTTCATTTATTGATACAAAAATGCTACAAACAGGTTCTTAACCCAATTACAAAGTAGCATTATCACTAACATTCATTTTAGGGATTTTTCATTCAAGTCCAGTTTCATGAAGCACTACTCAATGTCTTCCAAAATACTAATATAATACCATGCACATGACACATGCAATCTTCTATACATGCATTATTTAAAGTTTTAAACTACACACTACAATTAAATAAATATATTAAATTAAATTAATCCATACCAAACATACTGAGTTAAAGGTAACGTTCAGTCTAAATGCAAAAGCTTAATAAATATTTATATATTATACCATAAGACGAACCTAATCTAAGAAATGTTGTACAATTTATTTTCTAAATTTGCCGAGTGTATCTCCAAATATATCTACGATATTTGGTAATGAATTATAAATTCTTCCCATAACATTTAGCGGGGAATTAAGTTTTAACCGAAGATGAAGTGATATATGTGTTATTAAATTTAATATTTATAAGTATATTGTATATGAAACACTGGTTATATTGTGATCGAATGGTGAAATAAGCTAACCCACTCTAGCAAAACTTCTTAATATATGTCTACAGAGTACATGATTTTGGAAACACTTCTTAAAACTTGTTAGATAGCGTAATGGTTGTAGTGCTTTTTAATATGTAGCTCGTCAGATAAAGCAAAATCTAAAGGTTTTGTAAAGGTTGTAAATGTTTTGTTAAATGTTTTGTAATGGTTGTACCTAGCTACCATTTGTCTTTGGACTATTAACTAATGATGATTTCTAGGAAAAGGTCAAACTAAGATGATATCAGGAGAAGAATTTAAACGTATTCAAATTCCAATGACGAAAATACACAGAAAAATCCAAAACTAAGCGTTTGAAAATAGTTTAGACAGGCAACACTAAGTTACACTATTTGTTAATAAATGCTGTGGGCCTTTAAGTCCCGTTTTCCATTATACATTTACGGCTGATAAAACTCGGCCCTTGTTCTCAGCCGGGACTGGCCACAAACTGTTTTTCACATGTAAACCCTCGTGAAAAGCTTGTATATCGACTGGTAATATCTTTCTGATTCTTCACTGAAAAAAGATTATTGTTATATGAACCAGAATATGGTATATGGACCAATAAATTATTGTAAATATGGTCCCAGCAAAGTGTTTGGTAGCAGCTACAATCCTGTTATTGTCAATATTTTATTGTAGCGTGCAACAGAAATTATTGCAAATATTACAATAATGAAATTGGAGCCCAAGCAATACATCTTAATGTCAGAGCAATAATTATTGTCAATAATACTAAACATTATGAGAATCGTTACTAGAGTTTATAGTATTTATAATAATAACTCTTATTTTTACTTTTACAATAAGTTATTTCTGCAGCTATAAGTTCGGTTGACTCTCCTCTCAGAATGTATAGTAGCTATGGCCAACCCTTTTTTTATTACTACAATAAGTTGTTTTTGTGGTTAATACAGTGTAATGGTTACGGAAAACCCTACAGTTTAACGAACATAACCTGAAAACTAACCAAAATTAGTTATGTAAAATTGCTTACATGAGAGCTGCAGAAGTATGGGGTTAATTAGACCACCGTTCGCTTGGCTTTAATAATAATTTTGATAATATTTATTGTGATTATTTAAGGCTTACTAACTTAATCTCAGTCTCTTTGTTACTTTTATCTTGTTAATATCCAACCTAGGCTATTGAAAGCCTAAATAAGATTCTGAATTCATGTTGAAACTGCTGGATTTTACTTGATAATACTTTACTGGATAATACTATACCTGTTAAATATACTTTTTGAGGTTATGCCATTGCATGTTTTGTGGCTACAGGCACATCTTCAGTTAATCCTTAGGTTGATTCTTCATATTATTAAAACATTACTGAGACAGTGAGACACTTAACACATACATATTGCAGTATAACACATTCCGATACCGGTCACACAATAAACTATAACATTGCTTGGCTCGGTGCATTCGCGCTTCAGGTCAGGCCGGTGACGACTCATTTCCACTTTGAGACATTGTTGTGTAATCAAAAACAGAATCTGGTATAATATAACAGAATATTCTCGCTAGGCATTTCTACCTACTCTACTACTATCGTTATAATGTATTAGCAACAATAATATGTTGATGCAATTACCAGCCTCATTGCAAATAATTTAGCAAGAATATTATTGTAGTTTTGGCAGACCTCATGGTAGGACATTACCATAACTATTGTGTAAACTAAGATAAATCTTGTAAAAACTACCAGAATTGCATTTACTTTGCAATATTGTTTGGATTACTATAATATTTCTTTCAGTGTTGTGAATCAGTATTTTCAAGTTAACCGTATATTCGTCATAATAACCTTTACTAGCAAATATTAATCAAACTTCCTATTACAAAATCACTGCTGTCCTCTGTTAAGAAATCTGTCTTTGTTGGAATGTAATTAACTATATTTTCAAATTTCTCAATCCCATAGATCGATAATCAGAACATATCGGTTTATGTGTCAAATATAACAAAATGTTTGAAATCGTCTCCAATATTAGATTTAGCTTAAATCAAAATTTGTCATTACTAAAATTATACTTCCAAAAATAAATTCTGAGAGAAAACTTGTGAACATTGTAAAGCAAATAATGTAAGAAGATTATTAAAGGCAGAACCAAGCATTCTAGAAACATTTCGGTTTTTTACTACTAACCGAAATTGCCATTTTTACTAATTAGTCGAACCCATTGTAAAACAGAACTTGTTAAAATTGCGATTTGTAAATATTACACTTTGGTTTTAAATATAGGAATAAGAAATAAGGATCTAACCCTTTTACAGAAATTATCATATAATAGTACATGACATTGTTTACCTTTACAGTGCCAAGTCCCTTTACCATTGGTAAAATTATTTATATCGTAACTTTATCTTACTCAATATAAACTCGCTTCCTCGATCATGCCGTATTATAAAAAAGGTTTCAAAAGAAAAAGTTAAAAAGGTAATGGGAATATAATGGAACTAGGGGAGTTACTTGTTGTATAAAGGCGACTTATAATACTTCGAAAAAATTATAACATGAAGATTTTGGGACTTTGACTCAGACATAAAGTTCATTGTTGTTTGTTTTAAATTAACTGTATATCTTGTTGAGCAAAATCAAACAGTTAATAGTTGAACAATATATACAGTTAATTTTAAACAAAAAACAATGAGGTTTACGCCAAGAATGATACAGGTTGTTTAGTTGTCTTTAAAAAACTATTTGTCCACATGGCTACTAGACTTGTTTTATAACAGCAATAACGTGTCAAATTGTGATAGGATAGGATAGGAGTTTTGAGTTTTGTTCATTAGAGTTTCTTACAAAGGAAGAATGTTCACTGAGGAACGACCAACGGAAAAACTGGCTTTACAGCTGGACCTCGATATCACTCAACAACAAACACTTACAACTGATTACAAATTCAAGTAAACTTACTAGTTTTATAACTTAAAATTTTGTTAAAATATGTATTTCAGAAAAATAAAAATCTGTATTTTTGTTAGTGGTTGGAACTTACATGATAACACATGCATGTATATCACAAACTTTGAAAAAGAAAAACAATTGGTTTATTATATATATATATATATATAAATTTATAAATATTTATTTACAGTAATAACAATCCAATTATGATTATAAATAGTACCAAGGTATTTAAACTTATATGATGAAGGAAATAACGTTATAATACAACATGTACATAATGTATTAAAACAATATACCCAAAAAATAAGCCGCTTTAAAAGACGAATGTTAATTAACAGAACAGAAAAATATACATTGTTGTTTACCGTTAAAAAATTTACTTTTAGCGAATTTCTCCTATAGGGAAGAAGCTATTACCGTAGTCGGCATGGTAAGACCTAGGCCCGGGACCATGATAACTTTTCGTTTTGAGGTCCCCAGATGCCAAAAACACCATTCTTTCGAAACTGTATATATGTGTGTCCGTGAGCACGATAACTCTCGTAAAATTCATCCGATTTTGATGAAATTTGGTATAAACGTGTAAAGCAGCATTTATGACTTTAAGTTCGAAAACCAGACAGATCGACCTATCCGAAGGGGTATTTTGGGGGGGTTTTGTACCCCAAAAATAGGCTTTTTGAGCTTTTTACATATAATTTTTGAAAAAATTTTATTTTAGTTTTTTCCATTGGAATCAGCTTAGAAATACGCACAATTTGGTATTTTGATCATTGCTCTACGTCAAATGGTTACAGAGATATTGAAAGTGCTAAATACAGTACGTTGTCCAATGTTATTCTTATGGAGAATAAGATAAATTGTATATCTCGCTTATTTATGAACTTTTCCTGTTGAAACTTGGTATATTCATATCGTTGTGGTCTATTGATATTTGCACTAAAAAACATTTTTCGGCCGATAGTTTCTGTAGCAGCAAACCTGCGTACTCAGCCCCATGTTATTCTTATGGGGAATAAGTAAGGTGTTATCTCCCTTAATTATGAACATAAATTAATAAAATTTGGTGTGTGGCTTTACCTACTTGAGTTATATTAATATTTGTATAAAACCCCATTTTTTGTCTTCCTTGCTTCAGCAAACCTGCATGCTCAGCCGCCATGTTATTCTTATGGAGAGTAATTAAAATGTCATAAATCGTTTATTTATCAATGTATATTGATGAAACTGGGTATGTGGCTTTATGTGGTATTAAGATACATATATATATGCATTGGAAATTCGCTGAGTACGCAGGGTTGCTGCTACGGGGGTATTTTATAATGTTTTTACTTTTGTTATTATGTGAAATTTCAAATAAATAACAATATATTACATTCCGAATGCAATTGAACATCGGACTCCCTTTACACACAACATCAGCTGGGATTCAGTTTTGTTGCCAACATCCGGAAAATAAAAACTGAGAGGGACAGTTTATGGTCTGATAATAAAGACGGGCGGAATAAAGATTTCTTCAGAACATTTGGTGTTTCCAGGTATATTATTTTAAATTTTTGTAATCATTACAACATATTTATAAGTACCAATTAGCCCGGTTATGCTTTAAGTTGTTTGATATTCAAATACTCTCACTCTGTTACTTACAGGTTTGTTAGTCAGGTATAGCAAAAAATTGGATTTTTTATTTGTTTTATAAAAAAATTATGTTAAACTCGTAGATTATATAAGCAAGTGTATGTATTTAAAATTCAAATTAACTTTTATTCCTTGCTGAATGTTTTACAAACAATTTCAGTTTCCAATCACTTACATGACTACTGTAACATGTTAATATTCTCCCCAACTTCCTCAACTACCCTATAGTGTCAGAGTGTCCATTTTATTATGTGAGAACGTTATTTAACAGCATATAGCCAATTTGTGTTCGTCATTAAAAATATTAATTGCAAATTATTGATTCTAGGTCATGTTTGTTTTTATAAACATAAACTACACAAAGACGTGGCACAAAAACATATTTTACTGGGATTATGATCGTGCGTGCTATTTATCACTTATCCGCAGACGGATATATTGCTACTCTAACACAAATGCTACAACAACGTAGCGTTGCCATTAATCGCTGATGTGAGTTATATCTCATTGACATAGCGTCTTAAGACTCTTAATTGGGTATCGAGAGTATTATCTAAGTACTTCTTACCAAGTATTTATGTACCATTTGGTAAGTGTGCTAATACCAAATCTCAAACCCAATATAAAATTAGGGAATAATTTACTGCTTGGGGATGACTCGATGTCAAGTGATTTTTACGTTTTAATGGGGAACGGTCCAAATAATGGCCTATACAAAGGTTTACTCAAAGATAATAGTTTAGTCGGTCACCAAATATACCTAACATCAAGAGGATTTTTATTTAGTAAAAATAAAAAATCGCATTTAAATTTAAAACGCGTTTCTGAAAGGCAATTGAAAATTCTGTTTATACCAAAAGCAATCTGCAATGAACCACTTGTCAAACACAGTATCAGCTAACAGCCGTTACACAGGGGTGATTGGATTTGGTGCCAACCTTTCATTACTGAAAAACATACTAGGAAATTAAATTTACGGTTAGTGTAACTAAGGTAGGCAGTGACTGTCATAACGAATTGATTATTGGCTACTTATGGTGAATACTCAATTTAGGGTGGGTGAAAAATACTGTTTTTGTATTTTTTATTTCCATTATCGCTGGAAAGTGGTAGTATAACCTCCCAAATATAATAAAAATAAATAAGTTGACATCTTCTGTTCGCGCATTAAGCCTAAAGTTTAGACAAAAAGTTAAAAAGCTGAACTTTTTAAAAACATGTGATAAAGTTTGAAAACATTATTTCTATAGTTGTGAAATGGCAAAATTTACTTCATATTATGATAAAGGTAATGTTAAATATTTTTAAGAGCTATTTTTATTTTATTTATTTAACCCCAAATTTGTCCAAAATCGTCCAAAATAAGATTTTTATCTGAGATTATTTGCTTACTAAACACTTTATAATACGCATGCTCTTACGTATGTAAAATGTATAGTTATAACGAGAGTGTAACAGAAGTATTATCATACTTGTTTGTTATAATTATTTTCCGTCTATTTAAACCAAGGAATGAAGCCTGAGATTCGAACGCAAAGTGCCAAGTTGACGGACGCTTGATCCGCCGACTTGTTTTAGCGTTGAAATAGACTGTAAATTTATTGTAAAACCCCTATACCAACATTAAGTCATGAACGTATAATCGTGCCATAAAGTAAGTATTCGTGCCATAAAGTATATCGGTGAAGAGCCCTTCACCGATGGTTAAACTTTTAAACTAATAAGTTTTCCTAACTTTACATATGTATAGTGTTCTCATTAAGAAAAGTAGTAAAGAAGAACTCATGAAATAGTAGTTTTAAAGGTAAATAAATTATTTAGTACAACTTGTCAATGATCGCAAAAATCTTAAAATTTATTTAAGGCTCGGTCTACTCTACGGAAATATCTGCGACGCCTCCTGAAAGTACATCGTTAAAGATATGGAAAAGGAGCGTTGCGAAGGTTCGCAGGACCCTTGTTTGTGGCTAAGATAATTACGTTATCAACACACTCTAAACGGGATTGGATAGAATAAATTCTCCATGACCTTTTTTTATAATTTCAAAACAATTATTCCGTCTTAAGTTGTTGTACTTTGAAAAAACTCATTTTTGTACATTTAAAAAAGGGCTTGTATGTAAATGAAACTCACTTAAACAAATTTAAACAAATAAAGAGGTACATTTTTAGACAGTTCTTGAATTTTCCTCCTTAATATTATACTCTACGTTGATTTGAGGGTTTATGTAGCAACTATAAAGAGAGATCCGGAAAATCCTTTCCTAGCGCTGCGTGCAAGGGGTAGATCGGAGCCTTAATAAGTTTTTGATTTTTTTTCTTTTATCAATTTTGCTCCAAAACTATAAAATGGAAATAAAAAAGCTACATTTCCGTAAAAAAAGATTAAACTAATCCATTCAATTAACAAATTATATCTTACTTAAATGTATCGTTATTTGCCTATTACGTTAATTTGATATTATTAAATTAAAAATTACAGTTCATTACGATATTAATAACGTTTTCAATCAAATAGACCGGCCAAAGTGCGGCAATTAAATAGAGTAAACATAATCATTGACCAATCGTAAACAGAATAGTAATGGAACCAGGTGCTTAAACTAATGAAACTAAGCTCAGTCTAACTGAGTAATGGTAATTAGGTTTTAAAAGGGGTAAATTGAATTGCATGGTATAATATATAGATGTAAAAATGTGTTTACGCAATCCATTTACTGTACAACTCCTGGCGCAATAAAGCTGCGTCATCGTCGAATGTCAATTACCATTAAATAACATTTAAACTTATAATATTTGCTGAAGAATAAGGCTCTTTTAGCGAATTTCCACTATAGGGAAAAAGCTATTACCGTAGTCGGCATGGTAAGACCTCGGCCCGGAACCATGATAACTTTTCGTTTTTAGGTCTCCAGATGCCAAAAACACCATTCGTTCAAATTCATATATATTAATATATGTATATATAAGTATATATATGTATATAAAAGTATATATATGTATATATAAGTATATATATGTATATATATGTATACATCAGTATATATAGGTATATATGTGTCCGTAGGCACGATAAATTTAGAAAAAAAATGGTCCGATCATAATGAAATTTGGTAAAAATGTGTAAAGTACCATTTATTTGCACGAGTTCGAAAATCAGACGAATCGCAGCATGTGAAGGGGGGTTTTTGGGGGGTTTTGTACCCCAAAATTTTTTTTGGGGGTTTCCACATGTAATTTTGATTTAAATAAAATTTTAACTTTAACATTGAATTTAGCATAAAATCAACAATTTGGTATTTTAATCATTGCTCTACGTTAACTGGTTACTGAGATATTGAAAGTGCTAAACACAGTACGTTGCCTAATGTTATTCTTATGGGGAAAAATACAAATTTTATATCTTGCTTATTTATGAACATACGAAATTTGGTATAATGCTTCATCTGGTTGTGGTTTATTGTTGTTAGCACAAATACATTTTTCATCTATGGGTTCCCGTAGCAGCAAACCTAGGTACTCGGTCCCCATGTTATTCTTATGGAAAATAATTCAAATATTATATACCACTTATTTATTAATGCATATGGATTAAACTTGGTATATGACTTCACTTAGATGAGTTCTATTGATATTTGCATAAAAACCCATTATTTTGTGTTCCTTGTTATAGCAAACCTGCGTACTCATCCCCAAAGTCAATCTTATAGAGAATAATTAATATTTTTAATATCGCTTGTTTTTGAGTATATTTATTATGAATTGTGTTAAGTGGCTTGATGTGTTATGTTATACTGTATATTCATTGGAAATTCGCTGAGTATGTAGATTTGCTGCGACGGGGGTATTTTAATGTATTGCATTTAGCAAATATTAGTTATACTTATAAATTACTGTGAGTCTAATCTTTTTTAAATCTGGTTATAAATTGATCATATAATTGCTATTTGTTTTAAACTAAATTTTATAAAATATTATTTGTATATACTGAACCCTTTGAATAAAAAAAAAGAAAATTAAGTACTGCAATGAAACCGTCTAAATTATACCTCTAAACCAAATACTTTAATGCCAAAACCAATTTCAGGGATGGCAACGTAAACAAACAATTTTTGGTGAAAACATGAAGCTCCCAAATTATCTGTTTTATACAGCCAACATTGTGGTAAAAGGAAGTGCTATGTTTTATCATTGGGTTTATATCTACTAGAGGGGACACCTTATGGGAGCCAGAGTTAGTAAAATCAGTGCTGCAATCTAGCGTCATATTAAGATAACAACGTGATCTGCGGCGTCGTTAGGCCGAGTGAACTCGTCCGTCGTACCCGACCCGTGTAAACAAAATATCACTTTGATGACCATCACAAAAAAAGGTTTATTTAAAAATTTTAAAATCGCTACAAAAACATTTCTAATAAATATTATAAACAAAACCGCCACGATCCCTGGCGGTGTAAGTAGGGAACTACGTCGACAAATCTCTCACATTAATATGCATTGCGTGTCCCCTCTAGTATATTTAAATGGTTTTATTTGACTGTTACTTATTTAGATTAGATGCAATATATAAATATTACCATAAGGATCTTGATTAAAATATATCGGTTTCATTTAAAATTATCATGCATTCGAATATTAACTACGTAATCTAACTTAAACCAATATGAAGAGTGTTTAAAGTGTCCTCGTGAAAACTACGAATCCGATTTCTATGAAATGCGTCCAGATGTCATAACAGTAATTGTAAATCCACAGAAAGTCAATATTATAATTAGTAGTCTTTGTGTCACCTTAATTTTAAGCAGTGGCCGAAGGAAATACCTAAATCCTGATCGTAATAAGTTTAGAGAAGGTTTAGAGAATATATTCCTTTTAAGCTGATCGTAAAGAACAAATGTATACGAGTTTGAAGTGTCCCAGGCTTACCCTAGCGGCTTGTGGACTTAATGGATTGAGTACCTGGGGGGCCGATCTTTGCTCGGGGGAAGGTCAGTCAGTTTGTTTAGATGACTTGGAGTAATATTTCACAACTTCCCATTACTCATAATCAGATTTTTGTAACTAACTCATTTGCCTCTTTTCCACATTTTAAGGTCACTCCAGTTGTTATTTATAGCTCAATGTCCCTTTGATTTATTTTACTACTCTATATATGTAATCTTCACTCAAATATTTTAATCTCTGCTCTCAGGAAACCACATGTTAATAATCATAAACAACATGAGTATTACTTTGACAGTTCCCTGGTTGATTATGAACAGCTGTTACAATTATTTTGTTTTGATTTGAAACTCCATAAGCCCATTGTTAATTTTTGAACTTTTCAATTTAGTTTTTTTTACAATATTTGATTTTTACTGGGGATGAGACCTGCATAGAACATATTTTTATACCAGAACTTAGTTATTTCCAAAATTTGAATGATATCCTCGGAGCCGTTTACGAGGTAATTATGCAACCAACCAACCAACCAAACGATCAAGCAAACATTGCTCATATAAGAGAGTAGGGTTGGCAGTGATTTAGAACCGGAAATGGCATAGTGGTTAGAGCGCGTTATTCCGGAAAGAGTAAGAAGAACATTTTCCCGCCAAATTTGCGCGCCAAAAAAAAATTGGCGCCAAACCTAACCTCACTTTTCATCCCTCCAAAGTGTTACCAACTTAGCAGAGCTAATGTACCATACATAATTATATGTATCATATATAATACTACAGTGTATAATCATATATATATATGTACCATAATAGTGTATAATATAACATCACCAGAAAGGTAAGTGGCTATCTAACCTCACTTAGCCAGTGTTGCCACTCTAAACGCTACCTATAAACCTAAATCAGTTACGCAAAATTATTATATGTATTATGTCAAACTATCTAAAATTATTATATGTATATATTACGTCACGCTACGATGTGTTACCAACCTATGGCAATGTATATTTCGCAAGCAAGTACAGCCAAACCATTATATAAAACCATTACATGTATATATACCAGAAAGTACCGCTAACTCAAAATATAAAACTATTACATGTATATATCGCAAGAAAGTGTTGCCAAAAAACTAAAAATCGCTTATATCTCGAAAACGGTAAGTCCTAGAGTCATTTTGACCCCAGAAAACTGCCTACTACGTCGTGTAGGCACTCCAGGGGGGTATCTACCCTTATGAAAAGTCTTAACCAAAATATTGCGGGTTGCATCTCAAAAAATGAAGGGGCAAATTTTCAAAATTAAATATATCGAGAACGGATTGGCCGATTTTCACGAAACTTGGCATGTATGTACCTGTTAACCTCCGCTACATATTACAAAAACCTAAACTCTGTACTGCAGGTAGTATCAAAATAACTGAAGGAGTCATACTTTAAAAATCAATATCTTAAGAACGGGTGAGACGATATAATTGAAACTTGACATGTGGATACTTGTTAACATCCTCTAACCTTCAATTTTGTTTGAGGGTAGAAGAGGGTTGTTTAGGGGATGATGGAGGGTGTAAAACTTTAAAATTTAATATATTGAGAACGGCTTGGCCGATTCTAATGAAACTTGGTATATAGGTACCTGTTAACCTCCGCTACTATTTAAAAAAAACTTAAACTCTGTACTGCGGGAAAGTATCAAAAGATTGAAGGAGCTATATTTTAAAAATCAATATCCCAAGAACGGCTTGGCCGATTTTAATGAAATTTGGTATGTATGTACCTGTTAACATCCTTTACATCTTACAAAAAACTTAACCTCTGTACTGCGGGCAAGTATCAAAATAATTGAAGGGGTACTAATAAATACCTTAAATCTCGCAGCATAATCGGGGGGAACGCGGTGGTCTAGTGGTTAGCGTCTTGGACTACGGTTCAGGAGGCCCCGGGTTCGATTCCCTCTTTACACTCTTCATCAAAGGTATTGTAAAAGTCGGGTCTTGCCCTTCCTTTACCTACTGGAATGTTTATCCGTGCTACATCTACTCTAAACATGTCACTGCTGGTAATTGATTCAGCGTTGCTTTGAATGATACCCCCAAAAATCTCCCAAAGGACATTGCAGGGAACATAGCATGATCTAGGCTAAGTAAGGCATACTCCCACAGGGGAACTTTTTTAAAACTACAAACTAACCTGTAATAGAACAAAGAAAAATACAACCCAGAATAAATCCGAGAGGAGTGGTGGCGATTATATAGCCAGGCAGTGTATATGGTACCATCACTCTGTGTCTTGAACATATATGTAGTGCATTTCTAAACAAACATCAGCTTTTAAGTATTGAGCCCAAACCTACAGTGAAAGACAGTGGTGACCTACAGTGGACCACAGCGCCTATATTACTTCACTTTAGGGTGTTTACTGTTTCGTTGTATAAAATATACCATGCCAGATACTCTCTCAGATCCTAAAGCGTTTAATCTGGTTTTACACTGCGATGCTTGCGGGGTCATCACAACACCATCTTGGAGAGATTGTCGCTGTTAAGGTAAGATATTTATCTATATTATTAGTTAGAGGTTTCTACCTCCCCTGAGGAATCATTTACCTTTGTCGGAGACTTCTAAAAGTGTTAAGCTTCCGCTGGACAGTATCGCTTGGGAGGTAAGGCAACATACCTCACCAAATAAACTGAAAGTAAACATAATAAGGAATCACCACAAACCTGAAAACTAATTACTGGGGAGTGACGATTGGTCAATCACCAACTCCCTCCAACACACAAACTCTGCTCATCCTGAACCAGTCAAGCTCACTTCATGATGAATACTCCGCTTAGCCTAACTAAACTTTCTCTTAAACAAATCTGTTCTGACAATAAATTACTTGACAACATTGTAAAAACAAATGCCACCTACCTTATCCCACACAATATTATATTTTAGCACAGAAAAAAATACAATTCAGCACTACAGTCCATATTACCGTTGGGAAGGAAGGAGGTATTGCGAAGAATGCATTACGGTAAGTAAATGAGATTATAAAAGACAGATACATTATTCATTAATAAATATTTTTCTTTTTTTCATTGTAACTAAAACTGCTATTATTAGCGTTTCCATATTTTTATATTCTAAAATCCCAGCAATATATTTTGCTTTAAGCCACGGATTGTTTACAATTCTGTTCTTGTTTGACAGAGATGGCACCCTCAAGCTCTCGAGGCAAACGTGCGGTAACAGTTTAAAGTCCCGCTCGGGTATTCTACCAACTGGCCGATTCAACCACTCATATATTGCAACCGCCAGAGGCCTGCGGCAGGAGGATTGTTGAACAGCTTCACTTGTGCGAGTACATTTTATTTTCCCACCATTTAAATTTCCCGGTCAACATATTTCAAAGGCCGTGGTGTATTTTGACGGTGTAATAGCTTGACCAATCGTACTCAAGACCGCTGAAAACTGCCCCGGGGGCCTAAATGTACTTGGCCTGTAACGTTTTAAACTCTTCGGTCAGATACTTCCAAGTCAAACGTTTCCCTGCGGCCAGTGTTCCAGCCTAGATCCATCGAATCTCCACCGTCTAGGACCCCGGGCACTCCGTGATACAGTACCTCTGTATCACTACGCAAATCAGAAAAACACTAGCACACAAACTACGCAAGTCAAATCAGAACTACAAGTTACCAAAAGTTAACTCTAAGGAAGGTAGAAAACACTACTCTAACCAAAACTGCATTAAAGAAAAGAGAGATTACTGTTACTCAGCACATACACACAACACTACCCTAGCCACATGGAAGTGAGGGTTTGTTTAATTCCTTTACTGTAAACTACCAAATCAAACAATTGAATACAAACACAACACTACTCTAGTCAAGCCAGACAGAGAAACCTCAAGATACTATTAACAGTAGCTTAAAGGAGAGAAAAGGCTTGTAAAAACCAGCAGAAAACTACAGGCAAGAAACCGATAACCCCACTCCACGGGTTTATTAACCTGCTTGCCGGGGACCGTGTGGTACTTTGTCCATGTGACTTCTCGGCCAACTATGTCCAAGTCCGCTGAAGTTACCTTTATCGGGGGTTACATTAAATTAACCGAAACTTCTTAAATCTCTCGGCCGAAAGTTCCCAAGTCCGCTGAACGTACTTGGTTGGATTCAGCTACATGCCAAGCCCTCTGTTTTTTAATTTAAATTAATGCAGAAAGGAAAGGTGACAGTAGGGTATTTCGTAAAGTTAAACAAATATAGGGTTTGACAAACTCTGTTACGATATATGATCAAATAGAATCAATGAATAATTTTACTGCATTCACTAGTCAAATATTGTTACCAACACCAACCTTGGGGAGTTGACCACAAATTACACACCATGGGTACACATTAAAAGACAACAAACATAAAATGCATTCTTTAGAAGGACAGAAATTATACAGTATTTCGCTCTGAGTCTTTAACCTTGGTTGGTTATTTGTGTTTAAGTTCGGTAAAACGGCGGGTCTGTTGTATTTTTACGCTGTAACTTCTCCGTCAAATACGTCAAATTCCGCTTGAAGGTGTTTTTAAGGGGCAGTGCCATAAATTGACCAAAACTCTTAAATCCCTCGGCCAAAGGTTTCCAGCCCCGTTAAACTGTTTGCCGGGGACCGTGATGTATTTTGACCATGTGACTTCTTGGTCGAACGTTTCCAAGTCCGCTGAACGTACTTGGTTGCAAACTAAATTGAACTTAACCGTAAGATTCTACATTTATCAACCAAAACTTCCCAAGACCAATACAAATACTTGGAGTGGAAGCAAACTATACCTTGCCTGAAACTCTTAAATTTCTCGGCCAATAACTCCGGTAAAGCTTTTCCCAACGCAGCGCCAGTGCGTTTTAAATTTCCCTGGTCAAGTCCCCCTCCCTAGTTATCTCGCGCTGTTGGTGCTGCTCGCTGCTCGCGCCAGTCAGTCGTCATGCCACTTAACAAGTGCGAAGGCTGTGATAAGGAAGCGCATTGCGTTATCATGGTGTTTTTTGGGGCAAAGGGCTTTGCCCTTTGCTGTTCCTGCCAGCATCTATCATTGCAGGAGCTGGATGAGAGGCCGCCACGCCTCCTCTTCTGTGATCATGTCGAGCTGTAAGTACGCAGAGTAACATCTTAACTTTATCGGCCTAGTATTTCCAAGTCCCTCTAGTTAGTTTTCGTAAAAGTATAATTAATCAGGGGGCTAGGCGGGAACCTGTCAAAGTTTTAAGCCATTTATGTCTAATTCCCCCGGTATTACAATTTCTCGGTCAAGTTTATTTTATCATGCGGAAGCGGTTGCGATTAGCTCGCGCTGCCGGCATTGCTTGGCGTCAGTCGTAGCTATGGAGCCCTGGTGTATCGAGTTCCCGGTGCTTTCGTCTCGTCTCATGCCTTTGTGGGTGCATGGTATTTGTGATCGGGGGCACTTGGTACAAGCGACCCCGATTATAGATATCATGTACCACTACTGCATATACCCGAGGCTTCACACGTGGCTGAAATATGAGTGGTATGTATACTCGATATGCCACTCGTGTATGTCTAGTGAAATCACAAATTCAAATAAGTACACCTTTTACGTTACTTAACCGCAACATCCGCAACAAGTCTTTGTCAGCAAACTTGCCGTTACCTGTTAAAATACTGCTCTGTGATTGGCCGGAATAAGCTAGCACTCCATTGGCTGTAATTAGGCGTACTGCGCTCTGATTGGTCCAGACGTTTCCCCACCACAATACCTGCTCTCTTGTTGCGCCTTTCCTCTCTCTTTGCTCTCAGCTTTCGTTGCGAACTGACGACTCCCAGCTCTGTTCTTTGCGTAACTATGAATCAACCGAAATCACTTTTTCAACTTTGCGAAAAACAAATCTGGGATCGCACCCAGTGTATCAATGAACTACTTTGCCTAAACATGCCCCCAGTAATTTTGGAAAAATTTGTAGAAACCCATTGGCGTAACCACTACGCCATAAGTCAAGAGTATAGTAAAA
The DNA here is from genome assembly GCA_963675035.1 of Allygus modestus. NCBI lineage: Eukaryota > Metazoa > Arthropoda > Insecta > Hemiptera > Cicadellidae > Allygus > Allygus modestus. The sequence goes on along the minus strand of OY776114.1, from coordinate 108,196,970 downwards.
AATTCTATGTAGGTCGCTCGGCATACTGTAATTGTCTATATTGGGGTACATTCTTACGTAGATCACTTAATTACTTTATAGAGATGATTTATAGTCAATGTCCTTATGTTACTTTATGCTCTAGAATCAACATTGACTTTGAAGAGCTGGTACCTCTTAAAGTACCAGACTATGTAAATACACCCTTGTATATAAAATATAAATGTAAATGTAATAATCCCCACTGTATGAATGAGCACGAACGAATGACGGTCACTGGCGCGGGTAACGAAAAGCCCCGTAAACCTGAAAGGGGGCCAAGTAGATTGAGATGCTGGGCTAACACCTCGGCTACTCCTTCGAACGGCCCATGTGTGAATGAGGGGTCCAGTAGATTGAGGCGCCTGGCTAACACCCCGGCTACTCCTTCGAAAAGACCTCGGGTGAAAGAAGGACCTTGTACATTGAGGCGCCTGGCTAACACCCAGGCTACTCCTTGGAACGGTCCGGTGGGTGAAACAAAAAAAAAATATAAAAGTAAAATGCAAAAAAAAAGTATAAAAGTAAAAATATAAAAAAATAAACGGGGGAGGAAGCTAGTTTGTTTTTGGAAGGTCTCCACGAGTCATGGCGGTGGAGGAGCCATGGTTTATCTTTAAAAAATCTCTATCCTTTGTTTGCTCAAAGGGAGAGGACATTAGTCTGTACTGGGCATCAACCAGGTAATCTGGATTGGCTCACGCACGGAATAATGTTTAACCTGGGTGCACATGCACGGATGGTCTCAAACCCCATCCAAGCAAACAGACACTTACAGGGGGTTTATCACGGTGTGCCAGGGTTCCTAGACTTCTGAATCAAATAATAATAAAAATTTACAGTCATTTTAGGCCATATAAACATTTAATAAGTTACTATAATTCATTGGTAATAAGCGGTAAAGATTTATCTAAGTACTTTAATTAAGAACAATATAGAATAGTTTACACGGGGTTTGGGAAACGGTTTGGTGAATACTTATGTTGGTTCTCATTTCCTTTTTCTACACCATTCGTAACGCTAATTATCTTGTATCTTGATGGTACTATTGCAGGGTATACAATCAAACTAAAGCAAACATCAACTTCCCAAAATAAAATTACGCTCTTCTGTGTAAAATGAGTAAACGCAACTCCTCTTTGACAAAACGGATCAATAAATCAGAAACATCCCTGCCAAGTATAAAAACTAGTCGAAGCCTTCAAGGGAACTCATGACACAACTGATGTAAATTATTATAATAATCCTACCAAAGCAAGAAAATACGCATAGCAGGAGTAGTAGTAGTAACATATAATGTTATTGTTTCTCCTGGACCTGGAAAATGTTTGAAAAATAATTTTAAAAGGTTTGGGTAAAAGTAATTTTAACCTGGACTACTGGCAAATACATGTGATTTAAACATATTAAGCAACTCACATACAAGTAAACTTGTGATAAATCAACACAAAATATTTATACTTTGACTGGATTTCATGTTCAACATGAACACTATAGTTTATGATTGTACTGAAGATAAATAGGTCAACGCACCCCCTTCGTTAAAATGGCTCTCTGGCTATTTTAGCTGTTATGATGTATAATTAAAGTAATTCTGGTTAAATTACGTTGACTTTACCTGTTATTTAGGAGCAGTCGGGTTCATTAAGCTTTAAATAATTTTTAGCTATTATTTAGGCACATGTCTCTGCCTTTTTATTATATAATTAGTGCATTAACTGGGTATAAGTCCTGAGCTTGTAGAGGCTGGTATGTGGGAGTTGGAAAGCCTAAGTTGTAACTTCTATTTTGCATGTTAAATTAAGTGAATAGATTCCTGGCTCTTTGATTTAAACTGTTTGGAATTGGTAATACAAAGGGTGCGGGATTCGCTCACCCCTTAGGGCGGGTTGGGGAAGGGGGTCAGTCGCCTGACCCCTCTTCGCTAAAATGGCTCTCAGGCTAATTTTACAGAGCCTTAGCCGTTACGATGTATAATTTAAATCAGTTATTGTTCAGATATGTTTACATTTTACCTGTTATCTATGAGTATTTTACCAGTTGGGTTCATATCTACAACCACGTCTACAAGTCGTAGTATATTATTTAACTGGGTTTCGGCTTCATGTGTGGAGATTCTTTCTGCTTTTTGGTATGGTTAGTGTATGTAATTTAAGACGTTGAAGAATACTTGTAATACCATGCTTATAAAAGCAGGATTCTTTAAATTTAGATTACTTTGGGAAACTTTCTAGGCATTTAATTGTTTAGAAACCTCAATATACTAATAACAGTAACTTAAAGGAGAGAAGAGGCTTATAAACACAGACAAAAAAAGCGATATCCCTATTCCAAGGGAAGCAAAACGCTCCCCTTTGATAACATTACACCGGAAGTTGTAGGTCCGATCTGGACCCACTTTGAACTGATTCTAAGTGTTAGACACAGCTAAATTCCGGGTCCAACGTGTTTGAATTAAATTAACGTTCTGAGAAAGAGACAGGTGACAGTAGGGTATTTTTGTAAAGTTAAAAAGGTACAGAGATTACACACTTTAGAGGTCAGATGTGACTTTTTGTTGTAGTTAGTTGCTTGTTAAACTCTGTTATGATATACCAACAACCAGAATATATACCCTGTCTTTAATACCTGCAGTCTGCATTCACAAGTAAAAAGATTTTTATCAACACCAAAACTAAATTTAACGAGGAGTTGACCACATCAAAAACCCATGAACAAGAGTAAATCTAAGAAGGCAACAAGCGGAGAAATGCATTCTTTATAAGGACAGCAATTATGGAGTGTTTTCTCCTCGGTAGTTTTATTTTTGTTTCTCCTGAAACCAGAGCAGCATTTCCCTTTGACGGTGTTATTCCTTGGTCATTTGTATCCAAGTCCGGTGAAACGACGGGGTCGTCCTGCGGTTTTACGGTGTAATCTCTCGGGCGATTGTGTCCAAGTCCGATAAAAAGTGTCTACCAGGGTTACATTTAACATGACCGTAACTTCTCAAATTTCCTTGCCAAACGTTTGTCGCCAAATCTGCTAAAACTGTCCACCAGGGAACCATTTAACTGTGCCTAAATATTTTAGATTTCCTGGTCAAATATTCCCGAGTCCGCTAAAATCTGTTTACTGGGGACCGTGATGTATTTTGACGGTGTAATTTCTTGGTCGAACGTTTCCGAGTTCGCTGAAGTTACTTTATCGGGGGGTTACATTTAAAATGACCGTAAACAACGCGCGATGTTGATGTCCAAAAATTGGCATCGACAAACCTAACTTAAACCTGCATCAATAAACCTAACTAAGACTGACGATGTTTCATATTTCCATGCACAAACCTAACTTAACAGAGCATAACATAACCTAACGATGAGACACGGCTGATCAAGTTTCTTAGATTATCTGCATAATTATTGCCTATATAAATAATGCATTTTATGCTTTAATTGTCTGTTGATATGTACTCTTGTCCATGTTGTGTCTCCTCGATAATTTTAGTTGTTCTGGTATTGGTTACAATATTTTGACTTGTGAATGTAAACTGCAGGTATTTAAGGCAAAGTATGTATCGTGGTGGATAGCTGGTATATATCGTAACGGAATTTTTCAAGCAACTAACTGAAGTCTTTAATTTCTACAGCTTTAACTTTTGCAAACGGGACTAACACTGTTTTTAAATTCACTCACCCTCCCAAGGGTGTCTCTGAGTTTGATTGGATTCGTAAGGGTCTTAATCAAATTGTTGAAAAAGCTAAAGCCGACGCTGTACCCACTGATTATCTCTGGTTTAAAATGCAATCGATAAATTTAAAAAGTGCAGAACCAGGGTACGTAGATTTTAGACCGGTCTCTGAAGTTAGCGGTGATGTCCTTTGGAAAGTTTTCGGGGGTATTCTTCAATCCAACGCTGAATCCATTAAATCTACCGACACGTTTAAAGTAAATGTAGCTAGGATTAACGTACCAGTAGGTAAGGGGAGAGTACATCCAGAGATGTACAACACGTTTGACGAGGAATGTTATGCTAGGAAGGGTATTGTAGTAATTAATAATAAAGACAATTTATGCCTGGCTAGCGCGTTGGTAGTAGGTAAAGCACTTGCAAAAAATGATCCTCAGTATAAAGCAATACGTCAGGATAAAGGTAAAAGACAAACTTTCAGAGCTAATAAGCTCATAGCAAAAGCCCGTGTAGAAATGCCGGAGGAAGGTGCCGGTATCCCTGAGCTTGAAAAATTCCAGTCCCATCTTAAAAAATACAAAATTACCGTCTACAACTACGATAAAAAAGGCCGAGATGTTTACTTTGAAGGAGGTAATGAAGACGCTAGATTCAAAATTAACTTGCTCTTTCATAACGGTCATTATAATGTAATTACAAACTTAACTGCTGCTTTCGTATGCCGTTATTTCTGTGAAGCCTGCCACATCCCTTTTGACCACAAAGCAGAGCATCGATGCTCAAACAGATGCACCTCCTGCCATACCATCTCCCCACCCTGTAAACTAGAACACGGAGGCATCACATGTCGTTTTTGCAACCGTTTCTTCAAAAACGAGCGGTGTTTAATAGCCCATCAGGGGCAAGTTTGTAAAACTTTAAAACTTTGCCGTGACTGTAAGAAAATGATTCATCCGAAAAACGTAAGACAGCTCACGTATGCGGAGAAGTTTATTGTAAACCCTGCGAAGCGTTCAAAGACCCCGCGCATCAGTGTTTCATGAGGGTAGATAGGAGAACACCAAAAGACCGATACTTTCTTTTCATATTTTTTTCCTTGGAGACTCGTCAGGACGAGTCGCTTCCCTCAGACCCTGATAAAAAGTTCATAAAGGTAACTTGTACGTTTCTCAACAGTACTGCTTTAAATGTATTAATGAGGATGAGTGTGAAACTTCCAAGTTGTATTCTCCCTGATTACACTGGAGTTAAAGATATTTTACACATACCTTTTAAAATAAAGTCCAGCCAACCAGTGCAGGAGTTCAAATGGCAAACGTGGCAATCAAACCACACACACATACTATCTGCACGTTACTCAACCTAGAGGCAATGGAGGAGACAATAATGATACATGATGTGCATGTGATGCGTCACCTGCACACCATGTATCGGATGACAAACATTAAGCATCCGTAAGGGTGCATGAAAATTTGAGAATACCACAAAATCTGTGCAAGCCGGCTCCATAACTGATATTGATGTGAGAAGTACAGAGCGTGTGACCCCATCCTCATGATAACATCAAGGGGAGGGACTTGGAAACGTTTGACCGGGGAATTTAAAATATTTAGGTAAGGTTAAATGTTTCCCCGGTGGACAGTTTTAGCGGATTTGGTGACAGACGTTTGGCAGGAAAATTTAAGAAGTTACGGTCATTTTAAATGTAACCCCCCGATAAAGTAACTTCAGCGAACTCGGAAACGTTCGACCAAGAAATTACACCGTCAAAATACATCACGGTCCCCAGTAAACAGATTTTAGCGGACTCGGGAATATTTGACCAGGAAATCTAAAATATTTAGGCACAGTTAAATGGTTCCCTGGTGGACAGTTTTAGCAGATTTGGCGACAAACGTTTGGCAAGGAAATTTGAGAAGTTACGGTCATGTTAAATGTAACCCTGGTAGACACTTTTCATCGGACTTGGACACAATCGCCCGAGAGATTACACCGTAAAACCGCAGGACGACCCCGTCGTTTCACCGGACTTGGATACAAATGACCAAGGAATAACACCGTCAAAGGGAAATGCTGCTCTGGTTTCAGGAGAAACAAAAATAAAACTACCGAGGAGAAAACACTCCATAATTGCTGTCCTTATAAAGAATGCATTTCTCCGCTTGTTGCCTTCTTAGATTTACTCTTGTTCATGGGTTTTTGATGTGGTCAACTCCTCGTTAAATTTAGTTTTGGTGTTGATAAAAATCTTTTTACTTGTGAATGCAGACTGCAGGTATTAAAGACAGGGTATATATTCTGGTTGTTGGTATATCATAACAGAGTTTAACAAGCAACTAACTACAACAAAAAGTCACATCTGACCTCTAAAGTGTGTAATCTCTGTACCTTTTTAACTTTACAAAAATACCCTACTGTCACCTGTCTCTTTCTCAGAACGTTAATTTAATTCAAACACGTTGGACCCGGAATTTAGCTGTGTCTAACACTTAGAATCAGTTCAAAGTGGGTCCAGATCGGACCTACAACTTCCGGTGTAATGTTATCAAAGGGGAGCGTTTTTCTTCCCTTGGAATAGGGATATCGCTTTTTTTGTCTGTGTTTATAAGCCTCTTCTCTCCTTTAAGTTACTGTTATTAGTATATTGAGGTTTCTAAACAATTAAATGCCTAGAAAGTTTCCCAAAGTAATCTAAATTTAAAGAATCCTGCTTTTATAAGCATGGTATTACAAGTATTCTTCAACGTCTTAAATTACATACACTAACCATACCAAAAAGCAGAAAGAATCTCCACACATGAAGCCGAAACCCAGTTAAATAATATACTACGACTTGTAGACGTGGTTGTAGATATGAACCCAACTGGTAAAATACTCATAGATAACAGGTAAAATGTAAACATATCTGAACAATAGCTGATTTAAATTATACATCGTAACGGCTAAGGCTCTGTAAAATTAGCCTGAGAGCCATTTTAGCGAAGAGGGGTCAGGCGACTGACCCCCTTCCCCAACCCGCCCTAAGGGGTGAGCGAATCCCGCACCCTTTGTATTACCAATTCCAAACAGTTTAAATCAAAGAGCCAGGAATCTATTCACTTAATTTAACATGCAAAATAGAAGTTACAACTTAGGCTTTCCAACTCCCACATACCAGCCTCTACAAGCTCAGGACTTATACCCAGTTAATGCACTAATTATATAATAAAAAGGCAGAGACATGTGCCTAAATAATAGCTAAAAATTATTTAAAGCTTGATGAACCCGACTGCTCCTAAATAACAGGTAAAGTCAACGTAATTTAACCAGAATTACTTTAATTATACATCATAACAGCTAAAATAGCCAGAGAGCCATTTTAACGAAGGGGGTGCGTTGACCTATTTATCTTCAGTACAATCATAAACTATAGTGTTCATGTTGAACATGAAATCCAGCCAAAGTATAATTATTTTGTGTTGATTTATCACAAGTTTACTTGTATGTGAGTTGCTTAATATGTTTAAATCACATGTATTTGCCAGTAGTCCAGGTTAAAATTACTTTTACCCAAACCTTTTAAAATTATTTTTCAAACATTTTCCAGGTCCAGGAGAAACAATAACATTATATGTTACTACTACTACTCCTGCTATGTGTATTTTCTTGCTTTGGTAGGATTATTATAATAATTTACATCAGTTGTGTCATGAGTTCCCTTGAAGGCTTCGACTAGTTTTTATACTTGGCAGGGATGTTTCTGATTTATTGATCCGTTTTGTCAAAGAGGAGTTGCGTTTACTCATTTTACACAGAAGAGCGTAATTTTATTTTGGGAAGTTGATGTTTGCTTTAGTTTGATTGTATACCCTGCAATAGTACCATCAAGATACAAGATAATTAGCGTTACGAATGGTGTAGAAAAAGGAAATGAGAACCAACATAAGTATTCACCAAACCGTTTCCCAAACCCCGTGTAAACTATTCTATATTGTTCTTAATTAAAGTACTTAGATAAATCTTTACCGCTTATTACCAATGAATTATAGTAACTTATTAAATGTTTATATGGCCTAAAATGACTGTAAATTTGTATTATTATTTGATTCAGAAGTCTAGGAACCCTGACACACCGTGATAAACCCCCTGTAAGTGTCTGTTTGCTTGGATGGGGTTTGAGACCATCCGTGCATGTGCACCCAGGTTAAACATTATTCCGTGCGTGAGCCAATCCAGATTACCTGGTTGATGCCCAGTACAGACTAATGTCCTCTCCCTTTGAGCAAACAAAGGATAGAGATTTTTTAAAGATAAACCATGGCTCCTCCACCGCCATGACTCGTGGAGACCTTCCAAAAACAAACTAGCTGCCTCCCCCGTTTATTTTTTTATATTTTTACTTTTATACTTTTTTTTTGCATTTTACTTTCATATTTTTTTTTGTTTCACCCACCGGACCGTTCCAAGGAGTAGCCTGGGTGTTAGCCAGGCGCCTCAATGTACAAGGTCCTTCTTTCACCCGAGGTCTTTTCGAAGGAGTAGCCGGGGTGTTAGCCCGGCGCCTCAATCTACTGGACCCCTCATTCACACATGGGCCGTTCGAAGGAGTAGCCGAGGTGTTAGCCCAGCGTCTCAATCTACTTGGCCCCCTTTCAGGTTTACGGGGCTTTTCGTTACCCGCGCCAGTGACCGTCATTCGTTCGTGCTCATTCATACAGTGGGGATTATTACATTTACATTTATATTTTATATACAAGGGTGTATTTACATAGTCTGGTACTTTAAGAGGTACCAGCTCTTCAAAGTCAATGTTGATTCTAGAGCATAAAGTAACATAAGGACATTGACTATAAATCATCTCTATAAAGTAATTAAGTGATCTACGTAAGAATGTACCCAAATATAGACAATTACAGTATGCCGAGCGACCTACATAGAATTTTTTACTATACTCTTGACTTATAGCGTAGTGGTTACGCCAATGGGTTTCTACAAATTTTTCCAAAATTACTGGGGGCATGTTTAGGCAAAGTAGTTCATTGATACACTGGGTGCGATCCCAGATTTGTTTTTCGCAAAGTCGAAAAAGTGATTTCGGTTGATTCATAGTTACGCAAAGAACAGAGCTGGGAGTCGTCAGTTCGCAACGAAAGCTGAGAGCAAAGAGAGAGGAAAGGCGCAACAAGAGAGCAGGTATTGTGGTGGGGAAACGTCTGGACCAATCAGAGCGCAGTACGCCTAATTACAGCCAATGGAGTGCTAGCTTATTCCGGCCAATCACAGAGCAGTATTTTAACAGGTAACGGCAAGTTTGCTGACAAAGACTTGTTGCGGATGTTGCGGTTAAGTAACGTAAAAGGTGTACTTATTTGAATTTGTGATTTCACTAGACATACACGAGTGGCATATCGAGTATACATACCACTCATATTTCAGCCACGTGTGAAGCCTCGGGTATATGCAGTAGTGTTACATGATATCTATAATCGGGGTCGCTTGTACCAAGTGCCCCCGATCACAAATACCATGCACCCACAAAGGCATGAGACGAGACGAAAGCACCGGGAACTCGATACACCAGGGCTCCATAGCTACGACTGACGCCAAGCAATGCCGGCAGCGCGAGCTAATCGCATCCGCTTCCGCATGATAAAATAAACTTGACCGAGAAATTGTAATACCGGGGGAATTAGACATAAATGGCTTAAAACTTTGACAGGTTCCCGCCTAGCCCCCTGATTAATTATACTTTTACGAAAACTAACTAGAGGGACTTGGAAATACTAGGCCGATAAAGTTAAGATGTTACTCTGCGTACTTACAGCTCGACATGATCACAGAAGAGGAGGCGTGGCGGCCTCTCATCCAGCTCCTGCAGTGATAGATGCTGGCAGGAACAGCAAAGGGCAAAGCCCTTTGCCCCAAAAAACACCATGATAACGCAATGCGCTTCCTTATCACAGCCTTCGCACTTGTTAAGTGGCATGACGACTGACTGGTGCGAGCAGCGAGCAGCACCAACAGCGCGAGATAACTAGGGAGGGGGACTTGACCAGGGAAATTTAAAACGCACTGGTGCTGCGTTGGGAAAAGCTTTACCGGAGTTATTGGCCGAGAAATTTAAGAGTTTCAGGCAAGGTATAGTTTGCTTCCACTCCAAGTATTTGTATTGGTCTTGGGAAGTTTTGGTTGATAAATGTAGAATCTTACGGTTAAGTTCAATTTAGTTTGCAACCAAGTACGTTCAGCGGACTTGGAAACGTTCGACCAAGAAGTCACATGGTCAAAATACATCACGGTCCCCGGCAAACAGTTTAACGGGGCTGGAAACCTTTGGCCGAGGGATTTAAGAGTTTTGGTCAATTTATGGCACTGCCCCTTAAAAACACCTTCAAGCGGAATTTGACGTATTTGACGGAGAAGTTACAGCGTAAAAATACAACAGACCCGCCGTTTTACCGAACTTAAACACAAATAACCAACCAAGGTTAAAGACTCAGAGCGAAATACTGTATAATTTCTGTCCTTCTAAAGAATGCATTTTATGTTTGTTGTCTTTTAATGTGTACCCATGGTGTGTAATTTGTGGTCAACTCCCCAAGGTTGGTGTTGGTAACAATATTTGACTAGTGAATGCAGTAAAATTATTCATTGATTCTATTTGATCATATATCGTAACAGAGTTTGTCAAACCCTATATTTGTTTAACTTTACGAAATACCCTACTGTCACCTTTCCTTTCTGCATTAATTTAAATTAAAAAACAGAGGGCTTGGCATGTAGCTGAATCCAACCAAGTACGTTCAGCGGACTTGGGAACTTTCGGCCGAGAGATTTAAGAAGTTTCGGTTAATTTAATGTAACCCCCGATAAAGGTAACTTCAGCGGACTTGGACATAGTTGGCCGAGAAGTCACATGGACAAAGTACCACACGGTCCCCGGCAAGCAGGTTAATAAACCCGTGGAGTGGGGTTATCGGTTTCTTGCCTGTAGTTTTCTGCTGGTTTTTACAAGCCTTTTCTCTCCTTTAAGCTACTGTTAATAGTATCTTGAGGTTTCTCTGTCTGGCTTGACTAGAGTAGTGTTGTGTTTGTATTCAATTGTTTGATTTGGTAGTTTACAGTAAAGGAATTAAACAAACCCTCACTTCCATGTGGCTAGGGTAGTGTTGTGTGTATGTGCTGAGTAACAGTAATCTCTCTTTTCTTTAATGCAGTTTTGGTTAGAGTAGTGTTTTCTACCTTCCTTAGAGTTAACTTTTGGTAACTTGTAGTTCTGATTTGACTTGCGTAGTTTGTGTGCTAGTGTTTTTCTGATTTGCGTAGTGATACAGAGGTACTGTATCACGGAGTGCCCGGGGTCCTAGACGGTGGAGATTCGATGGATCTAGGCTGGAACACTGGCCGCAGGGAAACGTTTGACTTGGAAGTATCTGACCGAAGAGTTTAAAACGTTACAGGCCAAGTACATTTAGGCCCCCGGGGCAGTTTTCAGCGGTCTTGGGTACGATTGGTCAAGCTATTACACCGTCAAAATACACCACGGCCTTTGAAATATTTTGACCGGGAAATTTAAATGGTGGGAAAATAAAATGTACTCGCACAAGTGAAGCTGTTCAACAATCCTCCTGCCGCAGGCCTCTGGCGGTTGCAATATATGAGTGGTTGAATCGGCCAGTTGGTAGAATACCCGAGCGGGACTTTAAACTGTTACCGCACGTTTGCCTCGAGAGCTTGAGGGTGCCATCTCTGTCAAACAAGAACAGAATTGTAAACAATCCGTGGCTTAAAGCAAAATATATTGCTGGGATTTTAGAATATAAAAATATGGAAACACTAATAATAGCAGTTTTAGTTACAATGAAAAAAAGAAAAATATTTATTAATGAATAATGTATCTGTCTTTTATAATCTCATTTACTTACCGTAATGCATTCTTCGCAATACCTCCTTCCTTCCCAACGGTAATATGGACTGTAGTGCTGAATTGTATTTTTTTCTGTGCTAAAATATAATATTGTGTTGGATAAGGTAGGTGGCATTTGTTTTTACAATGTTGTCAAGTAATTTATTGTCAGAACAGATTTGTTTAAGAGAAAGTTTAGTTAGGCTAAGCGGAGTATTCATCATGAAGTGAGCTTGACTGGTTCAGGATGAGCAGAGTTTGTGTGTTGGAGGGAGTTGGTGATTGACCAATCGTCACTCCCCAGTAATTAGTTTTCAGGTTTGTGGTGATTCCTTATTATGTTTACTTTCAGTTTATTTGGTGAGGTATGTTGCCTTACCTCCCAAGCGATACTGTCCAGCGGAAGCTTAACACTTTTAGAAGTCTCCGACAAAGGTAAATGATTCCTCAGGGGAGGTAAAAACCTCTAACTAATAATATAGATAAATATCTTACCTTAACAGCGACAATCTCTCCAAGATGGTGTTGTGATGACCCCGCAAGCATCGCAGTGTAAAACCAGATTAAACGCTTTAGGATCTGAGAGAGTATCTGGCATGGTATATTTTATACAACGAAACAGTAAACACCCTAAAGTGAAGTAATATAGGCGCTGTGGTCCACTGTAGGTCACCACTGTCTTTCACTGTAGGTTTGGGCTCAATACTTAAAAGCTGATGTTTGTTTAGAAATGCACTACATATATGTTCAAGACACAGAGTGATGGTACCATATACACTGCCTGGCTATATAATCGCCACCACTCCTCTCGGATTTATTCTGGGTTGTATTTTTCTTTGTTCTATTACAGGTTAGTTTGTAGTTTTAAAAAAGTTCCCCTGTGGGAGTATGCCTTACTTAGCCTAGATCATGCTATGTTCCCTGCAATGTCCTTTGGGAGATTTTTGGGGGTATCATTCAAAGCAACGCTGAATCAATTACCAGCAGTGACATGTTTAGAGTAGATGTAGCACGGATAAACATTCCAGTAGGTAAAGGAAGGGCAAGACCCGACTTTTACAATACCTTTGATGAAGAGTGTAAAGAGGGAATCGAACCCGGGGCCTCCTGAACCGTAGTCCAAGACGCTAACCACTAGACCACCGCGTTCCCCCCGATTATGCTGCGAGATTTAAGGTATTTATTAGTACCCCTTCAATTATTTTGATACTTGCCCGCAGTACAGAGGTTAAGTTTTTTGTAAGATGTAAAGGATGTTAACAGGTACATACATACCAAATTTCATTAAAATCGGCCAAGCCGTTCTTGGGATATTGATTTTTAAAATATAGCTCCTTCAATCTTTTGATACTTTCCCGCAGTACAGAGTTTAAGTTTTTTTTAAATAGTAGCGGAGGTTAACAGGTACCTATATACCAAGTTTCATTAGAATCGGCCAAGCCGTTCTCAATATATTAAATTTTAAAGTTTTACACCCTCCATCATCCCCTAAACAACCCTCTTCTACCCTCAAACAAAATTGAAGGTTAGAGGATGTTAACAAGTATCCACATGTCAAGTTTCAATTATATCGTCTCACCCGTTCTTAAGATATTGATTTTTAAAGTATGACTCCTTCAGTTATTTTGATACTACCTGCAGTACAGAGTTTAGGTTTTTGTAATATGTAGCGGAGGTTAACAGGTACATACATGCCAAGTTTCGTGAAAATCGGCCAATCCGTTCTCGATATATTTAATTTTGAAAATTTGCCCCTTCATTTTTTGAGATGCAACCCGCAATATTTTGGTTAAGACTTTTCATAAGGGTAGATACCCCCCTGGAGTGCCTACACTACGTAGTAGGCAGTTTTCTGGGGTCAAAATGACTCTAGGACTTACCGTTTTCGAGATATAAGCGATTTTTAGTTTTTTGGCAACACTTTCTTGCGATATATACATGTAATAGTTTTATATTTTGAGTTAGCGGTACTTTCTGGTATATATACATGTAATGGTTTTATATAATGGTTTGGCTGTACTTGCTTGCGAAATATACATTGCCATAGGTTGGTAACACATCGTAGCGTGACGTAATATATACATATAATAATTTTAGATAGTTTGACATAATACATATAATAATTTTGCGTAACTGATTTAGGTTTATAGGTAGCGTTTAGAGTGGCAACACTGGCTAAGTGAGGTTAGATAGCCACTTACCTTTCTGGTGATGTTATATTATACACTATTATGGTACATATATATATATGATTATACACTGTAGTATTATATATGATACATATAATTATGTATGGTACATTAGCTCTGCTAAGTTGGTAACACTTTGGAGGGATGAAAAGTGAGGTTAGGTTTGGCGCCAATTTTTTTTTGGCGCGCAAATTTGGCGGGAAAATGTTCTTCTTACTCTTTCCGGAATAACGCGCTCTAACCACTATGCCATTTCCGGTTCTAAATCACTGCCAACCCTACTTAAGAGTATAGGATGTGGATTTCAGGTACTTGGAAAAGTACTATAACTTCGAAGCTTAGTAGCTCAGTAGCTTAGCCGCCCAGTAGCTTAAAAGCTAAGTAGCTTAGTTGCAAAGGAGCTCAGTAGCTAAGTAGCTTACTAGTTCTTTGATTACAATTCATTGTTGGTGATGGTGAGTTTATGTTGTTTAAGAGATTGTATTGCGGACATTTTCCACCACTGATTGTAAAGTTTCACGACGTTTCGGGATCTGGAATCTGATTCCGTCTTCAGGTGAGAAAACCCTAGAACATAACAAAATTACTCAAAATATTAAAGGCACAATCCAGAAAAGGCTGGAAAAAACACAAAAAACTAAAACAGAGAACCGTCAGTCTCGCTCGAGTAGTCGCGCCGTGCAGTCCTGTACCACACCGTGTGTTCTGTTTTGTGTCTGGCTTTTGTGTTTGGTTTGATTTTTTCCTTTTGTTGTTTTGACTGCTTTTACAGTTCTCTGTTTTAGCTTTTTGTGTTTTTTCCAGCCTTGTCTGGATTGTGCCTTTAATATTTTGAGTAATTTTGTTATGTTCTAGGTTTTTTTCTCACCTGAAGACGGGACCAGATTCCAAATCCCGAAACGTCGTGAAATTGGTTTTTCAGTCAGTGATGGAAAATGTCCGCAATAATCTCTTAGCTTACTAGCTTAATAGCTTAGTACCTCAGTAGCTCAGTTAGCTTTTTCCTTTAAAACCCTAAAAACCAGGAAAAAATAGATTTTTAATACAAAATATGCGTAAAAAATTTAGTTCCTAACACTTTTGTTCGTTTAAACTATGTACTTTCTTGAAGTGATTCCATACAAACTTGAGTAAGAAACAACGTAAATATACAAAAAATCAAAATTAATTGTTTTTTTCGAAACGAAACGAAAACTTTCAATAATTAACGCGTTTCCTGCAAACTAGAATTTCAGTAGATTATAAACTTTATCGACTATGATTTAACTAAACTCATACTCATTAACACTACTCATTTATACGATTTCGTGTTTGTTAATGTATTTATTTACGATTTAATGTGACATTTTAAACAATAACTCTCTTAGAAATATCAGTGGCAGAAATTGTCAGCAGTGTACGAGTCCTCGTATAAAGGAATATCAAATAAATAGAGCATGCCCTGGATAACAGGTAAGTTAGAACAGAGGGTAAATGTATATCAAGGTAGCACGCAGGGCATCTGTACTATTGCACAGAGAACGTAGTATCAAGAAATAACAATACAGCTGAATGGGCAGCCTTATTTCTCTTCGAAATTTCTTATTTATCTACTTGTTTATATCAGCCATATACCTTTTTCCACAGTTATCTCTAAGGAAAATAAATTTGAACCCTTGGGGAATATTTTTTTTATACTTGCCTCCCCCATTAGTACATGGAGGATGTATTGTTTTCGTCAAAACTATTTATTTAGACTTATTTGTGATATTTGTTTTGGTGCTCCTTGGACAACAAAGTGGTTTTGAGGAGATAAATTTCTGTCTATGTAGATGATTAATTAAAGACCAAAAAACTTAGCTTAGATTTGCCTCCGAATTACTGATCGGATTAAATCAAGAGGCGAATTACCTTAAAACTGTCAAATGATCCAATGTCGCTGTATGTGGACGACCGGTTTTGACCCAGCTGGGGGCCCATTCTCAAGCTGGTACGTAAAATTTCACTCCAAGGAGGTGGTCAAAAGTTCCTAAACCTACTACAAAAAAATAAGACAAACATACTCAATGGCCATACCACAACTTTTTATTTTACGGCGCAGACTTTTATTTTTGTTATAGACTTAACTGGAGTGGCCATAATAATGTGTTGAGAATGTTTGTCCGTCTAAGTACTTTTGTTTAGTTTTATTAGGACCTTTAGACAACCTCCTCGGAGTTTAATTTTATGCCTTTGGTTTAGATTAGATACCTAGATAGATGAAAACCGGTCGCTCACATACAGCAACGTTGGATCATTTGACAGTTTTAAGGTAATTAACCTATTGATTTAATTACACATATAAACCATATAAATTTACTGATTTCGATTTCATTTAGTATAAAGGTACTAAGGTGTTTTTTTAGTTTTTGGTGATCAAAAAATATAATAAAGACCAATTTCAAAAAGACTTGGTAGTTAACATTTACGAATAGAGGATATTCGGAATATGTTGTCTTCTAACCATAAGGGAGAGGAGGGGTATTTCAACTATTAAAACCTCTGAAGGTAGCAAATTACTCCGTGGTATTTCCAATAAACAAATTTGGGTGTAAATAAACAAAAATAGAAAGGAAAGCTACATGATATTGTATCGTACTCGTTTGCATTAAATAATTTGTTCTACCATTTAGTATATTTATACAAAATTACCTTACAGTATAATAATTCCCCGTCAGTGGTAAAATATCAGTAAAAAACAAAACAAAACCCGTAACAACTGTAAAAATAGTACCTTTATGAGGATGAACACGCTTGCTTCTGAATACGCTTGATTGTGTATTCAGTATGAGTGCTGCTAGAATGCATGTGAACTGTTCCCAATATAAAATGTACTATATGATTGCAGAATTCGACTAAGAATTTGAATGAAAACTAAAAAAAAACCGAGAATGTTTCTATAACACGGAAATGGTTTATTATACACGGTATAAAATACCTGAATTCATTTTTAGCGAATTTACCCTATAGAGAAAAGATAACTTTTCGTTTTGAGGTCCCAAGTTGCCAAGAACACCATTCTTATATATATATATATATATATATATATAACTTTATTAAAACTTATCTTTCGTAAAAGTGGTCCGATCTTGATAAAATTTACTATAAACGTGTAAAGCAGCATATATTTGCATGAGTTCGAGAACCAGACAGGTCGCTCTACTTTAAGGGGGGTTTGTACCGCAAAAATGTTTTTTTTTACGTTTTGCATATAATTATTTATAAACCCATATTTTGGTTTACACCATCAAATGCAGCTTAAAAAACAAACAATTTTGTATTTTGATCATCGCTCTACTCCATTGGTTATCGAGATATTGAGAGTGTTAAACACAGTACGTTGTCCAATGTTAATCTTATGGAGGATAAGTAAAATTGTATATCTTGCTTATTCATAAACATATATTAATGAAACTTGCTATGTGGCTTTATATGGTTGAGTTTTAATGCTATTTGCATACAAATCTAATTTTGTGTGGTCCCCATGGCAGCAAACCTCAGTACTCAGCGTACTCAGTAGATATAATGTTATTTTTATGGAAAATAATAAACATGTGATATCTTGCTTGTTTATGAACATAAATGATAAAACTTGATATGTTGCTTCATCTGGATGTGATCCATTGGTATTTGCATAAAAACCGGATTTTGTGGTCCTTGATGCAGCATACTCATTCCTAATGTTTTTCTTATGGGGAATAAATAAAATGGCATGTCTCGTTTATTTATTAATATGCTTGATTAAAGTTGGTAAGTGGCTCCATGACTTAGTGAAGTACCATATGAAATTCGCTGAGTATGCAGGTTTGCTACAACGGGGTATTTACTTTTACAAGCTCACTTTGAAGATCCAGTATTTAATTTGACTTGTATTACTGTGCGGTTAATACTCTTTTTACCAAAGAATAGTTCGGTTCACAAGTTTAACGAATAACTAAGTGCATATTTGAAATTTATATGGTATCAAAAATACGTATCAATGTATGTGCGATGTATTTGTATTTATTCTTGCTTTGGGCAATCGAATCTCTCTATAATTTCAAAGAATACGAGCTGCACCCTGCGATATGTTGCGGATGTAATCCTTATAACAGCTGCTTATTTAATCAAGGAAAACACACGTGACGTAAACCAAATAAAACTCTCCTCCATATGAATAACATGGGAACTTGGAAGTCCCGAGAGGCAGAGTCTGGGGCGTAAATCGAAATTCTGGCTCAACAGTGACTTAGAACTTGAAATTATCTTTTAAATAAAAAAAGAATCATCAAAATCGGTTAGGTATTAACTTCAAGAAGTGGGTGAACAAAAAGCAGGAATTTTTTAAGTATGTAGATGTAGAACAAAACACTTCATACTTGAAGCTATACCCTTTAAATCTGACTTTTATTTTTTATCTAATGCTGCAGTTATTGTGATTTAAATACAATTATTGTGTGTTTAATTGGTAAAGTATTTACAAGCATAAAATTTATGAAATGAACTGGAGAATTTAAAACCATCCAGTAAAAACTCCAAAACCATGAGAAATAGTATACAACTCAGTGTTATATATTAATTATAATTAAATATAAGAATTTAAGAATTTAAAACTCTAAAAATTTGTGAATTTATATATAACTCACTGTTTGTATTTCTGCTTTAGATGGATTAGAATGGTAGGTTTAGGTTTGGAGATGGGATGGATCGGTTGGAGATGTCAAAACAAGACAGCCAGAGCCAGCCCGAACAAACAAGGGCTGCACTCTCAGCAATCAAGTAGGTAAACATACAGATGGCAGCAGACTACATTAAAGATTAAGAACATATATTTTTATTTGATATTACAAATTTAATTTTCATTTCCCTAATTTATTTTTAAGATGTTTCCAATTTATTCTCCCTCAAAATAACTATATTATGACAGATTGAGATCATAATATTTGAGATCGCCTGAACTAGACTTTGAGACTTAAAAGCAATTACACCACAAATAGTA
Organism: Allygus modestus; assembly: GCA_963675035.1. Taxonomy (NCBI): domain Eukaryota; kingdom Metazoa; phylum Arthropoda; class Insecta; order Hemiptera; family Cicadellidae; genus Allygus; species Allygus modestus. The sequence continues at coordinate 108,178,215 of OY776114.1, read as the reverse complement.
AATTCTATATTTTACAAACGAGTGTGATTTTATTACACGTATTTGTCTCCGATATCAGCAATAGTAAAATAACTATTAGGACCAAATAGAACAAAATATTTTATTAATGGATTTTAGCCTCCGGATTACTGTGTAGTACTTAAAGTGGTTTATATAGATGCATTAGGTAATTCAATTTGTTGCTTCATGCAACCGGTTTCAACTCTGTGGAGTCATCATCAGGCCGTTGGTACAAGGATAGAAAAGGATTTTTTTGTGTTGAACATCTTGACGACCTTCAAATGAAGAGATTTTTATCCGTGTACCAACGGCCTGATGATGACTCCACGTAGTCGAAACCTGTTGCATGACGCAACGAATTCGATTACTTAAAGCAGGTATACAATCCACTTTAAGAAAAAAATAAGGAGTTCCAAACGTTTTGAAATTAGTTTAAAAAACAAAATATTTTAAATAGATTAAAAATGTTGGCGTATCGTAACCATCGCAAAAAATAAAATAAATAAATTATTTAATGACTAATTAAGTTGTGTTTCTTCACAAATAAATTAAATTTAGTCTAATCTAATAAAAACATAAAGGAAGACAATTGTACAAAATAATATAGTATCAATTCATAAGTTGCCGTGTGAAAAGGTATATTGCTTTAAAAACTTTGGCTTATTTAGTAAATATGTTAAAAGGTTAAAATTATTTTTAACGATTGCCTAATTAATGATAACAAAACAATGATAATTAAAACCATGGAAAAAAAGAGTAATGAATATGACTGTATTTAAAAGTATATTAAATGATGACACAGAAGAACAGAGTGCAAGAAAATATAGGACTCGAAGAATAACAATTTGCTAAAAGAAATATTTACTAAAGAATTAAATACATTAAATTAATGAAGTTAAATATATAAAGGATATAAAAGTTTCTTTTGCTGTTACAAGTCTTTTTACTTCAGTGAAAAGTAACTTTGCAAATAATATTTGCAGCTGCAATGCTACAAGGTAAATATAACGAAATTAAAGTTGGAATGAATACTGAAGATACTGCTTTTATTCAAGAAGCACTTGGAAATCCTTTTTAATCATCTCAACCCAACCCAAGATGTGTTCTTTTTTAAGTTTTGACTGTAAATATTTCAGACCAAGCTAGAACAAAACAATTAAATGCAGTTGCAAAGTAATTAATATAGCAATAATATTTTCTTGGGACCAATAACGGTATTTTAATGATAAATTCTCCCCTTCATCTCAAAATGGCTGCAAAATCAAATCACTCCTGTCTGTGTATTGCATACACGCAGGATTCAGGCAGGCGCTTTCTCGATTTTAACACTGTAGTAAAATAGTAAATAAAGTTTTTCGGAATTTGCAAATAAAAACCAAGTAACAGTTGAAGGCTTTATAACCAAAAAAGTTTTACTTAGTTAAATTTTGTTTAATACATCTAAATACATAATTTTATTGTGTAGTTTATCTTTTTTTGAAATGGGTAATCTATGAATTTGAATGATTTTATTTAATAAAACAGAAACATAAAACCTACAAAGTAAAAATCTGGCATGAGCGGTAGCGTGTAAAAACCTCTTAACTATATTAAAATGTATTTATTTTATTAGTATAATTTTCAAAAAATATGTTTCTCAATCACGCCTCAATTAACAACATTATATAATGTGTTTGATTCTATTAATTTTCTAAAAAATGATTAAAGGGAATTAAAAAAATAACACCAAGTTAAAAGTGAATTTTTATACAGTGTATTCAAATTTTCAATTATACAATAAGGATGAATTTTTACGAAAAATATTATTTATTATATTAGTCTATTGATAACGACATTATGTTTTAGTTTTCCATAACACTAGCGTAGAAAGCGCTAGAATTATACTTTTAACACTCTAAAAGGATAATATATTAAATAGAAAGTTAAAATATACACTGCGTAATCAACGGAATAAACAAATGCAATAATTTAATCCAAATCGAAACATTATTATTACCCTTCAATATGTTGTAGATGTACACTTATTATTGTAATTGAATTTCAGCAAACTCAAATTGTTTCTTGTACAATATTAGGATTAAAAATTAAAATCCCAACCTATTTTGAGTCCATGCCAAACCACATTATACCAAAAAGAACGTACAGTTGCTTATTTGTTGTTTTTATTTATCTTTGTAAATAAGTACAATCTCGATAATTCTTTGAGAGATTATACACGCAGAATTGTGTTTTCCGTCTAAAATTATTTAATTCAAAATTAATTCCTTAAATGTGGTATATATGTGTTGTAAATAAAGCTATAATTATTACATAATTAAAGGTCTAGTTACTATATAAATAAGAGAGATTAAAATATAAGCTGTGTTGAAACAAAGCTAACAGTGCAATCAAAGCTAATCCTGACTTACACATTGCTATTAATAGAGTCTGTTTATATGAAAGGGGTATATTATAACTGACATGTGAACCATGTGCCTTTGTATATTGATAGAGCCGACATTTTGCTATGCATAAAAATCCTCTACATGGAGTTCCCTTTACCACAGTGAAACTGATTGTAGTTGCAACTGCACGACAGCAAAACATACAAACAGAGAGTCGGTACCAGTTAAAAACTGTTTACGTCAGTTCTTCTCTTTGTTGTAAAGCCTTTTTTGTCAAAAAGTACCTTTAAAGGCTGTTATTTTACAAACGAAGCTAAAATGTGAGTAACAGTACACTTAACTATACCGTAAAACTTTGTTTGATGATAATTAAGTTATCTATCAGTAACAGGTATTTAAATTTATCGTATATTTCCATATCTCATTTACTATTTTTATTTTCTTAATTTGTTATTAACTTAAAAAAAGTTTAGGAGTCTGATTAACTTATATTCTTACAAACTTGTTATGAAGCAACTCTCAATTAATTAACTTTAACAAAATTTCAACTTTCCCAATGTAACCTACAACATATATATATTAATGTACATCGGTATATAATATTTATTATTATAATCTAGGTGATAAATTCCCTAAAATTGTGTTTTAATGTTTGCACGCCAAGGACAATAAAATCTTTAAGGGAGTATGAACATGTGTTAAACATAACCAAAGCATAAGCTTAATCATAGTATAAACATTAGTACATTGTTTGCTTGGTAAATACACTGTAGTGATATTTCAATAAGAAAATCATCCGATCTTTGAAGTCCAGTAGGTGTAGCCCAGGTAAGTTGGTGACTTTTATAATGTTTTCTCACCGTCCTTGGCCCTTAAGCTTTAAAATTAGCCATTGCCGCAGACTGAAGGTGAAGTGTAGAGATTTAAATTTTTGCGCAATAGCTTTACCTTATGAAATAACACTTATAGATTACTACAGACTCTATAAACTAGCTACAAATATGATAACAATTTGCAATGCAATCATGATTTTTGTAATAACATTTCATAAAAATACATTTAGTTTAAATTTCGTTATATATGGATAAACAAAGCGGAAGAATGAATCAGAGACATTTGGTAAGCCGTGGAACAAGTACGTGTTGCCAAAGCATCGGAACGGACGGAGATACCCCATTGTAGAGGGTCCAAACAAACAAGGTCCGTTGTACCACCAATCTCATGGACAAACATGGCGATACGCCCACTGGGCTTGCTGGATTCCAAATCCAAAAATCCATATATCCATCTTGTTAGCTTTGGTTTTCAAAAGGCTAATCCTGGAAAGCCCTTAAGGTATGTTGGTATTTCATAGCATTGGAGAACGCTTGGGGGGGAAAGAAATTTGGGAAATGAGGGATAATGTAGATAAAACAATAACATACAGTAAACATACAGTAACCTAGAACACTTAATTATACGTTTAAAATTCAAATGTTATCATATACAATAAGACTTGTATCTGTCGTTTTATAACTTAATATACATTGTGAAAGGGAAAAATATAGAGACCTAACTGGTACAGGGTATTGCATGTTGAAGTCTAACAAAATATGATTAAAACTTCCCTAATTAATTTGTATTTTAAGTTCTGAAAAACCCTTATTTTGCGTAATAATAATTACTTAAAAAAACAATTTTTACATTTAAGATCTTCATTCAATACGCTCTTTACTATATGTACTGCTACGAACTGCACTCCACATGAATGGCTATTTATTCATCCGCACCGTCCTCCTAACGGAACTTCATTGCCATCGAGATGTAATTATTATTGTTTTGAAGTAAATTATTTATTTATTGAAGTAAACTAGGACCCAGAAAAGCATGACACTTAAAACTCGGTGAAAATATACGAATTTATCCAACATTGAACTTTTAAACTTCATTAACTCGTAACCTATTGTTATAACTACGGTAGGGGCTATATAATCTAAAACGTGATACAAAACATATTTATGCTTGTATTTTCAGATTATTTCTAAGTAAATATCAACCCGCAGTCACACCTCTGACGAGATCCACAGGAGGGAAGTGCAGGGTATTCATTCACTGTCAAGTTGGCAACTGTGACTGTCAATGGCAATTTTTGTCCCTTATTTCACTCCAGTCTAATTAGGGGCACTACAGGTGTAGAAGTTCCTTCTTCCAGACTACCTGGGACGTTAATTAGTTTTTGAAATACTACATCGTGTCTTAAGGGGTTTTTACATAAATGTTATCTAATAATTAATTGAGTGCTTGGATGTCTTGATTATACAGTTCAATAAATAAAAGTCTTGAATTATAGTTTGCAAACTGATTTTATAAGGTAGTTGATTTTAGGTAATACATTTTGTTTTCTCTAAATTACGAAACAAATTTACGATTTGAATTGTCTTCCTCTGGAGAGAAAGAGCTTCAATCATTTGCCAATAACTTGTTTTTATGAGTGGCCTTATTCCGCTTCATTGAGCTTGTAGTTGGACAAAAGAAAGCAAATTTTGTTGTCACCTTTTAACTCTAAAATGCATTGTTTTATTGTTTATTCAGTAATTTTTATATTTAACCTAAAAACTTTATTCAATACATTAAGTGATATTATTTTTGTAACACTATGAATATTTTTCTCAAATCAAGTAACATTAGCTTTAGCGAAATACTGTTAACAAGGTTATACAAAAATTATATATAATAATGGATTTTACCATGCGAGAGAATTTTGTCTACCTATTTTAGATGTTTTATACCCTGCAAAATAAGGGTAAACTAGTTTGGAAACCTATTGTTGCCTCTATTTGACCATCCACAACGACCAAGGATATGACGAACTACGGTACGATATCTACAATACTGATATGGTTTACTCGTCAGGACTGGGATTCGAACCCACGAACCCTCGGCCCTACCACGGTTCTGGGGTCCGTCGCATTCACCACTACACGCAAATAACACTTTTATACCTTTAAATACTATTGTTTTTTTATTTAAATTTACTTAGTAAGATTTAAAAGTTGTTTAAATCAATCGAACAATTTTAAATATATTATTAAATAGTTTTACGTGGGTTTTATTCATAAAATAAAAGCAAATTCTTGAGTAATTTGTCTTGAGTCGTTAAATTCACTTTTGTACTGTACTACAACGTCCCTGTCGTTGCCCAAGTTATCTAGAGCCGGGTCTGCAGCCTTTGTTGACAAACAATAACAAACACCTCTACATCATCATCTGTCATTCTGACTACAAACAACCCCCTCCACCTTTCCACTAACCACCCCTCCACTCCTAAAACCAATCAACAACCACCCTTAGCTGGGGATTAAACATTTTACAGCCTGCTTCAATTCAGAGAATTAGTTTTATCTTTGCAGTCACTAGTTTACAACAACTAGAATATAAGAAATGGCGAATTTGTTAGATAAATCTATACTCATCAAATCTCAAAGCGTAGTAGGTCACAGAATATTTTAGTACAGTTAAATTTCGATAGGTACGTTATTGTACATTGACCACACGGCTAACCTCACGGTATTATTCACGTCGTAGTAGTTATCTCATTCTCTAAATCACTAAATCACTGTGTAAGACGCCGACGCAACTAGGGTGCTTTTTAAGGCGAATACGAGTTAATGATTAGTGTAGAATGGGTGAGATGCTTTTTGTAGCCGTGTTACTGACAAAGACTGACTAATTCCTCGGATAGAAACATTAATTAATAGCCCAATGACATTATTGCCTGTCAGGACATTTATAGGTAGTAAATGGTCAAATAACAGCTTTCGTTTGTCAGATCTTTTCACAAAGCATACTTTTCATAAAATACAATGGGGAGGTTATTATTTTGACAAATGATTACACTTACCTTTTTTCTATCACTTATTAGCTATTCAGAATTGAATCTTTATATATAATTCTGTAAGCGAAATTTTTAAGTAAAATTTGAGGAGTTTGGAAATCGCAGGATGTAAAATTTAAGGTCTTGGTCCCAAGGAGTCGTGAAAATAGAAGTATTTCTAAAAAGTTGCCAGCAAACTATAAATAAACTAAAACACCCCCCATAAGAAAAGCATGGGGATTTTAAAACGTCTGATTTTTTTGCATTAAAACACGTGATTAAGTTTCTATTTTGTTTAAAAACTGACATGTGTTCTTTTTATATTGTGTTATTTTCCTCAGCATGTAAAGAGTAAAACAAATCAGGCAAGGCAGAGTATTGAAGCAAGGTTAGGGGCTATGGCCCCTTCAAGCCTCAAGTTATTTACATATAAAGATAAGGCAAGTATGTTGTTGTTTATTAAGACATTTTTTCCCATTTTTTGGAATCCTTACTCTTTTTTAATCCTCCAGCTGACCAGTGAACAGAAAAACCAGTACAGAATACGATATCCAAGTGCAACAGAACCTCTAGTCCGTAAAACAATACACGCAAATTTAAACATAGATATTAGGTCCTTGTAGCCTGTACAGCAATAAAAAATATCTAATTACAAAGACAGTATACTGTCTTTGCACGTTTAGTCAACCTAGATTGCAGTTTTAATGAAATTAGCCATTGTTGAATCTTGTGTTTTTATATACAGTACTTGAATTTTATTTAGTAATTACGGTGTGCTGATGCCATTCATATATGTAATCTATATATGAATAAACCAAATTATTGAATTTAATAGTACAATAATAATTTAATAATACAAGTAAAAGTTGAATAATATAATTTTCATTACAGACAGATGATCTCTGTGGATTGCGCTTTTGTAATCAGTAATGGAACATTTATGACATTTTCTCTATGATCTTTTTCATGTTTCTTTTTCATGATTTATTTCATGGCATATTACATTTAAATAATTTTGGAATTTATTGATGACGGAACGAAGTGAAGGAATCTATGGATTAGCAGAGGCAATGAGTCATTGTCGGTCAATATGTGGTCGTGTGTGATCATGTGTGTGGGGGCGTGTGTCATCGTGAGTGTTCGTAATGCAATAACGTGAAAACGGCTGCACGGATCGTTTTCAAATTTCACACAAATGATTTCCAGTACACTTCACGCTTCCATTTCAAAAATGGGACACATTCGTTAAATATATTTTTATTAATTAACATTTAAAAGTTGTAAAATTTCCATAAGGTAAAACATTGGATAACAAAAATACTGGTTTTAGTGGTATTACTAATGCAATATTGTTTCGTAATTACAAGAAACTACTAAAAAATATTTGTATTCATATGTTTTATGATTAAATAATTAATGTCTTCTCCGTTTAACATGATTTAATTCAATTTATTAAAGGTTTTAAAATTTGTTAGATTAAAAAACGAATACAAGTTTTTACAAATAAAGGTGATGTTCTCCTATAATGTGAGCAATGTGAGTGAGTTAATAGTTTATCCGCTAGATTGCAGCAGCCATTTATTTTGTATTTACTTGTGCCAGCTGGTTTCTTTGTCAGTTAAATACCCCCGTCATAGCAAACCTGCGTACTCAGCTAATTTCCAATGTACCTCACTGCATAGGCAACTTACCGACTTATTTATTGTTGAAGAATTTGCACCTCTAATATAATTTAATATAATTAAGAACGATTTATCCTATGACCTAAAATTAACGAAATGAAAAGTAAATATTTCCCCACAGTTCCCAGGGCTATTTATTTAATATTTTGTGATGATATTTAGGTTAGAACTTGCGCTAACGGCAGAAACTTTCATCTTCCATTTCTGAGTTCGGTCATCCCATTACGCGAATATTTGAGCGTACTCCTAGTGTTTAATTAAAAGCACAGTGGAAGTGAAGATGGTATTTTCTCCGTCAAGTTTTCTCCGACATTCATCGTGGGTCTCTTTCTCGTAGCCCTCATTAGAAGACGGTACTACAGTGTAGCGGGTACAACCTCTGTAGCCTCTCCTGGTAATTAGGGTTACTACTTATCCTTCACTGTTCAGCCCTCCTCAGTATATTCAGTATATTTATTTATGTTTTACAATTTTTTTGGTTTATTTATTTTATGTAATTCCTTTATTTTATGTACTACACCTTCAATTGTGGTGTTTGTAGATACGCAAGATACTATGTCAATTACTGATAAAGGTTTAAAAACCTTGCAAATGGTTGTGTTTCCTTGCATAACGAAGCTGCATATTTATTTTTTTAAAGTCATTAAAACTCACTATAACTTTAAATTGGAGGAAAACTTATGAAAATCAAAACATAGAAGATAATAAAACTGTTAACATTATAACAAATGAGGGCAGACGCTGTTTAAATATATTGTAGCTGCGGATAAAATACATTGTTAGTTAATTTATTGCAGTATTATTATTTTAGCAGTAGGTACTATTATTTAATAAGATATTGCAATTGGTGGAAACGAAAATCTTTTTGCACGCGTAATTATTTATGTATAAATCACACTATCATTAATTTAACAATTTTAGCTCTACCAAAATTGTATAATAGTCAAATAAGATATGTATGACAATAAAATATATTTTGATTTGGCTTAAGTGTTTTATTCAAAGAAACTGATAGTATTATAGCAAGACAGCTTCTTTATTGGCAATATTTTATCAATCTTCCGATGAGTGAAGCGACACATTCATATTTTAAATGTAACTTGTAATGTATGTGCAATGAACTTGTGTAATTATTCATTTTTAAACTCAGTTTTACTGAGTTTGTTTATTAGATAAAAACAAGTATTAAAGTTTTTAGAGAGTTTTCAGACTACTTGTGCAAATGTTTAAATGTACATAAAACAAATTTTATTTAGGGCATGAACTCCACGTTATTATATCTTCGTGTGCTGGTAAAGTATCTTTAAAATAATACAACCATAGACTATATCTTCGGTGTCTATCGTCAATGATACTACTTATAACAAGTTTATACAAGATAAAAATGTATAAGTATTACAAATATAACAAGATAATAAAATCATGAACATGATAAGACTTACGCATGAAAATGATTGACAACAATAAACAATCGATACGCCTGAATAAAACCCGACAACAGGTGATAAAGCAATAAGACAATTAGGGACTTACAAATGCTTACAGTTCATTTTATCAAAGGAACATATGTTATCGTATAGAAGAACTTAACTTTTAACTAAAAGTATCAGCATTGACTATTTTATAGTCAATGGTATTATTCAATAAATGTGTTAAAATTAGACCGGCTGGCCCGTGCGTTCCTTGCGTATTAAAAGCCAAATCAGGTTTAGGTTAAGTATCGAATTTTTTATTAGGCACTGTATTAAATTCTTACTCAATTTTTCACTATCAGAATTCATAGTTTCCACAACCCCACTGAAACATATGCACCCAAATGCACTCTTTAAAATCGCATAAATTTACCGTCACCTGTTTTCAGTTGGTTGACTTGCTGCTATAAAATGGTGCTGACAGTGCATTAAAAAGTGAGAATATTTCATTTGCATGGTAAATAGTTTATACGAAATAATTTGTCAATACTGGAGGATATAAACTTTAAATGTTGCCTTATTTATCGAATGTGGTTAGATATAAAAATACCCCCGTCGCAGCAAAGCTGCATACTCAGCGAATTTCCAATGGAGATATAAATGTCTTATTACTACATAAAGCCACTTACCAAGTTTCATAAAAATATATTCACAAATAAGCGATATATACAATTTTAATTATTCTCCATAAGAATAACATTGGGGCTGAGTACGCAGGTTTGCTGCAACAAGGAACACAAAAAATGGGTTTTTATGCTAATATCAATATAACTCAACTAGGTGAAGTCGTATACCAGTTTTTATTCATTTATGTTCATAATTAAGGGAGACAGAGCATTTAATTATTATCCATAAGAATAACATGGGGGCTGAGTACGCAGGTTTGCTGCTACGGAAGAATTATGCAAAAACGATTTTTTGGAGCAAATATCAATAGACCTCAACGAGATGAAGCTGTATACCAAGTTTCGCCAGTATACGTTCATAAATAAGCGAGATACAAAAATTGTCTTTTCCTCCATAAGAATAACATTAGACAACGTACTGTGTTTAGCACTTTCAATATCTCAGTAACCAATTGACGTAGAGGAATGATCAAAATACCAAATTGTGTGTTTTTTTAAGCTGAATCGAATGGTTAAAACTAAAATTTGACTTTTTCAAAAATTATATGTAAAACATTCAAAAAACCCATTTTGGGGTACAAAACCCCCCCAAAATACCCCCTCGGATAAGTCGATCTGTCTGGTTTTCGAACTTAAAGTCATAAATGCTGCTTTACATGTTTATACCAAATTTCGTCAAACACGGATCATTTTTACGAGAGTTATCGTGCTCACGGACACATATATATATATTTATATATAGATATATATATATATATACCCCCGTAGCAGCAAACCTGCGTACTCAGCGAATTTCCAATGCATATATATGTATCTTAATACCACATAAAGCCACATACCAAGTTTCATCAATATACATTCATAAATAAACGGTTTGTGACATTTTAATTATTCTCCATAAGAATAACATGGCGGCTGAGTATGCAGGTTTGCTGAAGGAAGGAAAACAAAAAATGGGGTTTTATTCAAATATCAATATAACTCATTTAGGTAAAGCCACATACCAAATTTCATTAATTTATTTTCATAATTAAGGGAGATAACACGTTACTTATTCTCCATAAGAATAACATGGGGCTGAGTACGCAGGTTTGCTGCTACGGGAGCCTTTGGCAAAAAATTGTTTTTTTGAGCAAATATCAATGGTCTACAACCAGATGAAGCCGTATACCAAGTTTTGTCAGTATACGTTCATAAATAAGCGAGATATAAATTTTTTCTTTTCCTCCATAAGAATAACATTAGACAACGTACTGTGTTTAGCACTTTCAATATCTCGGTAACCAATTGACGTAGAGAAATTATCAAAATACCAAATTGTGTGTCTTTTTAAGTTGAATCCAATGGTAAAAACTAAAATTTGATTATTTCCAAAATTATATGTAAAAAATTCAAAAAACCCATTTTTGGGGTACAAAACCCCCCCAAAATACCCCTTAGGATAAAGCGATCTGGCTGGTTTTCGAACTTAAAGTCATAAATGTTGCTTTACACGGTTATACCACATTTCATCAAAATCGGATAATTTTTACGAGAGTTATCGTGCTCACGGACACACACATATTTATATATATATATATATATATATATATATATATATATATATATATATATATATACAGTTTCGAACGAATGGTGTTTTTGGGGTCTGGGGACCTCAAAACGAAAAGTTATCATGGTCCCGGGCCTAGGTCTTACCATGCCGACTACGGTAATAGCTTCTTCCCTATAGGGGAAATTCGCTAAAAGAAAAATGTTACCGCTAAAATACAAGATCTGTAAATCAAAATATATTATTTAGTTTAGTTTTTGTTTTATTCGTACACAAAAAAGGAAAACGTTCTTAACATTTTTTTAACAACCATTTCAATATTTTAAAATCAAGTACCCATGCAAAGTTCTCAATGAAACCATTGCCACTACGAAATCACGTGTTGCAACGATAAACACTTAATTTTAGGCACAGATTTAACATTTACATAGGTAAAACTATTAAATTAATAACTAATTAGATAACAAATTCCGATAAGCAGGTTTTTTAATAGAGTGGTCAAAATTACAGTTACTGGCGGACTGTAGTTGAACAGTAGTTACAAAACTCGTACTGGAGTTGAACGCCCCTCTTTGTCACCTAGGTTCACCAGCACACTACCCTCTAGGAAGAAGAAGCGCTACTCACTCTTCGGTAAAACTCTGCACTACAGAAATGACTAGTACCACTAGATATGTCCAGTGCATTCATTTTAAAATGTTTATCAAAAACATAAATAATAATACAAATAATTATGATATTTTAAACATATAAACATTTACTATTATTGGATTGAAAATTTGGTTGGTGGGACTCAGTAATTTGTGGGTGGTAGTAGAACAAATTAATCATTTACCTTGGGATACAAGAAGTCTGCTAAATATACACGTTTTGGTAGATTATATTATGCTACTTTAGTTGTATTAGGCTCTATAATACCTTCTATAATAGAGGTCTTAGGTGATCATAGTGGTTTTAGGTTCTATCAGTGGATGTAACAGGCTGTCAACCACTCTCATGTGACAAGATGAGTGATGTATTTTAATCTAGCTGCTTCATAAACAGCGAAGGTAGTCTTTATGTTCAACGATGAACCACCATATTATTAATACAAACAATTTTAATTTATTAACAAATTGCCATCACTTACAAATTATCTTTTATTCATTGTTTTATTTCCATAAATATTGCACTTGCATAAACAGAATAATATAATGTCCATACCGATGCCAGTGAATGGAATAACAATATATCGTGTCAATAGGTAAAGACACCTTATTAAAATCTTGTCACTCATAATTTTGGAACGATTATAATTTTCAGACTTCTTCTTGGAAGTGAAAGCTCAATTTATTACTGGAGAAGGTAAGTACTGCCTTAGAGGTCATGACGATATAACATTGTTATAGCTGAGACAAATCTTTGGAAAACCATCTGTTATAAAAGGGAAAGGTGTTGTAGACATAAGATCCGGTGTAGGTGTTAGATACTCTCTAGTGAAACTAATTACATTTGTTGTAGTTTGTACTACAGCAAATTTAATTTGTTCCTCAGTCCTTAGCTACAGCTCGTCGACCGTAAAAAATTGCTTATCTGACTCAGTTACAACAAATAATTAAAACTAGTGGAGTTATTAGTGAATTTCCTATGGAAAGTGAACTATTAGCATGACCCGCAAGGTGAAACTTAAGCCTGGAGCCCGGGACCACCATAGAAGTTCCTAACGTGACCCCCTGAACACGTTTTGGGGGGTCGTTCAAAGTTTTATATATATATATATGTGTGTGTGTGTGTGTGTGTGTGTGTGTGTGTGTGTGTGTGTGTTTTTGCACTCTAGTGGTCGTATTTTTGGTCCGATTTAATTAAAATTTGGTAGGGACGTTCCTTTCTATAATCGGTTGGAGAAGTTCGTTGGGCAAAACAATCGGAAAACTCTAAACCCCTTTTTTGGAGAATTAATCTTTCAAATTTCGAGGTATTGGGCCCAAAAAGGGCCAGAAAAGCCCCGGATGTAAAATTAATGGATTTTAAAATATGGTAATTATTGAGGCGAAATTGTTAAGCGCTCTTTCGTAATTGTAGCATTAATAACCGAGTTATTAAATATAATGTGTATCGACCAAACACAGTACGTTGTCTTACGTGGGTTTTACATAGGAAAAGTCTGTTATTCATTTGTTGATGAACTTTTATCATCCCCAGCAAGCCTGACTGGACCTTCTCTAAACCTTCTAATGCTCAAAATTGTATTCCCAACATCGCAGGTAAATTAAACCAGGAGCAACAGAACAGCCAAAAAATCAATGTTTTCAGATTTTAATCAAAATTAGAATAAATGTATGTTTTTAAACTGATTTTGAGTTTTAAATTGTTGTTATGTGGAAATTCACTTCCCTCACGTCACCGTGCTGCGTGCGAACTCGTTTTGAATAACAAAGGAGTTATTTTAAATGATAAAACTACTCAATCATTAGAGTTTGCCTATCAAAAGAAGAAATCCAAACAAAGCTTATCCCGATTTCTCATTTTAATCAGTTCGGGAACAAAGGCAGTCGTCGCAGCAAACAACCATCCAGACATCAATTAACATTGGTAAACACACTTTGTTTGGCTGGCGTCAGACTCCGCACCGCTGCCCCTTCATTATATCTTTTAAGAATTTAGTCTAATGGGTAACAATTTAACTATATTATGTGACTTTTATTTACTCGTTTACAATTTTATTCATCTTTCTGCTGGTGACCGTTGCTCAGTTGCCGAGGAAAGTTATTTTAAGCTAAATACCGTTAGTCTTTTTTTCACTTTGATATCTGATTCCATGTTAGAAAAGAAAAATGAAATTTTATACTTTAACTATATTAGTTTTTGGCTTTCGAATACTTTACAAAATGACCGCAGTGATATGTAATTTCGATTATAGATTACTTAATAAAATACATTTTATAAAAACATTCTTCAGAGTATACTACGTAGTCCTTTATTAATTATTTAACTATCAAATAATTATTTTTTTCAAATTGTTAACATTAATTTTTTGTTTGGTTGTAAAAGATGCCTTAACAATGTAAGCCTAATAATGGCGTAACAGTTAAAATAAAATATAATTTTTAAATAATGTATTAATAGATATCAATTTGCACTTTACTGTGTATGCCGCACTACCTGCCGCCTTTGCTTAGTATTTAATATTGCACTATGTCCACGTACTCAGGAGGAAGCTTCTGAAGTTCAAGGCGTTTCACCGGGTACTGTGACGTCTCACCGACAGAGTGTAATGCGAGAACTGAAGTACGCAAATGCTCACACGAGACGCTTACTTTCCACTCCTATGATAAAAGCAAGTTTTTACATTCCTAGGGACACAAGTGGGATCCTAATTAGTTCCTGTCAGTTTAAGTACTAATAAGTGTAATAAGTGCAAAAATGAATGTTGTCACAATGGAAGCTTGGAGAGCTTAATAGCTGTAGTTTAGTGAACCACTTAATTTTCCCACCAGAGGAGGTTGGGCTTGACGACAGGTTGGACAGGGATGAACTATCAGTACTGAAAGCCATGATGGTTAAGGAGGGGTATCAGCCCTTATTGTATTGGCTAAGGTTTCCTGCCTGCCTTGTCATAGTATGGCCGAATCAACCTATAACCAACATTATCCTTCATCCGCTTTCGCTATACTAATAATTAATCCCAGTAAGGAAGTGTTACAGCCCTCTGAGGTAGTATAGTGAAAGCTTCCATCCCTTTTTCTTATTCCTCTTACAACAACTAACACAAGGTGTTACACATGTGTTGTGTATGATACCTACTGCATCTTAAACTTCAGATCCGTTGTTTTAAGTAACAAAAAGCATTCATATAAAGTTGGCAAAAAGAAACCGCAGGCATTTAAAAGCAGCAAGGCGTGACTGGAGGTCGTTGAGATAAGCTGAAAACAATAAAGTAAAAACAGTCCGTCTACGGGGGGCAGTAAAATTACGTTAACTGTTGCAAGAAACATCTCCAGTGAGTGGTGTTATCGGTAATAACTCGTTGTGCAACTGGAAGTGGAGTCACCCAGGGCTCCGTGCTGGTTCCTGATTTCTTCGCTGATGTCGCTCTTCCTCGTGGTGTAATATGTAGTTTATAGAGAGTTCCTCTTCTGGATATCTAATGCTAAATGGGAACGGTTGGTTTGTACGTTCAGTGGTTCGATTCCCTGGGTGTCAATAATTTTGTTGGACCAATTTCCAATGTGCAATTCTTCTTGACAATGCAACATATCACTTGTTAATAAGCGAAAATACCCCCGTCGCAGCAAACCTGCATACACAGCGAATTTCCAATGAATATGTAACATAACACATTAAAACATTTAACAAGATTCATAAAAAATATATTCACAAGCAATACGCTGGTTTGCTGTAACAAGGAACACAAAATAGTGGGTTCTTATGCTAGTGAAGTCACATACCAAGTTTCATCCATAAACATTCATAAATAAGCGGTATATAACATTTTTATTATTTTCCATAAGAATAACGTGGGGAGCAAGTACCTACATTTGCTGCTACGGGAACCATGGGCGAAAAATAGTTTTTTTTTGCAAACAACAATAACCCACAACCAGATGAAACCATGTACCAAATTTTGTCAGTTTATGTTCTTAAATAAGCGAGATATACAATTTTTATTTTTCTCCATAATAATAACATTAGACAACGTACTGTTTTTAGCACTTTCAATATCTCGGTAACCAATTGACCTAGAGCAATGATCAAAATACCAAATTGTTTGTTTTTTAAGTTAAATTCAATGGTAGAAATTACAATTTGATTTAAATAAAAATTACATGTGAAAACCCCAAAAAAAATTTTGGTGTAAAACCCCCCCCCCCAAAAACTCCTTGGATGGTGCGATTCGTCTGGTTTTTGAACCCCTTCAGCTGTCCTTTTTTCAGCTGCTGCCAGCATTTTTGTTTTGTTTTGTTTTGCTATATTTGGTTTTCCTTACTTCATTTCAATTATCATTTGGTCATTTTTTCTTTTTGGACACAGCTCAGAGCCGACGCACAGGCCTTGGCGCCTATGTCAGCTTATTCCTACGACCGTAAATAAATTTGTTTATAACATTAAAGATTATTTTATAATTTCTCATAGCTCAAAGTTTTCTTTTATTAATAAAACAAAATATATTTTATTTTTGTGTGTGTTTTGTTTATTATATATATGTGCTGTACGATTTTGTATTTGTTACTATTATTGTTCTTGTTTTTCTGGAATAAATTCATTCATTCATTCATTCAATAAATGGTACTTTACACATTTGTACCAAATTTCATTAAGATCGGACCTTTTTTATAAGAGTCATCGTGCTGTGCTTACATTTATACAAATTTGAACAAATGGTGTTTTTGGCATCTGTGTACCACTAAATGAAAAGTTATCATGGTCTCGGGCTTAACTCTTACCATGAGACCTACGGTAATAGCTTCTTCCCTATAGGGGAAATTCGCTAAAATCAGTTTTTAAAACGTGATTTATAAATTGAGCAATTTTTAAAAGTATATCAGAGGTTTTCACTCAGAAATAACTCAGAAATAATAATTTGATGCAAGGTAGAGCTTTCTTCTCCTTAAGTATGTTATACCCCCAACTACAATTGGTGTGGTAATTTTAATGTACCTACCTAACAAACACGGCTCTGAATCACCCTTTCGTAAATATTGCTACACAATGTGTCAATTACATTATACGAGTTTCAGTTCTAGTTTTACGAGCACGTGTCAACGCGACCGTGACGTAGTGAAAACAATACAAAATAGTTTTACAGATATATTCGTTCCCTAGAAATAGTGTAATACTTTGTCCGTAATCATTACGCTTGAGTGAAAATGTTAAAAACAACTCCTTGGTTAATAATTAAGTATCGGGGAGACCGAGACATTCTAGGTGATATTTGATTTGTTTCATGGGTGAAAAAGGTGTCCACCCTATGTGCAATTATTTTTCAGTGGTTCTAGTAATTCTTTTCAAGAAATCATCGGTTGATAAGTGTTACTTCTTGAGTAAGTGTTACTTTGACAGTTCACAGGTTTTTTCTAAGCTGTTATGATTCTTGTTGTTTTATTTCAAACACCAAAAACCCAATGCAAAAATTTCAAATTTTCCAATGATATTTTTTACAAAATATTAATTTTTCTGGGGTTGAGGGTTTTTTAAAAATCGATTTCTTAAGTCTAAAAGCCCCTAATTCCAAAGTTTTACAAAACCGTTTCGGTGAATTCTGTGAAAGTTTTTGCAAACCAACAAACATAAATTGCTCGTATTAGTGTATAAATATTAAGTACAACTAAGATGTTAAAACCCAGTAATTTTCAGTGTTTCAATTTCAATTTTTCAATTTCAGTGTTTCATTTCCTTATTTAACACTCCCATGCCTTTATGGAACTGTCAAATGGCTGTAATACATGTGGTAGTGCGACAAAACTCCTAAGATTTGTTCACTAATAGAGTTACACACAATTTATTTCATAGCTGAAAAAACACAGCTGTAAATATATGTTTACTATAATTCCATCTGGGAACATATTTTTTCCAAACTACGGGATTTAAATAAAAACGTCTTCCAACACTTCACAATTTTAAAACCAATGCACCAAATGCTACAATGAACCAAAATGTATCCTAAAGTTTTATAAAAGCTAAATTAATTATATATTTACAAACTTTTACTGCATGCATAGGTTCATAGGATAGTCCTTAGTATAAAAGACAATTGCAATTGCCTCCATATCAGTGTTTTAAGATATGGAGGTTCAAATTTTTTAGACACTTGTGTACAAATGTTTTTGAAGGCAGCATATAAGAAATAATATTGTTCATATCAATCAGTCTTTCATTAAGAAAATTATGTGTAGTTATACTACACACATTAATTATTGTGTAAGTAAACAAAGTAAAAAGTATTACATAAGCCCTTATTTGAGAGAACCATACAACTCTATAGTAGAGTTCTTAGGGGAAATGGTTCTATGCAAGAAGTACTTATTTGAAATTTCAATGAACGGATCACTATCATAATTCATTGTGTGATAGTAATAAATTAATTATTCAATGACTTTACAATAATAATCAGTTCTTTGTTTGAAATCATGTTGGTGTGCAAGTTTATGTTATTCAATGAATTTTTTTGGAAATTTTCTATCACTTATTTTATCGGTTATATTATCAGATTTATCACTTATATTATTAGAATGGTAGATTTTCAGTGTTTTTTCCAGCTTGCCTGGATTGAGCCACTAATTTTGTTATGTTCCAGGTATTATTACCACCTGAAGACGGGATCAGATTCCAGATCCCGAAACGTCGTGAAACTTTGTTTTTACTAATAAGTGATGGAAAATGTCCGTAAAAATGTCTTGAATAAATAATCAATTGTTGATATAAATAAACTCAAACTACCACTGCATTCACATTAAAACACAAGTATCACCTTCTCCATGAACAACGCCTTATAACAACTGCTGACATAATTAATTTGACCAACATAACGATTTGAGATTTCCTAATGAAAATTTCACTGGTTTATACAGAAATACAAGGAGAGTCATAACCCGCGATCTCCCCAAAAAGGGCGTTTGAGCCTCTAAATCGTTATTGCATCTGCCTCCTCCAGTCCTTATAAAGAAACAATATCCACTTAATCTTAGCCTACACTATTCCTGTCATAAGAGAATGAAAGCGTGAAACCGAAAGTGTAAGGTGCACATAAACGAGTTTCACGGTAACTACCATGTGACGGGAACAGTGGCGCAACATACGCTGCGTCCAAGTGATTCACACATGCTGTGGCTTGCAGTGAACACGCTGCATCAAGTGATTCACACATGCTGTGGTTTGCAGGGAACACGTTGCATCAAGTAATTTACAAATGCTATGGCTTGTAGGGAAGTCGCTGCATCAAGTAATTTAAAAAAGCTATGGCTTGCAGGGAACACGCTGCATCAAGTAATTTACAAATGCTATGGCTTGCAGGGAAGTCGCTGCATCAAGTGATTCACACATGCTGTGGTTTGCAGGGAACACGCTGCATCAAGTAATTTACAAATGCTATGGCTTGCAGGGAAGTCGCTGCATCTAGTGATTCACACATGCTGTGGCTTGCAGGGAACACGCTGTATCAAGTGATTCACATATGCTGTGGTTTGTAGGAGAGACACTGAATCAAGAGATTCACACATGCTGTGGCTTGTAGACTGAATCAAGAGAATCACACATGCTGTGACTTGTAGGAGAGACACTGAATCAAGAGATTCACACATGCTGTGGCTTGTAGGAGAGACACTGAATCAAGAGATTCACACATGCTGTGGCTTGTAGGAGAGACACTGAATCAAGAGATTCACACATGCTGTGGCTTGTAGGAGAGACACTGAATCAAGAGATTCACACATGCTGTGGCTTGTAGGAGAGACACTGAATCAAGATATTCACACATGCTGTGGCTTGTAGGAGAGACACTTAATCAAGAGATTCACACATGCTGTGGCTTGTAGGAGAGACACTGAATCAAGAGATTCACACATGCTGTGGCTTGTAGGAGAGACACTGAATCAAGAGATTCACACATGCTGTGGCTTGTAGGAGAGACACTGAATCAAGAGATTCACACATGCTGCGGCTTGTAGCAGAGACACTGAACCAAGAGATTCACACATGCTGTGGCTTGTAGGAGAGACACTGAATCAAGAGATTCACACATGATGTGGCTTTCAGGGAAGAGCTGCGTCCAAGTGATTCGCACATGGAGTTACCGGAATACTGCCCCTAGAAAAGTAACCCCAATAAAAACGCGTACGTCACGAAGGGTGGGGCCTAAAACACATGAAAGTTGGCCCGCGACCGGAATTCTACCCTCAATATATTTTCATTTTATCAAATTGCAATCATGTTAACACTAATTAATTAACTAAACAGATTGGCCCCCTGAAATCTAACCCCAGAAATCTATCCCCGGAAATTCTTCCCAAAGAGCTTATCCCGGACATCTACCCCCAGAAATATGACCCCAATGAACTAACCCCAGAAATCTATCACCAGAAATCAGTCCCCCGAAAACCCTCAAATCAAACTTCCCACTGTAGGTAAAAGGTAATAAAGGTAACGTTTCTCTACTACTAAATATGATCATAACCTTTGGAATATGTAGTATGTATTATATTATATTAGCCTCAGTCATGCTATATGTAATTGATACTCCGGACCACAGGCTGTTTTCATTGCAAAATGACTGAAATAATAATGTAACACATCCCATTCTTGTAATTTGTACCTTTTTAGGCTGAATAAAATTTATAAAATATAGTGATTCGTTTAAATTTATTTAATTTTCCCGCAGAGAAAATCAGTGTTAGGCAATTGGATATCTTAAATGTATCAACATATTGCCTTTAAGTAGGCCTATATATTTGTTTCTATTCAACATGAAGTTTCATGTGCTGCACTCTGAAATACTCGATATAAACCTACTATTATCAATGCCCACATTCATAATCAAAATTATATACAGATTGTTTTGCCTTCCCTGTATGACCATGTATTCTCGCTGATAAACTGTTGCTGACTCTGTTCAGCTGTTGACCATACAATTAAAAACAATTAGTTCCCATTTTAATGTTATGGACAATTTACGAACTTCAAGGGCAGCTAGGGCTCTTTATTTAGGTTCAGAGATTGGTTAATTGGAACTTTTGAAGGAAATATTTGAAGTAGTTTTTGAGATCAGAGTTGCAATCAAGCAAGCAAACAAACCTTACTCATAGTAGAGTATAGGATACCTGTCCCTTTATATTAATTAAACTATTACTTAACTCTTTTGAGTCCCTGCTGGCCGACACAACTGGAAGTATTAAACCGTTTTCACATTTTTGAGACACCCTGTGTATCGTATTGAACAATGAAACTAATTATGTCCGGTTTCGCACAATACACGCCAACCAGAAGCGCGTATATGATCAAGCAGGGTACATATTAACAGTGCAATTGTCGACTGGACTGTACCGGACACCTAATTACACCATTGTAGCCCCATTGTTCGCTTAGATCAATACAGTGCTGGTAACTTGCAATGCAGATACATGTTACTACGTTATTGAATGAACTCTTTATTTAAAACTTATTGATGGAAATGGTGAGTGTATGTCATTTAAGAAATTATAGTGGATATTTTCCATCACCGAATGGGAAAAACAAGTTTCACGACGTTTCGGGAAATGAAACCTGACCTGGTCTTCAGGTGAAAAGATAGCAAAAGATCCGTATGATGTATGAAATATGATTTAGTTTATCAAATCGTTCAAGGTAGTTGACAAATGATTCGATCGATTTGTTAGAATAATGTTGTTTTATTATAACTGTGAAAATAAACTTATAATCGATTAATTTTGACAAGTGCTGCTACAAGAATTAAAATTAAACATTTAAAAGTATAATATATAAGATTAAATTCATACTTCATACTATTCAAAAAATCTTAAATATTGCGCCGATTCATATAATTACAATTTTAAAAATTATTATTTAAAAATTTTTTCAAAAAATAAATACTCACTGCAATATAAAAACTGATAATATTAGAAAAGTCAACTCATTCTCACGGATAATCATAAAGCCATTGTGAGAATAAGTTTGCTTAGGATCTATTTTGGTTAGTTATTATGGCGTTGTATTGTAAAAATAATAATGTAAACTTTGTATCGTAAACCTAAATGTAACATATGATTCTGAGAAATAAACATAGTTTGGTGGGAGTGACAATTGTAATTCATGATATCAAAAAATGTTGGAATAAGATTAAACAATTTATTATAAATAACCCAGAAAAAAAATATAAAATATAATCTTTATATTTATTATAATAAAATACTAATATTTTATTTTTATAAAATATTTATAAAAATATTATCTCAGATAGATAATAATTATCATGACGCGATTAATTAACGCTCTCAGAATCAGAAAGGAAAAATTCAAATTAATTATCGTATTTAAAGCTCTGTCTGTACACTTCTGGTATCGCTCATGCTTATTTATGGAGAGCTTGCTGAATTGTTATCAGCAACAAAATCCTTAACCCACATTTAAACATTAAAATTGTAAATGTAAGGAGTTTAAGTTAGAGGAAAGGTGTTATTCAACATCGTCAGACAAGGATCTGTTTGATCCGTGAGATTCGTAGAACTTCAGACGCTTGCAAGGTCTAGTGAGAATATGCAATTTTAGTTTCCTCATTCCCTCCCAAACAGCACCGTCAGACATTCTTTTTCCCAGGAGTAATCTCTTTTTATTCTAAAGCGATTTACTTTTTTCATCCCAATATGCCACTTTGATCATACATTTTCCTGTTGTGTGGTAGTGCTTCTTGCAACCTTTAAAATTATTTACAAGTAATATAGTTTAATTGCATGTTAATAAAATCCGTATCCATGTATATACATTCTAATCCATAACCTGACATCCCGAAATCCCGAAAAACACTGACTCAAAACAAAGTAACAATACCAATCCAGGCCGTGCAGGTATTTCCCGGTGAAGATTGTTGTTTATCACTCCAAGAAAAACCGCAGCTGGTATTACACAGTTTCTCCAAACTGATTGTTCAAACAACCTTTTATCTTTTTAAACTTTTTATGTCAAATTTACCTCGTCACTCGCCAGTAAAACGTACAGATTCCAGATGAAACACGATTTTGGGTGTAATATGGCTAAACTCTTGTTAATTTTCGAGACCAAATTTATTTCCTCAAACAAATCTGAAAAACAGTTATCAACACCGGACCAAAAACCAGACAGAGTCTCAAAACCCGGACTGTTCAGACTAAGTTCAGACGTCTGGTAACCCAGGGTAACCCTAATTTAACATGACTCAGTTGAAAAGAGAGCCTCGTTTCACATGCCTAACAAGGATAACGAAATATCAATAACGATAGAACGAAATACATCAATGGCAAAGGAAATACATGAATGGCAAACGAAACAAGCATATTAAACAGGCATTGTGTGAGAATGCGATTGACACGCGGTTGCGAGAGGCAGCCAGACAGTGGCGGACGTGTTTGCGCCACGCCAGCTATCAGTGGCTGCCCAGACGCCGTGGTTCCCCAGACAAAGGTCAAGAGCGTTGGTAGAGGGCGGAGAGGTTACTGACCCATTTTGGTACTGGTACCAATGACTACATTGCTGGTACTTTCAAGATTATAGATTAAGGATTCGAGATATTTATTTCCAACTAAATACAGTTTTTACTTTAGTTAAACAAATATTTACATGGAAAATATTTCTCAAAATACTAACCGTCTGTGCGTGAGGAAGAGTTCAACAGTCACTGTTGGTCACAAAAGTCTTCTTAGTTTAAGATATAAATAAAACTGAATATTATAAAAATTATTAAATTAATTACAACTAAATTAAATAAACAGTACATCACCTATTGGTTTAAAGTAAGGATAGAAATTATTATTATTTTGTTGGCACTTCTTCCATGCTTGACTAAATAAATTGCATAAAAAATCAATCCAAAAAAGAAAAAGACTCAAGAAAAAATTAACTGTCTATCTAAAAAAATCCTTCTTTAGGTTCTTACACCACTAAACCAATTACCGATTGTAGTTATTATATTCGTCGCAATCTCCTATTTCCTTTTTTCATATTCTAATGTGAAATTGTTTTTACCATGTAAATATGTGAAAAGGCGTATCTTATTAGGAGATGAATATTTTAGGGATGGTTTGACTAGAAGCTGTTTAGCTGATGTATGTCAAGCGGAAAAACTCGTATGGTGAAGTATGTCAACCATTTAACGTTTTGGGGAATAAACAGATTTTAATACTTGACAAAAAAGTTTAAAAGAAACTCTCATGTAAAAAGTTAGGAAGTATACCGTAATTTCAAATTCAACTTTTATTAACGTCACTTTGTTAAACACCATTGCCACACTGGTGACATCAACTGGATCAGTCTTTTAGGGTTTTTCCTCACACATCCAAAATCAACTCCATAAAGATTATGACAAAAATTACAAATGCTTAGTTTTGATTAATTTTCTATAAATATATATCGACGAAATATTTTAAAATAAGTTAGGTACATACCGTTTAAATAAATGGAACCTGTTAAAGTCATATTCTAATTTAAACATAACATTACTGCTGTAATGATGTAGTCCAAATAAAATAATGGTGTTCAGAATGTCATTCTAGGATTGGTGTGATTGAAATGGATTGCCTTGTACCGTATTTGATTAAATTTTTATTTTATATTTATTTACTTTTTTGTATGTAAGTACAGTATTATTGTCAATATATGTTGTACTGTTGTGAGACGACATTTATTGGATCGTTTTTATTGTTAACAACACTCATCATACTACTCAAGAAATTGCTTATTACCGAAAACAACCTTTGAAGACCACCTTAATGTCTTAAAAACACCTTTTTTATCCTGCGAATAAATGTTTCCAATCTACTCTACCTCCTAAAAAGTGTTGTTTAATGTGATTTGTTAATTACATAATTACTAAAAGATAATTGGATAATGTTTTATATTAAAAGAAGATTGAATCGAAAGTCCATAGTACCGTTTTGGATATTTGTTCTTTGATATGAAACCCTAAAACATTATATTAATAAAAGGCTCAAATGAACACCACACTGAACTAATTTCAGCATCAAGATTTATTTCACATATTTTATCTATTAAGTGATGATTCTTGTTGAATTTCCATTGAATTTATATTTTCTACAAAGAATGAAACTAGTAATTGAAATAGTTGTAAAACCCACAAGCAGACCGACATACGAAAATCTATGAATATTTTACGTAAGTTGTCTCTGGTTTATCAGGCCTCAGGGAACGAACATAGAAAGTGTGACGAGAGAGTAATAGAAAATAATCACCGTAACAGCGTTAAAATTACAATTTTTAAGGGGTTTGGAACATAACATTGTGTTTCAGCATATTGTTCTAGCGATTTAGCGCAAACAATTAAAATTAAGAGGAGGAATTCATTTTAATCATTACTCTAACCTGTGACCCAAGACAGTAAGGCTGCCTATTACACCTCACGGTCCATAAAACCCTAATTCCTCTAGGATCACGAAATAATCCACACCTTTCCTCCTTTCCAATTTCGAAAGAAAATACTTTCGGATATAAGGCCCACCAAAAAATGTTTGTATTCTCTTAAAACAAGAAAATTGTTGAATGGTGACTGTCTTAGGTGAACAGGACTATTGGGTAGGGTGCTCTAAATTCTGATTTACAGTGTTCGTTCAAAATAAAAATATATATTACAAAATTAATATAAATTAATAAAATATTCTGTAAAAAATTTTTTATGATGACAAACTCTTATTTAAATAGTTGTATAGGGTTGACAAAATTTCCTGCTTTCAAATTTGTAACATTTGGTTCAAACCTGTTTAAAAAACTGCCAGCAAAGCCTCATCGATGAATCGTTTTGTTGTCTTTAGTTTTTAAAATTTATTTTCGACCTTGCTATGCGCAGCCCTCTCTACTCCCTAGTAGTATATGTACATTATGAATTCATAATATAATTAATTTTCGGTGTGAATATTTCGCCTAATATGGTTTTGACCCGTTTTAATGAAGTTAGACTTATGTAATGTCCTTGCCTGAACTCAAGATATGAAAAAAATATATATATGAAGTCAGAAATTAAAAAAAACTACCAGCTAGTTACCTTGTGTCAGGGTGCTTACCCTAAAGCAACGTATTGAATCAGAAACAACAAACATTTGTTTTACAAAATAAAATAATACTTATTTTTAATTTGTTAAAACGCTTTAACACACAAGAAACAAGATAAAAACTATATGTAGTACAATCAATAATACTAATTAGGTTAGTTAAGTCCCTGGGAAAAGCTCTCTGTTAGTAGAGAAGCATCGGTCAACTATCCAACAATCGGGCTACATTAACAATGACTACGTAATAGTCCCAAGAATGAGTACATCAAGGAGATATAGCTGTAGTAGTTGTGGGTCGTTTTGACTCATTCATCATCATACTACCTTCTTGAGTAGGACCAACTACTTCTCGAGGTAGTTTAAGAAGCTCTCGTTCTGTTTTGTCCACATTGCGGATGCCTCATCATAGGACCGCAGTCTACGAGAGGGCTTTTGTTGTCACTGCTTGCCGTCTGTACAATGAATTGCCATCAAATCCCTAGATAGCCATCCCTATTTTGTGGTGGCACTGAAAAAGTCATACTTCGAGCGGATGTCCTTGACCAGTGTGATCTAGGGGGTTGTCGTGGGTGGAATCACTGATGGGTGTGTGGTAGAGAGAATGCATAAAATTATTGACTTTTTCTGTTAAAAACTTAGTTTTAAGCTTTCTTATTATTGATTATGCTGTAGATATATATATCCATCTCCATTTGTATGCAGGTTAATTGTAAGAAAGGGCCATGTGGGCCTAAATTTGCGTGTTAAAATAAAGAACTTTTCATTTTAACTTCTCTTTCTCCTCGGTACTTCCTTGTTTCTGAGAACTGTGACCAAGATTAGATACCAAACAAAATTAAGAGTCTTAATGGCTGTAGCGTGTGTCTACAGAGTCATCTGGGAGGTGTCAATTTCAAGAAAGGGTTCTCTCGAAGTCTAAAAATCTAACAGACCAGAAGGCAAACCAATCTAGGAATAGCCTCTGTGAAGGACTCTGAAAGCCACATTGAATTTAGTGTAATGTTCTGGAAAGAGGGGTCCTTTACTGATGATAATAATAATAGTTTATTTGAAATGGACTTTTACGAAATCTTGACAATTTCAGACATTATATGACTCACAGGCCGAGTCAGTAGAGTACAACAGCCTAATTCACAACAAAACATAGAATTACAAGAAACAGCAAAGTAATACATTATATTACAGCCAATCTATTACTATATTATAAAATATGATAGGATAAGTGTTACACTTTTAAGTTAAACTTGTGACGGATAGATTTTATTAGGCTAAGTGACAAATCTGGACACTTACAGATTAATGTGAAATCATCACACGGGAAAAATAGCTCACTACAACATAAAAGGCCTAGGGTGCCAGTCATCACACTAGAGGGTGGATCTACGTGGGAGACCCGCACAAGAGATTGGGTAGAATACTACAAAAGATATACGTAGCTAACCGGCTAGTCTAGGGGACAGAACAACTAATATCACGAGTACTTAAATACTTTTAAACATCTAGTCTACTCACACTAACAACACTGTAAACTGAGTAATTTTAAATGTAGCAGTTATGAATATCGGTTTCACATATTTATTTTACTTAGAGTAGTGAACAAATTTGATAGTTATATATTAGAAATATAATTACCCGGCAATCTGTGGATATTAGTTATCTATTGGATATTATAGCGAGTATCCATTATGGACATTGTAATTATCATCTCCATAAACTGTTGAGACGACATTAGAAACAAATAAAAGATAAATTGCGTTATTAGTGAATTTCCAATGGAAAGTGAACTATTAGCATGACCCGCACGGTGAAACTTAAGACCGGTACCACCATAGAAGTTCCTAACGTTATATTTTTAGCATTTAGAGACTAAATACCTGTAAAGAACAAACAGGGTGTTCAGAAAGGGTCATTACAAACTTCGGGGGCTTATCTTACTTAACAATTTCAACAAAATATATGATATAAACATAGGTCAAAAAATGTTCCGTTTAGCCACTATTTTTTATGTTTTTTTGTTTATTCACCTACATTGAATAACCAAAGAATCAAATAATAAAAATAAATATTAAGTAGTCTTAAATACTTTCAAATTGGCGCCGGTTTGAGTATTTAAAGTAAAATAACAAAAACACTATTACATTTGTAAACATTTTAAAAGATACAACAAAGATAAACATTCCCATCTAAAATATAATAATACTTCATTCAATGCAATCTATCAACGCCTAAGCGAGGAAATGTGCCATTTTGAAAATATTTATAAAAAATTAATATTAATTTGTTATTATTTGCTTCTTTAGTTATTTAACGTAAAGGCAAAGTTTAGTTTCTGTAGCTTAAATTGATCTCCGGATATTAATTTTGTTGTACAAAATACAAAATTGCGGCATGCAGCTAAACGGATATTTTTTTACCTACGTTTATATCATATTTGTTGTTCAAATTGATAAGTACTACCAGCCCCCAAAGTTTGTAATGGCCCTTTCTGAACACTCTGTATACCCGAACTGAACTTGAATTTCGAAACTAAAGTAAGGATGTTTATTTTTTACCTAAAATATTAAACCTCAAAGGTTTTAAGGATAATTTGTCCATTTTGAACATTGCAGTAGCAAGAGTACCCTAGTTGTGTTCACTTCCCTGCTCACTTCCGATGACACTCTCCAGGTTTACTGCCTTGGGAATGTGACATTGTCCAAGTCTGCCTTTCCACGGCGCGGGTGCTTCCGTCGCCCCCCCACCACCACAATCGCGACGCAGTTTCCCTGATATAAGCCCGCCTTGGGAAACTGACTGCAGACAGGAGGACTTTCCCACTAAGGAATCATGAAGGTAGGAGTGCTAGGATCTAGTAGTGGGGAATCGGAAAGGGGTGTTCGGGTTTTCAGTGGATTTTTTCATAACAATTGGCAGTGGATTTTTAACATTGACAACCTATTTCAAACACCTTTGGTTTTAAGTATAACTTTTTCATGTAACTCACCTATTGGAAAAACAAATTGGTAATATTATTAAAAAAGTAAAAATATAATTATTTATTAAACTATGCAATCTATTATTTATTTTTTATTCATTTTGATGTTACTTAATAAAGATCAAATTAGTGGAAATTTGTCTTTACAACATGTGAAGTTTGATTTGTGTTGTAGTTGAAATTGTAGGTTTAACTGACATGAAAAAAATAACCACAAATTAAACATATCTAAACGTTGAACACTACTATATTTATAACTTTAAAAAATAATTAATACTTTAACAATAATGTTGTTTAAATGAAAGAACATTAAATTGTAATTATATCTCACTTTAAACTTGGAGATAAACTGAGATGTTATAAATGCTGAGTAGTCTACGATAATCACAGTATTCCAAGAAAGAAAACATACCTGTTTCTTTAATGTATGACTTATAATAGGTTATTAAGCTAAAAGACAGCTATAAAGTAAAATTCTGTAATATGTTTAGTGAATACAGGATGTTTCATAATTAATGTTGCTAACTTCGGGATATTGTAAATCATCACATAACCGGGGGTCTGTTTCTTTTAGTTTACTGTCTGTCTGTATGTGATTTTTACTAGAAAATTTATATTTAAAAAACGGCTTGACCAAATTCAACCAAATTTTGTTTAAATACTCTTCTTGGTAGGTTATTTTTTATAAAAAGAATATTTTTTCATAGCATCTTTCCGTTAAAAAATGGCGGCCATTGACAATTTTTAACCTCAAATATATAAAAAACTAGAAATATACAAACAACTTTTTAGAATATAAAAAGTTATAAAATGTAATTATAAATCCATATCTGCTTTAACATTGAAAATAAGTTTAAAGTTAACTGAACTATGACTGAAAAACGGTACACGTGACTAAATTTTGCTATCATTTTGATTAGTTATTATAGCAACATTTAGCCATGTGTTCCGTTTTTCAGTCATAGTTCAGTTAATTTTAACCCGATTTTAAATGTCAAGGGAGATAAGGATTTATAATTACATTTTATAACTTTCTTCACTCAAAAAGTTTTTTGTGAAATTTCTAGTTTTTTCGATATTTGAGGTTAATGAATCTCAATGGCTACCATTTTTTAACGGAAAGATATAAAAAAATATTTTTTCTAAAAAAGAACCTAACAAGAAGAGTATTTAACCAAAATTTGGTTAAATTTGGTCAAGCCATTTTTAATATATAAATTTCTAGTAAAAATCACATACAGACAGACAGACAGTAAACGAAAAGAAATAGACCCCCAGATATGCGATGATTTACGTTCCTTTTGACATAAGGAACAATATCTGAAGTTAGCAACATTAATTTGGAATCACCCTGTATAGTATTAAAGAAAAATAAAATGTTCTTATTATTTTTCATGCGACAGAATTAATAATACAAAATATAGAGAATACAAACATTTAAAGCATGAAATATACAGGAAATTATTATTTTTTTCAATGTGTTGAACTTACTTGCAACCGTGTTAGGGGTAAACTTATTATATTCAGTTTAAATACACTTACGTTTAGAAGTAAACTATATTAGCTTCTTTTTATTCGCCTAAAACCGATTTAATTTTCACCTATTCACCTTTAGGGAATAGTGCCAAAATGAAGTAAAACTAGCAGCTAATAGTTTTAAATACTATAAATTTAAAATTAACTATTATTTTGAAGTAGAAAATTTAAAAAATCTCACTGGATTAAAATAAAAATAAATCAATTTTCATTTTTTTAAATATCTTGTATTAAATTCGAATGGAACTAGAATAATCGTAACGCAATAAAATATAATTTAAGTTTTAAATGTGCTAATCACCCAGATTTCTGGTCGTGATAAATGGTTGAGCCTAATAAATGAAATTGTTAATAATACAAAGTTCAAACATCATACAAGTTCATAAAAATTGAATCGTTCGTTTTTTTACATCGGATGTAATTATTAGTATTTATATATCACTCACATATGGATAGTAAATTAAGTACTTACACAACTGAAATCGCATATATTCGTCTATGTTTTGAATACTTTTAACTCACTTGAGAGAATACACCACATAATTACATCACATTTTCTTCTTCATCCATCTCTTTGTTGGATGAATCTACAGATTCTTTATTAGATAATCTGGCTAAATAAGAAAGAGACTAAAGTAACAGTTCAGTAAATAATATTTAAGATGAAAAAATCGGAAACTGTTTCAGTAATACGATTTAT
This sequence comes from Allygus modestus, assembly GCA_963675035.1. Lineage (NCBI taxonomy): Eukaryota > Metazoa > Arthropoda > Insecta > Hemiptera > Cicadellidae > Allygus > Allygus modestus. The sequence continues at coordinate 108,146,716 of OY776114.1, read as the reverse complement.
TAGATGGTTAATTTATACTTTAATTCTAAAACCTAAACATCCAAAATGTGGCATTCAGTTATAACTAGTATACAATACAATGGAATTATATTTTACAGTAAAACTTAATTAATTCGAATTTTAAACTTAATTCCCTCTAAAGATTTTATAAAAAATGTAAGGATATTTCACCCTAGTGCAGTATTTCTAGTTGGTGTCAGAAGCAGGCAATGTTTCCAACAATATTGTTTATGAAAGATTTGTGTAACTATATAGCATAAACTATGATGTATTATGATATTAAAACACAAACAGAGTTTGTGGGTGTAGTTTAAAAAAACACCTTGTTTTAACTAAAAACCATAGTCAAGTTATAGCAATCAAAAACTTAAGGTTACTGGAGGAAATCTTTATTTTATGTCATTTTAAGCATGTGTCGTAGCCAATTTTTATATTAAAATAAGTTTTGTTATTATTTGAGAGAATATAGTTTGTAAAATATGGTAAATAGGGCTTTTTAGTAAATAATCTAACAGTGAAATTGCATTAACATACTCAACGTTTAGCTTTTAAACTACATTAGTGAGTACAACTCAAAATTCAAAAATCATTCCCTTTTATAATTTTACACCCCCAAACATACTCATTGTGGTTTAATAAACCAACAACATATAATTAAAGCTTCAGGCAGAGCTTAACGTCACCAACCTCCTTAAATTCCTTTTTATCATAATTTACACGATTTAATTACACATGTCTCATTACTAATTTAATTTGTTATTCACGTTTCAAAAGCTTTTCAAGAATCTATATTATTAAAAGAATTTTTTTATTTTTGTTTATTTTAATTAGTTTTGTTTTAAAAATGTACATTAGCTAAACATATTTGCCTTTCTTTATTGAGAGCTGTTAAGTTGAAGCCTTCTTCCAAAATTATTAAAAAAATAATTGAAATAACTCTGAACGACATTCTAACACTGGGCTTGTAAGGTATTCTCCTTACAAATTTGTTATGCCCAATGGTAATTTAAAAATCACCATGATTTACCAAGTCCATCATTATAACTACGTTTTTACCGTAGTCAACAATATAAATTAAACAAAAATACATTAAATACTATTTAACTGTACATCTATTGAATCCCATAACCCTGGAAGGTATTCTGGATGAGATAATCCCACACCTAAAGCACAGCCCATTACACTGTAGATAGTGTTGTATGGAGAAGCCATTCCTGGAACAGTTTGCATTATTACCAGCCCCCTATAACCCCCTCCAACCCCATATGTGAGATCGCCTGTAAACCGTGTTAATACTGCATCTTAATGTTCCAGCTCGCCTGCGTCTCTGTGCTGCTCTTGGTGGCTGTTTCGGAGATTAATGCCGGTGAGTTTATCTTTTTTTGTGAAATGGGGAAGGAGTTTTATCTGTGTAGGGTTATAACATTGCTTGTGACTGCACTGTTAAAAACGTGTTAGATCCAGGTCTATTATCTATTAATTTAGGAATGACATGCATTTGGGAATAGTTTTATGTTTTGTTTACTAGTAAAATGTTAAATCCTTACTAATATATAAAAATAGAATGGTGTCTGTTTGTCTGTCTGCTTTTTGTTCCTCAATCACTCAAAAACTACTGAACCGATTGGCAGGAAAATTTACAGGAATATTTCTTATATACCAAATAAAACATAGGCCTATTTTCTTTTAAAAATCCTATAGGGCTTTGCCCCACGGGAGTTCAAAGTTCCCATGTATTCCTTATGGACATTAATTTTTGTTTGATCTTATGATGATACAAACAGCTGATCTTGATTCGTAGTAGTTCCACAGGATAACTACAGATTGCAGCACACATAACTGCTTAGTTTTTATACTCTGAATTTGTTTCCCCGTTGCGAAGCACGGGATTAGCAGCTTGTAAACAAACGCAACACTCGGTGCACTCTGAAACAACGTACTGTGCTATGAGTTGTGAAATTTTAATAATGATTTTTTTTATTGGGGTTCCTAAGGTTTAGAGAAATGTAGTTTTATTGGGTTTTTTAACTTAGAATGTGTTGGTGATTTTGTCGTGATATTTTTGATTTACATGATTTATAAGTTCAAAAGGATAACACATCCTTAGAAGAAAGCTTGTTTGTGACCTGGGAGGAAAATAAATTGAGGGTAACAAAACCCCCACCACCATAAAAGAAATGAGGTGTCACCGTCTTTTTAGTATGACGGGTGAACACCACAACCAACCAACAAACCAACAACCAACACCGCAGTTTTTACTTGTTTACTTATGACATTGGATTTTTTAAATTTAAAATTTTGACTCTTTAAAAACAGATAAAGCTATAAGCAGTTACATTTGATTAATTCTTAAACTAGAATTATTAAATTCATTTATCTGCAAAATAATTTTTTATTTTTATAACAAAAATTTAAATGGCGGCCTTCTTTTTTAATACTCTGCCCGACCACGAGGGTCTCGTGCCTGTGCGTAAAACGTATCAAGCAAAGTACGGAGTGAGCCACTACAGTACAAGCTAGTCAGTGCATATATAATTTACTGACCAGTACTGGGATTTGAACCAGCTACAGAGTCACCGCAACGTCTGTTCTCATGACCAACACACAGGCGACTAGCCATATTATTAATTCAGAACGTTTATTGTAACAATTTTCCACTATTGAATGTGTCTGGTTACAATATGATGGACCACTGAAGAAAGATTCAGTGTGACAGCTTTAACAAGCTTCCTGTTCAAGTTGAATCAAGTCTGTTTAAGAATGTCACATTTAATCGGGTGTCGATCAGATTTGTTCAAAACGGGTCTCGATCGAACATAGTAAAGCTTGATCAAAAGATAGTCTCAAGAACTCCTTGGTCCCATAGTGGAAGGGATTACTTTCCATTAAGTTGTCTCCGAACAGTAACGGACTGGTTTTACAAGGAATTTAGGGGAAAAATTATCAAAATTAAATTAAAAGTTTATTTTAATGTTATTTGAACTTTTTCCTTGTTACAGGTTGGATATATGGGGGAGGAGGCGGTGGTCATGGAGGGGGTGGAGGAGGACACGGAGGGGGAGGTTATGGGGGCGGAGGTGGTGGACATGGAAGTGGGGGCGGCGGACACGGAGGGGGCGGTTATGGGGGCGGCGGTCATGGAGGTGGGGGATACGGGGGCGGTGGCCACGGGGGTGGTGGCGGCGGAGGCCACGGGGGTGGCGGCGGTGGTTATGGTGGAGGCGGCCATGGAGGCGGCGGAGGTGGATACGGGGGCGGCGGTCACGGCGGGGGCGGTGGTGGCCCGACCATCATCAAGATCATCACGTTAGGCGGAGGTGGTAGTCATGGCGGCGGTGGCGGCGGTGGACACTTTGGCGGCGGCGGCGGTGGTTACGGAGGTGGCGGACACGGTGGGGGCGGCGGCTATGGAGGCGGTGGCGGCAAAGGAGGCGGCGGCGGTGGTGGCGGTGGTAAGGGTAAGTGAAACTTAGAGTAGCGTTTAGGATAAGTTAATACGACCTTCAATTTAAATTGTTTTTCAATTATAACATTACCGAGTAGATTAATTTTATTTGGTGAAGTGATCTGAAACAAGAAGCCCAGTTCTCAACGTCTTAGATAGAGACCTATGTTTATGTTTCTCATGGAGAAGATGGGAATTTACGAACAATTCGGTAAATAAGTAAAGATATCGTTCTATATAATTTCGTAAAGGTTATTAATTTTCCTTCTCTCTGGAGGTAGAATCGAGTGTTTTCAAATTAATATAACCAGTAACAGATGTGCTTATCGTTTGCCAATTTACACCTGCTAGAATAGAGCTATAAGGAATTACCATTTCGCGATAGCGGGATGGCCATGTCATTTTGTTTCTCATGGTACATACAATTTTGAAATAAATTAAATAAACAAAATGATGACAGAAAAAGTGGAAGCTCGGATAAAATATGTTGTTATCACGTGGTACGCAACTTTGTGTTGCTTTTCTTTCTTGTGAGCACATCCCTTTAAGCGATACTAATAAGGGTCTGCACTAAGGTTACGCCTCTAGTGCAGAAAATAGTCCGAATCCCCTTTATTATCCATCATGAACATAAAGGTGATAACTAACAATAACCAAGGGAGTTCAAGCCAATAAATATCGAACTGATGTTGATACTGCTGTTCACGAACACAAAAATATACTTGGGAGACTTTCGTAACAAAAATAATTCTTGTATTGTTAAAATATATTGATTTACTATTACTGATTTACAAGAGATGTTTAAAACATAACTAATATTAACTTATAAATGGCCATGCTACCCTTTTCTGATTAAATGATAAATTTAGTAACATTTTGTAGCAACAACATTTTACAATAACAACAACTAATTTAAAAACAAAAATAATGAAACTACTCCTTCAATTGTATTTCGTAGTGTTTTCTAGCTGATTGGAATTGATATAAAGTAGATCATACATATACAAAAATGTAAGGTCACTAATTTATAACTCTACTTCACTCATTGCGATTTGTGAGAAAATTTTAAATAATTATTCAAATCATTTTTATTATAATTAAAAAATAATAATTTATAACACATCCGAGTAACAGCATATTTAAAATACTTTTTTGGGAGTTTTTCAGCTGAAACACGGTGATTTATGCTAAAGACGAGTTCGTTTAACGGTTTGGATAATGACAAAAACTCACCTACTTTTAATACTAGGAAAAGTACACTTCACCAAAAAATAGGTTATCAATGTTTTATTTAGTTCATTGTTGGTCCAACAGAGTAAGAAGGAAATCTGTGATGAAATTATAGATGGAACTGTATATTGAATTAAATATCACTAGTAAAACACAATGGTGGCAAGCCGACGATAAACGGGCAACTGAATCAAAACAGTAGCCGTCCAATCATGTTTTTAAGAGCTATTTGAAAAACTTGAAAATTTGATTATATACAATGAAAACGCCCTTTTGATGTCCGATTTGTGGCATTGTGTAGTGCTTTATAATAATGTTAAATGATATGTAATATATCTATGACTTCAAAGCTATAACTTTAAGATATATAAAACCTCCATAAAATGTAGTTCCCATTTAAGGACTCACAATCCCACAAAACGGACCTCAAAAAAAGATTGTAATGTATATTATCTAATTTTAAAGTTTTTCAATCAGCATATTAAGAAATGTTTGAGCGGCTGCCATTTTTTACTCCAGGGTTCGTTTTAGGTCGGGTTCCCGGTGTTGTGGTCTACTACTTAAATCCTCTAATTTGAGTCAATTTTAACTATTTTTTAATTCCTTAAATGCGGCTTCTTACTCCTTGTATGCCGCCAATAGTAAAAACCAATTGACAACCAGATTTTGAGCGAGTCTTACTAGAGCTATAATTGTAGTAAGGCGAGTTGGTGCCATACGAAAATGACACGAAACAACAGGACCTTCACTATTAAGTTATTGTCCTGACTGTTAAATCTTTCTCTACTCAAGGAAACCGCAGGTCGGTGTCCAGCTCGGACAAAAACAGTGCGTTAGTCACACTCTATTATGGCCGTAATACCCGACAATGTTAGCTATTGTGTCTGGACTTTCACTTGTGAAACGATCCCTGGCAAAAATTACAAATGCCAACAAAACTGTTAGGGTTATGCAACCGGATTGCGACTTCCCAGTTTATTTCAAAACTAAACGCGACCGTTTTCCTCAAACAGGGAGATTAGAGTCTGTTTTAATGGGGTTTCGTTAGGGGTAGCCATGGTTGGTTTCTGATTATTGGTGTTAGGGAAAATTAAATAAATTGACAAAACCTAGTTTGCTTTCGATATTTTGTTGGATAGGTTGTTAGGAAGATTCGTTGAAGCTGGATTTGTCTTCACAATATGGTAACACACAGTTAAAAACAAATAAGTGTTATTTCTTGGTCTCATAAGCACAATTTTTTATTTGTTGCCAATATAACATTATGAAACTCTATTTCTATCTATGAGCTTTTTTCACTAAAAAGGATGCGCAGTGATTTTGTACACATAAATCATATGTTATATTTCATACGTAGCACTAATTAAATATATGATTTATTCATGTTTACCATCTAGGCAATTTATACAACTAGTCTTTGATTTGTTTTTACTTAATTTATCGTTAAAAGTTTGATTGCAATGTACAACAAGAACTTTTCATTACATTTTTTAAAATAAAACAAAATATTTGTATTTCTTGTTACTGAACGCAAATCAGAAGTGATTACGAGACAGTCAAATACCCCGAGAAAATTATTTTTTGTAATCCCAAATAAAAGGAAATATAAATAAAACTGTCCTTCCTTAAACGGAGATTTTAAAAATACTAAACACTTTCTATTAGTTATTCTATTCCGCTATATCGTTTTTATTAATGTTTTTATGTTAATGTTTGTCTTACTTACCTGTAATAGATGAATCTTTCCCAATCAATGCATGAGCTCATAAAACTCATTAAAGTGTAGAAATAAATAAAATAAATACATATAAATAACAAATTTAACTTAATAACAGACAATTTTAAGGCAATATTAGGCATCTCGCTAGCCCAGTGGTTAGCGGCTTGTACAAGAGGCCACGGGTTCGATCCCCGGGGCCAACATGACTTTGACGGGTTTGGACCCATGTCCTATAATGCACATGTTTTGTGATAAAATGACACTAGAGTAGATAAGAAATTAAATTTAAAACAATTTAGTTTTAGGATTAGAAAAATTAGTTCCGTTTTACAAATGATGTAGTAACTGTTTTTGTTCATGTAATTCATTGATTGTATTATCTTTGTAATGTATACTTATTTTTCGTTTTTAACGTTTACTTTATATTATTTACATGTTTATTCCATTACCATGCGACCTTTATACTTGTTTTCACAACTAAAGTAGCAACCAAACATTGTTTTATTCTCAAGTTGTAGACGCCGAAAAGGAGTCTTTCAAGTGCAAACCATTAATTAAATTGTAATTGTATCACTAAGAGGTTTAGTTTAACCTGTGGTAAAAGAATCGCTGATTTATAGTTTTATATGTTGTTTAAGTACTTTTTATATAGTTAGTTAATATAATAAAAGTTTTATATACATAATTTTTATGTTTTGAACACTGTTGTATACAATATAACTCATCTTATTACCTAAACTAATTCGCCCAACGGTTTTACAGAGTTTAAAGTAAAGAAATATTATTTATAAGTATTTCCAATAATAAATAATATTTCCATTTAAAATCAAGATAATAATATTAATTCTGTTTCATGTTTGAATTATCTGTCAGATCAATAAAGTTAAACTTTCAGGCACAAATACTTAACACTAAACATGTGCAAGTTTCAGATACCTTCTCATATAAACATAGGCCCAGCCTAAAACAAATTCATTCATAAACATTCATACATTCATATGTTTCAGGATGGTGGTGAACAGCGCAGGCCTGACTTCGCACTTATACTCATGTCTTTCATCAATTTTCTTACCTTTGTCGACAAAAAATTCAAAATTGTTATGTAGGTTTAAATTTGTTATTCGGTTATTAAATTATATTTTGTTATACTATTGACTTATTATTTAACAACATTCCATTTATTTCAAACAGTGGTTGAGCGATGGTATAATGTGGTAAGATGAAAATACCGCATGTGGATAAAATATCTTACAATAATGAAAAGTAATATTTGTTTCGTAAAACAAATGATACATATAATCCACGATGTAAACTGTTATTTAATAAGTAATTTATATTACTAATATTAAATGAATTTATCTGAACTCTCACTGTAAATTTGTTTATACTAGATGTGTGGATAATTTACTAATATTTAATTTTAGACAAGATACAACTTATTATATATTTTTATTTATAAAACAATACTCATTTAGTCTTAAACCAACAATTTATAATATTAACTGTTACACGTCAGAAACATCAAACAAATGACCAAAGTAATATTATAAATTACTTTTTTCACTTTAGTAAATAAAGATGACTACATACTTTGAATCTAATATATAAAAGTTATACGTAATAAACAAAGTAAAATATACTTAAATATGATATTGAAAGTGTAATGTGCTTATTGCTTACTTTACTGTCCCATAAAAGAAGTGCAGGTGTGAAATTATTGATTTTAACTTTTTTCTTAACTTTCTTATTTTAACTTTTCTATTTTAGCTCCCATCCTGTTGTATGCTAGGGAAATATATTTTATCAATGTGAATGCCTAAATATTAACAATAATTAAATTTCTACTTATTATTTTGCTATAGATTAAGAGTTAAAAACTAGGGGTATACTCTGTCGTTGGATTGTATTTTCACGTGTTCTTTATCCGTATTCAAATCAAATCCAATTCAATTTACCCCTTTTAAAACCTAATTACCATTACTCAGTTAGACTGAGCTTAGTTTCATTGGTTTAAGCACCTGGTTCCATTACTATTCTGTTTACGATTGGTCAATAATTATGTTTACTCTATTTAATTGTCCCATTTCGGTCAGTTTAATTGATTACAAATGTTGTATTTTTAGTACACTCGGTTAATTAACTGTTAAATGGAAACCAATTATAATGAGAAAACTTTATTTGGTTGGCATAAAAAAACATTTTAATAAATTTCTTAAATTTTGATTAATGCAATGTTTATTTATGTATAGAAAAGTTTAAAATCTACAGACTGTCAGTATCCATTACAAGAATCATTGTTGAAAACATTAGATTGTTGACCAAACTCTATTGTTGAACACATTCGAAAGTCCGTTTTACCTAGCAAATCACACAAGAAGACTTTGACGTAATTTATCAGCTGAGAGTCTGCGATAAGAGGACAAATGCTGCTTAACATATCACAACAGTAGTCCAACCTGACCTAACTCAATAACCCAGCAAGCTACATTAGAGTCTCTAACTCTAGAGCCTTTATGATTACAAGCCATCGTCACTCAACTAACATTCCGAAGGGTTCAAATGAATGTGAGGTTCCTAAATACTTGTTAATATAAAAAACGTCCAGCGCCAAATCCAATCATCCAATGGACGGCGCTGTGTATCGGCTATCAGCTGGTGTTGACTTTATTCGTGTTTGGCAACTGATTGATTAAATACTTCCTTTGGTACGATAATAAATTTTTATTTGCTTCCGTGGCAATATTTAACTGTATAACAACTAATACAAACGTGTTCCTTGTCTAGATTTATGTTTTGTTCATGTGTTACCCAAACCGATTCAGTTACTATTTCACATGTATTTTAATCATCACCATACTTTCTTATATTGAAACTGTCAGAACCTAATACTAATAATGCAACAGAACAATACGTAATCAAAACCATACTAATTTAAAATAGTGTGCAGTGTTTTAACTATAGTTTTAACTTAAAAACTATATTCACTATAATCTCAATCTATTTTGAGTCTGAATGCCCCATGGTCCAAATTTGAATCATCAAAACGTCATACGTCCATAATTTTACACGTCTCACGTCACACGTTATTTGCCACGTTGCCTCATATCTGTAACCTTATAGAGTCATCAAGATATGTTGGATGATTGGTTTATGGCTTCCTTAAAGGCTGGTTTGCAACGAAGTTGGCAACAAATGTCGCAAAAACTTGGTTAACAAGTATTAAAACTACAATAACTGTATAATTCTTTGTTCTCAACATTTTCTATTAAAAATAAATGAATTGTTTAACTTCGGTTTAAACGGGCCCTAATTTTTGTTATGTTCTTCAATGGTTCAAATAGTAATATTATTTGTGTGAGAATCAATTTGTGAAATCCAAAAGCAATCCGTCTGAAATTGGTACTTATAATATTATTAGGTGTCCTATACGTCCACTGATACTGAGTCTTTGGACGTGAAATCAATTTACTTTTTAATACAAATTTGAAAGGTAGTACTAGAATTATTCAAACACATTTTTATATAAATAAACGGTATCAGGAAACTGACACATACTTTCTCCCTTTTAGCCAAACTTTAATGAAAAAATAATTTTTATTTACTAAATATAGAATGTGAAGCACAGATAAATGTACAGAAAATTGTCTAAAATAGTTGTTTTCAGAAATATCCACCCAAATACCTTTTTGGGAGGCACTATAGAGTGCGTTGCCACACACGTGGTTTTGAGAGGGGAAATGCCCCCTATTCCCCCCAGGGTTATTAAGGGGCATCATATTTCAAATTTCCTCTGTTGTTCAATGCTAACGTGACCTGCATATCAAGTTTTAATCAAATTGATCAGTAAATAAGAGAGAAATAGTTATTTTTGTATTCCCCATAAGAATAACATTGGACAACGTACTGAGTTTACCGCTAAATGAAAATTTCAATTTTCTCTGCAACTAGCAATCGTAGAATAGTAATTTAAAATACTAATTTATTTAGTTTTTTGAGCTCTTTTAAATGGTGAATAGTAATCTTTTTTTAACATTTATGATTTTTTATGAAAAATGCAAAAAACTGAATTTTGGATGTTTTAAGTCCTGTAATTTCTGAACCCGATTTTTTCCAGAAATGCGAGTGGTGTCATTTTGTTGGAAACCTAAAGATCTACAAACCACTAAAGTTTAATCAAAATCGTTAGAGCCGTTTTTGAGAAATTTGGATTTTACATGTTTTTTGGAGATTTTTGGGGGATAATTACCCTTAAAAATCAAAAATTCAAAAAAATTAAAAAATGCCTGGAGATACTGAGGATTAGTACCTACAAACCAAATTTCATAAAAATCGGTCCATAGGTTAGGGCTCTAGCTATGTACACAGACACACACACACACAGACAGGCATCACGTAAAAACCACGTTTTTGAGTTCAGGTAGCACCAAAACGAATATTTCCACTAACAACTCAAATTCGAAATTTGTTACGAAAACAATACTTTCTCCATATACTCTGTATAGGGGGAGAAAGTAAAAATCGGCTAAATGTGTACATCGGGCGTTCCAACTCGATATAGCACTCTCGTGAGTAAAACGCCTCAGGAGTAAAACGCAATCACGCGTCTCTTGAACAACTTCAAACGCGTCAATTACGCGTGCATCTTAAATGCGCGTCGATTAAAACGCGTGATTGTATGTGTTCACACCCATTTATTCTTTGGTATTTTACCATCGCGCGTTGGACTAACGTGCGTTGTAACGTTCCCATGTGTACAGGACTTCTGCTGAAGGTACAGCATATATGTACAGGCGTTATTAATGTTCTATTTTACATGACAAAAACAAAACTGTAATATCCCTGTTGAGCAATTAAAAGATATCTTTTAAAGATTTTTTTATGTCTTAATTCGAAAATACGTAATATACTGAGGAATAACGGTGATTTTAGTTTACAGTGATAAAACATGATAAATTAGGGTTAACATGTAATTATTGTTAATAGAAAAACCGAAAATAACACTACATAAGTAATAATACTTGTTATGGTAACGCGTTCTTTAAATACAAACTGGTAAAATAATACATCAGAAACTCCGAATTTTCACCAGAAAGTTATATTCAGTCTTTATTATCAGGTCATAAACTGTGTCTCGCTGTTTTATTTCCCAGATGGCACCAATAAAACCAAATCCCAGCTGAGGCTGTCTGAAGGGAACTTCAATGATCAATCGTTATTGGAGTGTAATAAATCATCGGTTGTTTTCGTAATCCTATACTCTAATATTAGTAAGGTTTGCTTGTATGTTTGCTTGCTTGCGACACTGATCTCAAAAAACGGCTTCAACGATTTCCTTCAAACGTTCGAAATAACAATTTTTTAGGATAAAAATAAGTTCTAGACAGGCCTCATCCCCAGGAAAAATTAAATAATGTAAAAAGACTAAAATGAACAGTTAACAAAATTAACATTGGGCTTATGGAGTTTCAAATCAAAACAAAAGAATTGTAACAGCTGTTCATAATCAACCAGGGAACTGTCAAAGTAATACTCATGTTGTTTATGATTAATAACATGTGGTTTCCTGAGAGTAGAGATTAAAAGATTTGAGGTGAAAATTACATATATAGAGTATTAAAATAAATCAAAGGGAAATTGAGCTATAAATAACAACTGGAGTGACCTTAAAAATTTAGAAAAGAGGCAAATGAGTTATACAAATCTGATTATCAGTAGGGGGAAGTGGTGAAATATGCTCCGTCATCTAAACAAACTGACTGGCCTTCCCCCGAGCAAAGCTCGGCCCCCCAGGTACTGAATCAAACCTGCGTAAAATCAATCAGATTGACAGTATGGTCAAATAAACCACATGACCTGTAATGAAGGAAATTAACTCAAACATATTTCTTAACAGTGACTTATTTATTCCTCTGATTCAACAAAAAAACTTATATTTATGACGTATTGCTAGTCCTTTTAACGGTTTTCATTTTGCAGAGTAATTAAACTTTTATTTTTCTCATTACATATGTCTCAATGTAATAGATTACAAATATTACGGTAATTTTGTGAGATTAATTGTATAGCTAGGTAAAAGTAACATAATTTTTAAGAAATTTTAAGAAATGTTCATAACGTACAATTGATCTATTTCCATTAAGTTTCAGATATTTGTATAAAAGATTAGTTTTCATTCTATTTAAAATTATGATTTGAAAACGGCAGCGAGCCCGTGAACGGCTAAGTAGGTTATACTCGTGTTTATAATGTCAACAGTTTCATTATTAGTACCTGGGGGCCAAGCTTTGCTGGGGAAGGCCAGTAAGTTTGTTTAGATGACTGGGAGTAATATTTCACCACCTCCCCCAACTGATTATCATATTTTTATAGCTCATTCGCCTCTTTCCTGCATTTTTAAGGTCACCAACTTCAAACAACCATTCTATAATGAGAACCAAAGGGGTTGGGTGGTTCTCCAGGTGTTATTTACAGCTCGATGTCCCTTTGCTTTAATTTGGATATGGAAACTCTGTATATGCAATTTTCACTTAAAATCTTTGGTCACTGGCTCTCAGGAAACCACATGTTAATAATCATAAACAACACGCGTATTACATTGGCAGTTCCCTGGTTGGTTATGAATAGCTGTTACAATTGTTTTGTTTTAAATTTTAATTCCATAAGCCCAATGTTATTTTTTTAATTTTAATTTTTATTTTTTTACATTATTTGATTTTTTATGTAAATTAGACCTGTCTAGAACTTATTTTTATCCCAGAAATTAGTTATTTCCAACATTTGAAGTAAATCGTTGGTGCCGTTTTTGAGATCAGTGTCGCAAGCAAGCAAACCTTAGTAGGATACCCCCCACTATAGCAAGCCAATCAGAAGCCAGCATTTTGTAGTGACGTCATTCCAAGATGGCGGCGCCCATGGCACTTTATTTCCCGCCAAATTTCCTAACCTCACTTTTTTAAATTTTAACTCATTTTGCTCAGTTCTGGCAACCTATGCTCTATGATAAATTATTTTACATATACACCATTATATATATATATATTATATACTGTAAATTATATGTATATATGTTCCATGGTTCGACTATTATATACTCTATGCGATTGATACTATCATATGGCAATGTATATACAATATTATACATATACTTTACAGCTACACCATTATATAAATATAATCTAGGATATATTAAAAAGTGACGTCACACGTCACTTGACCGCATGGGCTGAGTGAATATATACGTCATCTGAAGCTGAGCCAGTGACGTAGACGGTTTTGTGACGTAATGAGGGAAAGTTTAAAGTTCAGGGTCACGGGGAGGTTATTTAAAAAAAGTACTACCTCGCACGCGTAAAATTCGATTGTGATTCGATAGGTTAATCGATATAAAAAATTTAATGAAAACAATCGAATGATACGAGTGCGAGGTAGTACTATTACAAAAATTACTTTATTTTATTTACAATGTTTGTCCTTATTTACAATGCGAAGCTTCCGCCGTTGTTGGTTATAATCGAAGTTGTTGATCTCGACGAGTCGCGGCCATCGTGTTTTTTCCTGATAAAAGACGGTAGATACTTTGATTCCTGTGCAGAGTCCATGTTGTTTTTTTGACACCGATCTATTCTGATAGGTGTTTCCATTTCATTACCGTCAGGTAGAAATACTACCTGACGGCAATGAAGTGGAAACATCTATCAGATCTCGAGTGACATAATATTATTATTTTGTGAAGAGCGTCTCGGAGAGCTCGATGTTCACCGGTCGAGAGCCGGAGGTGAACTGACTATTCGCTAGCTAGCGTTCTAGTATCAAACAAAATGGTGGGGGTAAAAGTGTGGTGGGGCGGAGCAGATGGTGGACGGCAGATGGCAGGCGGCAGGTGGCAAGTGTGCAGCAGATGGCATCTGGCGCGGGGAGGAAGACTTTGAATAAAATATCCATTAGTTAAAACCCATCAAGGATAACGTAATTGCTTCTGTATCAGAAGATTTTGTGGTAGACACTTCTTGTACTTGTATTTGATCAGTCGTTTCATTAGTGTCAGCTTGGTAAATATTAAAAGATGAAGATGTGTAAGAAACATTATTGTCTTGTATTTGTGAATCAAAGTGTACCGCACAAGAGCTGGGCGTATAGTGATATAGCGTCTGCGTGTAGGTTAGGTACTCGGCTCTTCCCCCACCACACTAGTCCCCCCACCATACCAGTCCCCCCACCAAGTTTTACATCGCACAATAACTAGTTTACATGTGTTAGTTAGGGTTTAGCTCTTAGACTGTCAAGACCTCAGCTCCGTAACTGAAAACTTCAATAATATTTGCTCAACGCTGTATAATGATAACAGTTAATATGATCTAAACCAGTGCATGTATTCATATGGTGCTTTTTGCGTAGCAAACAACTGGCTAAAAGTGTTTCAACCTCGATTATTCTTCTACGAAACCGCTCATTGTCCACTAAAAGCGTAGACCTTCTGTCTTCATTGTCAGAGAAGTAGAAGGTGGTGTCAAGTGGACTACTGAAGGTCACCTTCCTCATGTTCCTGTAAAACTGCGACATCTTTCAGACCCTCTAGGTAGATGTTCATCCGTCAAGAGCTGGAAGTATAATGATGTAGCGTTATCGTGTATGATAGCCACCTACGGTTGCTATACCGTTGGTTAGATTTAAATTCCGATTGCACCTTCTTGTTCGTCTTGTCAAGCCGCGTAATTGAAGTACCCACATGTTATACTTCGAACCAAAATTAAAGAAGTTATTTAGGTTTGTCCTTGAAAATAGTTTTTTTTCATTGTTGCTGGTATACCCTTGGTCGGATCTGAATTATAATTGCACCTTATTGTTCCTCTTGCTGAGCCACGTCAGTAGAGTGCCCACATGTTATACTTAAAACCAAAAATAAAGAAGTTATATAGGTTTGTCCTTGAAAATAGTTGTTTTTGGCTATTTTACTGCTATACCCTTGGTCGGATCTGAATTCTGTTTACACCAACGTGTTCGTCTGATCAACCCGCGTAATTGGACTACCGACTTGGCATATTTTAAACCATAAATAAAAAATTTATTTAGAATTGACATTTAAAATAGTTGTTTTTGGATATTAATGCTATACCCTGGGTCGGATCCGAATTCTGTTTGCACCATCTTGTTCGTCTGATCAATACGCGTAATTTGAGTACCCACTTGGCATATGATAAACCAGAAATAAAGAAATTATTTAGATTTGACCTTCAAAATAGTTGTTTTTGGCTATTACTGCTATACCCTTGGTCGGATCTGAATTATATTTTCACCATCTTGTTCGTCTGATCAATCCGCCTAATTTGAGTACCCACTTGGCATATGATAAACCAGAAATAAAGAAATTATTTAGATTTGACCTTCAAAATAGTTGTTTTTGGCTATTACTGCTATACCCTTTGTCAAATATGAATTCTGTTTTCACCATCTTGTTCGTCTGATCAATCCGCCTAATTTGAGTCCCCACTTGGCATATGTTAAACGAGAAATAAAGAAATTATTTAGATTTGACCTTCAAAATAGTTTTTTTTGGCTATTACTGCTATACCCGTGGTCGAAACCAAAAATAAAAAAGTGCGATACCCTTGGTCGGATCTGAATTCTGATTTCACTTCTTCCAATTATAATCAATTAATATAATACCCGGCGTCAGGCTACTGCGAACCCAAGTTTTTACCAAGGTCAGTTTTAAAGCGTGAAAGAAAAGTTTATATTTAATTAGTAAATAAAACACTTCAAAAAACCAACATCAAACACAACAATCAGTTAAACTAACTACATTTACTAGCAACAAACTACAAGCGTTACTCTAACATGCTTAATAATAAACATACATGCCTTAAGATAAGGTAGCATCTCTAATATACAGTGGTACCAACTCTATAGAGATACTACTGCGGACAGTGCAGGCAACCAGCTAGCTAGGCTGTCGGCCTGCGACTGCGAGCCCTCTGCGGACAGCCCCTTGGTTTTATAGCCGCCAGCGTTGACGCTGCCAGACAGAGGAGAGCAGATGTCACAGCAGATGCCGCAGCGCGCCGGCGCGGCGGTGCACCGTCTGTGTTTGCAACTATGCTCAAAATGGTCTTCAATAAAGTCGAAACGTAGCACCTCTGGCGGGGACCTAACCGGTTCTTAAATCACGGCTATCCGGTTTTAAATATGCATATAAAAGGTGTTTATTATTCTTTTCACCATTTTTAAGGTAAAACTTCACTATACATTGTGTAACATGTCATAGATTTGTTTTTAAATGTCAATAACAATTTTAAAATAGGCCATTATAAATAAAATCTATTACATATTCGTTGTAAATGTGTTATCACTATAATACACTTATAGACTAATAATAAATGGAAATTCTTTCATAAAAAGTGTATCACATATTTGACTTTTCATAAAATAAAGTGTTATGTTGCATTTATATTTATATAGACTTATGAGGAATCATATAATTTGATATGTAAAGCAAATTAGACAGTAAATAATAAGATACTTATTTGTTACATCGATAAACATATCTGGTTAGTGATTATATTTTACTCGTGAAGCAAAAACTTGAAAATAATTTTTCACCAAAAAAATACACATAAAAAACATTTTTGTCTTGATTACTAGAAAAATAAATTGATGAAGCGGTTTGAGCAATAACGGTTGAATCTTTAGAGATTTTTGATTGCCTTTTTGTTTCATTTTGGAAATGTATTAATATGAACCAACAACATAATTGCAAAAGTTATTAGTGATACTCAATACATGCAGAGTCAAACTGTATTCAAGAACTACGAGTAAAAATTCAGCCTAAACCTTCAATTCAGATTTATTCAATTCAGTTATAGTTGATTACTTAAAATGGATTGGAGTTATAATAGATAGATAGATAGATTGGAGTGATGTTGTGGGCATTTTAGCAAAATAACAGCAAAACCGAGGCATGTTGTGACGCATGTTTTTTCTCAGTAAAACTACTGCGCAATGATTCTTTTATATTGAAAAGAAACAGATGTGACAACGCAATTGGTTGGTTTAACTTCTATAATGACTGAATAAAATGAGAAATTTACATACAAAATATATTAGGGCTAAATTAACAAGTGTTTTACTACTAATCAAAACAACTTTTACTTTTACAAAGTGTTGTGACTGAGGGTGTTTTATTGCCATGATTATTATTCGTGAGATAAACATACACTCTTAGTACCCACAATTTATTTCAAATCATAATATTAATGGGTACGAAATATACTGTAAGTTAGTCAGGCTAAATATTTGAAAGCGAACATCCGAGGGGCTGTTCAAAAGTTATTACTGTAACATGAACAAAACTTCTTGTACAACGTTAAGACTCGTTTTCACTATTATTTTAATCCTCTCCTTGATTAGTAAATTGGCTAATACAATACTTATAAAAAACTATCATAAATTGCAGATTTAAATGTGACTTGAAAGTCTATTTACAGTGGATTGCATCTTGGAAAGATTTTGTACACTTTTATTATAATTTTATAATATTCAGAGGGTTTAGTTTATAACTCCCACCACTATTCCCCTAAAATAGTTGTCTACAATCAATTAAAAATTTCGCATGTACGTAATCACGGTGAAGCGGCACGTCATTTGACAATGTAGGCTAAATAATCAGCTGAAATAACACAAGCAGGAGCGAGTAGTCAGCTGTTGACGTCTGTTACGGTGCGGCCGACGCCGCGACGCGCGACGCCCCGATGTGCTGTGGCCTTGGTGATAAGCCGCAACCTTGTCTATTGGTGTATATCTCGGCCCCAACGCCGCGGACTACGGCTCCACGCTGTTCTACCACATTCTGCATAGTTAAAACGCTCCTCATTTTACTTAGATCTTCACCTAGAAAATATTAATTATGTAATTTTTACTCCATATTGCATTGACATTATTGTTTTCACAGCGATTACGTTTGAAAGAAGCGTCCGATTTTGATGACATTTGGCAAAAATGTGGAGAGTAACATTTATGACTTTAAGTTCGAAAACCAGATCGAACAGTCTATGGGAAGGGGGTTTTATGGGGGTTTTAAATTTTACAAAAATCAGTTTATTTTTATTTTTATCCTAAAATTTTTAAAACACTAGATTTTGGTTAAAGCCATTTTATATAGCTTAAAAACAAACAATTTAGTATTTTGAATCATTAAGCTATGTTTAGTGGTTGTGGAGAAAAGTAAAAAAATGTGTCCATAAAATGTCCCATGTTAATCTTATGGGAATACGGTTTTTAGATTTTCCTCAGATAATTTCACTGAAAACTCCACATTTCTTTCCACCAATCAGTTTAGCTCTACAAAACAATCATTTTGGCGTTTTAATTGTTGTTTTACGTCCAACCGTTGCAGTTATATTCAAAATGCTAAACACAGTACGTTGTCCAATGTTATGGAGAATAAATAAAGTGTTATATTTCGATTATTTATGTATTTATATTGATGAAACTTGGTATGCGGCTTCAATTAGCTGTGGTATATTAATATTAGCACAAAAAAGTTTTTTTTAATTTTTCCCAGTAGCAGCAAACTTGCATACTTGGGCCCGATGTTATTCATATGGATAATAAGTAAAGTTTTATATCTCCCTTAGTTATGAACCTAAATTGATAAAATTTGTTATGTAGCTTTACCTGGTTGACTTATATTGATAATTCCAAAAAAAATCAACACATTTCTTATCATCCTTGTTGCAGCAAATCTGCGTACTCAATTATAATGTTATTCTTATGGAGAATAAATAAAATGCTATATACCACTTATTAATGAATGTATTTTTTTGTAAAACTTGGTAAGTGGCTCTAGGTAGTAGTGATACCCATATATATGCATTGGAAATTTGCTTAGTACGCAGGTTTGCTGTGACGGGGAATTTATATTTTCTGTAGGAAGGTTGATTAACAACTAAGTATCCTTCGTATTCAAGTTCCTTGAATGTTCCTCCTCTTTTAACGTCAAACATACTTTTATAGGATAGGTTATATTGTTGATATGTATAGAGGATTAGTTTTGAGTTTTTATATAAAAAACATATATTTATTCATTGTTTTGATTACATTTTTAGCTAGATCAATTAATTTACGACTAAGAAGCCTTCGTATTTGGAGGGGGAATGTTTAAGTAACAGATAGTTTAAAATAAAGTAGATTTTGTTGTTATAAAAAGGCAACATTATGTTTTCTTACTAAAGTATTTTATTTCATTATTGATTAAAACAAGTTTTTGCTTCACAAGTAAAATATAATTACTAATCAGATATGTTTATCCATTTTCTTAATCATGTGGTATTCCTTCCAACAAATAAGTCTCTTAATATTTACTGCCTAATTTGCTTTACATATCAAATTATATAATTTCTCATAAGTCTACACGGAAAATACAACTCGTTAACCAAGTCCGGGTTAAATGCCACAGGGTTACTATTAACTGAGTTCAGTTTACTGGAACGAATCTGGCTTAGTTATTGCCAACCATGTAAAAATAGTTATGATGGAGGTGGTTATCGGTAACTGAGTAGTTGGTAATACTTACAAAGTCTTGATTTTACGAAGCAAGGTTTGTTAAATTTGACCTAGCAACATTGTACGTGATAACTAAGAAGTCATCTAGGTTGCATCCAACCTTGTAGGTTGTTTGTTAGTAACCTTAGCGTTGGTTGAAATCTTACCATGTACTCGGTTATAATTACGAAACAACTTGATTTGTGTGATGGGTTAGTTTTAACGAACTGTGCGTGGTTGGCGTTTACAGTGACGGTGTCTCTTCAGTCTGCAGAGTGTCAGTGTGCACAGTGCAATAAGTTAAAACAATAAACAACTCAGGTCACTGTACCGTGCAAGCTTGTGAGATTTTCGTACTGTGTTCAAGTTATAAGTTCACTAAATATGTATGAAACAGATCCATATGAAGAAGTAAGACAAATTTTAAATGAATGGGGTCTAGATCAATGAACATGATACATCATCCGAAGGTACGTATTCTTTAATCTGTTTTAGGTTATAAATTCAAAGTTTAAGTTAATGTAGGCCTATTGAAGATGAATTTTATGTGGTTTTATCAAACCTGTCTTTGATAAGGATAAGGGTCAGTAAACTGTAAGTAGCTACATTACCTTGGACTTTAATTAATTATACTACTACCGAATATATAACTACTATGATAAACAATAATTGCTGGTGGTAGTGGCATGTTCAACTTACTTCAAGTCTATATTGTCCTGTTTTTAGAACTTGTAAAACGAAAACAGAGGTGTTAAATTTGTAAAGATAATTTTGTCAAGTGTTGTTAATAATTAATCAAAGTAATAAACACATTTTACGTCAAGAACAACACTTTACTTTCATATAAACTTATATAATAATAATATAACGTACAGTAAATAGTATTATAAATAGTATTATAAATATAAGTTTGTATTACAATAAAATGTTGTTGTTTGCATTAAATTTGAATTTTATTTTGAGTTTAATTTATAAACATTTTCCTTAACTAAACAGGTTTTTCTATTAACATTGAAGTCACTAAGGCATGGTTTAGGCAATCTTTAATATCGTCATAGGCCTATACTAACTTTTTTTGGCGTATTTTTACAAGTTTTAAATGTCTAGATTAATACAAAAAATGTACACTTTTTAATGGCTGCCATTTTAAAATGATAAAACCTAGAAACGTCAAATTCAATACCAAATTATCATTTCATCATATCAAGTTTCAAGATCATACCTTAAATGTTGTTCACTATGTTTATATAACTTTTTGTGCCTTTTGGGGTTTTGGGGAAAAAAACACCTTTAAGGCTTCGCCCCAGGGTTTATCTTATGGAAGAAAATAGGTCAATTTCATTACACATTTAACAGCTATTAAGTAAAAATGCAGTTCAGAAGCATGAATGATTGTTTTAAGCTGACTTATGGAATGGCATTACTATATAAACTAATAGGGCCCATATGAGCTGGTTATCCGAAAGTAAAAATATTTAGCCTACTCAAATTCGAGCATCAGGATTCGCTCATTAAATTTGAATCAAAAACCTAAATTTTATTAAAGTTTTTTATAGTAATCACATTTTTATAAGTAATTCAGTATTCAAATGCATTTTCTCTACAACCACTAAACCTAGGTTAATGATTCAAAATACTAAATTATTTGTTTTTTAAGCTCTATAAAATGGCTATAACCAAAATTGAGTGTTTTTAAAATTTTAGGGAGAAAAATTAAAAAAACTGATTTATGGAAAATTTAAAACCCCCATAAACCCCCCCCCCCTTCCCATGGTTCGATTTTTCTGGTTTTCGAACTTAAAGTCATAAATTTTACTCTGCACATTTGTGCCAAATTTCATCAAAATAGGGCGTTTCTTTCAAACGTTATCGCGGTAACAGACACATATTTATATATATATATATATATATATATATATGTGTGTGTGTGTGTGTGTCCGTTACCGCGATAACTTTTGAAAGAAACGCCCTATTTTGATGAAACTTGGCACAAATGTGCAGAGTAACATTTATGACTAAGTTCGAAAACCAGAAAAATTGAACCCTGGGAAGGGGGGGGGGGGGGGGTTTATGAAGGTTTTAAATTTTCCATAAATCAGTTTTTTAAAATTTTTCTCCCTAAAATTTTAAAAACACTCAATTTTGGTTCTAACCATTTTATAGAGCTTAAAAAACAAATAATTTAGTATTTTGAATCATTAACCTAGGTTTAGTGGTTGTAGAGAAAAGTCAAAAAACGTGTCCATAAAATTGTCCATGTTAATCTTATGGGAAAAAGGTTTTTGGATTTTCCTCAGATAATTTTACTGAAAACTTGGCAATTGCTGATACCAATCAGTTCAGCTCTACAAAACAATCATTTTGGTGTTTTAGTGTTGTTCTAAGTCCATCCGTTGAAGAGATATTCAAAGTGCTAAACACAGTACGTTGTGCAATGTTATCCTTATGGAGAATAAATAAAATTTTATATCTCGATTATTTATGAATGTATATTGATGAAACTTGGTATACGTAGTACTGGTATATTGATATTTGCACTCTAAATGGATTTTTTGTTGATTATCCCGATTGCAGCAAACCTGCATACTCGACCCCCATATTATTCATATGGAGAATAAGTCAAGTTTTATATCTCCCTTAGTTATGAACCTAAATTAATAAAACTTGGTATGTAGTTTCACCTAGTTGAGTTAAATTGATAATTGCAAAAATACACATTTTTTTATCTTCCTCGTAGCAGCAAACCTGCATACTCAACTCTAATGTTATTCTTATGGAGAATAAATAAAATGCTATATATCACTTATTTATAAATTGATTTTTGTGAACCTTGGTAAGTAGCTCTATGTAGTAGTGAGACACATATATATGCATTGGAAATTCACTGAATACGCAGGTTTGCTGCAAGGGGGGTATATATATATATATATATATATATATATATGTATATATGTATATATATGTGTGTGTGTCCGTTACCGCGATAACTTTTGAAAGAAACACCCGATTTTGATGAAATTTGGCACAAATGTGGAGGGTAGCATTTATGACTTTAAGCTCGAAAACCAGATCAATCGCACTATGGGAAGGGGGTTTTATGGGGGTTTACAATTTTACAAAAATCGTTTTTTTTTGCAAATGTGAGCCCAAAATGTTAAAAACACTCAATTTTGGTTCTAGCCATTTTATAGAGCTTAAAAAACAAATAATTTAGTATTCTGAATCATAAACCTAGGTTAAGTGGTTGCGGAGAAAATCTAAAAAACGTGTCCCATGTTAATTTTATGGGAAAAAGGTTTTTAGATTTTTCTCAGATAGTTTTACTAAAAAATTCAAATTTCTGTTTATTAATGTGTTTAGCTCAACAAAACAAACATTTTGGTGTTTTAATCGTTGTTCTACGTCCAACCGTTGCAAAGATATTCAAAGTGCTAAACACAGTACGTTGTCCAATGTTATCCTTATGTAGAATAAATAAAATTCTATATCTCGATTATTTATGAATTTATATTGATGAAACTTGTTATGTGGCTTCAACTAGTTGTGGTGTATTGATATTAGACAAAAAACAAGTTTTTTGTTGATAGTCCTCGTAGCAGCAAACCTGCATACTCGGCTCCCATGTTATTCATATGGAGAATAAGTAAAGTTGTATATCTCCCTTAATTATGAACCTACATTAAGAGAACTTCGTATGTAGCTTCACCTGGTTCAGTTGTATTGATAATTGCAAAAAAAACACATTACTTATCTTCCTTGTTGCAGCAAACCTGCGTCCTCAACCCTAAATGTTATTCTTACGGAGAATAAATAAAATGCTATATATCACTTATTTATGGATGTATTTTTGTGAAACTTGGTAAATAGCTCTTTGTAGTAGTGAGTCACATATATATGCATTGGAAATTCGCTGAGTACGCAGGTTTGTTGTGACGGGGGTATTTTCTTTTGCAGTGAATGAAGAAAAATAAAACTTGGCTGCCTTCCTTCTTCTCTTCCTCAGCTTCTAAACTTGGGCAAGATCAAAGAAGAAAAAATATGGACACCGACGAAAGCGGAGTTTAAAGACGGCTTCAAGACGTTAAAAAGTGACTGTGAAGTTAGTGTAAAAAGTGTGTGAAGTGTAAAAACGTATGCAAGCCTTGTAAATGTCTGTTACTGCACATTTAAAGTTATCCTCGAGAGGGGTGAGATTTAAAATTGTGTTATTCTTCAATATGATATTCAGATTATTATTTTTGGAGTTTCCTGGATATCATGATTAGCCAAAAGTTATCTTTTAAGTTGAAATTAGGACCTTACTAAATCGCCATTATGAACCCCCTAATTAAAAAGTATTATTCAGATAAGTCGGCATGAAATGCATAGGTGTGCCAATTCAGGCTGTATTCAATAAACAGCTTGTACAGTTTGTATTCAATATTTGTCAATTGTACAGCTAAAACTTTAAGTAAATAATAACTACAAAATTCAATATTTGTTAAGTTGAAACACACTACACACTACACAACACTACTACACACATTTGTTAAGTTTCCAAATTTATAATGTTAGGGTGAAATTTGTCAAACTTATAGGATTTTTATTATAATAATAAATATTTGTTTTGAACTGTGATATTCTTTTATTCCTAGTACCGTAGTATATTAACGTTTTAAAATTCCTATATCGCTTATTCGTTCTCGGATTTAGTGGGAGCTTGTATCCACTAAACCTCCCATGCTAATCGTATGGCCAGTAACATTTACTGGATCAGAGCCCGATTTAATAAAGTGGATCAGAAGTCAGGAGACTTCGTAAGTGCTCGATACCGTACTTGACAACTATACGACGCATAGTAGGATAACTCTGATTTTTACTTATTTTAATCAGTTTCACAAAGAAGAAATAATCAAGGGTTTGCTAGGTTGTTACTTAAATAATACCCGGTTCTTTCACAAACAACTCTCAACAGTGCTAACAGCTGAACACACTGTACTTTGATCACCCAAGGCTTTATTACTGTAGGCCTAAAGATTACCTACCGGCGCACAGTGGGGAAAAAGACTATTTAGGAGGTCAAAAGTCGAAAATCGAAAAGATTCCGTTAAAGTAGGAAACTCCTGGTCATAATTGTTTATTTGAAATTGATTGCGAGTGTTTTTGTGACTTGGCGTAACAATGAAGGGGTGGGGAGTCCTCTCTGTGTAGTTAGTATAGAAAGGTCGCCTCCTTATTAGTTTTCTTTTAATGCTGTTGAGTTATTTTTAGCCTGAAACATTCCTCTCTATTATGGTTCGACATTCTGCAATTGTCACAGTATTTCCCTCGAGATTGAGAGTAATTTTGGGCTTGAGATGTCCTGAATCTGCAGTCCTGCGTCATGTGGTTATTCCTCTTACATATATTGCAGTACCATTCTCTTACCCTAAGCGTGTGTTAGTTTTTTTTATATAACAGTTTTAAACCCCTTAGATAAATTTAATTAAATCATATTAAAAAGGAGAGTACTTTATTTATTCAATCGTAAAACAAGAATAAAACCATTTTTCTAGTATTTCCTTATAATTACAATATTGTAGGCTATTAGCATTGACTATATAATCAATGCTATTAGTATCTCGTACTTTCGTATCTATTCCGTACGAATCGTACGAACATAGCTGTAAGAGCAGGTGTGGGTACAGCTGTCCAACCGGCTGAATGTCTGTCTGTCCTTGATTTGTGGTCCACGTGTTGAATGAATCTAAGGTCGTCACAACACTTTGTAGAAGAAAACGTTCTTTTGATTAGTAGTAAAACACTTGTTAATTTAGCCCTAATATATTTTGTATGTAAATTTCTCATTTTTATTCGGTCATTATAGAAGTTAAACCAACCAATTGCGTTGTCACATCTGTTTCTTCTCAATATAAAAGAATCATTGCACAGTAGTTTTACTGAGAAAACTGTAAAATGCCCACAACATCACTACAATCAATCTATCTATCTATTATAACTCCAATCCATTTTAAGTAATCAACTATAACTGAATTGAATAAATCTGAATTGAAGGTTTAGGCTGAATTTTTACTCGTAGTTCTTGAATACAGTTTGACTCTGCATGTATTGAGTATCACTAATAACTTTTGCAATTATGTTGTTGGTTCATATTAATACATTTCCAAAATGAAACAAAAAGGCAATCAAAAATCTCTAAAGATTCAACCGTTATTGCTCAAACCGCTTCATCAATTTATTTTTCTAGTAATCAAGACAAAAATGTTTTTTATGTGTATTTTTTTGGTGAAAAATTATTTTAAAGTTTTTGCTTCACGAGTAAAATATAATCACTAACCAGATATGTTTATCGATGTAACAAATAAGTATCTTATTATTTACTGTCTAATTTGCTTTACATATCAAATTATATGATTCCTCATAAGTCTATATAAATATAAATGCAACATAACACTTTATTTTATGAAAAGTCAAATATGTGATACACTTTTTATGAAAGAATTTACATTTATTATTAGTCTATAAGTGTATTATAGTGATAACACATTTACAACGAATATGTAATAGATTTTATTTATAATGGCCTATTTTAAAATTGTTATTGACATTTAAAACCAAATCTATGACATGTTACACAATGTATAGTGAAGTTTTACCTTAAAAATGGTGAAAAGAATAATAAACACCTTTTATATGCATATTTAAAACCGGATAGCCGTGATTTAAGAACCGGTTAGGTCCCCGCCAGAGGTGCTACGTTTCGACTTTATTGAAGACCATTTTGAGCATAGTTGCAAACACAGACAGTGCACCGCCGCGCCGGCGCGCTGCGGCATCTGCTGTGACATCTGCTCTCCTCTGTCTGGCAGCGTCAACGCTGGCGGCTATAAAACCAAGGGGCTGTCCGCAGAGGGCTCGCAGTCGCAGGCCGAGAGCCTAGCTAGCTGGTTGCCTGCACTGTCCGCAATAGTATCTCTAGTATAGAGTTGGTACCACTGTATATTAGAGATGCTACCTTAGCTTAAGGCATGTATGTTTATTATTAAGCATGTTAGAGTAACGCTTGTAGTTTGTTGCTAGTAAATGTAGTTAGTTTGATGTTGGTTTTTTGAAGTGTTTTATTTACTAATGAAATATAAACTTTTCTTTCACGCTTTAAAACTGACCTTGGTAAAAACTTGGGTTCGCAGTAGCCTGACGCCGGGTATTATATTAATTGATTATAATTGGAAGAAGTGCAATCAGAATTCAGATCCGACCAAGGGTATCGCACTTTTTTTATTTTTGGTTTCGACCACGGGTATAGCAGTAATAGCCAAAAACAACTATTTTGAAGGTCAAATCTAAATAATTTCTTTATTTCTCGTTTAACATATGCCAAGTGGGGACTTAAATTAGGCGGCTTGATCAGACGAACAAGATGGTGCAAACATAATTCAGATCCGACCAAGGGTATAGCAGTAATAGCCAAAAACAACTATTTTGAAGGTCAAATCTAAATAATTTATTTATTTCTGGTTTAATATATGCCAAGTGGGGACTCAAATTAGGCGGATTGATCAGACGAACAAGATGGTGCTAACAGAATTCAGATCTGACCAAGGGTATAGCAGTAATAGTCAAAAACAACTATTTAGAAGGTCAAATCTAAATAATTTCTTTATTTCTGGTTTAAACTATGTTAAGTGGGTACTTAAATTACGCGGATTCATCAGACGAACAAGTTGGTGCAAACAGAATTCAGACCCGACCAAGGGTATAGCAGGAATAGCCAAAAACAACTATTTTGAAGGTCAAATCTAAATAATTTCTTTATTTCTCGTTTAACATATGCCAAGTGGGGACTTAAATTAGGCGGCTTGATCAGACGAACAAGATGGTGCAAACATAATTCAGATCCGACCAAGGGTATAGCAGTAATAGCCAAAAACAACTATTTTGAAGGTCAAATCTAAATAATTTATTTATTTCTGGTTTAATATATGCCAAGTGGGGACTCAAATTAGGCGGATTGATCAGACGAACAAGATGGTGCTAACAGAATTCAGATCTGACCAAGGGTATAGCAGTAATAGTCAAAAACAACTATTTTGAAGGTCAAATCTAAATAATTTCTTTATTTCTGGTTTAAACTATGTTAAGTGGGTACTTAAATTACGCGGATTCATCAGACGAACAAGTTGGTGCAAACAGAATTCAGACCCGACCAAGGGTATAGCAGGAATAGCCAAAAATAACTATTTTGAAGGTGAAATCTAAATAATTTATTTATTTCTGGTTTAAAATATGCCAAGTGGGTTCTCAGATTACACTGGTTTAGACCATAGTAACTGTTATAATTATACAGCGTTGAGCAAACATTATTGAAGTTTTCAGTTACTGAGCTGAGGTCTTGACAGTCTAAGAGCTAAACCCTAACTAACACATGTAAACTAGTTATTGTGCGAAGTAAAACTTGGTGGGGGGACTGGTATGGTGGGGGGGACTGGTGTGGTGGGGGAAGAGACGAGTACCTAACCTACACGCAGACGCTATATCACTATACGCCCAGCTCTTGCGCGGTACACATGGATTCACAAATACAAGACAATAATGTTTCTTACACATCTTCATCTTCTAATATTTACCAAGCTGACACTAATGAAACGACTGATCAAATACAAGTACAAGAAGCGTCTACCACAATATCCTCTGATGCAGAAGCAATTACGTTATCCTTGATGGGTTTTAACTAATGGATATTTTATTCGAATTCCCCCGCACCAGCTGCCATCTGCCCCGCGCCATCTGCCCCACGCCAGCTGCTTTGTAACTATCTGCCTCTTCCATCTGCCCCGCATCCTACACTTTTACCCCCCCCCCCCCACCATTGTATTTGATACCAGAACGCTAGCTAGCGAATAGACAGTACACTATTCGATCTGATAGATGTTTTCACTTCATTGCCTATCCGTAGTTGGATGGTATTTTAAGGTCTGCAGCTATCTTTAGCGATTAATAATAAATCTGTATGATTTCTGCGCTCATTTGGTAATATGCGTAAGTATACGCATTATATTGAATGTAATTATCAAATAAAACCGTTAGAGTTTTTTAAAACATCCTCAGGATGACCCTGAACTTGGCCTATCTCACCGTTATATGGTCTACACTATTATATATGCTAGAACAATAACGGGTTTTCTCCAAACCCTCTTCTTCTTGCTCTATTGTAGCGTTTCTGAATTACTGTTAGTCACCTAAAAAAATCCAGTTGTAACAGGTTAAAATACAGCTCTGTGATTGGTCGGAATAAGCTCGCTCCCCATTGGTCGTATTAGGCGTTCTGATCGCTGATTGGTTGTTGGTGCCTATATATACCGGTGCAGACAGCCTTCCTCATTCATTCTGTTCCAGACTTTTGTGTTGGTCAGAGGTCCTTGCGCTGCTTCATTCTCTGCTATTGTGGTAAGTGAGTTGTGATAGTATTGTGCAATTATTACAGTAAGTGCTATTATAATTTGTCGTTAGTATTTAACGCGTATTATATTTGGTGTATCAGGTCTAACCTCAATTTTATTGTATAACATAACCCTACTTTTATATATTAACCTCACTTTTGAGAGTCAAACATATATTTCTATTTCATAGTCTCACTCTTTTAGTCTGACATAACCTCACTTTAATATTTTTAATTATTATTTTACTAGGCCTAGCGTTGTATTTACTCAAGTTTCTCTTTGGGTTCACATAACCTTACTTTTGCTTAACATAACCTCACTTTATTGTTTTAATTTATATTTAACTTTTAGTTTGATTCAACTAGTAAAATGGCTAAAGTTGTTCAACCCGTTGAAGTACTCAGTGACGAGCAGGTTTATGTTAAAAAGTTTAGATTGTACGGAACGAAAACTATTTTCAAATTTTCTAACCCTCCTTCTGATACTAGTGAGATAGATTGGCTCCGACAAGGTTTTGCCAAGATTGTAAATGAGATGAAAGGCCAAGCCCACGAAAATGATCAGCTCGGGTTCACTTTGCAGAGTCTTAACCTAAAAAGTAGAGATCCGGGGTATGTCGCATTTCGACCCGCTGGTGAAATTGATGAAGACATCCTTTGGAAAATTTTTGGAGGGATCATACAGTCAAATTCTGAATCCGTCAAGTCCACTGACACTTTTAAAGTAGAATGTACTCGAGTTAATCTCCCTGTAGGTTCTGGGAGGGTACGACCTGGTATCTTTAACACGTTTGACGAGGAGTGCAAAGCAAGGAAGGGTATCGTAGTTATTAAAAATAAAGACAACTTGTGTCTCCCCAAGGCCTTGGTTGTAGGTATCGCTCATGCAACAAAGGATCCTCAGTACAAGTCAATTCGGCAAGATGATAAAAAAAGGCAAACCGTAAGGGCTCAGGAACTTATTCGTCGGGCTAGAGTAGAGATGCCCGAGGATGGCGCGGGAATCCCAGAACTTGAGAAGTTTCAAGACTTGTTGAAAGATTTCAAAATAACCGTGTTCAATTATGATAATAAAGGCCGGGACGTTTATTTTGAGGGCAGTGTTGAAAATGCTAAATTCAAGATCAACCTGTTGTTTTACAACGGGCACTATAACGTAATAACTAGTTTGACTGCTGCTTTCGTTTGTAAATATTTTTGTGAAGCTTGCCATGTTCCCTATGATCACAAAGGTGAACACAGATGTTCAAGCATCTGTTCTCAGTGTCAGACCATCTCGCCTCCCTGCAAAGAGGAGCATGGAGGAATAGTTTGTTCAAAATGTAATATGACTTTGAGAAATCAACAGTGTTTCACTGCTCACCAAGTCGATAAATGTAAAGTTGTCAAAAAGTGTCTTGATTGCGGTAAATTAGTTTGGATTAGAGACAGATTCACGCCCCACAAGTGTGGAGAAGTCTATTGCAAACCTTGCGGATCTTTCCAAGATCCAAATCACAAATGTTTCATACAGCGGAACGATGGTAAGCCTAAACCAAAGGACTACCTTTTCATTTTCTTTGATCTGGAGACTCGCCAAGACGAGTTTCTCCCCTCTGATCCCAAACAAAAAGTACATAAAGTAAACTTGTGTGTTTCCCAGCAGTTTTGCTACCAGTGTATCGAAACAGAAATTTGCAGGGTTTGTAAAAACCGTACGAGAGTCTTCAACTCTGACCCTGTTAAAGATTTCATGGAATACGTCATGGAAGTCCGAAAAGGTTTTAAAGATGTCTGTGTAATTGCCCACAACGGTCAGGGCTTTGATTTTCAATTTTTGTTAAAGTATGTTCTTGAAAAAACTAAATTCACACCCGATCTGGTCATGAAGGGTTGCAAAATTATTCTCATGGAAATGGACAACGTTAGATTTGTGGACTCACTTAACTATTTTCCTATGGCCCTCGCTGCACTCCCTAAGTCATTTGATCTGCCTCCGGAGAGAAAGAAGGGTTACTTTCCTCACTTGTTCAACACTCTGGCGAACCAAAATTATGTAGGCCCTATCCCCGATAAACAGTACTATTGCCCAGAGTCAATGTTTAAAAAGTCCAATAAGGCCTTTAAAATCTGGTACCATGAAAGAGTAGCGGAAAACTATGTATTTGATTTTCAAAAGGAAATGTTGGAGTATTGCATCTCTGATGTGGAGATCTTGGCCCAAGCTTGCCTTAAGTTCAGATCGATATTCCTCCAAGAGTGTAATGTTGATCCTTTCCTAGAGGCTGTAACGATCGCTAGTGCTTGCAACTTGGCCTTCCGCCGCAACTTTTTGAAACCAAACACGATCGGCCTCATCCCAAAGAACGGCTACCGTTTAGTGGATAACCAGTCAGCTATCGCCATTCAGTGGTTGAGCTGGGAAGAAGAGAAACGTGGAGTGAGGATCGAGCATGCGGGGCGGGGTAAAGAAGTAAAGATTAACAAACTGAAAGTAGATGGGTTTGACAGGGAAAACATCTACGAGTTTCACGGATGCTACTGGCATGGATGCCCCAATTGCTTCCCATTCAATCGAGAGGCTCCTCTGAAGGAGGATCCCTCAGACTCACTTCACTTAAGATACGAGAGAACTAAGTCCAAAATCGCTAAGTTTAATGACTACGAAGTAGTCGAGATGTGGGAGTGTGAGTTTAGGAAATTAAAGAAAGAACAAAAACTCAAACACTTGGACTCTCTCCCAATATTGAACACACTCCCACTAGACCCGAGACAGGCTTTCTTTGGGGGCAGAACGGGTAACTCTAAGACTTACCACAAATGCGTCGAAGGAGAAACGATCCAATATGTGGACGTTTGCTCGCTCTACCCGTATGTGTGTAAGTACGGAAAGTATCCCCTAGGTCATCCCACCATTCATGTAGGAGACAGAGAGTGCAGGCAGAGAGGTCTCCAAGTAGATGGTTTATTGAAATGCAAAGTCCTACCACCTTGGGATCTCTACCACCCAGTGCTCCCAGCAAGGATGAATAATAAATTAATGTTTGCCCTCTGTAAAACATGTGGTGAAAACCAAAACCAAGAAGACTGTGAACACGAAAGCGAAGAAAGAGCCCTGGTAGGAACTTGGACAATGGATGAGGTGCGGAAAGCGGTAGAGAAAGGCTATGTCATCCTCGATATGTATGAATTATGGGAATATGAAATGGCGACATACGAGAAAGGGGGACTCTTTACAGATTTCATCAATAAATTCCTGAAAATGAAACAAGAAGCGTCCGGCTACCCAGAATGGTGTAAGACCCAGATTGATAAAGACCGGTACGTGCAGAACTACTTCACTCATGAAGGAATCAGGCTGGACCCCGCCAAGATTGCTGAAAACGAAGGTTTGAGATCAATGGCTAAACTCATGCTAAATTCATTTTGGGGTAAATTTGGACAGCGGGAGAACCAGACAAAGGCCACGATAGTCAGAGACCCCAAAACACTGTTCGGGATGATGACAAGACCCTATATAATAGTGAATAGAATACAGATAGTAAACGAAGAGGTAGTGGTAGTAAGCTGGGAGTACCTGGAGGAAGTCGGCGAGCCCTTAAGAAACGTGAATGTAGTCATAGCGGCCTATACTACTGCTCAAGCTAGACTGAAACTGTATGAATATCTGGAGGCCCTGGGTGCACAAGTCTTGTACTACGATACAGACTCAACCCTCTATATTTATAAGGGAGGTTTGTACAGGGTCCCTACGGGGGATTACCTCGGGGAAATGACCGACGAGCTGGTTAAATACGGACCTGGATCTTTCATCGTTGAATTCGTTTCTGGGGGGCCTAAAACGTACGCATATCTTGTCTGGTCAACCAACAAACAAAAACTAAAATCTGTTTGCAAAATCAAGGGCCTCACTCTTAATTCTAAGACCTCCAAAACACTTAACTTTGAAAAACTAAAAGAAATGGTTCTTAGCGAGTCAGCTGAAATCATAGAAATTAAGGAATCTAGAATCAGGAGGACGAAAGACCGCGATATTGTAACTGTGAATGAATCAAAACTTTTCAAAATTACTGGACCAAAAAGAAAGCTCGAGGGTGAGCACGACACACTACCCTATGGTTATAAAATCCAAAAACTTGAGTAAACACGACTGGTAGTATTGGGAACGATTCGTCCCCTTTGTAAAAAAAACATGGTCACGTGACCTGATTTCAGGTTTTAACTTGGATGATATAACCTCCAGCTCTGTCTCAGCCACTTTGGTCACCGATCCTGCCCTAAATTGCTCTAATCTGTACTACTGCACAATACTTAAAATAAATGGCTCACTTAACTTCATGAACAGTTCAATTGTAAATATAGTTGAGCATGTCTTGGACATTGTAAAAGTTCCCACTGTATGTATGTCTCTGTGTGTGTGTGTGTGTGTGTGTGTGTGTGTGTGTGTGTGTGTGTGTGTGTGTGTGTGTGTGTGTGTGTGTGTGAGCGTGTGTGTGTGAATGAAGGTCAATGGCGTGGGGGACGAAAAGCCCCGTAAACCTGAATGTAAATTGAAGGGTCTTGTACGTTGAGGCGTCTAGGTAAGCCCTTGGCTACTCCTTGGAAGGACCTAGAGTGAATGGTGTACTCAAGTTATTCCTTGAATCCGTACGGTGGGACTTGTAAAAGTAAAAAATGAACGGAGGAGACAATTAGCTTGCTTTTTTGGAAGGTCTCCACGGGTCATGGCGGTGGAGGGGCTATGGCTTTTTTTCTAAAAATACTCTATCCTTTGTTTGCTAAAAAGGGAGAGGAAATTAGTTCGTACTGGGCATCAACCAGGTAATCTGGATGGCCTACGTATGGAATAATGTTTAACCTGGGTGCATATGCACGGGATGGTCTCAAACCCCACCCAAGCAAACAGAAACTTAGTATACGGGGTTAACGGCTATGAACACCGGGTTTCTAAGCGATAGCTGTGATGGAATGGATGTCTGATCAGCTCTTTAGCTCGATTGTTTTCATTAAATTTTTTATATCGATTAACCTATCGAATCACAATCGAATTTTACGCGTGCGAGGTAGTACTTTTTTTAAATAACCTCCCCGTGACCCTGAACTTTAAACTTTCCCTCATTACGTCACAAAACCGTCTACGTCACTGGCTCAGCCTCAGATGACGTATATATTCACTCAGCCCATGCGGTCAAGTGACGTGTGACGTCACTTTTTAATATATCCTAGATTATATTTATATAATGGTGTAGCTGTAAAGTATATGTATAATATTGTATATACATTGCCATATGATAGTATCAATCGCATAGAGTATATAATAGTCGAACCATGGAACATATATACATATAATTTACAGTATATAATATATATATATATATATATATATATAATGGTGTATATGTAAAGTAATTTATCATAGAGCATAGGTTGCCAGAACTGAGCAAAATGAGTTAAAATTTAAAAAAGTGAGGTTAGGAAATTTGGCGGGAAATAAAGTGCCATGGACGCCGCCATCTTGGAATGACGTCACTACAAAATGCTGGCTTCTGATTGGCTTGCTATAGTGGGGGGTATCCTACTAACCTTACTCATTTTAGAGTAAAGGATAGGATAGGATTATCCTAAATACTAAATTTTGTGATAATTAATTTAATGCAGTTACATCAAATGGTAAAACTAATTTAATATGAGTAAACAAAATTAATACATCATTCGTTTAGACAGTTGCTTCTAAAATTAGTGATCTCTGAACATTTTCTGACCGTTATTCTCTACCAATATTCTTGCAAAATGCGTTTAGGGGCGATACATAAAAAAGAAAATACCCAGAAAGCCCTCAATCTTGTGGTTTTTGTAGTTGACAGGTAGCTTTGCAGCAGAATCCTATAGCCAACTCTAATATGAGAATTGCATGTTTGTTTGTTTCTTAAATTTTTCTCGGAATCCATAGGAAGGATTTTGCTTAAACTTTGGAATTGGGAACTTTTGGACCCATAAAGCACCAATCGTGTAGACCTCAACCCCAATAAAATTCGTATTTTGCCAAAGTAGCACTTACACATGGAAAAGTATGAACAAGTAATTTATTGAGAATAGGGACTAGTACCATTGAATAGAGATTGCATAAAGACTGTAAACTAATCAAATATCATAGAGCACGACTCCGGTACTAAAAGAAGTTTCAGTTTGAATAAAAGAAGTTGTTTACTGTATTTAAATTATGTTTAAGTCCAAAGTTAACAGCAGATTAACCAAATTTGATCCGTAAGAAAAACAAGGCAATTTCCATTCGATATATAAAATGTTACCAAGGGTTCCCACATGCGAAACACAGTTTGTGGCCAACTCATCCCAGCTGAGGACAAGGGTGGAGTTTTATCCGTTGGAAATAGTAAATGAAAAACAGAACTCAAAAGTTGTTCAGTCTTCAGTTCTTCGTTCATATCGTAACCATGTAACGTAGAGAGTTCATAGATAATGATGGTTTTAAACTTGTCTCTTCACCAACGTTTTACCAAATGTGTCCAACTTAATCTGTATCTTGGAATACTTTTAAATGTAAAAGAAAACTAAAATTAATATTTACTTTTTTATAAATGTTTGCTAAAATAAAAACTTTTTGTTATATTTTAATGTACGTAGAATGTTATACTATTGTGCATAAAATATCTTACTTGGTTACGAAATTATCGTATATTCCCATTCGTACTCAACATGGTCAGTGTTTTGTTTCCTGAATAGCAAACGTTAAACTTTTCAAAAATTATTATTCTTGAATTTGGGGTAAAATATAAAATATATGGTTAAATTTTAACATAGTTAACCAAATTTTAATACATTTTGTTTACAGGATATAGGTTTATAGGATAAAGATAATTTTGAACCCTTTTCCCTTTATTATCATATTCATATATTTAGCCTTTTAATGTTATCATGTAACTCAAACAAAATACGTACTGTCATTATTATCATAATCCACAATAAAGTTAAAACATAAACACTTGGTAGAATAATGTCTACAAACATTAAAAATTTACGCAAGACAAGACATCAATTGTGGTAGATTTGAGTAGTCCACTTTGTTGTGTAGAAGTACATAGACAATAGGACGTCTAGGAATAATCCCATAACAATTGTAAGCGATGTCATGTCCAAACTGTCAAACTGCCAAATCCTATGCAAGACATTAACACTTGGCTTTCACATTGCACTTGACACTTAACATCACAATACGTCGTTAGTTCAACTGTAGGTCAAATCAATGTTGTAACCTTCAATGGATAAAAAAACTCTAGTGAATAAATTAACTCAAAGTGACTCTAAAAACAACACATTACATTTACTTTTCCTCAGAGAAATTTATTTTACGAGAAAAGGTGACACAATCTTTTATGTAAGAAATGCTGATTCTGCTGTTTCGACGGATCTGCCTCAGGGATGTTTTGCCAATAATACTTCTGCACCCCAAGGTGGATTTTATTCTTTATGCTTTTGGTTTGAAATTTAAATATTTAGCATCACTAATTCTACTCTGCGTCTGTTATTCCGATTTATTGTAGGACAATTATAAACAATTTAAGGAATATCTAACTAAAACATCTTACTAATCTTAAATTTTTTTTAAAACATTACGGTATTTTTAACAAAACAAGAAACTTGTTAAAACGACATTCCTTAAGGTTTTTAAGGTAAATTTGATAACAATAGGTTTTTAATATTTTTCACATTTGTTACCGTCCATGTTTGATTTTATATAAAAATATTAAACAGTAGTTAACATAAATTCATTGTAATATGTAGTTGAATGCAAGAGTAATTGTATACCTAAGCATTTGGGTCTCTTTTGTAATGGCGAAGAGAAATACAATGTTTTAAATAGTATTATTATTATGTTCTGCTGCTATTTTTATTTTTTACTCACTCACGACTAAAGTCACCAACGTAAATGCTTATAAGCAGAGAAAAGATTGCTTTCGATGAGCGATAATTTATCAAGTAAGAACTAGCCGCCGTGTAAGTAGAGTGGTTTAGATTCATACGAGTTTTACTAATAACCTCTTTTGATTTTTCCTAAACTTATTCAAGGGCAACGCAACATTAATACCTGCAGACCAGGAATTAAAAAGGGAAATACATTTAAAAACAGCGTTTCACTGAAAAAGCTGTTTTATGTTTTGGAACGGGATATTTAAGCGTGGGTTGATTGAGTATTCAGAAGAGAAACAGTAAGATGCAATTCCGGGAATTATTTGTTTAGAATATTTTATTCTCAAATATGTACAAGCATGGGAAAGTAAGAATCTTATTATGACGAAAAATAATATTACAGGACTCATCTCTTGCAAATATTACATTTTGGATTTTCAAAGTAAGATAAGGTACCTAATTCTTTTAGGAGACAAATGGACATATTTATTCTCTTTGATATTTTTAGGATACGAACTTTTTAACTCGATAAGGAAGTTTGGAGAAGAGAAGATCTCAGTCAATCCTCTTACTGAGAAACATAGTTCAACCATTTCTTCTTTTGCATGACTTTTTAACTGAACTTAAACGCAACAAAAATTCATACACATTAAATTTTATATAATATTCATAATAATATTCTACTTGATAATTGTGTAACAATAACATGAAATGTTATTGTTAAAACAAAGCAATTACATAGTATGTTCATGTCTTTGAGCTAAGACTATGCTAAGGACATTCGATATTTCTTTACTTTATAATTTTTTTGGAAGAGTAATTAAATTAATACAATAAAACCAATAAAATAATGTATGTAACTTGAAAAGATATGTGACGTATTGTTTCAGAATATATCCTACCAACTACAATAAGACAAATTATTAAATAATAGTTATTCATATTTAGTATTACTTTAGTTAAAATAGTCATTGGGAAGTTATATACTACTTTAACACTATTTTATAGTATTTGCATACCTGCAAAACTTTAAGCTCCTTAACTACCTGAAAACAAATATACTCTAAGTATGTTTTCCTAACACGAACATTGAAACGTGCATTTCTGAAAATATCTATCGTCAGTGTAGATTGCAAAAGTGGTTCAACTGTGATAAAAACTAGATTCACTTGTAAATGTTGACGTATTTTAAATTCAAATTCAACTCATAGTAACGGTGGTATTTTATTTATAAATGTTGTTATGATATAAAGTATTTTACTAATTGTTTTAGTAAATAATATTACAAACTACCAACCATTTACTTAGTTTCAATGTTATAACTCACTTTTATCGTTTACACAACTTATATATTCTGTTTCAGCTCGGTTTTACAGTTATTATTAACTAGCTGTTCCCGCAGGCTTCGCCCCGCAAATAATAATTTATAAAACCTATGACAGTTGTGTGTGCTGCTTTCTGTGGTTATCCCGTGGAAGTACTACAAATCAAGATCGGCTGTTTGTATTTTTCGTCAGCTCAAACAAAATTAAACGTCCATAAGGAATACATGGGAATTCTGTTGGTTCTCCGGTGGAGCCCTAAGGTCAGATAAGGATACCCTTTCTTAATGAGCACCTAAGACCCAAGAGGAAGGTAAGTTCCAAATTTTATTGCAATCCGTTGTGTGGTTTTTGAGCTTTCGTGATGAGTGAGTCAGTCATTGGGATTTGGATTTTATATATTAAGATTTAAAAAATAGATTTTAATTTGTTACAGTTTGTACTGATAGGCCTTCATAGTGTTTTCAGTCAAATAGAAATTATGATACCGTGTTGCCATTCATGCACTTGACAGAAATTTTACTCGTATTACTTGTAATGATTAGTGGATACAGTTAGTTAATGAAGATGGACATAGGTAATTATTACAAAACAGTCCAATTATAATTTAAACTATACTCTATTTAGAAGTTATATTTAATCTGACTGAAAACAAGCTTTAAACTGTTACATTATTGCACAATTATATTGAAAGATAACAATAATTATTAGGAATGCACATCATTGATTATAATAACTCTTATACCAGATGCCGAAATGTCAATAAACAGCAATTACATGGAGTTACGTTAAATTGGAACACGATTGCTAACCTACGCTATACATATAAAGCGCTCCTTAGCAAAGAAAGCTGTAATAAAATGTGATTTGAATGACGAAACAAAAATATTAATCCAAACATTAAAAACTTGTTTAAATTCAATCACAAATACATAAGGTTGAATTTCTGCTGAGATTGTGACGTAAAAATAGTTGGTTTAATATTTCCTTTTTTTAGTGCCAACAACTACTATTTTTGAAACATGTTTTTAATTAACTTTGAAACACGTCCTTTTCTTTTTACTCGATTCATTTTAAGAGAAATGAACCCCTAGACTATTAAAAAGCATACTATCATAATAAACTACCCACATTTAGTAAAATAATTGTGACCTCTTACAAAACAAAAGCTATCAAAAGAATATGTATTCTATTTGTTTGTAACATTTACACTTGCAAAACCCAGATGCAAAACAAGGTTTTCTGACCAATCCGCCAGCAGCCCAGAAATAAACGACAAACGAGCTTTATGTGCTGGAAATTGCAATGAAGTCTCTCTTGGAACCAGCCTTTCTTTGACTCATTGGGAAAAATATATAGAACATGCTTTAGAATAGGGCGTTTATCGCTTTATAGTGTTTTCTGCATAAAATATTCTAATAAAAATGTGAATTAAAACTTTGCTTATTTAGATGAGGTTGGCGAGGCTTTATAAACTTTTTACACTTAACTCTAGGTTAGGTTAGGAATTACACACTAGGAGTACGCTCAAATATTCGCGTAATGGGATGACCGAACTCAGAAATGGTAGATGAAAGTTTCTGCTGTTCTAACCGAAATTATTAAATAAATAGCCCTAGGGCATCTGTAGGAGAATATCTACTTTTGTTTTGGTTATTTTAGGATACATGATAAATTGTTCTTAATTATATTAAATTATATTACATAAGAGGTAAAAATTCTTCAACCAAACATAACACAGTAAGTTTCTTATGCTGCGATGTAAATTGGGAATTAGCTGAGTAAGCAGGTTTGCTATGACGGGGTATTTAATATCATAAACTGACAAAAGAACACAGCTGGAAGAAGTCAATACAAAATAAATGGCTGCTGCAATCTAGCGGATAAACTATTAACTCACTCACATTACTCACATTATGGAAAACGTTACCTTTATTTATAAAAGCTTGTATTAGTTTTTTAACATAATAATTTTAAAAACCATTGATAAATTGAATTAAATCATGTTAAACGGAGAGTACTTTATTTATTTAATCATAAAACATATGAAAAACAATCTTTTAGGAGTTTCTTGTAATTACGAAAAAATATTGTATTAATATCTCGTACTTTAAAACCAGTAATTTTTGTCCAATGCTTTACCTTGTGGAAATGTTACAATTTTAAAATTTTATTTAAAAGAACAATTATTTAATGAATGTGTTCTATTTTTGAATTGGAAGCGTGAAGTGTACTGGAGAACATTTGTGTAAAATTTTAAAACGTTCCGTACAGCCGTTTTCACGTTATTGCATCACGAACACTCACGACGACACACGCCCCCACACACATGATCACACACGACCACACACATGACCACACACACGACCACATATTGACGGACAACGAATCATTGTCTTTGCTAATCCATAGATTCCTTCCCTTCGTTCCGTCATCAATAAACAAAAGTACTCATATGTCCAGGGTGTCTTTTCATATGCACTTGAAATACCAGAGACAATACCAATGCCAGTTCGAGTTTGGCCAATTTATTTCGTTGTCCTTAATATTTAATATGAACAGACCTTACCTCGTACCTCATTGTAGTATACAGATATTCGAATATTTATAACAAGCAATAGCAGTTCAATGTTTAAACAGTATTTGTTTAGCGAATGTTTCGAGGTTTTATTCCAAAAATACTATAAACTACGTATGTAGCCTATAATGGTAAAAAAACGAAGCAGGAAACCTGTGTACTCAGCGAATTTCCAAAGCATAAATATGTATCTTAATACCACATAAAGCCACATACCTAGTTTTATCAATCAATAAACGATTTATGAAATTTTAAT
This sequence comes from Allygus modestus, assembly GCA_963675035.1. NCBI lineage: Eukaryota > Metazoa > Arthropoda > Insecta > Hemiptera > Cicadellidae > Allygus > Allygus modestus. The sequence goes on along the minus strand of OY776114.1, from coordinate 108,105,306 downwards.
TATCCTCCATACAAATAACATGGCGGCTGAATATGCAGGTTCGCTGAAGCAAGGAACACAACAAATGGTGTTTTATACAAATATCAATTTAACGCTAGTAGGTAAACCCACATACCAAATTTTATTAATTTATGTTCATAATTAAGGGAGATAACACGTTACTTATTCCCTTAAGAATAACATGGGGCTGAGTACGCAGGTTTACTGCTGCGGGATCTATAGGCCAAACATTTTTTTTAGTCCAAATATCAATAGACCACAACGATATGAAGCAATATACCAAGTTTCACCAGGATAAGTTGATAAATAAGCGAGATATACAATTTTTCTTATTCTCCATAAGAATAACATTGGACAACGTACTGTGTTTAGCACTTTCAATATCTCTGTAACCATTTGACATAGAGCAATGATCAAAACACCAAATTGTGCGTATTGCTAAGCTGATTCCAATGGAAAACTAAAATTTGACTTGTTCAAAAATTACATGAAAAACTCAAAAACCCATTTTTTGGGTACAAACCCCCCAAAATACTCCTTCGGATTGGTCGATCTGTCTGGTTTTCGAACTTAAGTCATAAATGCTGCTTTAGACGTTTATACAAAATTTCGTCAAAATCAGATTATTTTTACGAGAGTTATCGTGCTCACGGACACACACACACACACACACACACACACACACACACATACACACACACACACACACACAGCGGGCATGGTAAGACCTGGGCCCGGGACCATAATTACTTTTCGTCTTGAGGTCCCCAGATGCCAAAAACACCATTCGTTCAAAACTGCATGTATATATATATATATATATATATATACAGTAATTTTTATCCAATGCTTTACCTTATGGAAATGTTATATATATACAGTTTCGAACGAATGGTGTTTTTGGCATCTGGGGACCTCAAAACGAAAAGTAATCATGGTCCCGGGCCCAGGTCTTACCATGCCGACTACAGTAATAGCTTCTTCTCTACAGGGGAAATTCGCTAAAAGAGCTTTATATTACAATTTACTGCATACAACTTTATTCTATGCAAATAAATAAAATAATTTGAGCTTGGACTTAATTAAACGAAATGTTTATACAGTGGAAATGTATTCGAGCTTGAAAAATAAAAATAATTTGTTATTATTTGATTTATTTATAAAAGTAAGTGTTTGTTAGTAATGAATATCGTAAACCTGTAAACACAATTGGATAAATCCCCATGATTTCGCGGTTGGATTTAGCAGTTGGAGCATACGTCATACCAAAACTGTCAAACTGTTTAAGCCCAGTTAATTACAATATCGGGCCGCATGACAGCAAAACCTCAGGTAAGAGCCCTTGCAGATTAGTGGTGAACTAATGCATGCTGTAACAAATATATTTTCACTCATATAAATATTTTTAGCTCCACCTAACTAAACCGTAAGCACAGAAAACTATAAACAAATTTAGAAGGCAACCTACCATGTTAACGTTTACGGCAGTTGCGCTTAAAAAGGTTTTTTTGGACACCGGTCACTTGAACGATAGTGGCACTAGTTCGCTCAGAGGGGATGCATTCAGGTAAACCGACTGGCATCCCTCTCGGTACCCGACTTATTTCCCACTCCACCCGCTGCAATCCCTCTCGGTGACCCGACTTATTCCCCACTCCAACAACTGCCATCCCTCTCGGTGACCCGACTTATTCCCCACTCCACCCGCTGCCACCCTCTCGGTGACCCGACTTATTTCCCACTCCACCCACTGCCATCACTATCGGTGACCCGACTTATTCCCCACTCCACCCGCTGCCACCCCTTTCGGTGACCCGACTTATTCCCCACTCCACCCACTGCCATCCCTCTCGGTGACCCGACTTATTCCCCACTCCACCCACTGCCATCCCTCTCGGTGACCCGACTTATTCCCCACTCCATCCGCTGCCACCCCTCTCGGTGACCCGACTTATTGCCTACTCCACCCACTGCCATCCCTCTCGGTGACCCGACTCATTCCCCACTCCACTCATTGCCATCCCTCTCGGTGACCCGACTTATTCCCCACTCCACCCACTGCCATCCCTATCGGTGACCCGACTTATTCCCCACTCCACCCGCTGCCACCAATCTCGGTCACAGACTTATTCCCCACTCCACCCGCTGCTACCCCTCTCGGTCACCGACTTATTCCCCACTCCACCCGCTGCTACCCCTCTCAATCACCGACTTATTCCCCACTCCACCCGCTGCTACCCCTCTTGGTCACCGACTTATTCCCACTCCACCCACTGTTACCCCTCTCGGTGACCCGACTTATTCCCCACTCCACCCTCCGACACCCCTCTCGGTGACTCGACTCATTCCCCAATCCACTCGCTGCCACCCCTCTCGGTGACCCGACTCATTCCCCACTCCACCCACTGCCATCCCTCTCGGTGACCCAACTTATTCCCCACTCCACCTACTGCCATCCCTATCGGTGACCCGACTTATTCCCCGCTCCACCCACTGCCACCCCTCCCGGTGACCCGACTTATTCCCCACTGCACCCACTGCCATCCCTATTGGTGACCCAACTTATTCCCCACTCCACCCGCTGCCACCCCTCTCGGTCACCGACTTATTCCCCACTCCACCCGCTGCTACCCCTCTCGGTCACCGACTTATTCCCCACTCCACCCTCTGCCACCCCTCTCAGTGACCAGACTTATTCCCCACTCCACCCACTGCCACCCCTCTCGGTTACCAGACTCAATCCCCACTCAACCCTCTGCCACCCTTCTCGGTGACCCGACTTATTCCCCACTCCACCCTCCGCCACCCCTCTCGGTGACTCGACTCATTCCCCAATCCACCCGCTGCCACCCCTCTCGGTGACACGACTCATTCCCCACTCCACCCACTGCCATCCCTCTCGGTGACCCAACTTATTCCCCACTCCACCTACTGCCATCCCTATCGGTGACCCGACTTATTCCCCGCTCCACCCACTGCCACCCCTCTCGGTGACCCGACTTATTCCCCACTCCACCCGCTGCCACCCCTCTCGGTCACCGACTTATTCCCCACTCCACCGGCTGCTACCCCTCTCGGTCACCGACTTATTCCCCACTCCACCCGCTGCTACCCCTCTCAATCACCGACTTATTACCCACTCCACCCGCTGCTACCCCTCTTGGTCACCGACTTATTCCCCACTCCACCCTCTGCCACCCCTCTCAGTGACCAGACTTATTCCCCACTCCACCCACTGCCACCCCTCTCGGTTACCCGACTCAATCCCCAATCAACCCTCTGCCACCCTTCTCGGTGACCCAACTTATTCCCCACTCTACCCTCCGCCACCCCTCTTGGTGACTCAACTCATTCCCCACTACACCCACTGCCACCCCTCTTGGTGACCCGACTTATTCCCCACTGCACCCACTGCCATCCCTATTGGTGACCCAACTTATTCCCCACTCCACCCGCTGCCACCCCTCTCGGTCACCGACTTATTCCCCACTCCACCCGCTGCTACCCCTCTCGGTCACCGACTTATTCCCCACTCCACCCTCTGCCACCCCTCTCGGTGACCCGAATTATTCCCCACTGCACCCACTGCCATACCTATTGGTGACCCAACTTATTCCCCACTCCACCCGCTGCCACCCCTCTCGGTCACCGACTTATTCCCCACTCCACCCGCTGCTACCCCTCTCAGTCACCGACTTATTCCCCACTCCACCCGCTGCCACCCATCTCGGTGACCTGACTTATTCCCCACTCCACCCACTGCCACCCCTCTCGGTGACCCGACTTATTCCCCCTCCACCCACTGCCACCCCTCTCGGTGACCCGACTTATTCCCTACTCCACCCACGACCTGACTTATTCCCCCTCCACCCACTGCCACCCCTCTCGGTGACCTGACTTATTCCCCACTCCACCCATTGCCATCCATATGGGTGACCCGACTTATTCCTCACTCCACCCACTGTCATCCCTATCAGTGACCTGACTTATTCCCCACTCCACCCACTGCCATCTCTTTTGGTGAACTGACTTATTCCCTACTCCACCCACGACCCGACCTATTCCCCACTCCACCCACTGCCACCCTTCTCGGTGACCCGACTCGTGTCGCTTCCACGGGATCGTAAGCTTTTCATTTTCCAGTTAGCCTTCCGTAGTGTTTTATAGTTTGCTGGGGACAAAGAATTGGACACTTTAAAAATTGTTTGCAATAGCGAGTGCTTTAAACATTCCTTTGACATACGAAGACGCATCTCTTACAGCCCAAAGTTGAAGCAAAGCCCTGCAGCGTATTCTATTTCAAGTAATAAACATCATAACGGTTAATGTTTCTACAAAATTATACCTGCTAAAATATCGGTTTGATAAAGCTTATTTTACAATATAGTTTATTTTTATACTTTAAGTCAACTCATGTGTTAATTGCTACTTATTTGTTTTATGTATTATACACAGAGCATAACCAACACCAACCCCACATCAATTTGTGTGTTTTCTACAAATTTATACCTGCTAAAATATCGGTATGATAAAGCTTATTTTAAATATAGTTTATTTTTATACTTAAAGTCAACTCATGTGTTAATTGCTACTTATATGTTTTATGTATTATCCACAGAGCATAACCAACACCAACCCCACATCAATTTGTGTTTTCCGTTGTTGGCAAGCGTGTTACAGTGAGAGAACTATATTTGTTTAGATAAAGAGACGCTGGTATTGCTAAAAAAATCAGTTAAAACTAAAAAGACATTGTACGTAGGGGAAACGCTTTATGAGCGAACCAAAAGGAACAGTGTGGGGCTCCAATAATCTCGACGGAGAGTTACCCGCCATAACCCCTACGGACTCACATAACCCCAGGTGGCTCTGCTTGGTTAAGTATCGCTTCACCTGGATGTGCTGGCTAAAAACACTTAACACGGTTTCTTCATAAATTGTATTCTAAACTTTAAAATAAACATTGTAAAACTAAAATGAAAAGTCTTTTCGCGTGTAAGTTGAAAAATTACAAACGATTTCACCAGGTTTACATGGTCGTTGCATTTATGCATTAATTATGTTACTTAATCAATGACACTGGTTTTAAAATAACATGTAATTCATCAAACGCACGCTGATATAATATGTCACCAGTTGGAGGAAATTTTTCGTTTCGCATTTATTATCAGACCATAAACTGGCACGCCCTGTTTGTATTCCCAACTGTTGCCAACACCCCCTTCCCCTCCTCAGCCCACGACTATATCACAGTTTCATGACCAGTTACACCCGGGAATTCGGGTTTTCATGTATTGCCGTTGTTACGAATGTTTACTGGATTATTTAAACGAAACATAATTCTTTCGTGTACTTTAAGCCATTTTAATTAGATACTCTTTATATTCACTTGTTGATGGGAACGAAAACAAAAATTATTTTAAACCAGAATATACATTCAAAACCATGACGATCCCAGTTACATCTGGAAGATTCATGGAGAACAAAAAACAACGTAGTTTATTCCGAATTCTGCAATTGATGAACTTCTATGACTAACCCTTTCGTGTTTATATATTTATGTTTAATTAGCCAAATAAAATAATCGTCTGCTACATCTAAACATTAAAAAGTTTCAGGGCAATGGGGCGAAACCCTGAAGTAATAGTGGTAATTTCCTATATTTTGATATGTGTAGAAAAATATCGAAAATTTTGATATGTAAAGAGGTTTGTCATGATAAAAACCTTCAAATTTGGCACGGGGATTTCGTACTCGAATACAAACATTTGTAAAGTATTTGAAATATATGTTTTAATATCAAATTCATTTTTTGTAGTTAATAAGATTGTCAACTATCCTGCTAAAATGATTGCCTAATTTTAGTTAAGCAAGCAATTTTGATACGTTTATTTTAAGTAAACAATGCAATGAGTGAAAAGAATCAATCGCATAAAAAAAACATTTTCCATCACACTTTGATTAGTCTGCATCTGTTAAAAATTAAAAAGTTAAATTTAAAGAGCTCAGATGAGTTAAAGTTAAAAAAATGCTACTTTGAACTAATCATAACTATCTGTTGGATTAACCACGATGTAAAAACCAGACTTGCAAAATATTGCACTTAACCGAAATAAAAACTACGAAATTTCGTATACTTGGATGTAGTGAAATCATTGAGATATATTCTTCTTACCGTAATTAGCTATGATCTTGAATTTTGGGGTTAGAGACAGTTCCCTACGGTTATCCAAAATACCTAAGTACGAGACCAAAATATTCACTCTCTCCTTTTTTCTAAAATAAATAATAGAACAGTCAAAGATTTGAGGGGTTTCTACCGCTTTCCCTTAAAAGCGTTTGTAATGTACTCTAACAAAATTCCATTGGCGTTTATTTATTTATTGAGTATAAACGGCGTTCGCCAATGTACAATGCAAGCATACAAAAACAGTGCACATATAATTCAATATTCAATATAATACGAATAAACATTTGCAGGCTTCAAGATGACAGGGCAAAATTTTAAATAAGTACAAAAAAAGAAGTTTAACACAGCTCTATTCCATTCTCATTTAAACTACTGATATCTCATAGATGTTTTCTGGTTATTTTTGACCAGAGGTTCATGCTGTTTTATTTTTCAGCTTCCAATAAAACCAACTCCCAGCTGGGTCTTGTGCACATTTAGGACTTTTATGATGCCAACAGAGACGAAACCAAAGTGTTTTGTTCATTTTTACACTTTGTATCCAGAGAGTAACCATAAACAACGTATTGATATGACATTGTTTTTTGGAAGTATAATAATAATTTAATAAAAACAAACATTAAGAATATCAGTTAAGCCTATGATCTGTAACAGATACGTTCTACTCCTTAAATATAATCTTGTATTTAAAGAAGAAGGAGACATAGTAATCCAGTAGTGTGTTAGAACAAAATAAGATAGTCCCATAATGGTCTTATAGTGTTATAACTCCAGTTATTGAAATAATTTTAAACTAAAAATATCGAAAGGGCAAAAATACACTCATTTCCTACTAATCCCTTTAATACACATCTATTTTCTCCGTTCAAGGAATGAACATACTATATTTAGCACTGATTGTACAGTAATTTATTTGCATTAACAGTTCAAAGTCTCCAAAGAACCATATCGTTTAAATCGCCGCTCTTAAATGGCAACCACATATGTGTGCAGGGAGTGCATTTGCCCACATCAATCCATTAGACCTCAAGCTGCTATGGGAGTTCCGATATGCAGGATTGAGACTTGTGTCAATTTATTTGTCATCGTTGGTAAAGAAATAAATACCCAATTAAAATAGAATTTCTATGGATTTTTTTTGAAAATACAATGTAAAATTGAAGAGTTCAATGATTAACAATTCCTGGATATAAAAGACGATTTGTAATAATTGTCGAGTTGACACCCTGACAGACAATCTTTTGGAGATTTGTTCTATTAAATTACACACTTCGATGATTTCATACATTCTTTAATTCGTTGCTAGGGTTGTTAACCAATTAAATTTAGAACATATAATCACTTAAATTAGAATTAATGTGAAAAACTAAGTTTACTTAAGATAATGTTACTTTCGGTATTACAACTTAAGGTCCATTAACAAGTACTGTAGTTTAATTTAATAATGACATTTTGTTTCGACACTGTACGGTAGTTTATAAAATGTATACAAATCGTTTGATAAACTTAAGAAAAATGAAATTACTTGTCAAAATGAAACAACTTTAACATAGAACTTTTACAAGACTATTTAGTTTCCGTGCCAATTGTCTAATACATCCGTCAATTCTACTAAGCTTTGTTTGGACATTTTATTTCTTTTTAAAGAATAATACAATCTTGAGGAAGAAATAAAATATCTAAACAAGCTTTGGTAAAATCCAAACAAGTTTAAGATGTATTTTTACAACTTTGTAGCACAAAATACCTCCTCATTAGAAAGTGACAATTTTATGTTTCAAATAAAAATATCTAAAAACGTATTAAGGCATCCAATAAAAAAATAAATCTACATTAAAACATACTAGTGACTTGTAGGGGCGATAGCCCCTAACCTTGCTCCAAGTAGGAACATATATCGGTTGGTAAACAAATTAGACACTTAATCACATGTTTTAATGTAAAAAAGCCAAAATGTTTTGATCTCGATGCTTTTCTTATGGGGAAATTTTACGTTATTTCTCGTTTGCTGGTAAAATTTTGGAAATACTGCTATTCCTCCCGAGTCCCTGGGATCAAGAGTTTTAATTTGAGCCCTCACTCATTATCCTGTGATTTGCCAAACTCCCACAATTTTGACTTAAATATTTCCCTTACAAAATGATATACAGTAAAATTTAGGTCCTCTTAGGTATAAATTTGTTGTATGATGATTTTATTTTATAAAGTGCAATGCTGAGTCTGCTTCATCTTCGTTAACTAAAACAATGGATTACAGATGAATGAACTACGGTGGTTTTACCCTCGTGTGCAAGACATGATATTTCAGGCATTTACAGGTTTTAAACAATACATTAATTTATATTGTTACATGAGATGTGGGGGGACACAAACCAACTAATGGACAAACAGTGTCACATGGACCATCCACCTAAATTACTTTGATTATCCTCATAATTTGTTTTAAATTACTGCATGCGTTTTATGCGTCATAATTTTAACCTTAAGTTTTTTTAATAATTATTTTTTAGTTTTTAAATCATGACTATTATTTTTAACATACATTACTAAACATATTTAATAACAAATATATGACTTTAATTCCAAGGGAAAAGCACTTGGTTCTGTAGTATAAACTAGTAATATTTATCAAAAGGTCTTTTTCAAGAATAATTTGTACAAACTAAAACCACATTCAACAATTATAGGTGTACTAATTACTATCCTAGTTGATTTTCTAAATTAAATAAATTTCCATTTTTAATAACAGGCAATGTCCTATTTATATTTATATATTGTATTGACACTTTGCGCTGGTTGTATATAAATTACCCTAGTTTACTTTTCTTCATTATGAAAATTAATTGAACAATATGATACTTTCCTCAAAGTTGTAAGTAGGACAAAGAGATTTAATTGATCATAATAATTTGTTGTCCTCGTATTTGGGCATGCAAATAAAACAATTTTATCTAAAATAATAAAATAAAATAAAATAAATCTTAAAATTTTATAAATAATTAAAACGCTTAGTGTAACGAAATATATTCTATTCTAGGATCATTGTCAGTTCTATAAACTAAACATTCATTTTTAGAAATAACTATGGATCGAGGGCATTATTAAGTGCATTTTGTTACAGGATTAGCTTGTAAATCTAATGACAAATTTTGCAGCAAGACCATAACACAGGTCGCAATATTTTTAAATCGCTCAGCCTCCGGACTTTATTGGGTTATTTCGCCGTTACACGGAGCAGCAGTAAAACACATGTTTATTTGTCCACCTGGACCCAGTAAAACCTGCTGGTCAGAGCAAGTAGTTAACTAGGTTCAGAAAGATTGGCTTTAAACGTTAACGATCGTAACGAAGTACAGAACTAAGATGCACTTTTAATTTATTAATTGACCAGTTATCGGTTACTTTGAGCAGTGGGTATTGTAGGAAGCAGAAAAGATGACAGCCAATAATACTGCTCCACGCTGAGACATTTTCCTTTATAAAAATAACACTCAAGAGCCCAGGATGTCGTCCAGGTGGTGTGAAGTTTGGCAACGTAGCACGTCTACTATTGACTGGTCTTGGTTGATAACCTTCTAAGCCACGCCCTTAACTGTCAACTCTTTTGTTCACGGAATAGGTATCCGTTACTTTACACAGTGACCAGGTATTAGGTGTTATGCAGTTACTAGGTTTTGGATACTTTATGCATTGGACTAGGAATCGGTTACTTTTTGCAGTGGCTAGGTAACAGTTACTTTATGCAGTGACTTGGTATTGGCTACTTTATACAATACCTGGATATTGGGAAATGTACATAAATTAATTATATCAAAGCTTCTAGCATAAAAAACTGATAAGGTAATACAAATTTTTCATTAAATGTTGTGTAAGTTAGAATTTTGGGAAACCAATGATTGCGCACTTTTATTACTTTGTTAAATCAAGTTTTAACCCAATCAATACAGTTAACACACCAACAGTTACTACCAACACAGTTTAACATATCCATATATGGTAGTGGACCAATAAAAACTGATAATTCTAGTGTATGATTTACTTTTGATATATTTCAAAATTATACCAATTTAAAAATAATACCATCTTTAAAGTAGTAAAGATCAAGTTTTATTATAACATCTAACTAAACTGATCTTTGTTTTCCGAGCGTATCAAGAGATTACCTGAGATGTACGCCTTATTCGTAGGAACGGTTCAAATATCCGTACCTTACAATATGCAAAACTGGGGAATGGAATTCCATCTTTAGGTTACAAAACGCTAAGACAAATGTTATTGCTAAATCGTTAAAATATTAAACTGAAAAAGCACAAAACCATTGTTCAACATAATCATCCCCAGTTAAAACACAAAATTCACAAAAGAAATGTGAAGTCCTACTATAAGTTCACGTGCTAGTAATAATATTACTCGATTTTGCAATAAGTTAATCATGCTATTATTTAGTAAACGATCAAGACATAAAACGCGCAGTTTTTTATTTACTCCAGTTTGATAGCCAAGCCGGATATCACATGAAGTGCTTCGCTGGAGGCTTAAACTGTACATTAATCGCCGGAGCGATAAAAGAGCGATTAATGGTTCCATCGGCCAAGGCACGATGGGTCGATTTTTATAGTGGTATGTATACATAGGATTTGTGGCTACTGTTCAACTAGTATTATATTACATGTAAAATTAATTACACACAATATGTATAATAAATATATTACACTGTCAAAATAAGAAATAGTTTTATTAATATATTTATAACTAATTGTTTTAACTAAAATAATTTTACTCTAACATTTTATTAAGTATTTGTAATTTAATTCCGATTGTACTCCATGGGTGTTAATCTGCGGGGAGACCAGAATACACACAAATCATACACAATTTGTGTGATTGAATTAGATCAACTTTAAATACATTAAAATTGCAAAGTTGTTTAATTAGCATAACAGAACATAGTTTTAAAACTATAAGAGTTATAAATACTTTTATGAAAACCGTAGTAGTGAATTAAAAATATATGTGTTACCAAAAAAGTTATTTTTGTAAGACTGCACTAATATGTGAAGTAAATGTGCACATTTTGTTTTTATGGCTGAAAATATTTTAAAATTGTCAATGTAGAATTAGTTTTAAACTGAAATATTTCATTTACTTCAGCTTTGTTTACTATTATTCTGGGTTTTACTCACCTTAGTTACAAAGTAGTAACAAGGCAATGAAAGCTGAATAATACAAAACCTCAACTAAAATACAATGTATTTTAAGAATGTTTCATATAGTAATTTGTTATTTGCGAAATGGGTAGTTTATGATACTGAGTATCAAATATAAATGATTTTTTTTTATTAAGGTAAAACGATTTACTTTACACTATCAACCACCGTTGATTGACTTGCATTGGCAAGAAATGACACTAACTGCCTTTAAGATCACATGCAAAAATATTGTGACAAGTAATCGAGGTTAAAAAACAATAATAATCATGATTATATTTCCACATTTGTTATAGAAGACACTTAACACCGTTTAAAATATATTTATATAAATAATATTGTATTTTCACCAAAACCACAAAATTACAAACTAACAAGTAAGCAGGTTTTATTTTGAGTGAAATAAAAACACAACTTGGTTCGCAGAAGTGAAAGCTGTAATTGACAATTGGAGTCGAATCAGTGAGGAGCGTATCGCTGCTGTCAGTGAAAAACATACTCGAATTCGAGCGGTAGTGGAGATAAGTGGCATACCTTCAATATATCACGTAACACACAGAAAGCGGATTTCTAGGCCCGGGACCATGATAACTTTACGTTTTGAGGTCCCCAAATGCCAAAATCACCATTCGTTCAAAACTGTATATATATATATATATATGTTTATATATATATATATATATATATATATATATATATGTTTATATATATATATGTGTGTGTGTGTGTGTGTGTGTGTGTGTGTGTGTGTGTGCGTGTGTGTGTGTGTGTCCGTGAGCACGATAACTCTCGTAAAAATAGTCCGATTTTGACGAAAATTGGTATAAACTTGTAAAGCAGCATTTATGACTTTATGTTCGAAAATCAGACAGATCGACTTATCCAAAGGTGTATTTTGGGGGGTTTCGTACCCCAAAATGTTTTTTTTGAGTTTTATTACTTATAATTAAGAAGAAAATCAACTTTTAATTTTTCCCATTGGAATCAGCTTAAAAAGACGCAAAATTTGGTGTTTTGATCATTGATCTACGTCAAATGGTTACAGAGATATTGAAAGTGCTAAACACAGTACGTTGTCCAATGTTATTCTTATGGAGAATACTTAAAATTCATAAATCGTTTATTTATGAATGTATATTGATGAAACTTAGTATGTGGCTTCATGTGGTATTAAGACACATATATATGCATTGGAAATTCGCTGAGTACGCAGGTTTACTGCTACGGGAGTATTTTATTTATATCAAGCTTAATTCAATTACATAATCGAAGGATAAAAGAACTTGAACGTGAAAGGAAGAGCATGAAATAATGAAAAGAGGTGAAGAATAAGTAGTAACCCTAATTACCAGGAGAGGCTGCAGAGGTTGTACCCGCTACACTGTAGTACCGCGTTCTGATGAGGGCTACGAGAAAGAGACCCACGATGAATGTCGGGGTGCCAACTTGACGGAGAAAATACCCTCTTCACTCCCACTGTGCTTGAAATAATCATAGTTTCTAAAATTATATTACCGTATTATACGAGGTGACCAATGGTATTGACAGGTTTGAAAAGTAAGTTATAATTAATATAGATAAGATAATATAATTACCTTTCATGTATTTGATGTAAAATGTTTATAGCTTACGATCTAAAGTAAGCTATAAAGTAAGTACAAATTATTAGTTAATATAGTTTTGGGAAACATTTCTAAAAATAACCTACCTGCAGCACTCGCATGTATAGATATCACATGCCTTGAACAAAGAACACGAATTTCTGATTTTCTTAAATAATTTTAGTAACTTTAACAAATAAAATGATTTTCTGATTAGTAATTAGTGTAGCTATTGGTACTTTAAACATGAGTATTCGTATTTCAGTTACGAATTTCATTGTCTTCATAGCAGTCTTAAAACATATCGTGTTTCCTACTACAACTTTTGATCCTCTTATTAAGAAAAAACTTATGGTTTGAAGATCAAAAACATTGAATAATAGTGGTAATAAAAAGGTATACAAGTTTACAATTTTGAAAAAAAATATGGAAAGTTAGATTGGGATCTAAACATCCAACCTAATGAAAGCTGTTGTTTATGAAAAATGAATTCACGATGGATAGTGAATGGGCCACACAAAACGTAATAACTAAGCAAAACTTATACTTATTAATTTGAACATTTACTTTCAGCTGATTAAAATTAATAAATTTAAATATAAATACCCCGGTGAAGCAAACCTGCAAACTCAGCGAATTTCGAATGGTAGTTCACTAAGTCATGAAGCCACTTACCAACCTTACTCAAAGCATATTAATAAATAAGCGATATATGACATTTTATTTATTCCCCATAAGAAAAACATTAGGACGGAGTATGCAGGTTTGCTGCATCAAGGACCACAAAATCTGCTTTTTATGCAAATACCAATGGATCACCTCCAGATGAGGCAACATACCAAGTTTTATCAATTTATGTTCATAAACAAGCAAGATATCATATACCTGTGTGTTTATTATTCTCCATAAGAATAAGATTATAGCTGCTCAGTACGCAGGTTTGCTGCCATGGGAACCACAACAAATGGGTTTTGTATGCAAACAGCATTAAAATCCAACCATATAAAGCCACATACCAAGTTTCATTAATATATGTTCATTAATAAGAGAGATGTACAATTTTACTTATTCCCTATAAGATTAACATTTGACAACGTACTGTGTTTAGCACTCTCAATATCTCGGTAACCAATTGATATAGAGCGATGATCATAATACCAAATTGTTTATTTTTTAAGCTGAATTTAATGATGTAAACCAAAATTTGGGTTTAAAAAGAATTATATGTAAAAATATAGAAAAAAAAAACAGTTTTGGGGTTAAAAAACCCAAAATCCCCTTAAAGTAGAGCGACCTGTCTGGTTCTTGAACTCATGAATATAGATGCTGCTTGAACGAATGGTGTTTTGGCATTTGGGGACCTCAAAACGAAAAGTTATCATGGTCCCATGCCTACGGTAATACCTTCTTTCCTATAGGGGAAATTCGCTAAAACATACATTTTAAAAAACCATGGTAAATTGTCATAGAAACATGATGTACAATTTGTTCTCATCCCACATTTACCATACTTTGTGTTACATCCATAGAAATAAAGTGACACTTTCATTAATTAACAAGTATAGAGTGTAATTTAAATATGAGTAGTTCCATAACCACCTTGTACGCGTAGAGTAAGCTGTTTATTTGCCAAATTATATTCCGTTGTTATCCAAGCACATTAAAAACGAATTAAATGATTCGACTTTAATAGAATAATTTAATTACACTAGTGGCGCATTTTAGTACTGTTTTGAATTAAACATAGCGCCGGCCTGCGTCCAATGTATAGGCAACAGGCAAGCAGGAGTGTTTATTTTGTAGACTCTTTGCGATGAAGGAAAGTAAGTCAAGAAAGTACTTGCAGTTCTAAAATTAAAATTTTATCGCTATATTAAAATATTTTGAAATTGGATACCGTTTATAGTGTTGTAAGTTTGTTTAAAATAAAAGCTAAAATATCCAATTTTGGTATTTAATCTGATGTGAATGTAATACAAATTAAGTCTCAAATGCTTCAAGGAGTTTAGAATTTCGTGGAAATTCTATTTTGTAATAGGTAAGACGTATCGTTTTCAGCTGCAAGTACGGTGTATTCACTTGTTATGGCAGTAAAAATACTTTTTGAGCAGGAAATAGATCTGAGAATTCTTTGTATTCTGCACTTTTAATCTTTAATAGCTAATGCTTTTGGAAAATTCTCATTATTGCGTGATTTTTATTTGCAGTTGAATTATATTCTAATAATAGTACTAGTAGTTATAATAATATTAATCGCTTGATAACTGAATATTTAAACCATAAGTTTCTTATTGTTTTGGCAAACATATAAATATGAGACATATATAAAAGTGAACGTAAATAAAAAGGCATATATATAAATAAGTGAAGTAGAGACAACGAATTCAACTCAAATTTAACCTTTAATAATTTTCTTAAATTTATACTAACTATCAAAAAATAATTTATCTATACAAAAACATTACCGTACTAAATATTTTAAATCAAGGAGCATTTATGTTTTCACACGGTTACAATACACGTGCCCAGTAAAATTCTGGTTTATTATATAATATACGTTTTATTATATTATTTAAAATTTTCGTTGATATTAATTAAACATGAATAGCAATATAAACATTGTACGTTATACTTACTTCAACAACGTTTTATAATTCCTTAATTTTTTAAATTTGTTTACATAAACGACTAAACACTAGAGTAGACTTTATTCATTAACTCTATTTGTTTAATAGATCGAAAGGGTTTTAGTTCAATGAAAAGCTGTATATAACGACAAAGAAAATTCAGTGCATTTCATTTAAGGGCAGGATTACTATGAGGGAAAACTTTAACTATTTAAGAATAAATTAGGTAGTAGTGTAACTCTAAATAGATAATAATTAAATTGATTATAAATATTCTTTATGTTGTGGTAGTGAATGCTTAACTGTTGTGAGTGCAGATCAGCAACCAAAGAATAACATAGACTGGCAGTAGCGCGCTGAGTTTAAAGCCGGGCAGCCTCTGAGTGGTGGGGATGAATCGACGAGAGTCATCCACTACCGAGCGTCGCCGATCGCTGTGCCGCCCTCCGCACTTGTCACTCACTGTCTTGTTAAAAGGGCTACCAAGTGGTCTTGCGTATGATAAATATACAAAATAATGTCATCATATAAAGCAAAAACAGGGGTGGACTTTTACAACCCTCTCATGGCGTAACATTTGTTTGTAAAGTTTGTGAGAACATCATAAGATCGGCATATTTTGGAAAAGCAAAAAACAAGATTTACTAAATATAATTACTTTAAAGGTTTTAAATCAATGAATTGGTAAATATATTTTCGGAAATTAGAGCAGTCACTTTTTGAAGCAGGATCCAGACCAAAATCATTTTGGTTATCTTTTAAAGAAAATTTGGGTGAGATATTTTAGGCTTCACCATATCAGTAAGTTATACAATTAGAAAATTCACAAGCAAAAAGTTCAAAACCACCTAACAAAAACAATCACATTCTCAGGGCAATAGATTTAATTTTATATTAAATTAGGTTGAATATTAAATTCCAACAGTAGCGTTATTTTTAAATGCTGTACTGAATTACTAATAAAGTTTCTATTTCTTGAAAAATATTGTTATTGTTTTGACATCTTTATTTTATAATGATATTTCAATGTAGATATTTGATTATTGTAAACTTGTTATTGCTGTCAGTATTTTATTTCAGATTACGATGTTCCTATCATGTGCAGTAAAAGTGGTTAGTAACGTCGCTGGTACAGTAATAACATTGACTATACATCCTACGAAAGTTGGATCTTGTAGTCAACGAATAAAGAATTACAATTGTGGCTCGTACTTCCTTTTTCAACAGTCGGCGTACATAAAAAATCAAAATCAAATTTCGAAACAAAACCTGCATACTCAAAGAATTTCCAAGTAAAATATATACGTATTTGTTTACTGATTTAATTATATAATATATACTGTTTACAGCAATTTACTGTATTGTTTACTAATATAAAATATTACCATAGTCAGGCCTTTTATTCAAAATAATTAAAATAATAATTAGAATAAAGTTTTGGCTTGGTTCTAATGCGTTTTAAAAACATTTAATTTGATAATATTTGGTAAAATATACAGTAATTACTATTAAAGTAATAACATTTTTCTCGGGTCGCCCTGCCGTGGCCGTCGCGACCCACTGCTCAGCGCTGTGTTCATTTGTATTGCGCACGACGAAATCTTTATTTCTTTTCCACCTCGATTCTAAATGAACTGATCGCCCTATTTTTTTAAAATATACTCATATTGTCCGTTTCATAGCCTCAAACTTTCTCACGGACGAAACTCACCTGATCAAAAAATAAAAAAAGTAGTAGGCGACTTAGTTTTTCACTTCAAACGTTTAAACGTAAACTGTTTTTGTTTTGAATACAATATTTTACAAAGTCTTACAATAAATGTTTATAATTTTTTCGACACCATAGTCATAGTGATAATATCTTAATTATCATACCAAAAAATAAAAATGTTATCTTAACTATACGTGCTGATTTTGACGGTGTTAATGAGACGCGGCGAATTAAAATGCCAGTAGCGGCCAGAGGCTGAAGCCTTTGAGTAGTGAAAAACCGGCTTCATCTACAGTAATGTATAGTGGATAGGGATTGCCAGTCTATGTTATTCTTTGGTCGCTGGTGCAGATTTTGTTTGTTGAGGATACATTGGTCTATCTTGTTTATACACATCCAACCGACCCCAAACACAAACCCAACGAAGTGTTGTCTTTCTAATAAGCAAATAGAGACCAACAACAAGTCGAATGTTTCATCAGCTGTGATACGATGTCCAAGTCGTTGTTAATTTTTCAAAAACAAACATTTTGGAGTATAATGGGATGGTTTATCAGACAGTATTTTAGTAAAATATATTTGATATTGTATTGATTCTAAATGTTAATGGAGATATTACTTCAGGAAAAAGTTTTAGATTTTATGTGGTAACAATATGTTATTTCAGAATTCTATAACAGAAAGTTCCTGCGAGAATACCAGACTGAGATGTAACTTCAATTAAAAAAGAGTTTTGTTTCTGCAGACTTTTTGAAATATAGGAGCGGACTTGAGTGCAGCTTAAAAAGAGAAAATAAATGCATTACGTAGATTTAAGCCTAAGGTTTTTGTTAAAATAAAAACAATATTGTAAACGTAATTAGTTTTTTAATCATCAAATATGGGATTTTTATAAAAACAGCTTAAATATTTTGCTAGAAATTAAGAAAATATGAAATACTGCTAGAATTATTAGCTACTACCTATAATAGCGGACAATTAAGTTGACAGTCGGGCTTCAGCCAATAGCATATGGTTGTACGCTGTTACTGTTGCTATTTTGTCATAGAAAAATATTACTCGAACGATATTCCGGTCAGCTGGTTTGGAGTTTTGGCAATGCAGCACGTCTTCTATTGGCTGATCTTGGTTGATAGCCCGGAAAACCACGCCTTTAACTTGCAACTTATTTGTCCGCTATTATAATAGTCATTAGTGTAAGAGTTTCGTAAGTTCTTTATATTTTGAGTTTATTATCTAAATACTTTGATTGCAATAACAAATAAGACTTCTATCAAATTAATAATTTGTTTGTAATTTGTATCTGCACTTGCACTGTCATACTGATAAATTATCACTCGGTATAAATGTAGTATGATGTAGTATGATGTCACACACTGCCAATGATTTATGATAATATGTACTGAGGCATTCTCTCTTAATCTGTATACCCTCTCTATATTTAGAAAGTCGTATTATAGGATACGAATTCGAGTATAATGATTTCCTAATCTTTTAATTTCGTTTATGACAATCTTCAAACAGGTAATTAAGGAATCAAGAATCAAGAATCAAGAATACTTTATTGTCACACGACTATATAAATACAGCATTGACAATCGTCACAAATACAAACTTAAATAGCTAAAATAACAGACTGCTAAAATACATAATTCATTTCCAACTAAAGATCCCTTCTTTCAGATATATAATCTTTAACACTGTAGTACTCTTTTTCAATCAAGTATTTTTTTAGTCTATATCTAAATTTTACAACATCCACCAGAATTTTCAGGATTTGGGGGAGAACATTAAAAATCTTAATGGCAGAATAGTAAGTTTGGTTTTGAAAGGAAGTTGTGTTGTGTCGGGGAATATGGATTAGGTTAGTGTTGCGGAAATTATATCTATTGGCAATGCGTAAATAAAAATGCATAAATACCCCCGTTGCAGCAAACCTGCATACTCAGCGAATTTCAAATCGTACTTCACTATCTCATAAAGCCACTTACCGACCATCAAAGCATATTCATAAACAAGCGAGATATGACTTTTTATTCATTCTCCATAAGAAAATATTATGACTGAGTATGCTGCATCAAGGACCACATAAGTCGGATTTTTATACAAATACCAATGGATAACCACTAGATAAAGTAACATAACAAATTTTACTAATTTATGTCCATAAACAATCAATATATAACAAGTTTCTAATTCTCCATAAGAATAACATTATAGCTGCTGAATACGCAGGTTTGCTGCCATGGGACCACAAAAATGGTTTTTTATGCAAATACCAGTAAACCCCAAACACATGAAGCCACATACAACGTTTCATTAGAATATGTTCATTAATAAGCGAGATATAAAATGTTACTTATTATCCGTAAGATTAATATTGGACAACGTACTGTGTTTAGCACTTTCAATGTCTCGGTAACCAATTGAAGTAGAGCGATGATCATAATACCAAATTTTTTTTAAATCTTAATTTAATGTTCTAAACCAAAATTTGGGTCTAAAAAGAATTATGTATAAAAAGTTCAAAACAAATTTGTGGGATACGAAATTCCCCCAAAACCCCCCTTAAAATAGAGGAACTTTTCTGGTTCTCGAGTTATAAATGAAAATAGATGCTGCCTTACACGTTTATATATATATATTTGTGTGTTCTTAAGCACGATAACTTTTGTAAAATGGTTCAATCTTGATGAAATTTGGTATATATATATATATATATATGAATCCTCAAGACCAAAAGTTATCATGGCCCCGGGCCTAGGACTTACCATGCCAATCACGGTAATAGCTGCTTCTTCCCTATAGGGAAAATGCGCTAAAAATACGTCTCATTTTTTTAATCCAACCAATTACTCAAAACTATTCAACAGATTTAATGAAGTCCAGACAAGTCGGTGCAGCGATGCGACTCAGACGCCAGCCAAACAAAGTGTGTTTTCCAATGTTAATTGATGTCTGGATGGTTGTTTGCTGTGACGACTGCCTTTGTTCCCGGACTGATTAAAACGAGAAATCGGGATTTCTTCTTTTGGGAAGGAAAATCTAATAGATATGGACTTGGGTGAATTACAAATAATACTGCAGTTGTTTAGATTCTGATCGTATTTGGGTCAGAAAGACGATCATTTCTGAGTAAAGCCGCGAGTTAGCTAAGGTGCTAAGGATGAGAAATTGAATCAATGGATTGTAATATTCTTATATATAACCATCTATATTTATAAAAAAGAATGTAGGTTTGTTTGTTTGTATCTATCTATCTATATATATATATATATATATATATATATATATATATATATATATATATATATATATATTCGAAATTTATGGACTCGGACACCGTTGGACCGTTTGCCATGAATCTTGGTATATTAATGTAAAATTTCACGGAGAAGGTTTTTAAGTCATCCATTTCGTCTTAACTCAATAAGGTTCCCTCCAAGAGGCTCAAAAGGGTTCTCATATAACCCTTATGGAAAGATATTGTTGTTTACATAAAAGCTAATGACATGTTTACTTGAACAGGTGATCTTGGTGTTATTGGAGATATTGGTTTTAGTTGGTAATAGTCAAAGGCATGACAACGTCTGCTGGGTAACAGCTAGTTCCTTAATAAATTCATCTAATCACTATGGACTTGGATTAATTAACAGCAACTCTACTATTTTTTTGTTTTATCCTAATTTGGTTAAGGAAGAAATAGTTTGCAAACTATTAAAGAGCCACGACAGAGTTGCTTACAATAGGTATGGCTGAAAACGAATTTCTTCACGCTCAGTAAACTATCCAATAATATTCACTAACCAATTAAAATTTGCGATCATTTATGTTTCTTCAGCAACATTCTTATTTGGATTTTAAAAACGTGAGCTATTAGTCGTTACATCATTATGACTCTTAAGTGTAAACTGGCCCTTTTACTCATAGATATCTTTTACAGGTAAAAATTAGTATAATAAACTTAAATTTTAGAGATTTATGGATGATTATATTTCACGAAGAAATATTACATTGTCCAGGTAATTGAAATATCATAATAGATTTTAAAATTTCTAGTCTATCACTAAATATGCAATTCACCAGCCATAGCTTGTAATTATAATGGAAATATAACACCTGTTATAATCTATAGTCATTAGTCAATAAGGCTTTATTCATGAAGTACATAACATGTACATGAATGGCGTCATTTCACAATCTAACAGAAAGTAAATAGCCATATGCCATAGGGATATTGCTTCTTTTGTATATTTACTATACATATTGTCTTAACAACTCTTTTATGAAAAAAACTCAAGAAAAGAATAAAGTGGCCTTTGTTCCAAATAACCTTTCAGCTCTTTTTTAAATTTAAGTGGGTCGTTCAAATCTGTTATATTACAGGGCAAATTGTTATACAATTTGACACCTGCATAATATGGCTTTTTTCCAAGAAATCTTAACTTATGTGACGGGTAAGATAATTTATTTCGGTTTCTTGTTTGATAGCTGTGTGTGGATCCCAAACTTTTTAGGTTTGATAACTGTTTCTTAATACGAAAACATACTTAAAAAATGTAGTGTAAAAATACTGTTAAATTCCTAATTTTTAAAGAATTCTTTGACAGTGTCTGACTTTTTTAACTATCCGAATCGCTTGTTTTTGCAGAACTAATATTTTGTTCAAATTTTCCAACGATGTCTCTTCATACAAAACTGAACCATAGGAAATATGTGAATGAATGTATCTAATTCAATTCTTCATTTAATTTTGAAAAAATACACTGCTACCGAAGTTTAAAATGGAGTATCAAGACTAGTTTATTTTAGTTTATTTTAAAGCCATCTTAGGTATTCTATAATGCTGTCTAGTAAATTAAACTTAATCGAATTTTTGTTTTACAAAAAAAAAACAATAAAGTGTATGTCTAGGCTTAAGCCTAGAGACTCGTGTAAAGACATATTCATTTAATTGAAAATTTTATCCGTACCTTCTATTTTAATTTTTGAAGTTATTATGTATGTTAAAGCGAATAATCTGATACAGCCCCATCAACATCATTATTTCACCAGAAATAATAGAGTAAATCCATCTGTTCAACATAAATTAATGTTATTTGAAACAAAACCGAGCTACGCAGGCCTTAAATATTTCGCACAGCTTCCTTCACGCATTCAAGAAATTATGGAAATTAAAAGTTCAAGAAAGAGCTGAAACTTAATCTTTTAGAACAATGCCTCTACAGTTTGCCAGATTTCTGACCTCAGTTGCACATTTTTCCAGATTTCTTCTCTGCCCCATCCTGGATCTCTCTTTTTCCAATCCTGGCATTACCCCAACCTGATTGGACAAGGTCTACGGCCGCTGAAGTTTTTTTACTGTTTTGACGGGTCCCATGCCACTATGGTCCTCGGGAAGGACTTCGGAGGTAAAGGAGGTAATGGTAGTATATTATTGAAAATTGATGACAGAAATCAATATCTTTATATCTTTTACGAAGAAATATTACGTTGCCCACATAACTGAAATATCATAATAGAAATTAAACAATTTATTGTCTTTCATGAAACATAGGCGTGTATCCATGCTTAAATTATATTGTCGAAAAATATAATTATCGAGCTATATCTTTGAATTATTATGGAAATAAATTACTTGTAACCTAATTTTATCTTCAATTTAACTTTGAAAAAATACACTGCTACTAAAGTTAAAAATGGAGCAACGAGACTACATTATTGGAAACATGAATATTTTGCTTGGCTGCTCTCAGCGTTGACGAAATATTGCCAATAAAGAACTCGTCTTTGTACCATACCCAGGAGTTGCATCGAACCGGAAACTGAACACGACACCTCATCTGTTTGAGAATATGCATGTTATTGAAATACGTCTTTAGTTGGTTGTTCAGTAATTCAAAGACTGAAAACCGATCGTGAAAAATACCAATGGAGATTGTTAGAATATGTTTTGATTTGGAATAATTTATTTATTTTTACCATGGAATAACAGATTCCAGTTAAATACAAATATTAGGACTTATGTAAAATTCTGCTTAAAAAAGTGCTTGTTATAAAATCTATCAATGCTAGTTATTAAAAACAAGAAATCGTAAAACAATACAAAATATAAGGTTTTAGTTATGCATTAGTTTGATCTCATGTTTACTTTAAATAAATTCTAAAGTACACATTTAAAACATCTAAAATCGAATACTTATTTCATATATTTCTAATATTTTAACTTGAAATCACAGCTTGAAATATAAATTGAAACATAATAGAGATAGGCAGTAACTATTTAGCATTAATCTCATGCTAATTGCATATGATCACTTATAGTGTAAAAATGTCAAATTCACATCATACCCTAAATAAATCACTTATGAAGGACAAACATCAAACTTATAGACAAGAATAAGTATTGCATAAGGATATTTAAACAAGTAAATGTACCGTTGTTAATGACATATTAATGGTGGCAGTGGAAATACTAATATTCATATTCCAAGGACTGCGGGGCATTTCGATAATTTATATAACAACGAACTTAAACAAAAATAATGTATATATTCAATATATATATATATAAATATATATATATATATAAATAACTTCAATATATATATATATATATATACCATAATAATATTACATATTTTACTATGGATAAAGAGAGTGAAAGGTAGAATGAAAAGAGGTGAAGGATAAGTAGTAACCCTAATTACCAGGACAGGCTACAGAGGTAGTACCCGCTACACTGTAGTACCGTGTTCTAATGAGGGCTGCGTGAATGCGACCCACGATGAATGTCGGGGTGCCAACTTGACGGAGAAACTACCCTCTTCACTCCCACTGTGCTTTTAAATAAATTTATATTACAACCTAAACAGATTTTATTCTTATGTTATTGTAAATGAAATACGTTGTACATATAAAATATCTATTCAATAAATATAATAATTTTATAATATACATATTCGAACGACTTTTAATGTGAAACTCTTTTTGATAAGGTTAAAAACCTGCAAGACAATCTTATTATCTACTTAAAAAATTGTTGTTTTCACTACTCTTATTTGAAGATTTGGATTTTTTTATATTGGATATGTTAATATTTATACTATTCAAAAAATAAGATTTTCTGTTTATTTAAGAAGTTAGCTATTTAGAGATCATTGGGAAATTAGGATTTTAACATTTTATCATCAGTTTATTTGATAATGTAAACAATAAGCAATGAACGCTCTTTATATATTTTAACAGTAGGCGATTCTATGTAACAATATTTAAAGTAACGTTTTCGAATGAATAAAAAAAGTTAAATTATTGTAGATTGTTGAAAATACTTTAAGGTCATTGGTTTGATTTGGAATGTTAGTCGAACCGAAACCTAAGGTACACTGTTATAAAAATCAGCAAGTTGATGATATCAATAGTTAAAAGTGTGATTTGGGAAAATCTTATCCATCGTAAACAAATTAATTTGGATGATTTAAATAAATTAATTAGTTGTCTTATTTTCTTATTGTATTATGTTATGACTCCCTCAAGTTGGATAAAGTAACACCGGAAAATAATATTCTCACAGCCTACTAATTTAAGAAGGTTTTAAAAAGTTGTTTTAAAAACTATAATTGGCTATATACAAATTTTCCTTCAAAAAGGTTTGATGTATTTTCCATACAAAACATGTTATCTTTGTGTTTATCCCAAAGTACCATAATTGAACATTTGATAACGCCGTGCTACAACCTACTTTGATCTAACACCTCCTAATGTTCCAGGAAATGTTTTTCAATTCGGATATAATTTCAAAATAATGTCCCAATCTTCTCTATACATATAATAACTCTCTTGAGAGTTACAAACTTCTGTGATAGGGAGTTGTGCTATGGTTAAGGGATGGATGTTGTAGCAAGGGTTGTTTGTAGTCAGAATGACAGATGATGATGTAGAGGTGTTTGGTTATTGTTTGTAAACAACGGCTGCAGACCTGGCTCTAGATGGTCTAGTTTACATCAGGATATTGCATTAGTAAAGACATCATTTTTTTCACTTAGCAATAATAAATTGCAAATTCATCAATAATGTACACTGTTGTTTAAAATTATTGCGCGAATATATTAACACAAAAAGCAACCTTTAATTTATCATTACTGTAAACTCGTTGAACATCCATAAAATAGCTTAAGAGGTCTCTCCAGTCACGAACATTTTCGCGTTTATACCTGCTTCGCCCATAAGGCCAATGTTAATTTTCAAAGCCCGTTCCTCCTCAACGGATTATTCGATATCGTTGATTTATGGCTCATTTTAAAGGGGTAAAATATACCTAGTGATTTCAATAAGCAGAATTTCGATATCGCAAAAAATAATCAATCAATAAAATTCCAAAATATTCAATATTTACGATTTTTTTATGCGCGAACTATTTATGATAACGAAATTCTGTTTACTGAAATCACTAGATATATTTTTGATCTTTAAAACGAACCATAAATAAATTTTGGACAACCCGTTGAGGAGGGGCGGACTTTGAAAGATAAAATTGGTCTTATGGGAGAAGCCGGTAGACGCAGAGGACTGGAGCCCCCTCTTAAACAAAATTACATTTACAAATAAATTTACACAAATAATTAACATGGTTTTATACTGAGGAGCCAATTTGTGTATGTTTGGTTGTATACTTAAGGGTTTAGAAACATATTTTAAAATCTAGAACAATTTGTTATTCCTAGTTACATTATGTCTTAATAGCCATATAATTAAATGTATAAATCAAAAAGAATGCCAATATGAGAACCATGACTATAACCTCAAATATATATAGTACACATAATTTTCATAAAAGTTAATTTAACGAATGAACACCCCTACCTTTTAGAACCTACAAAGTGGCCATTGAATGAAACTATTGATATTATATTAAAGTTCATTTATTTAGTGAAACGAGCTCCAATGCCTATCTTATTTATTCAATTAATGGAATAGTACGGTACCTGGGGGACGGTCTTTGCTAGCAGAACATTTTTTGGCTTAGAGTAATTTTTCTCCACGCCCCCTAACGACGAGTAGATCTGCTTCACTTATTTACCTCTTTTCTGCATGTTCAAGGACACTCCAATTGTTATCATAGGTAAAAGTCCATTCAGGTAGTATTTTTATTATGCGCACACTCGATACATTCTAGACGTCACCACTCTACATGTGATGGTTCACTCAATGGTTTTAGTCACTCTTCTTAAGGAATCACATAAACTAACGACATGAGTCATTAGATCAAATGAACAGCTGTGATGATTCTTAAAAAAAACATAAAAATGCCATAAGACCAACCTTATTTATTTAAAATTTAGAAAAATTGGATATTTTTGTGGATGGGAACTGTTTATTACACTTTTTGAACTCAGGAATCAGTTAATTCCAGGTATCTGAACGAAATCGTTGGTACCGTATTTGCGATCAGAGTTGCAAGCAAGCAACCATCTGGTGAAGCAAACTCATATTAGAGAATAGGTTTCAACCAACCTTATTTTCTTTCTAACAAAGCTCGGCCTCCTGGTACTTATGTAATAGCTGAAAAAGTAAAATCTCCATCACCCAACATAGTACTACCAAAACTAATTAACAGCCAGAGGCGGGAGCGACTCTGGAGTTGTACCCCTACAAGTGTAGTGCCTCTAATTATACCGGAGTGGAAAGTGACAAAAAAACGGACATTGAGTGTCATTGTTGCCAACTTGACGGTGAATGAAATCCCTGCACATCCCTGCTGTAGACCTCAGCGTTGGTACAACTGGAATGTAATATTTTCAGAAAAACTATAACAATTGGGGTTAGAATAATTTATTTAAAAAAATGTAATAGATAGTAGACTGGTAGAGGTCATTGAATTTATACTCCTTAAACTTAACAGATAAAACCAACGTTCTTAAATTTTAATGTAAGTTGTTCGAAAAAGTTTTAACGATTGAAAAAAAATTAAATTATTTTCTGATTTTACACATGTAGTTTATGTAATTTTTGTATTAATCTAAAACTAAGGGAAGCTATGCACTTGAAATTGCATGTTATATTATATAGCAATCAAATAATCGACTTTTGATTAGCTTCGTACGTGCTGTCTTAAAAACGCAAAATAGTTTAAAACATCTTACAATTTAGTCTCATTGAATATATTTTCTTGTTAATTACTCACATGGAGGACAAAACAATTAATTAATTAATTTTGAAGTGCTATAAGGTTTTTAATTGCATCCCTCCATTACCCAATAATGTTTAGAGTTCAAAATGTTCTTTGCAAATTTTCGGTACTCGTCTTATAACCAAAATCAGTATTGACCTTGTAAATATATCAAGTTGGGAAATTCCCCAACACATACATTTTAGTTATTCAAAATAACTTTAAGGTGGGTACATTGTTTGGCCGTCCTAATCTAGACAGCACAGTGGATCTGTTTTCACGTTTGCCCACGAGACTGGTCTAGAGAGATGATGTTTGTTTGGGCCCTGTACACTGTCCATCTCGTAGTACTGTCCCAACACACACTGTCCGTCTCCAGACAAATGCCCCATATCATGGATATGGAGGAGTACATGGATATGGAGGGTTGTCAGAGTACACTCAACTATAATTACTTACTCACTGCCAAAGTCATTTGTATACAAAATTGTTACTTATCGTCCCCAACAACAAGCCGCCATCTCTCTCTCTATCTTCACCTTTAAGTTCTCTCTCTGTCAACCCCAGAACATCGCCCTGGGGAGAGGCAGTGGAGACACCCACCACCAATGACAAAACACAAAAATTTGGGGAATTTCAGTATTTCCCAAAAAAGATAGAATTTATGAAACGGAAGAAAATATTTTGAACGTCCCAACTTTTGACTATTGCATAGTGAAAGTAGGGTTTAAATTTAAATTTCATGATGTTGGGTTTAGATTGAAAATAAAATCCTTGTAGTAAAGTATCAACATTAACAACAGGTTGTAGAAAGTTCAATCTATTGGAATAGGAATATAATCGGAATAGGCTCATTTGATGGTCCAACATAAAACTCAGATGAAACGTGGAACACACCAGTGGCGGGAATTAAAGATGACCACTATTAAAGTTGTAAATCAGGCTATAACTCGATTAATAAAGTTCGATTGCAGTAAACTTGAATATCCTATAACGTATTTCAAAAACAAAACCTTTTAGTGTTTATACAATAATTGACGAAAAATAAAGGGTTTTCTGATATACGAATTTTAACAAATATTGCATATAAATGACACAATCGCAAAAAAACCGTAAAGCAAAATGTTGAGGAAGTTCTAAACTGGACCCAACTACCATATGTCATTGGGCTATTAATTATTGATGCTTTCTAAGGACCAGGGTTTGGACCGTTCCCTGACAAAGAGTAAACAAATGTCACTGGCATGGATAAAAAAGTTACTGATTTATTTATTGACTATCTAAGTGAAATTAAATCTAAAATGCTTACCTTGAATAACCATTGTTATTTTGTAAAACGGTATGGCTTTGAACAAATCTTCCATACTCCCATACTTACTTGACCCTTTAGCCAAAATTAGTAGTTTGAAATATACAATATATCTACATTTTGTGGTTGGTTTTACGAAATGTTTCGCCGCAATATTAAGGTTTAATTTAGTAGATTTTGTTCAAAACCATGTGGTTAACCCTACATTTAAACAAAGGCTTTATCTTGTGGACGGCATTTCGATTATACTATAGCCCATCCATATTATATAGACAGAGTCCGATAAAAGCAATGTGAAAATCAGGATTAGCTTTGATTGTGTTTCGGCTTTGTTTCATATCAGCTTTTTCATGGACTCTCTTATTTATACAGTAATTACTGCTGTGTTTTTAAACTTCATAAACAAAACAGTGATGAGAATAAAACAGAGGGCTTAGATAAAATATAACCACACTCAAATTATAATAATATTGTTTAGAGAAGATTCAAATAAAAACAATAAACTATTGTTGGTGTTGACGAATTACATACTGTTAAGTGCAAAAAATAATACTATTAGCTTTAAATCACGATTTTATAACATAACTTTCAATGAGCATGACTTTCGTATACAAATAAAATGACCCGCCTCGAAATATAATTTCAGTTAAGCGTCAAGTTGAGTGCTACCAAAAAGAATTCCCAAGTGCTTCACAAGGAAAAGATCTGCATTTCTTGGAATTTTAATTTCGCCTTACAGGATGTAGCGTTACAGGCACAATTGTTGTACAGTTCACTTGTCAGATAAGTAAAAAGGGTTTCGAGTAGTAAAAGAAAGTCACGATTTATTTATGTTTGTATTTTACCCATTCAACGCATTGACTTTATAAATAATGCTGTTAGGTGTATAGTAAATTGTAAGTGCGTTGTCTTGTAATGATTTTGATAAAATTATTTATAATTTGTGCCCCCAGGTGCCTCAGAAAAGCCAAAAATAATTAAAATCGATAAGTAATGTACTACGTTAAATCTTAAAACCTCCATTATTAATGCATGCCTAGTTTGCCTAATTCCTACTTTAAAATGGTTTACCATAAAAATTACATTTCACTGAGCAATTCTTACTTATTTATTTTTCAAAGTGATTGGGGGCGCCACCTTACAGTGACAACTTCGACTAGCTCATTTCAGGTGAGGAAATAGTTTATGAATGTGTTTATAATGTGGATATTTGGGCAAATTTGTAATATAGCGAAAACCATGAACTTTGCACAGTTAAAGAAATCAGACAAATTATTACACCCTAGCTTGTCCGATGCCCAGACACCCAGTTAAAAACACATTATTACGTTAAAATTAGCCAAAATATTTATTATTTCTTAGCGATTTTCGTTATAAAATAAATGATTTAATTTAAATACTGAGAGCTGACAGTTCAGTCAAATATTAAATTCTCTTATAATATTAAAATAATGTTAATCTTTAATTTAAGCTTATTTAAATTAGAAAAACCCCCGTGAAAACTGTTTGAAAGATAATTACAAGTTACAAAAATATACAAAGGGGCAGCTAAGGTACAAAAGTAGAAAAAACACAGTGAAAAAAACTTTTAAAAACATTATTCCCTAATTAACAGAAACATTGAATCAAAACAAAAATTAAGAATTCTCGAGTTTACTTTAATACACAAAAGTCTCTTTTCTTCAGCGACAAATGTATGGCTCAACACTTGCAGCGTTACGCCTAGAGTAAGGACATGAAAATTCCAAAAAATACTGAACTTTTCACTATGAAACAGTCGAGAATTCTTTTTGATCACACTCAACTCAGATGAAATTTAGAAGCGGGTTATTTTAGCTGTTGTTAATTTGTTGTAAATACTCAGATAAAGTTAGTATAACATGATTGGTATCGTTGTAAATTAATGAATACGGAGTCAATAGGTGGTAATGAACGTTGTCTTATCATTGCCAATAACGTAATTTCTTGACTCGATTCAATAATTTCAATGATAAATAAATTTACTGCCTTATAAACAAACGTATAACATAGTACATTAACCTTCTTCGTCCCAGAGAGTCTGTGAAGACAAAGAGTGCATGTTTGTACATTCCATATCAGCAGGAACGTTAGTTTCACTCTAATGTACTGCAAATATTTAATTGATATTAAATAAAAACCGCATTTAAGATCTTTATTGCCTTGAAATTTGACTTAACAAGCCATTTATATTATTTAAAATACGAAAAACATCTTGTATTATTATTATTTGTTATGTAGTTTGCTGTCGACCACTAAACTGTTAGGTGTGGAAAGGCGAACGAATGACTCAAACAATAATTAAATACCTAGCAAAATTTTGAGTAAGTAAATATACGAACGAATTTTTAGATTGATAACGTGAACGTAGATGATAATCTATGAACAAATATAATAAATGTTTCAGTAAACCCTTACGCGTTCAAAAGTAGTAAATGTTTTCTAAGTTTGCAACTATTATTGGTAGAAAAATCACAGTGATCAAACAACAAAATAGATCACTCCATCACCGCACTGACATCCTGCACCGTGAAGTTCGTGTGTTCAGGATACATCTGACTGCTGATGTCGTCAGAGGACTGGGCCTCGTCGAACGGCTTGTTGTCTGGAATACTTCCGAACTTGCAGAAGTCGAACTGACTGAGGTTAGCTTGGAACAACTTCTTCAAGGTCTCCTCTATAGGCCTGATGATATTGGGACTCACATGGTTGAAAGACCGGGAAAGTAAATAGTCCACGAAGCGGTTGGCTAGACTGAATCCGGTTACTTTGACCGATATCCGGTCCAGAGTGGCGAACCTGACTTGGCGGATGTTCTCGACACTTCCGGAACACCGGTTGTTGGTGAAGTTGAGGAGGATCTCGACGTACACAGAGTTGCCCCCGATGTCCAAGTCCAACTGCCCACTGAGAGGTATCCCCATGAACCTCCCTTTGTAGTTATACCCGATCTTCAAATCTCCCAATCCGAACTCCGCCCGGAACATGAACAACTCCTTGACTGTAACAAGACTCGTGTTTCCTGTTCTTTTGATCGTACTCAAATCTCTAATAGTCCCATGAGTCCCGTTGAAGTCCCCTTTAATATTAAAGAATAGGACTTTTTCTGAGTACTGAACACGGATCTTGGGTAAAGGCACTTGGATGTTCCCAGCTTCTAGGACGTCTTTGCGGAATTGGTCCAGGAACCCGTCCACTTCCTTGTTGAAGTCAAAGACATCTGCGAGACTCGTGGCAACTAGAAGCAGCAGAAACCAGAAGGAGCCGGTGACGTCACACATGGCGGACGCGGTGCTAGGCGACTGGACACTATCTCGCTGTGTAATCGTTAACGCGACAAGAGATAGTGACTGATATCAGTAGATAGTGGTGAGTCAAGCTTGCATAATGCTAGAAGTAGATAATGAGACACTAATCACATCAATGTGTTAAACAAGAGCGTTCAGAAATATTACTTAAGAACAACGAAATATTGTATTTCAAATAGTTAAACTACTAATTTACTTCCTTTAATTTGGTAATATTTACACTGTAACTTTATTAAATAGATTAGCTGAATTAAAAATATTTAAAAGAAAGTTTTTTTAAAAATGTAATTATATTGTAGGATAAGTTAGTAATTATAAGTATTTTTAGCGTTTTAGCCTAGTGCAATTAATTGTGATTTGAACACCCTAAGATTAACATATTAAATTAGTTCATTAGTAGTATGAGCATTCTACCGAATTACTAAATAACATAGGTAGTAAATTGTAATTAGGTTGCTGTGGACCTTTTTGAGATTTTAGCGAATTTCCCCTATAGGAAGTAGCTGTTACCGTAGGTCACATGGGAAGGCTTAAGCCCGAGACCATGATAACTTTTTGTTTTGACGTCCCCAGATGCCAAAAACACTATTCCTTCAAATGTATATATATATATATATATGTATATATATATATATATATATATATATATATATATATTGTATATATATATATGTGTGTGTGTGTGTGTGTGTGTGTGTGTGTTTGTGTGTTCGTGAATGCGATAACTTGAGTAAAAAACGTCCGATTTCCATTAAATTTTGCTCAAATGTGTAAAGTGACATTTATGACTATAAGTTCAAAAACCAGAACAATCGGACCATGGGAAGGAGGGTTTATGGGGGTTTTAAATTTTCCAAAAATCAGTTTTTTGCATTTTTTACCCAAAAATAAAAAAAACTTAATTTTAGTTTTGACCGTGTTATAGAGCTTGAAAATAATAATATAGTATTTTGAATTATTAACATAGATTAAGTGGTTACGGAGAAAATCCAAAAAAACTTACTCATAAAACGCCCATGTTAATCTTATGGGAAAAAGGTTTTTGGCTTTTCCTCAGTTCATTTCAATGTAAACTTCACATTTGCTTTTACCAATCAGTTCAGCTCCACAAAACAATCACGTTGGTGTTTAAATTGTGATACTACAACCAACCGTTGCAGAGATATTTGAAGTGCTAAACACAGAACGTTGCCAAATGTAATCCTTATGGGGAATAAATAAGATTTGATATCTCGATTATTTATGAATGTATATTGATGAAACTTGGTATGTGGGTTCACGTAGTTTTGGTAAATTGATATTTGCACAACAAATGATTTTCTATTGATTATCCCCGTAGCAGCAAACATGCGTACTCAGCCCCCATGTTATTCTTATGGTGAATAAGTAAAATGTAATGACTCCATTAATTATGAACATAAATTAATAAAACTTGGTATGTGGCTTCACCTTGTTGAGTTATATTGATATTTGCATAAAAAAACAATTATTTTCTTCCTTGTTGCAGCAAACCTGCTTACTCAGCCCCCATGTTATTCTTATGGAGAATAATTAAAAAAGTTATATAGCGCTTATCTGTGATTGAATATTGATGAAACTTGGTATGTGGCTTCGCCTACTAAAATTCTATTTATATTTGCATAAAAACCAATTGTTTGTGTTCCATGTTTCAGCAAACCTACGTACTCATCCCCAATGTTATTCTTATGGAGAATAATTAAAATTGTATATATCGTTTATATGTTAATATATTTTAATGAAACTTGGTATGCGGCTTTATGTGGTATTAAGACTAAAATATGCATTGGAAATACGCTGAGTACGTAGGTTTGCTGCAACGAGGGGTATTTTCGTATATTGAATATATGTTTTCTATAAAGTACACTTTAAACTTACTGTTTTACTATGAATAACATGTTTTAAATTTTACCCACCTGTTATTCCATCCCCCAGTTTTCATTGAATAATCCACAGGTTATTTGTTAAACGGTTTTTCCCCTGGAAAAAACAAATATGTAACTTTTTAAATATGTGACTTACTTTCAGATATTAGCAATCTACTGAATAGATTTAAGCTATTCGTAACGCGTCTCACAGCAACTTGGCGTTGATTATCATCTCATAACTTTTTAACAATAAATCTACCAATAAAAAACATAAAAATAGTTAGAATACTTAGTAATAAAATTATGATAATAAGTAGGTTTCAGCTGGTGGTTATTAAATAATTACGAGTAATAAGTGATGTGTTTATCACAATAAGTATGCCAATATCGGGAGAGTGGATATTATTTGTGCACATGTTAATCGTGTCTGCAGTAGGAACCCAGAAGAGGCTAGGATGAAATTGCAGAAATACAACAAGAACATCAAAGCTTGCACATTTGTATCCTCAGCTGACGACGTCCCCCTTTCTTATCAAAAGTTTCTTGAAGCGTTTGATGGTGTAGACCACTCAGGTAAATTAAAATTATTGACGTAGTAGTGAGCTTAGTTTCTTATCATGCCTTGGTAAAAACAAAAATAATTAAAAACACTAACCTACAATTATTTATAACTAGCTGTTCCCGCAGGCTTCGCCCTGAAAATGATTTATGCAAATTATTATAGTTGTGTGTGCTGCATTCTGTGGTTAGCCCGTGGAACTACTACGATTCAAGAGCAGCTGTTTGTATTTTCAACAGCTCAAACAAAAATGAATGTCCATAAGGAATACAGGAGAACTTTGTTGGGGTCTCTGGTGGAGCCCTAAGGTCAGATCGGGAGAAAAACCATTTAGTTTTCCTATTTTATTCCTAAATAAGTGTATGGGAAGGTGGAGAATTAGTAATGAGTGAGTTAGTCAGTCAATCAGTGAGTCAGCCAGAGCTTTGCCTTTATAGATATAGATTTGCCTAATGCGTTGAAAATCGTCCTGAAGTACTAGGTACCTTATCCGTCTTCAATCCTAATATTAGACTAGTTTCGGGACTGCTGCCCCATTTTCAAATCTACACGTCAAAATCTAGTTGTAAAACACGTAATCGTTGTCAAAGTTTAAAAAGTTGCACGTGTCACCAAAACACACGGACGGGGACACGAATACAAAAGAAACAAACATTTAATACGGTTACCGTGACTGGTCAAGGACAAGTCCAGTCTCATTTTAGGATTGAAGACGGATAAGGTACATTAACCTATTAGCGTACTTCAAGACTAACCTACAGTCAATTTATATTTTAATGTGTCTGCTTTTTGTTTAGCAAAAGTTTAATTCTATTATGGAGGTACAATACTGTTATTGTGGGAAAGATATATTTTCCAGTCAAGTATAAATAGGTTAATAATAAATATAATAGGTTAATAGGTATATAATAGGTTCAATTATAAATGGGTTGAGTTCAACAGAATTATTGGTACAATATTTGGGGGAACATTGAACAATAAGCTTCCCACCCGCGGATACAAAATGTATAACATTTGTTTGTTTAAGAATGAGATGTAGACATAGTGTTAAATAGGGTTCAAGAGTTCCTGTATGATATAATTTTAGAAATAACATTTCAATGTAATAACGTTAATGTTATAATGTAAATTTGACTTTTACGTAGCCTAAGTTTAAAAAATGCATGTGGGTTTGGATTTGTATAATATAGACAATTTCATCTGTCAATTCTTTCCTAGCTGTGCTGGATGGTTGAAAATATATTTTTGTGACGGTAAAAGTCTATATTCTTGATTGGAGTTATGCCTTATTTTTGGAGTGGCCCATATACTATTAGGGGCTGTTAAGCTACAGTTATATTAAAGAATCTTAATTAATAAAGATGGTTAAAAATCTTATTTCATGGTTTTAGAGGAAAGTTAGGCTTACCCAGTCTAACGCAATAGTCAAAGCAGAACCAGGTTCATCAGAACATCCTCGACCTTACGGATCGTTAACTCTTTCTGCATAGAGGGTGAAAAATGTCAATGGCAGAAGCATAAGCATTCAGTAGTAAAATATAGTATTCTTGCATCTAGTTTTGAAACCTTTAACTCAATTTAATTTAAATTAAAAACAAGTATTATGAGAATGGTAGTATTCATGTTTCACAACAAGTTTGTCAAAAATTACTAAACTTATTACTTTGTGTGAAAAATAAAGTAACCCACAAAGTAATAAAACTAAGCATACTTATTGCACTAAACGTAAGTAATTAGTTTTAAAAGCAAGCGTTCATAATGCATTACCTTCTTTAATTAAATTTTAAGTAGGCCTTCTAAAAGATGGAGATTAAATGAATTTGAAAAGCGTATTAACGAAGGTTTCCCCGGCTGAGAGCCTTTTATAACGTCGTAATTCAAAGCGTAGCGGACGGTTGTCAATGGCTCATCGATTAAATGCGAGATCCATTTGCACTTTTTCCGTTCTTTAATTATGCGTCGTTCATTTTCTATGAGGATTTTCAATGGCTTATTGTAGTAGAGCCTTATTCAGAAGTATTAGTGATCAAAATAAAATAAATAAGTGGAATATTAACTCATCACAGAGTGAATAAAATAAAATACAACATTTTTTAAAGCGTAACTGGAACAATAGTTATCGGTTACATAGTAATTTATCAAGTCCTGTACTCAAACAAACTGGTTCATAAGGATTATTGTCCTGTAACTTTAACTATGCCTATTTCTTCTATGAAAATTTGCAATAGTTTGTAGTTTTAATTCTTTTTGAGAAGAATTAGTGATTTAAATAATAAAAGCAATTTATATTACTTTCATTAAAAAGTGAAAAGCATATCTAAAAAATCATTTCAAACGCGTAATTGAAACTTTAGCTATCGTTTACACACTGCAATTTTTCTATCCAGTACATTGATAACTTGATTCATAGATATAACTGCACTAATAACTGGCAACATAATCAAAGCCAAACACCAAACGTTTCGTGACGGGAACCCCTTCTTAAATACAGTAATAATGACTGGTAGTAAAAATTGAGTTAATCTACGTAAACAAAGCTACTTGAATACACAACCTGCTACGAGTAAGTTAAGAGGAATGTGCATTTCTTTTGTCTCTAACAAACCGAGGCAAGAGCTTCAAGTAGATTGGGAGCTGAAGTTGAAGAGGAACTAACAATGAAACTGAGACCCGGCTTTTTTGTGAATACGCTTCATTTAGCTGAGAGCTGAAAACGGATTGAGTGATCACTTCCCTTTTATCGTATACAAGTGATCCGGTCCGGCTTTGCATGGCAAAACTATGAAAATAAATAATTAAAAACAGCTCCATAAGTTTGTCCACTCTGTAATCAATAAACACAGCTGATAAGTTAAAATAAATAAATTTATATCAGTCATATGTGAAAATCATAACAAATCTTTCTTCCATAAGAGTAGCATGGTGGACTTATAAGTCCAGTGGGGTAAAGCCCTAAACTCATAGGACTTTGATTAGTGGCTATCAACCTTTACAGGGTCAAACCAGATTGACCATGCAAATTTCCATTAAAATTAGATGAGTGGTCTAAAAAGAGCTAACGTATAAAAGGACAGACACGGAGAGCTACTTCAATTCATACTATGTATAGAACAGATAGTATTGTAGAAAGCGACATAAACAAGTGACATATGTTTGTCTGTTATTGAGTGCTTCTATTTTTTGTATTTTATATTTTACCATCAAGCAAAGTGCAATAACATACGGATATTGTCCCTACGTGGATTGAAAAATCCAAAGAAGTTTTGTAAAGAAAATCCTTAGTTAAATAAAAAATCTTACTGCAAAATAAGTATAAATTCACTACATGTACAAACCAATAGCTGGTCAACTAGATCGTTAATTGACATTAACATTTTGTAGTTTTTGTATTGTAAATACACTTGCAAAACCTACAACAACCAAGAATTGTTTAACTGTTGAAAAATGTACATACAAATTTGGTTTCACAAACATTAACGGTTGATACCTCCATTTTATTTCTTTGCATTATTTTTGTATCCTTCTCTCTCAATTTTTCATTTTAAAACTATTTTAGCGAATTTCCCCTATAGGGAAGAAGCTATTACCGTAGTCGGCATGGTAAGACCTAGGCCCGGGACCATGATAACTTTTCGTTTTGAGGTCCCCAGACCCCAAAAATACCATTCGTTCGAAACTGTATATATATATATATATATATATGTGTCCGTGAGCACGATAACTCTCGTAAAAATTATCCGATTTTGATGAAATTTGGTATAAACGTGTAAAGCAACATTTATGACTTTAAGTTCGAAAACCAGCCAGATCGCTCTATCCGAAGGGGTATTTTGGGGGGGTTTTGTACCCCAAAAATGGGTTTTTTGTATTTTTTACATATAATTTTGGAAATAGTCAGATTTTATTTTTTCCCATTGGATTCAGCTTAAAAAAACACACAATTTGGTATTTTGATCATTTCTCTACGTCAATTGGTTACCGAGATATTGAAAGTGCTAAACACAGTACGTTGTCTAATGTTATTCTTATGGAGGAAAATAAAAATTTTATATCTCGCTTATTTATGAACATATACTGACGAAACTTGGTATACGGCTTTATCTGGTTGTGGACCATTGATATTTCCTCAAAAAAACAATTTTTTGACAAAGGCTCCCATAGCAGCAAACCTGCGTACTCAGCCCCATGTTATCCTTATGGAGAATAAGTAACGTGTTATCTCCCTTAATTATGAAAATAAATTAATGAAATTTGGTAAGTGACTTCACCTAGTTGAGTTATATTGATATAAGCATAAAACCCCATTTTTTTGTGTTCCTTGCTTCAGCAAACGTGCATACTCAGCCGCCATGTTATTCTTATGGAGAATAATTAAAATGTCATAAATTGTTTATTTATAAATGTATATTGATGAAACTTGGTATGTAGCTTTATGTGGCATTAAGATAAATATATATGCATTGGAAATTCGCTAAGTATGCAGGTTTGCTGCTACGGGGGTATTTTTTATTACTGTTATCCTCTTACTATGGTTCTAAAGCACTCTCGAGATTTGTGTATATATCGAGGAAAGGGTTAGAATAACGTCGGAATACAAATTTTAAAACAAAATTTCTAGCTTTGATTAGCTTTCATTATTGCAAAAAAATACTAAATTTAAAATAAATATTATAAAAAAGAATAACTAAACTGATCCAAATCCATAATTTGATACTTCATTGTCGATGTAAATTAATACAAAAAACCCAAAATCCTGTTAATTTTTCCTGCTTTTTTTTTGTTTTAAAGACAGAACAAAATTCGTTTGAGCTGAAAAATTTGCTTGTCGACATATAATTTATCTGGGATACAGTTAGGCCTATTTCCAGTGGTCCAGTGACCCTTAAAGTTATATTGTTTTCTTATGGGCAATATGTTTATTGGATCTGATAATTACGCAAAAATATGTATTTGCAGCTGGAATTTTAATCACCTGTGTGAATAAACACTGGTATCAGCTAGTAATAAATAAATAAAAAAAACCAATATCTTCAAATTATAATGAACCTACAGGGTGTTTATAAAAAAACTTTACAACTTCAAACAAACATAAAACCTTAATTTTTTCACGTAAAGTTTTAAAATTACAACCAAAATATAAGAGATTTTCTCACGTTTTGTGACATATTAAGTAGTTTACCTAATTTCAATATGTTTCGCATTATTTGCACGCAAAATAATCAAGTCGACATTTCAGTTCGGCCCAATCACAACGGTAACTATGATCGATTTCAGCAAACGCTCCCCTGATTCGTTCTCTCAGTTTTCTTTGATGTTTACCTTATTGGCATACACATTATTGCAATTATTCTCATTGGGGTTCCCCAGAAAAATTATTTCTTGATCGAAGTCTCCATTGAACAGCCACATCAGAATTTCTTTCAATGTGCTTTAACACACTGTACTTTAGCATGAGCGTCCATTGCGATTTTAATGAGACTTTTCAATTATTTGTTTTTGTTTACCAGGCAACAATATAAACGAATCAGCTGATTAAACTGCCTGCTTATTAAAACTTTTTGAGCCACTCTTTCATGTGGTGGCATTAGGAAACTGGTATATCCCATGGAAAATGAATGGGAGCACATTAAAGTTGTAAAGTTTTTTTTATAAACACCCTGTACAACAATTAAAATAAAGTAGCCATATTAATATCTTAGTTTATAGTAATTTATTGTTTGATGTATTTTTTTATTTTACTATTTTAGATTCGAAACCATTCAACCAAATAAAAAAAATTGGCATAGTTTAATGTTAAAATATAACTAATTTTAAAATATGTAACTTAACACCTCATTAACTATAATTACAGTTTTAAATTATTTTTGTACGAAAGGAAATTGAGCCGTCAGAACATTGAGTTTTAATGAAGGTTATTGATAAATCGGGCCCTCAAAAGGTGCGGAAACTTGGTCTTAAAATCCCCCGTGAAACCACTATTGCAACACACATTTTCTTTAAAAATGTAGAATTGGTTGAATATTATTTTTACTTTCTCCCCTTATACATGGTACTCGTATATGAAAGATAGCTGTTGTTTTAGTAAAATTTTAGAATTTAAGTTATCTATAGATATATTTGTTTTGGTGTTCCCTGAATCTAAAAAAAATGGTTTTAAAATGATGTCTGTTCATTTATCTGTCTGTATGGATGTGTAATTAGAGACCACACAAATGCACTAATTTTGATCAAATTGTTTATGGGGGTACTAACCCATGGTGTCTCCAGGCATTTAATTTGTTGATTTTTTATATTGAAGGGTATGTCTCCCCCAAAAACAGCTAACAACATGAAATACATTTCTAACAAATGGCTCAAACGATTTTATTAAAATATGGTGGTTTATTATGCTTTTGGTCACTGACAAAATGACACCACCTGTAACTATAGAAAAAATCAGGGTTAGAAATTGCAGGGCTTAAAAGCCCCAAATGTTTTTTTTGCCATGAACCATAACACCGTAAAACCATAAAAATTAAATAACATTTATTTATAATCATTAAACACAGCTAAAAATACTAAATAAATTTGTATTTTAAATTATTAGTCAACACCTAATGGTTGCAGTAAAGATTTTGATTTTAATTTAGCAATGTACGTTGTTCAATGTTGTTATCGGGAATAAAATTGTATCATCCCTTTCTTATATATTGATAAATTTCATTAAAACTTGGTATGTATGCCAAGTTAGCATTGACCAATAGAGGATATTCGGAATATGTTACCCCCTAACCCTTGGGGACATTACCACTGACTGTAGCAAATCATTATGCGGTGCATCCAAAAAATACGTTTTTCAGGTCTTGCCTTAAAGTTAATTGAAAGCACCATAGAAATTAGGTCGTAGTGTAGGCTCCAGCCACCTACAGAGGAACCGTCCGTACATAATTAATTAAATAAGTGAGAATTGCCTATACATTATTATATGGTTATGAATTGTTTGTCTCTTTTTCTTATTTAATGCTAAAGATAATCATGAAAATGATGGATCAGTAATAGGTTTATGAAGTATAAAGTGATATAAGGTCTACCGACAAAAACACCATTGAGAAATCTCTATATATAATTCTGTAAGCGAAATGTTTAAGTAAAAAGTGTAGGAGTTTGGAAAATTTCAGGATGGTGGAAGTTGTATTAAATTAAAGGTCTTGATCCCAGGGACCCAGAAAAAATAGTAGTTTTTCTAAAAAGTCTCTAACAAACAAGCAATAACTTAAAACATCCCCCATAAGAATAGCAGTACCTGTGGGGCAAGCTTAGCTCGGGGGAAGGTCACTCAGTTGTTTAGATAACTTGGAGTAATATTTCACCACTTCCCCCTACTGATAATCAGATTTTTATTACTCATTTGCCTCTTTTCTACATTTTTAAGGTCACTCCAGTTGTTATTCATAGCACAATGTCCCTTTGATTTATTTGACTACTGTATATATGTAATCTTCACTCAAATATTTTAATCTCTGCTCTAAGGAAACCACATGTTAATAATCATAAACAACATGTTAGTTTTACTTTGACAGTTCCCTGATTGATTATGAACAGCTGTTACTATTCTTTTGTTTTGATTTTTAACTCCATAAGCCCAATGTTAATTTTTTTAACTTTTTTAGTTTTTTAACATTATTTGATTTTTACTGGGGATGAGACCTGTCTAGAACATATTTTTGTACCAAAATTTTAAGGAAATCCTCGGAACCGTATAAGATGAGTATAGGATGTGGATTTAATAACGTCTGCTTTGTTTACATTAAACATGTGATTAAATATTTGCTTTGTTTACGAACTAACAACTGTTCCTAATTATATAGTTGTTTCGTTTTCTTTAACTTCTAAATAGTGAAAAAAATCATTTGAGGAAGAGCATTGAAGCAAGGCTAGGGGCTATGACCCCTTCAAGTAATATATAAATACTTTC
This sequence comes from Allygus modestus, assembly GCA_963675035.1. Lineage (NCBI taxonomy): Eukaryota > Metazoa > Arthropoda > Insecta > Hemiptera > Cicadellidae > Allygus > Allygus modestus. Next base: position 108,062,768 of record OY776114.1, on the reverse strand, counting down.
ATCGTAAAAATACGCTGTTAAATATGGTATTATATTTTGCAAGAACAGTTAAGGTGTTATTTAATCACCGACCACGTTGCGATACGGAGTCGTCACAATACGAGCTGACGAACCGAGAGGTGAGGCAGCATTGCCTGGAAGGGGGTTGTGAGTTGTGGGGAGGGGGGAGGCAACGGAGAATCTGCATATATTCATCCGGTGTCAATGACTTTGCAATATTTTTTTTATTTGCAAAAGAACAAAAATATACTAGTGTGCTATTAGCCGAACATTTACTTAACAATCCTGACGCTGTGACCATCTTACTTAAATATATTTCTTTCACATAAGACATTGAACAATAAAATCATTTACTTTAAACTTTAGCTTTTTTAAGTTTTAACTTTTATATTTTAAATTTTGGGAAGGGCAACTCAGTTTGTTATTGTAAAACATTTATGAAATATAAATACTATAGTCTCAGAGGTACCTTCATTTAGCCGGGGATTGCAACAATTTGTGCTACATTCGGTGGGGAATATTTTAAATTATCTTTAATAACCATAATCTACTTAACAATAATCTTATAACAAAATCAAATGTCTGTACAATTTATAGTTTTTTGTTTACATCTTTATTTTTCTCCCTTCTTTATTTAACAAAGTCGAATTAATATATTTGTTTTCAAATAATAAAGGAAGGTAGTTTATAGTATAAGTCAGCATGCATTACAAGTTTATCTACTCTAAAACTCTTACTTCTGCACTATTATAATATCAAAAACCCCAATTTAATTCAATTTAACACTGAGATTTTCAACGTAATAGAAAAATGCTCATTAAGAATTTTATTTCATTTCAAGTGTGACACGTAGTGGCAGTTTTCCCTCCCCAACAATGAATGAATATTGCGGATGGAACTTGCTAGGCAATCACTTTAAACTCAGTTTGCTGAGTATTGCTGAGTATGCGTCAGAGTATGCATCATGGCCGTGTCTGTATCACACTGGTTAGGTTAGGTTAGGTTATTCGTATAGTAACATTACGTTACTCCTTCAGAAAATAAACATGAAAGTATACTTGGTATTAATTATGTTTACTTTTGGTGGTGGAAAACACTATTTTCGATTGCAATTCTTTATTGAGAAAAACCAGGTTCTTGACCGTCGTTTCGAATATTCACTAGAATATGACTTCAGGTGAGAGTATAGTATTTAGAACACAACACACATTATGTCCGTAGTAAAAACTTGTTTTTCCCAATCATTGATAGAAAATGTCCGTAATAATTTCTTAAATCGCAAAAACTATTTGTTTTAATTAAACATCATATTTGCATTACCTTTGTGATAGCTAATCCAAACTAAACTTACTTAATCATGCTGGGCATTTAGTAAAATTGCCGGAGTAATTCAGTAATGCATTGAACATTTAAAATACAACCATACACATACTGTTCTAAACCTTTACAGTTTTAAAGAGTTCGCACGCAGCACGCTGACGTGAGGGAAGTGAATTTCCACATAACAAATTTGTAAAACTCAAAATCAGTGTAAAACCATACATTTATTCCCATTTGTATTGAAATCTGAATACATCGATTTTTTGGCTGTTCTGATGCTACTGGTTTCATTTACCTGCAATGCTGGGAATACAATTGTGCGCAATATAATATTAGGAGAAGGTCCAGCCAGACTTTAATGTAGACGTGAGGTTGCTTGGGATGATAAAAGTCCACCAAAAAATTAATAACAGGTTTTTCCAATGTAAAACCCCCATAAGGCAACGTGCCCCCATAATAACTTGGTAAATATTCATGTGACGATGCTAGATTGACGTGATGACGAGAGAAGGTTTAGGGTTTTCCGATTGTTTTGCCCAACGACCTTGCCCAAATAATTATAGAAAGGAACGTCCCTACCAAATTTGAAGTAATTCGGACAAAAAATGCGACCACTAGAGTGCAATCACATGTATATATATATATAATTTTTTACCCCCCAAAATGTATTTAGGGGGTCACATTTGGAACTTCTATGGTGGTCCCGGGCTTAAGTTTCACCGTGCGGGTCATGGTAATAGATAACTTTCCATAGGAAATTCAGTAATAAATTCATTAATATGAAATGAACACGGTGTACAGCATTAGTGTCGGGAGCTGTTACCAGTTGACGATCATGGAAGAGAACCAATAATGACGGGGGAGTAAGGGGTGGAAGGGGGTGAGGGGGTGAGAGAATGAGATGGAAGGTAAGAGGAACTTCAAAGTGACGTGTATATCCGATACGTCGCGACGGAAATGTTCCTTCCGCCTGTAGGAAATACAACTGTCATTAATGATTCTGTGGTAAGTATGAGAGCACTTAGTTCACCAGATTGTAAATATGTTCTTGTCTTATGGTTGTTAAATTTATTTATTTTCAATAATACGTCTCGTGTCTTTTTAAGTATTAATTTGATATCTAAACTGTTATTTGAGTTTATTTAGATTTAGTTATAGCAACGACTATCTAAATAAGTTTTATACTTAGATACAGACCATAACATATATGTTGTACACTACAATATAGTAAAGTAAATCTACTATCGGGTATGTAGAACATGTAACGCTACATAAATAAATATATAAATACTTTGAGTTTTCAAATTGGGACAAAAAAGGTTTACAAGTAACAACTATTCCACTCCCGATTTTAAAACTCGATGTATTCATACCCAATGCCTATTCAGTAATGAAGGATATCCACTAACACCCCAATTTTACTGTGAGCTAAAACATCGACACCTCATAGCTTACCAGGCCCTTTTACGAATCTCGAAATAAAGAATTCCCTCTCCCTCTCTCTATCTTTCTCTCCCTCTTTATAGTACCAGTTGAGATGCAAGGTTTATGTACATTTATTTGTAATTATATTACGTACCTGATTAACTTGGTCAATATCTTGTTTTAGAAACATTTATGTTTTGATAATCACAACAATATTTAAAATTACAACCTCTTTAAACCATATACAACAATTTTAGTTTTTATCTAATGTATCTCAATTTTAAATCTTGGAAACGATTTTCAAACCCATTTGAATCGAATGTAAAGAAAGTTGAAACAATCAGGTGGAATATACACTTTGATTGCCATTTCCTGCTCCGAGCTGCAATGATACATCCAATAACGTAAACACTCAGCCCAGCAGCAGCGCTTCAATTTCCGCTTATTCTATAACAGGCGCCTCCCAACACGCCTTTATTATATTTAAAGTTAACAAGCATGGTTATCGTTCGTTGAAGTTTTACAAATGTCTTTTAAAATTAAAACTTTATTGTTGATGATAATATGGAATTTTATAACTAATAAGATAGCAAAAAATATTCGCTGTTTAACCAAAATATATTAAAAAATAAACGCCCAATTGAATTAAAAACCCATAAATTATTTTGTAGGATGAAAGCTTGGGGCTCATAATTTACAGAAAAGACACTCCAGTATTTATGTTAACTGCTAAATTGTCATCATAGCAAAGGCCAGTTTAGATTGTTGTTCTGAACAAATAGTTGTTGTAAAAATTTAGTTGTTGTAAATAATTTGCAAAGAAATTGCAGATAAAATATACATGTAGGTATAAAAATCATAACATTAAAATGACTTAAAACCCTTAATCTGTGATGAAGAGCTACAGAGATCTTTTTGTAATCCACATTTTTGCCAGTAGCAAATAAACTTACTGTAAAATCGTCTAAAATCTACATCAAAGGATGCAATATCCTTTTCAGTGTGAGATCGTTATACGGTAAACGCACATTTAACACAGAGTAACGACATACTCTTACTGACAATACACGAAGACACACGTAATCTTTACTGCCGGTAATTGTAGTATTCATTTTTTTACGCCACGTTATAAATTACGATTCTTTCTATAGTAATTTAATGCTGGAGTTTCTATAAACAATAAATGTACCGTGTTAAATGGTCGAAAATGAGTCGTGTTGCGTTGAAGAGCCTTCCGTCTGTTTTTACCCCTTTGTTACGTGGTTAATCCTTTTAACATCACAATTAATATTTGAACTACAGTAGTTACTTTTAAAATAAATAATATACTGTACGCTTTATGGTTAATATTGAAATACATATTTTTTACTGGCGATTAAATATATATAAATTCTTTAAATTTAGAATAAAGAAATAAAGTAGATGGAGGAACGAAATCAAAATAGCAGATCAGAGTGATGAAGGGAAATAAAGAAAAATAGTGAAAATGTAATGAAAAAGCAAAATGAAAGCTATGGGAGACATTTTGAAAATTATTTTGCTATAAAAAAATTTTACTATTCATTGCGTTTTAGCTCAAAATAAATATACTAAACTAGGTCTAGTAATTTTATTTATTTAACCACCACATAAAACTTTATTATAATTTATAAATAATTAAATGATCCATATTTATGTCTATTTAAACAAATAATTACGTAGAAATCGATAATCATGAACGTTTTATGAATTATAGAAGCTCACAGTAATGCAGACTCTCCGGCTCACTATTCAATAAGAGTCCTCGTCACTACACAATTGAAGTGCAACGGTCGCATCTAGACAAAGGTGAGCTCTTCTTTTTAAATCAGTTCAGTTTTATATCTGGTTTTTATTAAATGAAAACATTGAAGAGGATTGCATGTTTTATTATTATAATAACATTTAAATTAGAGATTATTTATTTATTGGTCATAAACAATACCGATGTTGCATTGACATTTCAAAAATAAATTGTAAGTATAAATTCCAGCTTAAATTATAATTAGTTAACTCAAATTATAATTCTTTATTTTCCAAGATTATAATTTTACAATAGTAGTAGGTATTAAACATTATTGGAAATAATTCCCAAGTCGACTTTTCATCTGTATGTGGGAACGTCAGAGTCTACTTGATACACTGCTTTTAACCACTCTCAAAAACACTCAAACCTTGTTGAAATTAATTTAAAATAATTTGATAAAAACTATAAAAACTAACAACACATTAAACCATTTTTAGATTATCTTCCCCAAGTGAACTCCCACAGCTACAATCTAAGACATTTGTTACCAGAACTAAAAAAAAAAAGCAAAGAATTGAAAAATAACACATTTTCGTGTGAACGCCTCTACCTCGCCCGCCCCCAGGCTGGCCAACCAGTCCCACACCGTTCGTTTGAACGCCTCTACCTCGTCCGCTCCCAGGCTGGCCAACCAGTCCCTCACCGTTCGTTTGAACGCATCTACCTCGTCCACCCCCAGGCTGGCCAACCATTCCCTCACCGTTCGTTTGGACTGTCACCCTTAGCCTCCAAAATGCGCATCGGAAGTTTACGAACTGACAATTTATTTGACGTTTCCTTTAAGCAATTCATAACTTTTGTACTGTCCCTCAAATTGCAAAAATTCCATAATTATCTTCTTAAATTTATTGATTGAGCTATATTTTTTCCGGTTCAGAATGTTACGGACAATGCAATAAAATAAATTGTTATATTTTGTGTTTTATAACTATCTTTCCCTGTATCTCGTTTTTATTTATTGGATTAAAAATTAAACAGCAAGGAGCTAAATTTGAAGACAATACAAAGGAATTTATCTACTAATAATTGTAAAATCTTGATTCTTAATAGTTTTAAATAAGTGTAACCTTATTAGCTTTAGTGGTTTTTATTAAACTAAACGCCATGAACACTTGACATCTATTAAAAAAATATGAAATATTTTGTTTAAAAGCATTTGATTGATTGATTGAAGTAAATCACAATAGTAGTCATTACCCTTACCCCCCTCCCCCCCAAAACAATGAACCCCATCAATGCCAAGCGCTTTCACCCATACCCACCCCTTGTTATCTGTACATGTGCCATGTGGCACTTCACAGAGACTTTTTTGCTTTGTTGGGCAAGTGGAATCTCACTCGGCTAAGTGTGAACTACTTCCCCTTACCCGCCAGCAAACGTAATACTGCTAGTGAATAACCCATTTTCTAAATGACTGCCTTCACTCTCACATGTAACACTAAACAAGTCAGTACTTAATAACGGTGACATGAAAAGAATATTTGTAAAATCTAAAAAATATATTTATCGAAATATTGTCTAGTTCTATTATAAACTATTGCTCCGCCCTTAAATTTTGCTAGGAAAACTTCAAGAACATTGTCGCTCTGAGAACTAAATTGCAGCGGCTGGGTAGAGAGGAAATGAAATTAGATTGTAGCAACAACAGAAATTGTTCCCGAAGGGGAGAGTTTTGTTTAGTGAACCTTTTTATATAACTTTTAATTTCGGGATTTTCTCACAGATGTAACTGGATATGGTGTTGTACTTATTTCAACTTGTGTCTGTATTCTTGTAAGCAGTTTATAATAACTCTCTTTTGATATTTCTGAATGGTTAAATAACAAAGTTTCTTTACCTTGTAATTACTTAATTAAGAGTCAAGAAGCTGAGTATTTAATCCATTCACGTTTGAAATTATCCTTCTTGAAATATCTCTAAAATCTTTGAATGTTTCTTCATTCCATCATATATAATTTACAATCAGGCGAGTGGTCGTTTATTTTTCTTATATAAGCTATTTTACTCACCAATGTCAGATTGGTTATGTAGTGTGTTCTTTAAACAACTATAAAAAATCAAATTTAGCTTTATGTAGTAGAAATAAAAAATATAAGCTATTGTATACATGTAAATATATATGTCCTTGAGATTGCAATATATTGCATTGGCAATCTTAAAACATTTAATCATGGATTTAAGGCATTCATAAACATTAATTCATAAAGAATTCATAAGGCATGAATTTAAGGTATTCATTTATGTTTGTTGATATTGTTTTGTTTGTAGGGATTAGAATCTCACTCAAGGATATTCTTAGGGTCCTTAGAGAAATCCTGTTCGGGTCCTTTCAAGAGGTAGGTTCAACTGGCCAATTGATATAGAACAAAATACCCCCGTCGCAGCAAACCTGCATACTCAGCGAATTTCCAATGGAGATATAAATGTCTTAATACTACATAAAGCCACTTACCAAGTTTCATAAAAATATATTCACAAATAAGCGATATATACAATTTTAATTATTCTCCATAAGAATAACATTGGGGCTGAGTACGCAGGTTTGCTGCAACAAGGAACGCAAAAAATGGGTTTTTATGCTAATGTCAATATAACTCAACTAGGTGAAGTCGTATACCAGTTTTTATTCATTTATGTTCATAATTAAGGGAGACAGGGCATTTAATTATTCTCCATAAGAATAACATGGGGGCTGAGTACGCAGGTTTGCTGCTACGGGAGAATTATGCAAAAACAATTTTTTGGAGCAAATATCAATAGACCTCAACGAGATGAAGCTGTATACCAAGTTTCGTCAGTATACGTTCATAAATAAGCGAGATAAAAAAATTTTCTTTTCCTCCATAAAAATAACATTAGACAACGTACTGTGTTTAGCACTTTCAATATCTCGGTAACCAATTGGCGTAGAGGAATGATCGAAATACAAAATTGTGTGGTTTTTTAAGCTGAATCGAATGGTCAAAACTAAAATTTAACTTTTTCGAAAATTATATGTAAAAAATTCAAAAAACCCTTTTTTGGGGTACAAAACCCCCCTAAAATACCCTTTCGGATAAGTCTATCTGTCTGGTTTTCGAACTTAAAGTCATAAATGCTGCTTTAAATATTTATACCAAATTTCGTCAAAATCGGATCATTTTTACGAGAGTTATCGTGCTCACGGACACATATATATATATATATATATATATACAGTATCGAACGAATGGTGTTTTTTGGGTCTGGGGACCTCAAAACGAAAAGTTATCATGGTCCCGGGCCTAGGTCTTACCATGCCGACTACGGTAATAGCTTCTTCCCTATAGGGAAAATTCGCTAAAAGACAGGGGCGGCATCACAGGAGAGGTAGTATGATAAGTGTGTGATTAAGATTTGCCTGATGGTATATCGGTTTTGATAAACAGGAAAACTTACTCAAATCTATAATATTATAAAGAAGAGGTGGTTTCTGTCTGTCTGTCTGTCTGATGTTCCGGGTGAACGCAAAAACTACTGAACCGACTGGGCTCAAACTTTACACATAGGTAGATCTTGAACCCATTCAACACAAAGGCCTGTTCACTTCCTTAAAATCCCCTCGGGCTACGCCCCGTGAACGTCCTAAGTTTCAATGTTTACATTTCAGAATAAAGTAAACATTCAGAAACTGTAATGCGAACAGCTGTGGATACTTCCATTTGACAGCTTAAAGACCAGAAGCAAGAACAGCTGTTTCAATCTAACTAAAATGAAAATCGCATTGACTAAAGAACGGGTAGAGAAAGCCCCTGTGCGAAGAACGGGTACATCAGCTAGCTGTTAATTAATATTAATGAACAAATATTTATGAGGCTTCATCTGGTTGTGGTCTATTCTTATTTGCACAAAAAACAATTTTCATCAATACTTCCTATACCCCCCCGATTTTTATTTTTCCCCCCCAATAAAATTTTATACATTTATTTTATGTCCCACCATTTTATATTTTTGCCCCCCCGATTTTATATTCGTTTGCCCACCCCGATTTTATATTTTTGCTCCCCCCCGATTTTATATTTTTGCACCCCCAATTTTATATTTTTGCTCCCCACCGATTTTATATTTTTGCACCCCCACGTTTATATTTTTGCTCCACACCCGATTTTTATTTTTGCCCCTCCCCGATTTAATATTTTTGCCCCCCCTCTTCGATTTTTTATTTGTATTTTATGTCCCCCCGATTTTATATTTTGCCCCCTCTCTTCGATTTTTTATTGTTATTTTATGCCCCCCCCATTTAATAGTTTTGCCCCTGCCTCCGATTTTATATTTTTTGCCCCCCGATTTATTTTTTTTGCCTCCCCCCTGATTTTATATTTTTGCTCCTACCATTTTTATCTTCGCCCCACCCCAATTTAATATTTTCCCCTCCCCTCCTCGATTTTATATTTGTATTTTATGTTGTCCCCCCTCCATTTTATAGTTTAACTCCCCGATTTTATACTTTTGCTCCCCCCCTCGATTTAGAATTTGTTCTCCCAATTTAATATTTTTGCTCCCCCCATTTTATTTTTGCCCCACCTCCAATTTTATATTTTACCCCCCCTCTTTGATTTAATATTTTTATTCTATGCCCCCTCCATTTTAAATTTGTGCCCCCCCCAATATTATATTTTTACTCTCCCCCCCTGTTTTTATTTTTGCACCCCCCCGATTTTGTATTTTGCTCCCCCCCCCGCCGATTTTATATTCATGCCTTCCCACCCCCCTCCCCTTCTCGATATTCTTCATCTGTTTTGTACTTGAGTTCTTTTATTTCTAAAAGCGAATCTAAAGTGTTACGTGTACCGATTTGGAGTCGTAAACCACACGCAGTTTACTACCCGTCAGAGGCCCTCGACTTAGCAACAGGACCCGAATTATCTGCCAGTATATTTCGTTAACTTTGATTTAATTGTACATTAAACATGTAAAATGTAATTTTAATATTGTAAAATAATGTGGATTGTTATTTGCTTTAGTTAATCTACCATTTATTTACAACCCGTACGAAGGACGGGTACACAGCTAGTATGTTTATAAACAGGTGATATAACCTACACAGTTACTAGGTAGAGTTTTATGTTTATACACATAAACTCTTTAGAGCTACTTAAACTCTTGTAAAAATCCATTATAGTTATAGTTTTTGGCTTATTGTTTAAATTATGATTGTTTTTTAAACATTATACGCTTAGAACCACATTGGTACACATTGCACCGTATTGTTATAATTACACTAAAAGTTCTGTTATGTCCACCAATATAACTTTACATATGTTAAAATTAAGATTAAAGTTTCATGCAGTTTAGCCAGAGAATAATTCCTAGGTTGATCACTTAATTTAGCTAATCACGAATATGTCTGAATTAAATTTTTGTATTGCTCATTGACATTTTGTTCCCCATGAAGTTAATCATTGGTATTCTTAGTTACATTACCAAGCTAAATGTGTATCTTATTAGAGATTGAATGTAAATACCCGTTAAAAATAAGAAATAATAATCAAAAATGACTTTAATAATCTATGCCATATTTGACTCCATAATATCTGCAGTTGATCTATGATGCAAGTTAAGCCGTGTTGGTAGATGTGCTGCTACTGAATGAGCGGAAATTGAAGCGCCGCCCCCCAGACTGAATATCCTTGTTATTGGCTGCATCAGTGCAATTCCACGAGGGAAATGACAATTGTAGACTATTTCCGGCCAATCGCCGTTTTTAAAGTCACTGGATTTATTAATAGTAGTTTAAATAAAAAGTAATCATTAGTTTACACTCCATAGATATAATTTATAATAATAAATAATCATTCGATTCACAAAATAATGGATTGTTAGTTTGTCTGTAGTTTGTTGAGTGTGTATTAAGTAAGTCTTGTGTTTATTGAAGAACCACAATTAGAACATATAATATTGGGTTTAGGATAAGAAAAGCAGGAGTTACATACGAAATATACTTACATGGTTATATCCAATTAGTTTGTAGAATTAGTTAGTTAATTATCGCAATTTTGATTGAAATAATATTTTAAGAAATTTATTCTACAGGAGGAAACAAATTTTGTAATAAAGGAGTTGTGGTGAAAAGGTGACCTTAACCCACAAAGCCAGGTGTAAAGGGTTACATATAATTAACTAAATATATTTTATATATATATTTTAAACCATCCTGTTTACCAGACTGACATTTATATACCCGAGTGATATTTTTAACGGATATTTTTTATGAATACTTTTTTAATGAACATCATAAAATGTGAACAACGAATTATGAGTATTTAAAATTACGTAAAAATCTATTCATCTATGGGTTTTATTAATAAACTAATTAAATAATGTTATTAGGTTATATTTTAATTACCATATTTATTTGAGCTTTGAATAAAGTATTATTACTATTACTATGTGTATTTTTGATTTCAAAACCGTTGTAAAATATTTAGTTTTATGATTTATTTAAGTTTTATAGATATTTTTGATATTAAGTCTCCTTTTAAGGTTTGATAATAACATAATATTGGATTTTCATTTTATTAACAAGCTTTTAGCTAATTATGTGAAGAAAATAATTTCCATTCAAGACCAATAACTTGAAAGGAGCTTAACAAATATGAAACTTATATAGCTACTCCTTTTAAACACGGTACGAACCAATCACAAATCACTTCATCAGTTTGTTCCTGTCCTGGAAAACTAAAATTGCTGACGAGGATATAACAATGGTTAACAATCTATCCTACAGTATAATTTCTAACTGTGTTTTTTATATTACACTTTTATGCTAAGTCAAGAAAAATTATAAAAAATCCAAGAAAATTATCATTCAACGAACACACACACCTTCAATGGGAGTGGAGAACTACATCCTTTCTATGAGAGTGAGAAATGATGAGCTGTCAAGGGGGGAGTCAACAATAAAACAAAAGTGGAGCGTTTAGCCGATGAGCTTCGTTATTGAGAGGAGCTTAGAGAGGGGGTAAGTCACGGATATTGCTGGAGCTCCTGGAGCTCTCTGGTATTGATCCCTTAGTCATGAAAAGTAAGGCTAATGACAAGTGGAAGAATACAGCGAATTGATATATTACGTTAATACCATAAAATTAGTAGTTATTCTTAATCTGTTTTGTAAGGGCTTGGAGTTTGTGTGTTAGGTGATCGTTGCGTTGTTGTATGTTGTTGAATATATTTTCTTCTTACGACAATCTAATCTATCTACCTTTGTACTAAATAGTAATTGGTTCCATATAGTTTTAACGTGATAAGTAAACTTCATGGGACCGGACGCGGTAGCTCAGAGGTAGAGCGCTGGCCTTGCAAGACAGCCGTGGTCAAGCGTAGGTTCGATCCCATTCGACTGCTGTGATACTTTTTTATGAGCGGTCACCACTGGCTTGCCCATGTGACTATCCGTTAACGGTACCTCGCTGTTTTTAAATTGTGGCACAGGGCTTTGGTGACGAGCCTATGGTGATGGGCAGTTAAAATAAAATAAAAATATATATGTACTATACAAACAGTTTAAAACCTGACAACTTTTAACTTAATATTTATGAACAAGTGAAATTGTTACAAAACATTTTCTGCCATCTGAATCGGAATCATAATAATTTTCTTTTCCATGTTACATTTTTAACCTTTCAAAACTATTATTTAAACAAAATTTGAAGTTTCTGTGGGTTTCTGGGCAGTAATAGATCTGAAATTTTATTTATAATTTTGTCTTACAATATACTATCAGCTGCCATACTACGAAATTACATTATTGCCTACTGTTGCTAATTCGTATAAGTTATTGTTTGCAAAATGGTTTAGGTCTATTTTCATTTGATGCGACGCCCCTTACATTCGTGACATTGGTGCTAATCATGTTAAACAATCAAGACAATTATATTGACGCTCCAAAGTGTAATCTGTTCTAACTTCTAAGCTCAATGTGTTAAACACACTGGAAAATGCCGGGGCCATAATAACATTAGGAATTATAAACAAATTGCTTAAAAAGTAACATATAAAATGAATTATATTCTTAAAGTATTAATAACTTTTGAATCGACTCAGAACAAACAATCCCCTCGGGTAAACAACAGCTCCAGCTTGCATCCAATTACATTCAGTTCCGGAAAATTGTTGGAATTTACGATGTAATATTTTAATAAGTGTGTAAAACGGTCTGTGTAGTTAAAGGCCTATTTGATATAAGTTTATGTAGTACGTATTTGATATAACAGTAAAACTCCTAGTATTACTCATAGTAAAATTATTATTTCCGAAACCCATATTATTAATAAGGAATATACAGGGTGTTTTAGAACAACTTTCCGATATTTTAAGGCATTGTTTTCAAGCAGATATAATTATCATAATTAAATTTTCCATAATTTACTTACATAACTGTATTTTTGTAATTATTAATTCTTTGTTAAAAAAACGGTTAAACTTACAAAATTAAAATTTGACATACACTTTTATAATAGTTAGACAAAGCTATGACAAAATAATCAATATTTTCAGACGACACAAAACAAAATGGCAGCCGCTTAAAGTTTTATGTTTCAAATAACTTAAAAACGGCTAATTAAATAAATTTGCTACAAGAATAGTCTTTTTAGATATTTTTATTACAAACCTATTTACACCTTATATAAAAGGATCTAACGAATACCAACCGAATTGTGTATGTTTTCGTGGTATGCGGCCACTGGTGTTTGGTTGCAGTCGTTGTTAGTACGCGGCTAATGTCTATCACACCATTACAACAAACTTCCCATTTTTTATAAAAAATTAATAAGTGAAAAAAACAAAATGGTGGCTGTGTGAATAAGCTGGGACTTTCGGACAGTTTAATTATGATATTTACATTTTCTTTTAGCCCTGGAAAAATGCCTTCACATATCGGTAAGTTGTTCCGAAACACCCTGTATACTACTACGTAGGCAAAATTATTAAGTGGATAAAATATGTATGTTTGAATGGCGTTATACTATTTAAAAGCAACTAGCATCTTCTCCGGTTTCAACAGGGAAAAAACCTGTGGTGTGTGGTGCATTCTATGGTTAACCCGAGGAATCACTACGAATCAAGAAGTGGTTGTTTAAATTGTCGTCAGCTCTTACCAAAGTGAATGTTTATAAGAATAATACTGGATTGGATCTTTGACTCCTCGTGGGTTGGAGCCCTGTTGGAATTTTTTTAAATCTTTTCTTCGTGGTTCGTGGTTATGGAAAGAGTAATCGTGCCAAATTTCGTGTTTGTAGGTGTAGAGGTTTGGCCTGGGGAATGATCGGGTTTCCGTATTTATCAATATAGTAGATTATACTGTTTGTAAACTAATATATAGTTCAATTAATCCATAAAGTAAAACAACAAAATACAAATATAGAGTATTCCTAAAAAATTGTCTATATTTTAAAATAATATTTTAATGACGAACTTTACCTGAACAAATTTACGATGGTCAAAAATAAACATATCATTTAGTTTAGAAGTAGTTTATCCAAACCTTGCTAGTTTTCACAGTTTCATATACCAGGTTTAATTAGTTCCAAAACATACCAAGCAGTTTAAATGTCGAGAGAAGATTACCGTATTGTGAATAACGGAGAATTTCAGAACTGCAGACTCTATGGCTCTTCATTCATAATACTCCTCCAATTTACTCTATCATTATACCGCTACTGTTTAGTTTCGAACAAAGGAAAGTCCCATGATAACATTTTGAGTTTTGTTGAATACTCCGTGGAATTAATTAGTACTTTATTTGTAATATAATTGGGCACTCCTCGGAGTTTATAGGGATTTTTAGGAAATGGGGTGGAAACTTCATAATTCATACAAGACGGAGACTAACTTTACTGCGGATTAAATGTTACATACATTTCATATGAGAAAACAGGCCAAATAATAAAAAAATATAAAGTATGTTATTTTTGAACTATTTTCTTTGCAAATATCAACCAGGGTTTATCAGGGGTTTATAAGTAAGCAAAATAAAAAAGTTATACATCTTTGGGATAAAAAAGTGAAAGGTTACCGTATTGAGTTGCAATCATGAGATAGTTTTGTGTATATACCTATTAAAAAACTATTAAAACTGGATAGCCTTCAGTTCCCAACATACAAACAGGACAATCGGTTAACTACGTAGACCAGTGTCGGACTGACTCTCGATCATGTTGTCCCGGGTCTAAGTCTTAGTTTTGTTGATTACTTTTTGAGGCCTGACTTTTTTATTTTACTTTATTTTCATCGGGTTAAAATCTTTCTATTACTTTTTATTTTGTTGGGTCCCAAATTATTTTTAGGTTATTTTTAATTTGGTTAAATCCATTTATTTGTAATACGTTGCACTACGAAGCCACCACACATCGCTTTGCGGAGTTAGGTTACGTTAGTTTACTATAATTTTGTCGTGAATTGTAGCAGAGTTTTTTGTAATATTTTACACGTAAACCTATTTTTTGTAAAACAACACAAAACGCAGTATTATGAGCTACTACGATAAACCATATTTTATAATACGATGGTAAATAGTTAATCGATTGACCTGCCAATCTGTTATGACCTTTGAATCCCGCTTAGCTTTGAATTAAATATGAATAAACGATTACTCCAACCAAGTGTTATACCTTTGACAGAATAGTAAAACATCCCCGCTCCAAAGACAATGTTGTAGTCGCCATACGCGCTACGTGTTCAGTGTACGCCTCCATTCAAACTCCCTCAAAAGCGCGAGCGTAAGGGCACTCAAAAGCGTAGTGACTCTAGTGTAAAATTGGGGCGTGACGGGACAGAGGCCGGTTCAAAAGGGCGGGGGGATGGGGACTGACAGAAAGACAATGGCATTGCCTTTTGTTTTGCGAATGTTCTTCATAGTGAAGGGCTCGTAGGGTTACGACCCCGGGACAGCCGCGGCCGCCACCTGTCTTGCGTCTTGGTATTGATTACCACTTTGGAAAATGTTTAACATCTAAATAAAATAAATTAAAGTATTAAAAGGAAGTGTCTGATACGTTTTGTAGCTGTTCAATGTACAATGAAAAACTCAAACTCAAACGCTATTACTGCATGAATTATATACAGTTTCAGCATTTTCTCAATCTTTAAACTTACAATAATTATCAAAGAAGATACTTTACAATTAATAGAATTAACAGTTCAGTTGAAAAGGAAACATAACTTTGTTATGAACACAAATACAATAAAATGTAATAGAAACATAAATATTGAAAAACTATAAATTCCTGGACACAAAGTTAATTTTCTATTAAAATTCCATGAGCATATTTTCCTACTTATAAGATGTGTTTTTTTAATTTCCACTTGAAATGTATACAAAATATTCCAGCACCAAACTGTTCCCTATCAGAAAGAGCAAGGTGGTGCTGAGGGGTGAGAAGACCGCTCGATGCTACCTATGATGTCTGCCTATGCTACTTATGCTGAGCCCCTCCTGTTTGGATTTAATTTCCCTTGATGTTAACGTAAATAAATATTGTTTAAACATGTACACATGTAAACATGTATTGTATTATGTAAACATGGACGGAAGGGTTGAAATTTGGAGATACCGAAATAATCCTCTACAATATGTCAGTGGGGGAAGTCTCATAATCCCCAGAGCCGCCTTTTGTCCCAAAAATGCATTCGAAGAATGCGGACTGCCGACCCAGTACTATATGCCTTACGACATTAAAGAAAATGAATAGCCATGTCAAACAATTTGCATGAGGTTCTTGTGCAAAAGAGGACACAAAGATCTGAGAGAAAATGGTCTAAATGATATAGAAATATTAAAACAATATAAAAAACCACATACTATTCAAGTACTAATATTCGAATTTGGTTTTTACTTTACAAGTACGAATATAACATTAATATTTTAATTAATGTTGCTGAGGATGAGCACAGTATAAATATAATACTGAGTTGCAATACATTGTATACAACAAAGATAAACATCTAAAATTGAGATACATCTAAATGTAGATACAATTGTTTAATAATATAAAAAACGTATATAGTACTGCCTTCAACCGTCAGAGCAAACAATATTAAAGTGAAAGTGAGGGAGAATGATGAGTAGGAAGAAGAAGAAGGGTGGGAGGGGTGAGGAGGTGTTTTCTAATTTACAGAGAAGAAAAACGCCACCGTTCTGTACACAGCCTGAGCTTCTAAAATCTAAGCCCATTACCAAACATGAGGTTAATAAAAAGTAACTAAGAAGTTTCAAAAGTAATTTAAAACGAAAACATTCATCAATATTTAAAAACATGTTTATATATTTTCGATATTATTCCCAGCAATATCAAGCTCATGTAGAAAAAAATTTTTGATAATTACAATTTTTAATTACTTAAATTCCCGTTATAAATAACTCACATAAAACTACAGCGCCATAATAACAGATATTTCCTTTTTAGCGAATTTCCCCTATATGAAGAAGCTATTACCGTAGGTCTCATGGTAAGATTTAAGACCGAGACCATGACAAATTTATTTTTAGGTCCCCAGATGACTAAAACACTATTCGTTCAAATTTATATATATGTATATATATATATATATATATATATATGTGTGTGTGTGTGTGTGTGTGTGTGTGTGTGTGTGTGTGTGTGTGTGTGTGTGTGTGTGTGTGTGTATGTCCGTGAATGCGATAACTTGAGTAAAAAACGTCCGATTTCGATGAAATTTGGCTCAAATGTGTAAAGTGACATTTATGACTTTAGTTCGAAAACCAGGAAAATCGGGCCATGGGAAGGGGGTTTATGGGGGTTTTAAATTTTCCAAAAATCAGTTTTTTGCATTTTTTACCCTAAAATTTTTAAAACGCTTAATTTTGGTTTAGACCATGTTATAGAGCTTAAAGAAACAAATAATATAGTATTTTTAATTATTAAGCTAGGTTAAGTGGTTGCGGAGAAAATCCAAAAAAACCTGCTCATAAAATCTCCCATGTTAATCTTATGGGAAAAAGGTTTTTAATGTAAACTTCACATTTGCTTTTATCAATCAACTGAGCTCCACAAAACAATCATTTTGGTGTTTAAATTGTGATTCTACGTCCAACCGTTGCAGATATATTCAAAGTGCTAAACACAGTACGTTGTCCAATGTTATCCTTATGGAGAATAAATAAAATTTGATATCTCCATTATTAATGAATTGATAAAACTTGGCACGTGGGGTCACGTAGTACTGGTATATTGATATTTGTACAAAAAATTGATTTTTTGTTGATTATCCCCGTAGCAGCGAACCTGCGTACTCAGCCCCCATGTTATTCTTATGGAGAATAAGTAAAATGTAATGACTCCCTTAATTATGATCATAAATTAATAAAACTTGGTATGTGGCTTCACCTTGTTGAGTTATATTGATATTTGCATAAAAACCAATTTTTTGTGTTCCTTGTTTCAGCAAACCTATGTACTCATCACCAATGCTATTCTTATGGAGAATAATTAAAATTGTATATATCGCTTATATATGAATATATTTTTATGAATCTTGGTATGCGGCTTTATGTGGTATTAAGACATATATTATGCATTGGAAATTTGCTGAGTACGCAGGTTTGCTGCGACGCGGGTATTTTAGAAATTATATTCATTCATGATATCTATAATAAAACACCTCAACTTTAACAAAGACTTTCTAGATTTTTTATCGATGGTGAATGAAGTTTCTGTTGCCCATTGCATGGTTCTAAGTATATTTCTAGATGACATAAAATTACTGTAATCACTGTCTGATTCATTAATTATACATTACTGTGTTGATATTTAATCAGTATAACAGTAATATATTAAAAAACTAAGTTTGACTGAAGGTAAGCCATATATGTCAACGGTTTAAAGGTTTAGCTAATGGGCATATGTTATTAAAAGTATGTTCGCTTAAATTGGTGGCTATCTTTGTGTCTCCAGGAAAAATGGAGCAACGGCCTTGAACGTTTGTGTTAAAATATTCCGCTATAAAGAAATAAAATAATTTTTAATTATTTTCAACATGAATTTGAATGACCGACAATACTTGTGTTTGTTTATTAAGTATTATTTATTTTAACGATTAAAGTATTTATTTGTAAATACTGGGTTTATTTTCAACACAATCAATTAGGAAAAAAATAATATGAAAGTTTTTCACCAAATCAATATTTATTACTACTCTAAACAAATATTTAGTGAATATGACATATTATTTTGTTTACTGAGACCAGTTGTGTGCTAATTTTTAATGTTGTAATCACCAAGCTGTTTAGTGTACCTACTAAACCTCGGACAAATTTAGCCAAAACTGATCGAACTTTACTCTAGTGTACCAGGATCGTCTTCATACACGTAGCCACTGTAAAAACTAAGAAACTACAAATATAATAAATTTTTTATATGTTTAGACCCTTATGATTTTGATAACACTACCTCCGATTTTTACTTAAATAACACTAACAAATCATCATTGTTTATACAAATTCTATACAATATCAAATAGTTATAATTATTTGTCTCTTTTAGTAACTACAATTTATATTATGTACAGATAATATTTTATCATTTGAGAGACATGCAAAATTCCCGGACATATGTAGTAGTTACTTATTAAAATTAACTATGAAAAATCCTCTCTTGTGATTCATTACTAGAATTCATCAACACTGCAGTGTCTGTGGAACACATTCATAAAATATTTTTTGTGTAAAATAAATAATAAAATAAATAAAAACACAATACAAATTTGTAAAATATGGATTACATGTACAAAAGTAAGTTTAAACTAATAAACTACTGCGTAGTATTATTGCAGTTTAAAATATTTAGGAGATAAATATAAAAAGTAAAATAAATATAAGAGTGAGATAAATAAGTAGCGGAACTGTACAATAATACAACGGTAAGGGCACAATTATTACTTTTGCATTTCCTTGTAATTACAACTGAAGGTGTAATTACAAGGCTCCAAATCGCTCTAAAATAGCTCCAAATCGCGTCCTCCGCCACAAAGCTGCCAGGTCGTCCACTCCATATAATTATCCTGAGGCAGTTCTCAACTACCTAATGTGTTAACACCCTTAGTTACCTCCAGAGTAAAGCCCTCCTCCCTACCATGAGAGTTATATGCAGATACTTGCTAAGCCAATTGCTTAAATATATTGCATGCAGCCTTTGCTCCTTGCAATGCTGTGTTAAAAATTTAAAATGTACTGAGTCGGAATCAACTCAGTAATTTTCTGAATTTAGTTGATAAATTTTGTTTTATATAGAGAACATAGTGAGACAAGATAATCATAAATGTGTTGTGTCAATTTGGTGAATTCATTTTCAATAAATAAATAAACGTAAGGAACAAATCGTTGATTCATAGGAATAACTGATGATGATTCTACATACACTGAAATCTACGTTTTAAATGACTAATCGAATTTATTAAATTGTTAAAGTAAGACATAGTAAACCATATTATGTGTATAAATATATGTGAATAATTTCTAATAATATTTTTAATATAAATAAAAGTTTGGTGCACACGTTTCAAAACGTGAATAACGCGGGAATTTATTATATAACAAAACTGAAGTAAGAAAATCTCACTTTTTTACTTTTATATTTGAGATTTTATTTATTATAATTCAAATATATTTATGTGAAACTAGCTGTTCCCGTAGGCTTCGCCCCGAAAATAATTTATAAAAACTATGACAGTTGTGTGTGCTGCATTCTGTGGTTAGCCCTTGGAACTACTACAAATCAAGATCAGCTGTTTGTATTTTAATCAGCTCAAACAAACTTGAATGTCCATAAGGAATACATGGGAACTTTGTCGGGGTCTCTGGTGGAGCCCTAAGGTCAGATCAGGATGAAAACCATTTAGTTTTTTTTTTCTATTTTATGCCTAAAGAATCAGTATACAAAATTTAAGCTCTCTACCTACATGGGAAGGTGGAGAATTAGTGATGAGTGAGTCAGTCAGTCAGTGAGTCAGCCAGGGCTTTGCCTTTTAGCGAATTTCCCCTATAGGGAAGAAGCTATTACCGTGGTCGGCATGGTAAGACCTAGGCCCGGGACCATGATAACTTTTCGTTTTGAGGTCCCCAGACCCCAAAAACACCATTCGTTCGAAACTGTATATATATATATATATATATATGTGTGTGTGTGTGTCTGTGGGTGCGATAACTCTCGTAAAAAAGGTCCGATTTTGATGAAATTTGGTACAAACGTGTAAAGCAGCATTTATGACTTTAAGTTCGAAAACCAGACGGATCGACCTATCCGAAGGGGTATTTTGGGGGGTTTTGTACCCCAAAAATGGGTTTTTTGAGTTTTTTACATACAATTTTTGAAAAAGTAAACTTTTATTTTTTCCCATTGGAATCAGGTTAAAAAGACGCACAATTTTATGTTTTAATCATTGCTCTACGTCAATTGGTTACTGAGATATTGAAAGTACGTTGTCCAATGTTATTCTTATGGAGGATAAAAAAATTGTATATCTCGCTTATTTATCGACTTATCCTGACGAAACTTGGTATATTGCTTTATTTCATTGTGGTCTATTGATATTTGCAAAAAAAACCGTTTTTTGCCCGATAGTTCCCGTAGCAGCAAACCTGCATACTCAGCCCCATTTTATTCTTATAGAGAATAATTAACGTGTTATCTCCTTTAATTATGAACATAAATTAATAGAACTTGGTATGTGGCTTTACCTAGTTGAGTTATATTGATATTTGTATAAAAGCCCATTTTTAGTATTCCTTATTTCAGCAAACCTACATACTCAGCCTCCATGTTATTCTTATGGAGAATAATTGAAATGTCATAAATCGTTTATTGATTGATGAAACTTGGTATGTGGCTTTATGTGGTATTAATATAAATTAATATGCATTGGAAATTCGTTGAGTGTGCAGGTTTGCTGCTATGGGGATATTATAGATATAGATAATAAACTCTGATGCACACATCGATATTCGATATTCCTTTTGTATATTTTTTCACACTCATACAATGCATAATATATTTACAATGCTCCGAGGGGAACTGCAATATAAAACTCGCATCCAAAAAGAGAAGCCGAAGGCGATGAATGTGGAATCAGATCAGGACAGTCTAAACCCAAAACCCGCATTTCAGTATTCCTGGTAAAACTTTATAAGAGTAAGGTTCAACGAGGTATTTTCGAATTATAGTTTATTTTGAAATAAAAGTTGTATTGGTTATGTATTTTGAACATAACACACTGGTAAAAAGAATAAACCTTCTGAAATACGACTTTACTTTTAAAACTTTTATATATACGTCGTATAACCTGGTTTCATGCAATGCTCAGTTTAAAATGTTTTCATATACAATTTTACGTGTATTACAGAATAAATTGTACGGAATAACACAGATTGACAATTTTTACCTATTTTAATCGACATGCGAACCTTGTAAGCGGTTTATCTTTAAGGCAAACAAGAAATTTAAAATTAAAAAATATAAATTAGAAGAGAAAATACAATTATACAAGGTTACAACTACGTTTATTGCGTATTTGTGTATGACTATGAATCCCAGTGGAAAAAGTAATTTGAATTGCGATAATTTAGGGTATGCAGACATCCGTGTCATATTTATACCTGTATAACAATAAAATCACTTTATATAGTATAGATATGCTTTGTAAAAAAAACATTAATTCATGCAATTATAATATAAAATCAGATCAAATTTATTTAAAAAAAATACATACGGAAATACATCAATACAACTTTCAAAATTAGTAATTCCTGAATAGGCCGAGGCCTATAGATGGGGATTGAGTCTCTGATCAGTTCACCCATAAACAAATAGCATAAATTTAAAAAACAAATATAAAGTTTAGTTTTATATATTTGTATTTAGTTCATATCTTTTATTTATATTTAGGTATGTATGCTACAGTATAATTGGATTTGTTCTGTTTTCTAGCATTTAAAATAAAATAAAATGTGGCCAAAATTTGTATTCACTGTTTTGTTAGACATTTAAGGTAATTACTATTTTAAAAGTACCGACAGTTATACTAATTGTATGGTAAAATGTATGATAAGATGTGGCAATTTAAATTAAAGGGACCAGACTCCTACGCCCCTGCTCTGATAACAAAGACACTTAACGCTTTCATATGTAAATTTAATTTGGTTAATTAAGGTAATTTTTGAAATACCTAAAACCTGCAACTGTGGGATATTCTATAAAAGACATATTTTCACTTATTATTTTTGCTATTGTTACATTACAATCAACTTACTAAACTGTTTAGGTATAAAATATGATTTTAATAATACAAATAAATAAAAACCTACATAAGAGTGTTCAAAAGTTATTTATAAAAAAAAACATATTGACAGTTTTTTATCCTTGCCAAGCAAGTCATAAATCAGTATTAGAAGCAAAAAGTTAGAAAACAAATAATTAAAAGTCCTGGAAATCACGTAGATGAAATACTTTCTTTGTTATAGTCACTTTTCAAGTTCATTACTAATACCACATTATTCAGAACACAATTAGAAACCTTAGATTATTCAACGCTAAAAGTATCAAATACAAAAGGCAAGTTGGATGTGTGGGTCGCATTTGAATATTTATGTCGCCCTTGTTTTGGAGGGCATTTGCATTGTGATATCTTTGGGTATCCCACCAGGGTTCAGGTTTTGTTCTCGATACAATTCCAACTGAATAAATGCAAAATGTGTTCGTGGGGATACTAAAACAAGTAATATTTACTACTTATAATGATTGCCTATGACTTTTCCAAAGGGTGTAACCAATTTTTTTGTATTTTAAATACATTATATTTTATAATACACACAATTTAATCCATGATAAAAAATAAAATTGCAATAAGAGTATTATTATTTGTTTATTAATTTGGTAACCAATCTTACCAAAGACATCATAACCTAATGTAATTACATAATAACATAAATTATGTAGGTCATTGCAAACTGAAGTTGGGTGAAACAAATCGGGTTTACTGAATAATAAGGTAAACTGTTCCAAGTAAAATATCTGTAAAGTTAAACAAAATAAACATTTTACACTATTATTCTGTGTTTATAAAGTGGAGTTGGAGGCTGTTTGCGCCACCGAGTTTGGCAATCCAATTTTCATAAATTCACATTCGATATTGTTATATGGCAACCAGTCAACCCCAATATTTACAAATCCTGTTTAAAGTTATTTTTCCTGAAATAATCTAACTTTCATTTATCCCTTTGTTTTTTGTTAGTATTATTTGTGTTTGTATAGATTTACTAATAACGCTAGCAAAATGAACTTAACCATTTTTCTTTAAAAATTTCACTACACAAAAGTATACTATATACAAGAGTTTTGTTGGGTAAGGGTTATGCCAGTTAGTTTGTTCAAAAGCATTGAGATTCGCCAGATCGATCCTTCTCGCAAAATTTTGAGAAGGTTCGAAACTGAACCCATCATTTGGAATTGGGCTATTAATTAATGATGCTTTCTAAGAACAGGTCGATCTTAGCAAGACCAGGGATTGGACCGTTCCCTATCAAAACCTTAAAAAATGCTATTGATGAAGAGACACACAAAATATAAGAAATAAAAAAGTTTATGAATAACAGCTTGGACATTTTAATAACTTAGGTTATTTTATGTTTCAGTGTTTAATGGCTATTCTTCATATTGTATTCTGACTTAACGGACAAAGCACAAGCAAAAATCCGTTTTTACCTAAAACTACTGTTTAGTTTTAACGTTTTTTACCCTTAATGAATGTTTTTGCGTAACATTTTGCAGGTATTTAGTTAGGAAAATAAAACATCTTTGAAAATATTACAAATTGTACCTTCATTTACAGTGTTTTTGTACTCACATTTTGTGTCCCACAAGAGCGTGGCATACCTTCGTTGTCAGACAGAACTCACTAAAATGAGCAACAAAAATATAAACTTTTTTATATTACCGGTACTTCATTTTCCTAGTTTTCGTATTTGGTTTTGCAAAGAACATACTTTTTATTATTCTGATAAAGCTGCTCAACAAAATCAAATACAATTTTGGTCAACTCTTGTTATTATCAAATTATGTTGTTTAAATGTTATTTAAAATGTTCACAACTTCTTAAATAATTTAAAATTGTGGTTGTTTTCTTTTTAAAACTAGGAAAATTAGATCTTTGAAAAACTAGTTTTGTATGTAACAATTTAAAATATTTAATATACAATTTAACTACATATTGTTTATTGAAAGTTGGATGGGAAATAAGTGTGTAGTGAAGGCTTTATTGTACCTGGTCAGGGATCAGCTTTAGGACGGATCAGCCCCTCAGCGGGAGGCTCGTGGGGTCAACAATGGATAATGGGGGGGGGGGCGAGCAAAGGGTGGGGAGGGGGCGGCTAAGTCATGAATAGGTATACCAAAACTGTCAGTAATAGCTTATATTACCATAAGATTTACATAAAACATGTGTCATTCAATTGTTTATCATGTTTCTAAATTTATTTATCCTGAAGCTTTTTTTTCGAGGGGCTGTTATTCGTTATTCGAGTAAAAGTAAAATCAAGTTTCCATCTTTTAATAGATTATTAATCGACATTATATGTTTTAACTAATATTTGTCCCTGGTGTTAATTTTTTATTTTAAGTATTTGATTTAATACTGATTTGTTTTGCATATCACATACTGACAAACAAACGGAGAACGATGAAACAATTTAAGTGAACGACTATGATTATTTTTATGTGTTATATAAAATCATAAAGATATTCCAAACGCTCGCGCAAAACCTGTTTATATAATTATAATGAGATGTATAAAGAGCTGACTAGATAAATAATCAGTGTGGGAAATTACATAAAGTAAGCGTGAGCTAAATATTGTATTATAATAACCCGTTTAATGCCTAACACTTTATTTATATTTGATGGCATTATTCAACGGTTTACCTTTGACGCCGTGTTAAACACAGCTGCTTATTTATACATTCCTTTTGGCATTCTGAAACGGGTTTATCAAATGCAGATTACATCGTACCACAGATTCATTTGACCTCAAACAAAGAATGATTTAAAATGACTTTTGGTTTTAGTTTTTATGATGCTTGAAGCGTATTTATAAATAAATAAATCATGAAACATGCAATTATCAATTGCCACATTGTTTCTCGTTTTTAAGACTGTAGTCTGCGATTTATTTGTAATGTTTTAACGTTTAGTACACTATTACAAAGAACAATTGCACACATAATTGCAACATTATCTTAAAAACTGCTTACATAACTTCAATCCAAATCTTTTTTTGCCACATTATTAATAAATTTACGAAACCTAAGATTTAAATTACTTTAACACCTTAAAAATTAAACAGGTTATCTAGTTCAATAAATGTTTAAATTGTCCATAAATGTGAAATATAGTTCTCAATACCACATACCAGTCAATATCAATTATCAATATCAATACCAATATCAATATAAATAAAGTCATTGATATATTGATAAATAATAATTACTATTTCCTTTAAATATTCCTTCCCTTTTTGGCTTTCGTTGATTGGGATGTTGTCATTAAATCGAATAGTTGTATAAATGTTTCGCTTTTCTTTCAACGTTTTAAAGACATAATATTAAAGACCGTTGATATATTTTTACTCTTTTTTAATATTTTTTAAAATTTATGATAATTTTACAAGCAAATTCTGTGCCCTGAATCTACTGGAAAATATCCTCGCGTGCAGTAAAACACGTGGATACAATATTGTGAAATTTAAATTAATTTTAAAATATTTAAAATAAGCGTTTGCGATTATGACTAGATAATAACAGCAAAAATAATATTTTTCAATTACCTCAAAACAATGAAAGGTAAAATATTATATCAGTTTAGTTTGTAATCTACAGCAACAGTTAAAATAACTTCATTACTCTTAAACTCTTGGTTGTTACAGCTGTATGTGAGCTGTGTGTCAACCCACGCATTCCCTGCTGCATCAAGTCGTCCACGCTATGTTATTACCCGGGCTTAGTGCCCTCCGCTATCACGCATTTTTGCAATGTATCCATTAGTACAGAAACCTAACATCACTGAAACTTGAATTTCTTAATATATATCTTTTTAATTGAACATTGTAATAACTACAATAAACATAAGGTAATATATATCTGTGAAATATCGAAGAAGACAAAGCTGTTATATGAGGAATTTTTTGTTTACAATTTTGGAAAACCGGTCCAACATTATTTGATTGAATTGAACAAGTTGTCTCTACACGATCATTGAATAACTTGTTTTAATAAAATATAAAGCCTAAGCAATCCAAAACTTTAAGGTATACTTAATCAGGAATTTGTATGGTAAAACAACAGCTCTCTTGCTTACAGAACTCACAAGAAGTATCAAATATAAAATAAATGTAAGAAATATAAATAAAGAAGCACACAAAAATAAATTACATAGTGTATTCATATAAAATCCTGCAGGTAAGAAGCTCGTCTAAGAAGTC
Organism: Allygus modestus; assembly: GCA_963675035.1. Taxonomy (NCBI): domain Eukaryota; kingdom Metazoa; phylum Arthropoda; class Insecta; order Hemiptera; family Cicadellidae; genus Allygus; species Allygus modestus. The sequence goes on along the minus strand of OY776114.1, from coordinate 108,035,698 downwards.
AAGAATGGCAGCTGAAGGCATGAGACATGGATCAGGTCAGGACAGACTCTGTACTTACGCCGCAGTTTGTTGTGTCGGGCTTATATGGATGAGGTCAAACTATATAACAACGATTCTATTTGACTTAGTTTTGAAATTAAAATACAGTCATATATTGTTTCACAGACGTAACAAATAGTAAAGTATAAATTGTTTTGAATAAATAACATTGTATTTTCTTTATACTAGAATTATAATATCGTGGGCTTAATTTGTCTAATTTTATTTATTTTACGAATGAAAGTAATTAAATACAACAGTTAATTGTTGTTAACTGGTACAATAATATTACGTCAAAAACAGTACTAATGTTATACGGTAATAAAAAATATAAAATGTCTTCATTTCTATCAGGTATATATAATTGTATCAGGCAACACATATTTTACGTAAAATAATTTTCCGACTTTCCTCTCTCACAAAGCATAAACAAAACTTATCACTGCTGATAGCACATTAAAATGACATTATACAAAACAATGTTATAAAACGCAATGTCGGATTTATTAGTTGACATGTAACATCTTCCCCTGTAAAATTCAAGGTTTCACGTGTCAATTTTACTAGTATACAATATAAACGGTTAATTATAATAGACAGTATTATGTCAAGTGTGACACGACATGCACAATCAGTTTGTTTTTAATCTATAATCCCATGATATTCAAATCACAAACTAAATTTTAATCAGAGAAACAAATAGAAAAAGACAAATTTAACAAAAAAGGTGCACATCTGGATGTGAATATCGTCCTCGTTTTTGAGGGAATTAGCATTGTGGCACCGCAGGGCATCCAGACTACATTGTTGTTTCTGACTTGTTTTCTCTGGTATACTCAGGTTTTCTTATAATAAGACTGTCATTATATTTGTTTACACAATTCATCGTTAAATTTGTTTTTGTTGAATACTTTAAAATCCTACCTAGTTTTTTTAATGACAAAGATAACTTATCAGTTCCTCATAAACTGGAACAAAACAAGCATGGATTGATAAGTGTATCTCATAGATAATTTATAATAACTAGCTGATTACCCATGCTTCGCACAAATAATTCAGAAATGAACATCTGATTAAAATTTTTTCTGCAAAAATCTACATCTGCTTCTGATCTATTAAACATATTGCTCATAAGAATAATATAGAAACTTAAATGTTTAATGGGGCGAAGAACATTGAACTGAGGAGGCAAAAGTTATTCCATTACTTCTACAGAGAAATCCCTTTAATTTGACACTCCCATCATCAAAATTGGTTCATAAATAAAAGAGTTTTGCTGTACACAAGAATTTCCTTAGGGAATTAGTATAATAGATTACCTTCTACACATAACAAGCCAGAAAAATAAAATAAGTCTCAACACATTGTACCTAGTTGATAAATTAGTGAAGTGTGGCAGCAAAAGCTAAGAAATAAATTTAAAACATTAGGAATTAAAATGCTTTAGTTCGATAATTTGAATTTATGTGTTTCGTGTATGCCTTAAAGGAAAATCATTCATCATTTAAAAATATATTTTCAAGTGATGTGTCAATAAAACTGAGCCATGTTACTAAAATATTCAAAGTAAAAATTATAAAATACAAAAGGGAAGGTGATGTGGAGTGTACATTTACATATGGATGTCGTCCTTGTTTTGGAGGGCATTTGCGTAGGGAAGACGTAAAATATCCCCAGTACCGGAGTCCTAGGGGATATTTTATCATGTACATCCAGTTTTGTTCTTAATACATTTTTTAAACAATTACATTTTTCTCTTAATGTTATAAAAAAATATGTTTATATATTCTTCTAGCAGCAAAGTTTTTAAGTAAAAACGTGGGAGTTTGGTATATCGCAGGGTGACGGGAGAGGGCTTAAATTGAAGGTCTTGATCCTAGGGACTACAAGGCTATAATAACATGGGGATAACATGAGCTCTGTTACTACGTAAGTTGAAATGCAACACTAGTCTGAAACTAACAAAATAAATATGGTACGTAAATTACAATACTAGACAGCGTTATCTGAGTATGCAAAACATATAACTGTCTTTGAATGTGTCTCTATGCCAATGAAAAATGAACTAAGTTCGAAAGGATATGAGATCTCTTGTTTTAAATGATCATGTTTAGCTTGCATAATTTGAAATCGTAACAAAGCACTGGATCATTGGACAAATTAAATTATCTTAAAACTGAAAATAGATGTGTTTGGGAAATAAATGCCTTTATTTTTTTATACAATGTTGGGACTTAACTGTTTGATTATGATATTACGAAACAAGAAAACTAAAATATACTAGGCAAACATTTAAAATAAATGTATACGTTATAGTGTTCGATACAATTGCAGAGAATTTAAATTATGAGATATAGTTGAATATATTTTACACCTTAAATTTATCTGTGTAAAGCGATAAATTAACTAACTTAGCGATAAAAATATATCTATTGTAACAATTTTAGTTTACACTAATATTGTAGTTAACAATATTATTAAAACAACTAAAAAATAAGAATATTCAACATAAGTACCTTAAAATTGCATCTGAGATTTATCTATTTTGCCTTCTAATAAACAGAGTTTAAAACAGTTTAAATGGATGTCTTAACGTTTTACAGGTATTATTTTGCAGTTATTCAAATAACTAAACCTTGCAGATGGTACAAACAAGTACATTGTGATGATTATGAATTTGCATTTACTTGGAGTAAAAATGAAATAAAATAAACACCTGGTTAAAAACACAATAATGAGCAGAATATTTTATTATGATTACCTGTTTCAACTCTAGACTTTATTAGTGGATTTCCTATGGAAAAGTGAACTATTAGCATGACCCGCACGGTGAAACTTAAGCCCAGGACCACCATAGAAGTTCCTAACATGACCCCCTGAACACGTATATATATATATGTGTATGCACTCTGGTGGTCACATTTTTTGTCCGATTTACTTAAAATTTGGTAGGGATGTTCCTTTCTATAATCGGTTGGACAAGTTCGTTGGGAAAAACAATCGGAAAACTCTAACCCCTCTTTTTTTGGGGGATTATTCTTTCAAATTTCGAGTTTTTGGGTCAGAAAAAAACTGGGGTCAGAAAAGACCCGGACGTAAACTTAATGCTTGTTTTAAGATGAGAATTCGTGAAGCGAAAGTTTTAAGCCCTCTCTCGTCATTCTAGCATAAATATTTACTGAGTTATTAAAGAAAATGTATATCGGTTAAACACAGTACGTTGTCTTATAGGGTTTTTACATTAGAAAAGCATGTTATTCATTTGTGGGTGTATTTGTATCATCCCCAGCAACCTCGCGCCTACTTTCAAGCCTGACTGGACCTTCTCCTAACCTCATAATGCGCAAAATTGTATTCCTAGCATTGCAGGTAAATGAAACCAGGAGCATCAGAACAGTCAAAAAATCAATGTTTTCAGATTTCAATAAAATTGGAAAAAATGTATGTTTTTACACTGGTTTTGAGTTTTCAAAGTTTTTATGTGGAAATTCACTTCCCTCACGTCAGCGTGCTGCGTGCGAACTCGTTTATTGTTAATATCATTATTCAACAGTTTACCTTTGATGCGATATGAAACACAGTTGCTTTTTTGTATATCCTTTTTAGAACCCAGAAACAAGTTTATGGAATGCAGAACAATAGAATTAACAGACTTTAAACAATTGTTGAAAATAAGCCCAATTAGTGTTCTATAAATTATATATTATATATTAACATAAATTTTGGTTAATATGGTAATGGCATGAAATTAGTTAATGCTACTATACTTTTCCTATATCTGACTGCTATAAACTAAAAATGTATCACTTTATAAATCACTTTAGCGTATTTACTTATAACAAGTTTTACTGAACGTGGGAAGACGAGGCGGTTGAAACATCAAAGCTACAGTAATGACTGTAACCTGATAGACTTGAATTATCCACCTCCGAGAATATTTCATTACTTATCAGCTCTCTACGACCATATTTTGTTATTATGATAGATTCTGCGTGTTTTTAGTTAACAACGGAGCCATTTTCTTTTGAAGCTAATTTCATGGAAATAGCTTCAAATATTTAAAACAGTTCACAACAGATGGGTAGGTCATTCGATTAACCATCGACTATCGTATTATAGACTATCGCGACTATCGTATCATAGACTACCGATTCTAGCTCTTTGTTTTGTAGCATAATAAAAACGGATTTATGTGTAAAATATAACAACTTTTGCTGCAGTTCACGACAAAATATGGTAACCTAACCCAACCGAACTCCGCAGAGAGCTGTATGGTGGCTCTTAGTTGTGCAACATATTACAAATAAATTAATTTTGATCTAAAAATATAAAGTACTTATTTAACAAAAGATCTAGAGACCTTAAAAGGTAAACGAAAAAATAGGCCAAGATATAATGCAAAATTAAATAAATGAAGACTCCAAAAAGTAAACAGCAAAAGCAGGATGGGAACCCGGGATCGCATGAACGTAAGTCCGATACTGAATCCATTGATCTACAATCACATGGCGAACATTGGGAAAGTTACAATTTAACAAGCTGTGATCCTCTAGATGCTAGTTGAGTAGTGGAATGCGATAGTCGTGGTAGTCTATAATACGATAGTCGATGGTTAATCGAATGGCATACCCATCTGTTGTGAACTGAAGGCTGCCCGTATACAACGATTTTACCGTACGATTCTGTATCGTATTTACAATAAGTAAGAAAATAAAATTTTATTCTATCATAATAATTATAGCTTTCCCTAAATTCGTACGTAGGTCTTAAAATGCATTTACATTGAAGGATAAACATTTAAGCACTAATTGTTTTCAGGCCTAAAGTAGTAAATATGTTTTCGTACAATGATTAATAAGTTTTTTGGTACTAAAAAAATCAATTCAAACTTTTAAATTACGCACGCTAAAGTAAACACACACACACATATATATATATATATATATATAAAACATATGGTACAAAGCAATACTTTTTGTTACATTTGATAAGGAATTATAATTATTAATTTGTGTAAATTAATCTGTTATTAGAGTTTTTACCATGTAATTGTTATAAAAGAAGAAAGACAAACAGGAAACGTATGAATATTTACATGTTTAATTCGACTCGTGTTCCTGAGAGAATTGGCATTGTGCGTCCCGTCGTAACTGTGTAATCCAACTGGGTTAATATTTTAAAAAAAATTATGGTTATAAGCTGGATTTTATGAGTTCTCTTTAAAAAGAAAATCCAAGAATTTTGTTAATACAGTAGTTAAAACTTTTCATATTATTTGTTTAAATTTTAAGTTAAAGGAATATTCAGACTGTATGTGTAACATAATAACGTCTATGTTGCTTTGATGTAGATATGTTTTGTCTTAAACGTTATTTCGTTTAACGTCGTTTTACGTTAAGGACTATTTCCGAATCCGTGGTTAGCCTTGAACAATAAAACGTTTACCAATTTAATGTCAGATATCCATATTTTCATGAAATTTTGCTACAAATTAACGAGAAACCCCCATTATGTAAAATTGATCATGTATAAGATTGTTGTTATTTGTACGAATACCGGTGCTTGTATTACATGGTAGTAGGAAAGTGTAACAAGAAAATAAACATTTCAGTAAAGTAAAAAGTCATTTTACCCAGAAATGAGTGTTTTGTAAAGTGGGGTTAAAACCACTGAGCTCTATGTTATGTCTGGAGTTACTACACTTCAACCAAATATTTCCCAAAAGCGTGCCGTCTAGTTCAGTTTTTTACTTTGTTATATTGTCACCTTGGAGCTAGCTGGACAATCAGAATTCATTGGGTGGACGCTTTCCAAAATTAAAAGTCGCCAACATAGTTGTCTACTGTAGTGTTTACTGTCAACAGTTTACATTGACGTTGGATTTGAATTTAATATTGGAATCCTTTATTTATTAATGTTATTATGTTGATATGTAAGTAAAATAAATAATTAAATTAATCACCCAAGTGCCCGTTTTTCAACGTCATTCGCTAACTACCCTAAACCTAGAAACAAGACTATTTTCATGTTACCTAACTTAGCTTCAAGATGATTGGTTATTTTTTATTTAAATCATTTCGCAATGTACTTTAAAATAATTAATAGGGTTTTGAAAAATCACTAAATTTACATTGATTTAAATGGGGAATAAAATTATTATACAACCAAACTGTCAAAAACTCCCACAATGCATCAGTAAAAAAACATTTGCCAACATAACGGCTAAAAACACAGTGGCACGTAGAGTAACACAGTGGCTAACATAGAGTGGTGACTCCAGATATACCATAGAACTCAGTGGTTAAAACTAGTTTATATCACCGAATTTGGCAATCCAATTTTCATAAATTCGTTTTCTATATCGCTATATGGCAACCAGTCAATTCCAATATTTACAAATGCTCTCGTTACTCTGTGAACGTTATCACAGCTTTATTTTCCCCGTTACCTAAATCTAATAATCGTATAACAATTTATTTCTATTTGAGAGTTAATGTGCATTCACTATTTATACAGCAAAATGTACACACAAATACTGGCATAATATTAAGTTTTAAAACAATTTCACTATAATAGGAGTTATGGTGGGACGCAAATAAGCCAGTTAGATTTTTAACGGTCTTAATTATTAATTTTGTGAGACAAAATATATAGTATCCATGGGTTAAATATAAAAAAAAAAAAACACTTACTTAAATGCAGCCAATAAAATAACACCTTGCAAAGTAATAAAAAGATGTTTTACGCTAACGGTAAATACAATATTATGTGTTTACACGCTAGAGTTTATAAGCTTTTCCATCCAAATAAGTTTTAATTACAAGTTTGTGTTGCGTTTTTGGTTTAAGGAAAAATATCACCCTTATTCCTTTTACCTTTATACAAGAGTTAAAATCATATTAATCTTATATTAAATGTAACAAAATTAACGAGAAAAATACAGGTCAAAAATCTTTTATACCAAGTCACTGAAAACTACAGTTACAAATTTTTTATTACACCCTAATTATCTGCTATTTAATTACTGGTTTAAAGGTATTAAAGGTGCAGTAAAAAAAGGGAAATCCTTAAATCAGTAGGACAAAAACCAATCCAACGGTTATGTTTTAAAGTAACTTCAAGTAACTAATTAAAATTAAAGTGAAACAAATTTAAAGATCCAGAGAGGTCAAACTGACTATTCTATTATATTTTAAATAATATGGTTATTCAAAAAGTAACTTTTGATGTGGTTTAAAAATGCTGCTTATTTATACATTCCTTTTGGCGCCCTGACACTGGTTTAACAAACGACGATCACAGCCTTTCAGACATTCCTTAAACGTCACAATGCAATGAATGAAAATGAATTGAAATTAGCTTATCTATTTTGTTGGTTTTAGTAAAGCCTCACAATGATTATTGTTAACAAAAACTTATACTCATTTTTTTATTTAACTCTGGTTGTGATGCATTTAGTGTCTAATTACCTTAAGTTTAGCTTCCTCAACCAATTTTAACAAATAACTAATTAATTACTGAAGCATAAAGCTTCACTTAAATGAGGAAAATAGACTAAATAAAGGAATACTTTATATTTATTTAATGACAATCCTAAGCTACAAATATACGGTTATGACTAGAATATTCTACTGTAAATAAATACATCTAAGAAATTGTCTGTAACAATCTATTCCGATAACTTTAATATGAACACTCATTTAATTCTTTTTGTTATTAGTTCGTGTTATCATTTATTTGAGAAAACGTATTCAAGACATCATGGGAATGTTTTCAGTAATAATAATAAAATCACTGTCTCTTAACGTATTCCAACATTCCTTAAATATGGTTTGAATTATCTTCTCAATTATCTCACTTACTGAAACGATAATACTGAACAATGACTTTATTTAAACGGGTATAATGGAGAAAATTTTATATTTTGCAATAGTTTAAGAACAAAGTTAGTAATAAAATAATCGCTGGGTATTGGGTACACATCATATTTAGGTGATGGGTTTAACATAGACAACTAAACCAACACGTTAGAAACACATTACACCCAGAAACAGCTTCAGAGTTGGAGAACTCAAACAATCATAACAGACTCTAAATAACTTCTCTCATGTATACCACATATACAATTTTTCTATTAACATATATATCGCTTAAAAAGGAAAGGGAATGGAAGTCCGTATATCACCATTTTAATATAAAACAAACCTTTTAGTATGAAGTTAATTAAGAAGTTATCAAACTATTTCTATATTAAAATAAAAATAAACATGTTTTGCATGTGCATGCTGTTATAATTACGATATGTAAATGAAAACGTCGTACAACACTTAGAAATTACAAGGCTTGCCTTGAACCATTTTTTATAAATGTTTAACAAATTGTATGTAAGTACAGAGTAAGAGTAAAAACCGGTATATTTTTAAGGGTTGATAAATGTTTTATCTACATCCCGATATTAAAATAAACCCGTTGAGCACGGGGCAACGTCAACCCGTTGACCCGTTGGTTTTTAAAGGTCAAAAGGTGGAAGATACAAATAGGTAACTAAGTATCGAGCAGTAACCATATTATGAAATAAACTATGAGCGAATCCTGTCGGCATTTTTGAGCCAATATACTTGTAAGGATGAAATAAATTTATTTAGTGACAAATAAAGAAATAAATAACTTTATTGTCTTTGGGCATTAAAAATAATACATGACAATAGTTAACAGAACAATAAATCTAGATACATTATATTACATTTTTAACTTAAATTTCTTCTGGGTCCAATAATTGTTCTTTAAACATTCATCAATTTCGTAAGAGCAGTTATTTAGTAAAATATTCTTGATTTTCCTTTTAAAATTTCTCTCACATTTTTCCAATCAGTTGGTAATTTATTAAAAATGTCGATTCCCATATCTTTGAAATTTATTTTGCTTTTTGAGTATTTGAAACATGTAACTTGAAATTTATTTTGATTTCTTGTTTGATGTGGGTGAATATCTGAATTTAGTAAAAATGTAGAGTGATTTATTTTTATGTAAACTTTGTAAAATATAGATTAATGCAAATGTTAGTATGCCTAATCTTTTAAATAATGGTCTGCAATTTGTTTTTGGTTTAACACCACAAATTATTATGATTGCTTTTTTAAATTTTAAAAATAAGTTTTTAATTTGGTCCGTTGCCCCAGATTAAAGCCATAGCCAATATAACTGTGAACATAGGCATGGTAGGCATTTAAAATTACTTCCAAATTTACATTTCATTTTAATCTTCTTATTTAATCCTCTGCTGATTTTTCCACTGATATATGAAGTGTAGGTCTTTCCAATTCATTTGTGAATCTATAATAATTTCTAAACATTTCACAGAACTTTTATTGTTATTGAGAAAAAACCTATTTGAAAAATCTATTTCTAACATTTTGTATTTTACTCATATTCAAGACCAATTTATTACCCCGACACCAATGTTGAATTTGTTCTGTTACAGTCTGAAGATTTGTAATCAACTGATCAGGAGATTCCCCTATTACATTTACTCTTAGATCATCAGCATATAAAAATTGGTTCTATTTTCTCCAGCAAAACTGTACGGTAGGTCATTGACGAATACATTGAAGAATAGTGGACCTAAACAAGAACCTTTATCCTGCGTAAACCTTTATTCTAAGTACACTCATCTCAACTGGTATTTCCGAAATTTCACTATCATACTCAACATATTGAATTCTTCTGTTTAAATATGTATCAATAAAATTTATATCCTGTCAATGGCTAAATTAAAAAACCTTCATAAATAAATAATTGGTTTTTAAAGGTAAAAAGGTGGAAGATACAAATAGGTTACTTATAAGTATCTGAGTAGTAACCATATTATGAAATACATACACAATTTGGATTCTAGATATTATCATGTAGTATAATGCATGATCAAAATACAACATATATATTTGCCAAGTCTAGAAAATCTACTAGTACAAAGGTTTGTAATAACGTTTTAAAACACCCATTTTCATTGGGAATATCTTTAAAGATAAACAATATTATATTGATCGTCGTATGTGTTGTTTTACCCGTCTTGTTTACAAAATTATGAACTAATATACTTTCCTAGGCATCCGTCCTTAGCTCTTCACTCTGTTAGAATTATAAAGTTCTCATGTTCAGCATAAAGAGAGTATTTTATTTTATCAGATAATTACGTAACTTGTAACTAAAAAACATCAGTAAGGAACGCAGTGCACATGCAACTGAGTGGTATACTGAAGGGATTATGTTATAACTAAGTAGTTATAACCACGTAGTTATAACTTCATGCATGGTAAATATATAACATTATTGTTAGGTATTAGAAATAATGTCATAAAAGTAACACGTTGCTTTTGAGATCTGATTAAAGTTTGCTTCAAAAGATTCATCATCCAGTTTGTATGTTGGATAGTGTTATTGTTAATGTACTACTTTGAATGTCATTATCATTTGTCGTTATGTTTATTTATATTTTAATACTTTTACATTAACGACTAATTGACGTAGTCTAACAACCAGAAAAAAACGGAAATGCTTATCCAACAACTTTCCCATGGTATTGGAAAATTATTGAATATTGAGATGTGTAAAATCTAATACGAATGCATTATTGACTATTTTTATTAAAAGTAACCATTTTAATTAATTTTGCTAAACAGTATACCTAGCAAAAGGTGTTCATATACCAGAAACATTTATTTTATTAAAAGTTTAAGGATATCTTGGGTTTTTAAATATATTTAATTTTGATAGGTTTCATTTACTAAGTTATCGAAAATATTTGTATTAATCAAACAAATCATATCATCGAGAACATGTAATATACCTGTAATGGTATAGGTTTTGTTACCTACTTTAAAAAATATGTTAATTTAGAAAGCCAAACAATTAAAAATGAAACTGAAATAGTATTTGTAATTGTTTTTATTCTTACTAAATATTTGGATACAATTGCAAAATATTAAATTAAATTATATTTTACATGTTATATATCGAAATCATAATTATTAGACCTTAGAAAAGTAAAACGTTAAACATATACGTAGGAAGGCACCGAAAACAATGAATACGAAATGAGGAAAGAAGATGTGGGGAGACTTGGGTTGCCAAATCCAATACGGTATTTAGAATCTTGTATCCTTGGGTTTATCTTGATGATATTAAAGGTAGAGAAAAGTCTTATAGTTTAACGAATTTATGACTAAGAAGCCAAAATGAAAAGTATTTGTTACTACAATGTGTATAATTTCAAAGTTATTATAGAATAAGCCTAGGGCAGAGTTCTAATATTACGGTAACAATTTATTACTTTTGAGATAAAAATATTGCAAAATATATACAAAATATATACTAAAAATATATTGTATCATAAAAAACAACTTTTTGGTCTAATTCAGCCTTTAAAGTCTAATAATCCACCTCTGAAACATTCCTATAGTAATTTATATAGTTTAAACTCAGTAAGTTCAAAAAATTACTCGATAAGTTATTTAAACTCAATAAGTACGAGTCCAATTTTTAGACTGCAGCAAAAAAAGTAAATAAATAAAATCAAACTAATTTTAGGTGGTCATAAGGAAGTTTTTGCATTCATGAGCAGTATAAAACATTTTGTAAAATAAAACAAAGTAGTTTTTACTCTATTCAATATATGTTAATTACATGTCATTACCAGTTACAATATCTCGCTATCGTGTTTACTTGCTGTTTGTTCAGTTGCAAACTATATCTGTGAAATACACTTAATTATGAAATATTATTTAAAAATAATCATTAGTACGTCATTTTACAGGAAATATATTAACTTTCTATAAGTTCAGACACGTTTTATAAAAACATTTTAAATGTCAGAGTTCAGGCAAACATAATTTGTAAAAGATTCTTTCTGAAACAAGGCCTTCGTTCTGTTATTTTAGAATTATAAAACGATAAATTTGTATATGAGACAATAAAAATAATACTATAATAATAACTAGTAAGTAATAATATATCACCTAATATGGCTTTAGGGTTGAGCAAAAAATTATCCTCCAGGGCTCCACCCAATGGGTTTTCAGAGTTTAAACGTTAGTTTTAAGTAATTATATAATATTAAGTCACCGATTGTATATTATTTTTAAAACACCTCTTTCTCTATCTGCGATATTTCCGTACTTAAAACGAACCAGTGTTAATTATAATCTATATTATAAATACTATTATAAAGTGAGATGGTGTCAAGCCGTATATTGCGTTCAAACACAACAAGTTCTGAATTGATTTAGCTAAAACTTTGCAAATAGGCAGTTAGTATTTATGGGTTCAGGATAGGCTTACTGGCGTTACAAATACCCTTAATGACTTTGCTCTACGGATTCCCAAACTAAATGTTACTCAAGATATGCAATTGAACAAATAAATTGAATGAATTATTTATAATAACGCGTTCTGCAATTGGGGGATTGTAAAATGTAATAGTTAAGTTTTTTGGAAAAATATTTAGTTGAAAAACAAAATTGTATTGTATATGTATAATAGTTATAAAACACCTGGAGTTTTAGAGCTACCAAAACACTGTGAGAAGAAGGGGTCACCAGTATTAGATTATAATTTAAATTTAATTTTTATGTTTTTTTACAATAAATTTAACAATTATCAACATATTAAAAGCTGTAAGTAAAAGAGAAGGCAGTGGATCCAAAAATTATTGTATTTTGATATAGTAAATTATTAATATATTATAATATATTTTGTGAAGCGTTTTTATCACATTTCCATTACCACCCGACCGTTAACATAAACTCTTTTAAATTAATTACTTCTTTCCAAAATTCAAAAGCATTTCCATAGCTCTTTATTATATTTAAGGTAAAACATCCACAGAAAACATTCTAAATAAAGTAATTTCTAGCCTTATTTATTACATTGTAAATTGTTGACAAAAGGCTATACACTTTAATGGATCCCTTTGGTTTTTCTGAGGCAAAGTAACCATTATGGTGATGTTGTTTCTTAATTCAGTTTGTAAAGAGGTAAGAACACAAGTCGAATAAGATACTATTCCTTGTCCTCCTTCATATAAACAATAAACACTTGTTTAGCGGTATTTATTTTAAAATGCAAAGCACTGTAAACAAATATTATTTTGTTTCCTAAACCTTTTGCAATGAGAGACAAGTTTAAATCAGTATGTTTTCATTTTAAAATAACTTGCCTCTAATTGGATAGAAAAAGAAGGTGCCCGCCACCATTGTTAAACATAAGAATTTAAACAAACCAAACGGAACTGTATGAGACACATCTACACGAAAATGTCGACCCTTGTTTCAGAGAGAATTTGCATTGCGACATGGTGGGGCGCGGACCCCAACCATGTTCCTTTCGTAATCTTTTTTGCATTATTTAGTTATATATCCGTAACATTTCTTAAGTACCCTTTTAAAACGTAATGTTTAAATAAAATATATGGTAAAAAAACACTTCGAGTAACAAAGGAAAAATACCACCACAAATGGAATTATGTAGTAACTTTAAACACAGGAATATTTACATTGAGTTATTCTTCTTCCAAACTATTTGCATTATTTTACAACAAGCAAGTCAAATTTGTGTATGGTAAATGTCAAGTAAAGGTCAGTGCAATTAAGGCACTACACTTTAAATTGCATTGCTTAGTCTTTAAAGAAGGACGAGGACCTTAGAGATGCGTTTGGGAATGATATATTAGAGCAAAGTGAAATCGTTTTGCTGCCACTTTGAGACGAAAATCCAATTACAACGTTGGAGCACCAACCCCCTCGCTCTCCTAACCTTATTTTGTTATTTTCACTCCATAGTCACTGTCCTGTGGATATTAGCAGCTGCGATATCTACACTTAGGCCTTATAAAATTGATGTTCCTAAAAATTGCTGTTGAGTATGCATCTTGAATAAGTTAAAAGTTTATAATTAGTTCGCAGCTTTTTTAGTAATTTTCACAGTGGTATTATAAAATATTTGGTCAAATAATATCTGCCTTGATAGATATGTTGATATAATTAACACTTTGATAAATGCATTTTATTTTAAACTGTAACCTTAAGTTACACTAAAACTTGATCCTTTGTCACACTTAATGTTTCATAATTATTCAAAGACTGATAAGGGTCAAATACATTTAAAGGCACCATAGATTTATCTCTTCGTTTATAAATGAATGTCTCTATGTCAGTAGGTGGTTAATTTTTGTTTAATTAAATACCACACTCTACCGTATACATAGCTCAACAATACATACGTTTTAATGAGTAAAAGTTAATATATAGTTTTACCTACCACTAATTTACTGTATTTAACCCCGGCATTACTGTATTTCTTGCCATATGAGGTGTTTCGTAATTTAATTGGTTTCATCACACACACTGAGATCAGCTTACACTAAAACACCGTGAGAAGTAAATTCCTGGAATAGTAAGAAGAATAATGATATTTAAAAAAACATTTAACACTTAAAGTAGGTACTTTTTAAACTTTTACGAAAACAAAACGTTTACTAGTTGAAGGCTTAGTTCAACGTATACTTCGGAACTAGAAGCTTTATACAGGAATGCCTTAATAACTGTCAACAGAAGATAAAATATATAAAAATAAAATATTCATCTAAAAATGATCATAGCGAATATAAATACATAAAAAATTATTATAATTAATGAAATATTAAAATATATTGTTAAATAGTTTAATGTTTTATAAATATTAATGCCATTTATAAATAAAATCCATGAACAGATCTTCTGATGCGGAGATAGCTCTAGCAACGAGTTAAGAATGCATTACTGCCACATTACATTGTACTTAACTCTGCCAGTGAAGCTGTTAAGCAGACAGTACTAACGTGAAGCCCGTTTGTCCTGAATGACTTTTCTTTCATTCAATATAAATGATAATCTTGATAAATATATCACTAAAGAACGTTCCTTGCTACTGGTTGCATTTTTTGTTGGTATTTCAATACCAGTGGCATTAATGTTATGAGACCACTCAAATGGTTTTAGGGAATGCGGTCCAAAACCCTAAACGTTTTGTGGACGACCCCGGGATTTGAACCCGTGACCCCTTGAACCGAGGTCCAAGACGCTAACCGTTATGCTAGTGAGATGCCTAACCTTATTCTGAACAATTAATTATGCAAAGGAAAATTCCTTAAAATACATAAGATGGATCCTAAGGGAACAAGCTGGTATGATATATTCGTAAAGTTTTTAAATATCACTGCGGATTTTTTTAAACTGGTCGTTCATCTATCTATTTGTAAACAGAATAGAGCCATTTTCGTGAGAAGGCTACAGGCGAAAGTATTATTTTTAATTCGTTGTGCATTATTAGTTATTTAGAAGAACATATATAAAGAATGTATATATGGGGTTAGGGGCTTTGGAATATGGTCACCTTCAGAGCTGCGTCCCTGGGCTTTCGATTTTCCAATGTTAATTTTAAATTATAATTACTAACAAAAATTTGTTTGTTTATGCATAAAATAAATACATGCAACTGCAAAATGAATTCCTAATCATAATCAAACCAAACAACAATAAATGATAACAAAAGATATAAAAAACTGGTTACCTTTTTCTAAAGGTAATATATACAACTTTAGCTGTCAGACATAAGACACTCAGTACCGTTTTAGGATTTTTTCTCTAAATTCGTAACTAATATAATATCAGAAAAAATAAAACTTTAAAATAAAAACAATGGTGGATATTGGTGAAATTTCAATTTAATTCAGACAAAAAATAATTTAATATTTATAATCATAAGCAGATACTCATCGATTCATTTACAACACTTTAACGATGTTTAACTATTTATAAGTTAGTGAATCTGTTAATCCACATTCTAGGCCTACTAGGTAACTTAGGAACAATTTTTCATCAAGTGGTGACTTATATTATTGTTAATGGTTTGAGTGTTCTTTTAAACGACTCTTAAATTAACACATGTAAGGATAAAGCAAAACTTACATGTTCAGTGAATTTAACTAAATGGTTCAGCTGGTTTATAGATAAGTTGACGATTCCCCCACAACTAACAGAACCGAAACAATATCCTTATAGTTCTAGACTATAATATGACCATGTTTATAATTTAAAACTCCTATATTTGTTTAACTTAATACACTAACTAAATAGATGCTAAAGCCTTTTGACACAATGATAAATTGGTTGCCTTTCAAACGATCCTTTGCTCCTAAAAGCGATGTCCACATCAAAAGGTGACAACAGGACAAGGACCTTAGTTGTACCATGGATCTGTTGTCCAATGAGAATTAAATTTATACACCATAGATTAGCCATCAGATACTCATAAGCAAAAACCCTTATCGTACCGTACTACACAAAAGCTTTTGCATCTATAAACATTTCCATTTAAATTCTCGATTCCACTAACACATAAGTTTTTGATTAACGTTGTTAACAAAGTTTCTGTAGCTGTTTTAGGTTATGTGCTTGGAATAAATATCCGAATGATCCTCTTTAGTGTACAAGAACTTTGCTTAATAATAGTTACATGATAATAGTATTATTTAATTTTGTAAACGAAGATAAAATAATTATGATATAATTTAACGATTTTTGCTAAGGTAAAAATATTATAATAAAACAAAATATCGGTTTGAAACAAGATTTCCTCTATTGGAATGCCTTCAATAGCAGGAGAAAGAGGATAGAAGGAAAGGAAATAGAGAGGATTTCTCGTCTTGTTATTAAAGAGTTCAAAGAAGACCGCGGTGGTTTGCCTCATGAATTATCAATGGGATGTCTTACTTCTTTGTCCGCCTCTGGGACTGTCTTGCAGAACTAACCATCAGAATACTTCGGTCCATAAAAGTTAAATAGTTTGATCGAATATGCAAAAACAATAGTCTCAACCATTTATTGCTCCGCCTTTAGGCCAAATGAAATATACAATATAAAAACTACCGTTCTAGCAAACCTGCATGCACAGCAAATTTGCATTGCAATTGTATGAACCTAACACCCACAAGAAGCCACTTACCAAGTTTTACCATAACGTATTCATAAATAGCCAGATATGACATTTCACATATTCACCATAGCAAAATATTAGGACTGAGTGTGCATTTTTGCTGCAACAGGGACTAACGAATTGTAGATTTTTCAAACAACATACTAAGTTGTAACAATATAAGTTCATACATAAGCGATATATAAATTTTTTTAAATTCTCTATAAGAATAACATTAGCTTGGAGTACGTATTTTTGCCACAAAGCGGAGAGACCGTTTCTATTGGAAATATAAATAAAGTACAACAATATGAAGCTACATACCAAATACTATTTACGTTCATAACCAAGCAAGAGCAATTAGTCAACGATGTTCGCATACCATTTTAGCTGAAGTTCCAGGAGAGAGTTCGGAAACAACATGTATATTAAAAAGAATAGTGCTAGAGCTACCCGCGCCAATTCTGAAGTGTGTTGCAAAACAGAACCCGGAGAATTGTGCGGGAACTAACTTTCCACTTGCACTACTTTCTCTGCGACTGCAATTTGAAATTTATTCTAATTAATCCATATTACATAGTCCATCACAATGTAATTTGCATTTTTTCCGTTTGTATCTAGAAAACGAATAATATTGCAAAACATTACTTTTTGTTACTAAAACGATATCTTACATAAATGACTACTCGGATAGGTTTTTATTTGTTCATTTTGACGCATAGTCAGCAGAAGGTAACAGAAAATGACATATAAGACAGTTTAAAAACAAAATAAATATTTAAATTATTTAGACACATTACAATCAAGGAATACTGATTTATTGAGATTTAACGACTCAAGATCTATTGAGATTTGTGTGATATTTTTCTTTAGCTGGACGTGCCTTTCCCAGTTTTAACTACACCTAAATTATTTCCTTATTAAATTTATCACCACGCAGGAGACATGTTAGATTTAACTTGGTGAATTAGCTGACGATGCAATCTTAAAAGCCTATGAAACCTAAGTAATATGAAACAACCCAAACTACTTCAAAAAGATTGACGGTTGACGATGCCTACTTTATTAGTTTGAATCATTCTTTTTTTAAATTAATTTATTATATGGTTATCTATAGCTTTCTTTATCAACAACTCTATTCGAAAAACAGTGCTACAGCAGCACACGTTTAAGAAGTCAGATATTCAAAATATTAGGAATTTAATTTATTAAAATTTAACTTTATCCTTCTTCGTTACCAGGACGATTCAATTTACAAGTTTAATGCATCACGTTAAACTTGTAAATTGAATCACTCTTGTAACGAGGAAGGTTGCCCACAAAGCAGCCAGTCCTTTGTTGCCACTGTCAGATCAGTGAGAAGTTCCCAGACACCGTCATTGCCTCACAAAGTGGCGGCCACATCACTGGCGGCCGCAGGCCCCGACCTGAAACCTTCTATATTAACTTGGCTTTGCATTGTACAATCGTAAAATTAGGTGGTGTCAAAGGTAAAGCAAATTGACAATAAAACTTAAAACGGATTACTATTTGAACTCATTTTCCTACTGCTGGATATTGATGTTTAAATCAGTAATAAAATAAACTTGTTACCTTTCAATATCCCCTTGTGTTGCACTATGCTACATGTTTCGTGGCAACAACGACATCTTCAGGCAGCGTCTTCAAGAGTTATGCACGCACCGCAACGGGAGCATATTATAGTTACCAAAAATAACCGGTCTTGTTTTTAATTGTGTCTTTAATTTAAAAATTTTAACATATTAATGCTTCTTTAAGACGCCGACGCAACTTTGGCTTATTTTAAGGCGAATACGAATGAATGATGAGTGTAGAATGGGTGAGATGCCATGTGTGATCTTGTTACTGACCACGACCAACTGATTCTTTAGTCAGGATTATTAATTAGCCCAATGACCAATGGCAGCTGGATCCAGTATCGAACCTTCACAATTAATTATTTTCTTCAAGATTTTGCTCATGATTGATCTAGCGAACTTTAGACTATAAAGAGAGCACGCTGATCACTGCTACCCAACCTGTGTTAGGAGCTGCTAGGATTTAAACCTATCCGAATTACATGTTAGGATAAATAATTTTTGTTTTTAATTTGTTTGTGGTTATACTCTGGTGGATTTTTTTATGTTTTAAAAGTAAATGGTCTAAACCCCTGTTTTGTTACTTTCTTGTCGCTATTTTCCTATCAAACATCATTAATTATTTGTTCATTGACTATTGCAACTGAATCCAGTATCAAATACCTTTACCACTGTTCATAGTTCTCACAGTACTCCCTGGTATGGTGAGGCGAGCCATTAACTGCTACCCTGCTCAGCAAGTGTTCGTTCTGTATTTTAAACTCGTGCCCTACGCTCTTCCGATGTCTATGTGTTACTTTGCACCTAAGTGATTATTTTCAGAACAGTGATCAAAATATGATATCGTTGAAAGTCATGTATTTGTAACCAACTTATAAACTATTTTAAAATTTACTAGTTCACTTTTAATTTGACACATAGATAAAGATGCAAACGGAAAGATGTCAGGTGAAGCAAAGTGTTCAAATGTTGTCAAACTTAGTGGATAGGGCAAAGTTTGGAGGCAAGTTGGGAACAAATCTGCGGCAAGTTGTCAAAGCGGTCTCTAGTGAGCAGTGTATGAACGCCCATTGTCAGTGTTGTCATTTCAACTATTACACTAGATTTACTTTAATATTAAGAGGGTATTGGAACTTCAGTAAAATAATATTGTACACTATAGATAATTTGTTAATATACCATTTAGCTACTAGGATTTCTAAGAACAATACGACAGTAGCAATTTATTTTAGTTATCAAGGTTATTTAGCAGACTGTTTGAACTTTTTATAAGTTATTAATTATGCACAGTCTTGACAATTATTAAATGTGCAAATTAATGTTTAGGTGAGTACCTGGCGCAATGCTCAAGGCGACAGTCTTTGAAACTATCCCAGCAGTATTATAGTTAAGATCTAATTTATTAAAGTGTATGTATACAGATATCAACGTTACATTTTATGCAAATCGTAATGGCTATATAATATAATTCCATCTCAGTCTCCTCTTGGTCTCTCATTAAACTTGTAAATTGAATCGTCTGTGTAACGAGGAAGGTCGCCCACAAAGCAGTCAGTCCTTTGTAGCCGCTGTAAGGTCAGTGAGCAGTTCCCAGACACCGTCATTGCCTCACAAAGTGGCGGCCACATCACTTGCGGCTGCAGGCCCCGACCTGATACCTACTACATTAACTTGGCTTTTGCATTGTCCGACCATAAAACTAGGTGGTGTAAAAGGTAAAGCAAATTTACAAGAATTAAAAAGATTTAACCCTTAAATTATTAAGAGGGTATAAGACATTCATCAACTATTAGGGTCATAGGTATTTCGTTGTTGGGCAAATAAGTGAAAGTAATAATTATTGTTCACTTAGAAACAAACCTTCAATGGGTTCCTTTATTTAGGCATATGTGTAGTTTGTTTTAATAATTAATTGACATAGTTAAACTAAATTAATGAAACTTATATGGCTATATTTACAAAATTAAAAATGTATAATGTGTAAATATAGCTAGTGACAATAACTAGCTTAAAATTAGTTTCTTTTAAATCTAATTTGAATTTGCAATAAGGTAATGTATATGTTGTTTTGGTATAGTACAAAACGAGAGCTAAATTTAAAAATTAAAGTTTTTCTACCGTTAAAAATGTACATTTAAAAGAATAATCGTTGGGACCTTGGGAAAAAACTCACTAAAAAAAATTGTAATGAAGTGGTTTGAACTTAGTAGAGAATTTTACTTTGCAATCGCTGATAAAAACTGAAAGTTGAAGTAAAGTTTTTGCAGTCTAACAAACTTTGTGAATGAGGCTGGCCACGGAACAAAAGTGCGGCAAGTTGTCAGGGAGGTCTCAAGTGATCCGTGTGGGAACTAACTTCTCACTGTCGTTGTTAACGTTGTCATTGTTCAAACTTTATAGTATTTAGTTCTATTTTAAGAGCCTTTTGTAACTTTAATGAACGTATGGTTTCCCCAACAGTTATTTAATCCATATTCCATGAAAGAACACTTCCTCCAGCCAAAACCAAAATTATTATTCTAGAATTTAAAACCAGGTTTACATACCTTTTCCGTCCAAACAGTTCAAAAATGTATGCTGCCACCTACTATGACGACATGTTTCAGAATCTAGAATTTCATCTTCCTATCATACAAAAACGTCCGAAATTCATACAGATTTTTGTCAAAATTAAAAGTTTTTTAAAACATTAATACAGTTCAACATAATACCACAACACGACATTAAAAACATACTTCGCACAAATTACATCCACGCACAAGCCGGCCGGCAATTACACTCCCCAAGATGGTTATAATTCTACTACCATTGTGCTATATAGTATTCTCCCTCCTGAAAAATGAGCTGGATCTAGCAAATATAGATACAAAAATGTATTATAAAGCATAAATAAACCGTTAAAAAAATTTATGTTAAAAAAAGTTTGATTTTTAATTCTTATCGTTTTCAATAGCCTGCTATTTTTGATATTTTAAAGTTTTATCTATGGCGATTGTCAATGCTTTGTTTGTCGTCGTGTGACAATAAAATATTCTTGATACATGACTTTATACATATATAGAAAAAACGATTATTCTATAACATTATTGAAGGTAGAAATTATTGGAAATAACAATTGATTTTAGTTCAAAGAATTATTTTACTGTATTTTTAAAGATATTTTTACATGATAGTGGTTATAAGAAGTTTTAATATTTCCCATGACAATGTTGAGAATTCATACACTAATCAATAAGGTGTCATCGTCATTAAGATATTTATATAGTAGCATGTGCACATCGTCTCTTAGGCCAACGGATAAGACAATTAAGAATCATATTCTTGTGGTAAAGCCCCTCAAAAATGCTTTACTATTCGAAGGCATTTCAATCAATTTCGTCAAATCTTCCATATGTGTGTTTTCAAATGTTAAGTGTAGAAATTAAAAATCTGGACCTTTGAAAGGTTTGTTAGCAGTTTCAAAAATTTCGTGAGCTATTGAGTTATAATTGAGGTGTTTAAACTTACCAAATTTACTATCATTATATACGCGGAAAAATTTATAAATTGATCTAGCACTATCAAAGGTTCTCACAAGTGATAGTTCATGAGCTGTTGAGGTTTAATTAAGGTGTTCAAACCTAATACAAATTAGATCAAACATTAACTTTAAAAAAACTTAGGTTTATGCCAGCCATCGAAATGAAATTTTAGGTCGTTAAACTGATCATGAACCCATGCCTACTGTGATTAAAACAAAAAAATTGTTATTTGCTTAATTCTATTGACAGAAGCAGACTTGCTACACTAAATGAAATTCTTATTTAGTGTGCACTTTTTTAAGTCCGTACCAAGCTATAGATACAAGTGATTACAAAATATTATAGGAAATAAAGGTAAAATTCAAAAGACACGTGCTAATGCTGACTCCTCATGGCAGTCACTCCTTCCAACCTCCCTTGATGCACAAACTGTATTAGCATAAAATATTTAAAATTAATTTGTAACTCTGCATGGTCAAGATTTAATTGTGAAACATGAGTTATATATGACAGCAAGGGTTCTAATCAGATTACGTATGGAATGTTTTAATACTTAATGTTACAAATATTTCTAGTGTCACTAGTTTACTAGAATATCGATGCCATTTGTTATTTAGTGTTTATGGTTGAACCGTCTGAGTACTTTCGAAGTGTCCTCTCGGCGTCGCTTTAAACTTTCGTATTTAATTAAACCGTTGCGCGAAAGGTGTCATACTACAAACGGCCAGTCCATTGTACTCGATGTCAGTGGTCAGTTCTCACAAAGCTGTGTGATTAGTGGTCAGTTCTCACAAAGCGTCAATGCATCACAAAGTGGTGGCCAAATGACTGAGTGGCCTGCAGGATACTGATCCCTCGTGTGAATGTTTCATAGTGCTAGGTACATTTTTACACTTGTACGTGCATAAAATGTTTATAATATTTACACATTTAAAGGTTATTTTTGCACATCACCCAATGTTTAAATGAAATGTAGTTAATATGGTGGATAAGTTTCAGTTAAGGAACCAGTTTTTAGCTTTAATACTGTGTTTTTGAAAAATATATCGGTATCAATTGTTTTGTGTGGTAAACCTGAATAAAATGAAAACAATATTAGAACAACAGTAATAAAAAACAGAAAACATAACGATTTCAACCAGCGACTGAAAGAGGGGAGATTACTCTTGTCATCATTAAAAACGTCGGTGTGCCCTGTCATATTTCAAAACACAGTCATGTCACTATAACATTGCTTTTGATAACCGACCTATATACTACTACTTTTTACCACAGTGATGCGATACAGGGACAGTCGGTGGCTGCAGAGCGGAGATAACCGTTGCCATCATTACAACTGTCGGGATGTCACGTTGGATAATACTATGTGACGTTGTATTATTACCTCGGCTAACAGCTCATTATACTACTGTATACTACAATGATGCGATACTGTGACAGCCGGTGGCTGCAGAGTGGAGAAAACCGTTAACCGTTGTCATCATTACAACCGTCGGGATGTCATGTTGGATAATACTATGTGACGTTGAATTACCTGGGTTAACAGCTCCTTCTACTACTGCATACTACAGTGATGCGATACTGTGACAGCCGGTGGCTGCAGAGTGGAGATAGCCCTTTTCGTCAAACAACCGTCGGAATGTCATGTTACATAACACTATTTGACGTTGTATTATTACCTCGGCTAACAGCTCCTTATACTACTGTATACTAAAATCATGCGATACTGTGACAGCCGGTGGCTGCAGAGTGGAGATAACCCTTGTCGTCATTACAACCGTCGGGATGTCACGTTGGATAATACTATGTGACGTTGTATTATTACCTCGGCTAACAGCTCATTATACTACTGTATACTACAATGATGCGATAATGTGACAGCCGGTGACTGCAGAGTGGAGAAAACCGTTAACCGTTGTCATCATTACAACCGTCGGGATGACATGTTGGATAATACTATGTGACGTTGAATTACCTGGGTTAACAGCTCCATCTACTACTGCATACTACAGTGATGCGATACTGTGACAGCCGGTGGCTGCAGAGTGGAGATAGCCCTTTTCGTCAAACAACCGTCGGAATGTCATGTTACATAACACTATTTGACGTTGTATTATTACCTCGGCTAACAGCTCCTTATACTACTGTATACTAAAAACATGCGATACTGTGACAGCCGGTGGCTGCAGAGTGGAGATAACCCTTGTCGTCATTACAACCGTCGGAATGTCATGTTACATAACACTATTTGACGTTGTATTATTACCTCGGCTAACAGCTCCTTATACTACTATATACTACAATGATGCGATACTGTGACAGCCGGTGGCTGCAGAGTGGAGATAACCCTTTTCGTCAAACAACCGTCGGAATGTCATGTTACATAACACTATTTGACGTTGTATTATTACCTCAGCTAACAGCTCCTTCTACTACTGCATACGACAGTGATGCGATACTGTGACAGCCGGTGGCTGCAGAGTGGAGATAACCTTTAACCGTTGTCATCATTACAACCGTCGGGATGTCATGTTAGATAATACTATGTGACGTTGAATTACCTGGGTTAACAGCTCCTTCTACTACTGCATACTACAGTGATGCGATACTGTGACAGCCGGTGGCTGCAGAGTGGAGATAGCCCTTGTCGTCAAACAACCGTCAGAATGTCATGTTACATAACACTATTTGACGTTGTATTATTACCTCGGCTAACAGCTCCTTATACTACTGTATACTAAAATCATGCGATACTGTGACAGCCGGTGGCTGCAGAGTGGAGATAACCCTTGTCGTCATTACAACCGTAGGAATGTCATGTTACATAACACTATTTGACGTTGTATTATTACCTCGGCTAACAGCTCCTTATACTACTGTATACTACAATGATCCGATACTGTGACAGCCGGTGGCTGCAGAGTGGAGATAACCCTTGTCGTCAAACAACCGTCGGAATGTCATGTTAGATAACACTATTTGACGTTGTATTATTACCTCGGCTAACAGCTCCTTATACTACTGTATACTAAAATCATGCGATACTGTGACAGCCGGTGGCTGCAGAGTGGAGATAGCCCTTGTCTTCAAACAACCGTCGGAATGTCATGTTACATAACACTATTTGACGTTGTATTATTACCTCGGCTAACAGCTCCTTATACAAATGTATACTACAATGATGCGATACTGTGACAGCTGGTGGCTGCAGAGTGGAGATAACCCTTGTCGTCAAACAACCGTCGGAATGTCATGTTAGATAACACTATTTGACGATGTATTATTACCTCGGCAAACAGCTCCTTAT
Organism: Allygus modestus; assembly: GCA_963675035.1. NCBI lineage: Eukaryota > Metazoa > Arthropoda > Insecta > Hemiptera > Cicadellidae > Allygus > Allygus modestus. Next base: position 108,010,226 of record OY776114.1, on the reverse strand, counting down.
ACTACTGTATACTACAATGAAGCGATACTGTGACAGCCGGTGGCTGCAGAGTGGAGATAACCCTTGTCGTCAAACAACCGTCGGAATGTCATGTTAGATAACACTATTTGACGTTCTATTATTACCTAGGCTAACAGCTCATTCTACTACTATATACTACATAGATGCGATACTGTGACAGTCGTTGTCTGCTGAGTGGAGATAACATTTGTCGTTATTACAGCCGTCGGTATGTCATGTTTTTATAACAATTGTTTGTCACCATTGTATAGGAATATTTTAGGCAGGTATTCGCAATTTAATAAAAATTTTTTTGCTTGTTTATTATATTATTAATTTTTATATTTGCACAACGTGCACGGATGTTAAAATTTAGCTTTATTTTTATGTATCTATGTTTTAATCAATATTTATCCTCTAAATGTATTTTAAACTTACCTTTCCAACAAATTATTGTTATTTTAACCCAACCCAATCAGTAAAACACCCTTGCTTGAATGTAAGTTATTTACTCAAGTACAAAATACTAAAGCATATTATTTATAATTTTTACCAATACGAATATGTTTTTGACGAATGATAAATTTAATTTTGACGTGATCCGTTAACCTTCTTGGGGGGAAATGTCCAATAAATCAGTCATTGGCGCTTCCTCTATCTCCCCTATGTAGACTTGTTTCGTTTATTAAAATGGTATGTGGTTAAATCCTAGGAAATAATCCAGAATGGGTGGAGAAACTTCAAACAACTACATGTGAATAAAACTATCCACAACGTTCAATTGGAAACAAATTGGGACCCAAACAGGTGTTTTACCTACTTTTAATACGATTGAAAGCTAATACTGGTTTCTATTTTACCAAAATTTGTAACATTTAGTTTCAAATCAAACCAGTGAAGATAATTTCGTGTTAAAACCCATCGCGTATTTCCAAAAATGCTATTCGTTTTTTACTGTGATAAACTGACCGCTCATTAAGAATTATTGGTGTAGATTATGCAATCACCTGCGAGCCAGGAATCCATGGAGTGAGATGTATGGTCAGTTCAACCCCTACGAGGAGGAGGGGAGGGGAGGACTGTGGTTAGCTAGCCAGGTGATCGATCTGTGAACATGTGTTTGTGCATTTATGCTAATCACGTTGCACCAAACCATTTGTTGTTGCTCTGTTGTACATTAATATATACGTGTACCTACAATGCAAATGTAACACGTTTTGTATTTTTGTCCAACAAAACCTGGGTGTACTGTATACTGTAGGTAGTGGTGCGAGTATTCTAAAGGACAACATTGAATATACACAACATAGGACAACATATTAAGAACAATTTTGAGCCAGTTTTTAGTAAAGACAATTAAGGCTAGTATGGTAAATAAGCAGTATTAGATTATAATCAGTTCATAATTTTGACAAACCGGCAAGTATGTGCTTCATTTTCAATAAATAAAACTCTTCTAATGATAAATATTAATTGTAATCTGTAATATGATAAAGAAGAGTGGTTTCTGTCTGTTTGTCTGTCTGTCTGTCTGTCTATCTGTCTGCTGTTCTGAGTAAATGCAAAACTACTGACCCGCCTGGGCTGAAACTTTACACAAAGGTAGATCTTGAACCTGTTAAACACATAGGCCTATTCACTTCCTTAAAACCCCCCTGGCTACGCTCCGTGAACGTCCTAAGTTTCAATGTTTACATTTCAGAAGAAATTAAACATTCAGAAACTGTAATTGTAACAGGTGTGGATACTTACATTTGACAGCTTAAAAAGCAGAAGCAAGAACAGCTGTTTCATGCTAACTAAAATGAAAATTCCATTGACTATAGAACGGGTAAGGCAATAACTTGTGCGAATAACGGGTATATCAGCTAGTATGTTAATAAAGCATTCATAAATACAGCGATATAGTTGTCTCGTTTGACACTTAGAAACATCGCATTATGAGAATAATGTATCTTGAATATGATAAATAACATATGATTATAAAACACTATTATGTTATTATTGTAAACGTTGGGTACCAACGATAGACTTTCTAGTAACCTGAACCAACTCGTTAACCTACAACATTATTATATCATATTAGTTATCTCGTAGGAGTTTTTCTTGAAAACAATCGTTATTGTATCGGAAGATAGGTATAAACAACCCAAATTGCTATAAATACTTAAAGGATAAGAAGCAAGAGTATAAGAATTCCTTAAACTATTTGAATACTTATTATATCCATTGATTTGTCTATAAAATTTGTAATATTTAAACAGGTATAAAATATCATTTACGTTTAAATATAAATTTGTCAAGATATCATTTCGGACACCTGCAACACAATAAAAACACTTGATACTTATTTATTCGTATTCTTAACCCTACAGTGCTTAAAATTCATATAATGTTTAAAGTCCCCTAAATAGAACGGAATAATGTTAACCTGTATCAGATGAGCGACAGCCCTGGATCAGACACAACAACACAGCACCCTCATTGTCGGCCACTTGAACTTCAAGGAACTGTTAAAAAAATTATTTTGTAATTGTAAAACAACTTATAACAATGATTATTATTACAAATATTAAGTTTAAAAAGGATATGTGTCAAATTGCAATACACTCAAGGCTTTCGTGTAATGCACTCAAGGTAAGTAGTACACCATTTACTCTTTGGCCTTAATAACTACCATAATACCTTAAAGTTTAACCCTTAAAGTTTGAAAATAAATGTAGATGGATATCTTTAAGGATTGTTTGATATTAAAACAGTTTTAATGGTCATCCCCTTCTATTTTGAACGTTTAAAAAATTTTGTAATTGTATTTGAGTATTATTAAGTTGTTGTAATATGTAGGTGTATTTTACAACCTACACTTATCAGCTTCTAGCATAAATATATACCTAGAAAAGCATTAAAAGTTTTGTTTTTCAACATTATTCTTAATTTATACAAATAAATCCTATCTTTAGAATTTGTTTCCAATAAGTACATCTAGGAATTTATGTTCGTTAATATAAAGAAGACGAATCGTTACAGTGTGAGTTGCATCTATGCATTGGCTATATATTTTAGAGGTGAATATTTGTTTAATAAATTTAAAATAATGATAGAAAATAATACTTGTTTTAATTTCGAAATTTGTACTAGAAGCTGATTACTAGGTTTTAAGTTACACCTCTTCATTATACCAACTTAAAAGTACCAAACTACAATAAAAAATTGTTTAATAAAGTCAAAATAAAAGTGTGTATTCATTAAACAACTCTTAGACCTCAACCACGCTTTGAAGATAACCATCCACATTTATTATCCAGCTTTGAGATAACATCCAACACTCATTTTAATTGTGGCCATCAACCTAATAGCATTACAGTTGCAAGGACCAAAGAGAAAAGGGAATTCATCTTGAGTGCATTATAAAAATTACACTCACACACATTCACTCACACTCCTACTAAACCTTTTTTCCTACCATGAAAATTGTATGATTAAAAAGATTACGTACTTTTCTTAACATTTTCCTACTGTTAAAGGGCCCACGATAAATCAACAATGTGTTGTTGTGTTTGTCCCAAGCCTGTCCTTCACCTGATAATACACCCCTTTTGGGGGGGGGGGGTAAACAAACACCCCTTCTACCTACCTTAGGGCAGAGTTTGAGAAAGGGAAATGTTAAGTGTAAATAAGAAGCTCGTGATTTTAAAGTGATGTAGGCGTTGTAAATTGAGGATTTAGGAAAGAAAAATCTTTCCTGGTTTTTAAATTAGTGATATTTGACAGCTGTTGAAAAATTTCATACTAACTAAATGCAAAAATGAACAGAAAAAGTAATCAAGAATGAGGATTGTTTATTGATAAAAAAACTGTACTTATAGTATGTACGATCGTCAACATTGTTCCACAGTGAATAAGGTCATAGTAAGGATTTCTTACATAGCAGTATGATACAGAACAGGTGACAAGAACTATCATGTGGTAATCATTAGAATGGCTTTAGATAAAATGAAATTCTTTAAAGCTAAAGAAGCGTTCCTCTTCCACTAGTGGGATTTCTGGAAAAAGGATCATACAGGACTCGGTATGCTGGATCAGCCCAACAGCTAAAATATAAGTGACGTGCAAAAAGATCTAACGCTTCTTTGACGTGTTAGATCTTTGAAGCGTTAGATCTTTGCGATAATTTGTAATCCTCATCTTCACCTCGTTTTGTAAATAACAAGCACTGAAAGTGTGGACAGTTGTTAATTATTACAAAATATTTAGCTAAATTCACAATTTAGAAAAATCACCTACATAATTATAGCTGTTATAAAGATTCCTCAAGTACAGAAACAGCTATAAGTTTGTTGTTTTATAATAGTATGCTAAACAAATATTAACACGTGACTTGAATATGTTAAGGTTTTATCCTCGTGAAATATCATACCTCTAGACAACCAACCGTAGCGCAAATAGCTTAGTTATATAGGGGTGTGAGGTACAATTACAACTGCACTGATATAAAAAAACAAAGACTGGATTTAATATTACGTGTTTTAATTTAAATTACTTGTTTTAACTATCCATTTGTTTATAAAAACCCATTACCTAAGAATATATTAGGTAGTTTTTATTATTAAGTGATAGTATTTATAAAAACAAACAATAATTTATGGTAAGAGGTAAGTTATTAGTAAATTATGATATTTTGGTCACTTGTAATGTAACACGTGTATAACAAAAGTGAATTGAGGGAGTGGTCTGTGTTATCAGTACCCAGGCCACGCGCCCCTTATCTCCTCATTACATGTTGCTTTCACTTGTGACTTATCGAGAAGAAAGGATTGAACGAAACTGCCTTTCAACGACACACATTGTGTCGCCTATAAGCTAAACGAAGATTTAGATATAAAAATATGTTCATTTCATGTGTTCTAGCCTCCGAATCACTGAGTATATATCATTTGTTAAATATATTATTCGCAACCAGAATCACTTGCGGAATTAGATAAAAATACCAGTCTTAAAATATGGTTTGCATATTTATTGATACATTATTATTTATTATTAATATTGGCGATAGTGAAAACGTTCAGTTAAATATTTTGTTTGGCAAACATTACTTTAAAGTATACATTAGGTATTTTTAAAAAGATTTTTTACAAGAGAAAGCTTATTATAATATAGTCATTGTTTTCTCACATTTATTATCAGAGATTTATAATTGGTTGTACAGTCTCAAAAGTAGACTATACAAATAAAATCAATAAATCTTAGAGGTGTTTTAGAGAAGATGCGAAATTATAAATGTCCGTAGTTTTTGACAACTTATAAATTTTCTGTATACTATACATAATACAATACGAACACTACATGTTATTAAACACCCAAACTACTTATGTAAGCAACCTGTTTATGTAGGCTATTCCAATAAAATAACCAACTCTATATAACTCTAATATTGTAACGTCCACGTTTTGTGGAACCAAGATCTGACGTAAGCGATTACAAAAATTCCAGAAGCTACATTTTAAAGGTAGTTAATAGAAGTATAACATAAGTACTGTATAATCTTAATGAAAATTACCATACTCATAGAATTTCGATTAAAGCTGTTTTAATTACCGTAAATTATCTCAAATTATTCTATAACAAATGTTTTTAAAAATAAATTAGCTAAATAACCTGTAGATACGAATGTCAAATGTTAATAAATATTTCTCTTGGACAATATATTATTAATTGTTCTAATTATCCAGTTTAGTTTCATGGTTTTAAGTGTATCATATTTAACAGGTCATATTGATATTATTCACTTATATTTTTATTTCTAATACATGTTGTAGTTGTTATATTCTTAACAGAAATATACAGCTATTTGAATAAATTTACCAAACACACCATGATAGGTTTAATAACTTTAAAGTAGACTAAATAAAGTTTTAGGGCACAAAATAATTTATCAACATTTGGACCAAAACACTGATAGAATAATCACAACTCTAAAAATGTTGGAGGCAGAGTGCCCAATAAAAAACATCATTTCTGGTGGAAATGTCTAATTATTCCAAACTCTAAGCTTCAGTTTTCAACTCTATAATTCTTTGCTTCCTAAAAAAGAACGATTTAAACAACTCGACATATTCTTTGACTTTTAACTTAGGTATTGACCTTGAAATTTCAATTTCATACTGGACCGAACCATAAAACACATTGGTAATATAAAGGGTACAAGTATTTTAAAAATTTACCTTAAATTACTGTAACGTACAACAAGTTCAAATTGAACAATTAAATCCCATTAATTATGATTTTGCCAATATCAAAGTAAGATTCTAAAGTTTTTCATTAAGAATATTATGACAACTTTTTTAAATTATGGTATTGTGTACGCAGATTTTAATTTTACGCATAAAAATTTGAAATTCAATTGGTTTACATTTTGAAAACATTGTTAGAGAGTCTGATATGTTCATCAATAATAACAATTAATAAAAACATATGTTTTCCTTTTTTAATCATCTTATACATGCTCATAATTAGAATCGGGGTATGTTTATCTCTCCCCAATATAAGAACTAGTATGGTTAAAAAATCAAATTCATTATTTTCAGAAATGCGTTGCTCTTCAAATACGTCATATTTTAAAATGTAAAATTTTGGTCATTACCTCTACGATTGGACCATTAAATTTGAATTTTTATTACATATTTTCAGACACCAGAAAACATTCATTCATATCTGAAATCGAAAAAAATATACATTAGAATCGTATAATCAGTTTTCAACCAAGCCCCTTCTGAAAGATGAAAAAACTTCAGAGGTAACGTTTAACCTGCCATGAAATGTGAGTCATATATTCCCAAAAGTTATATAGCTTATACTTTGTTTTTTACAATGTCGACAAAAAGATACGTACATTTATGACCAATCTAGTATTATATTTGTATTTATTATTCTTTTATTACGAATACAAATACTCCGGGTGAATCCTATAATATTGACGAAGGCTATCAAATTCACCCCAGCAGCAGTCTTTGTAGGTAGATATTTAGGAACATAAGTACAGTTATTAGAGGACATTAGGATCATAAATTATACCAAGTAAACACACTTTAAAATCGAATAAAAATTAAATATCTTTACGATAAAAAATACTCATTAACACCCTATTTTTTATGAATTTTTATAAACAAATATATTTATGATCCATCATCCATCTATTCCATGCATTTCATGCACTTACATTGCACCTTCTACGACTATAATATTGGATCTATCGTGTAATTTTGTAAACTTAGAAGAATTTCCGTGTACGGAACTAGAGCATTCACACAAAGAAAACACACTAGGACAACACACACAACAAAATCTTACTAAAGGAAAATTTTGGGGAAGAGCTTATAGGTTCGAACCACACTTTGTACATTAATAGGCTTAACGAACAAACAAATTTGTTGTACTTAAAAAATCTTGTATTTAAGAGTTGGCAACGCATAATATCAAGATACTAGGCAAGGTACACTAGAAATATATAATGTTTAGAAAAAGAAATAAGATATATTGGTTAATGGTTTGTTGTTTCTCAATGGTAAAATGTTATTTTTATCTTGATATTATGTTTATATATGTATGTATATGTGTGTGTGTATGTGTGTGTTTATATGATTTTAATGTGTTTTTGGAGTAAATTAAATGTGATAGATATTACATACGTTAAATGTAAGACAATACCAATAAGTTCCTTAACCCACTGTGTCTGTACGTTTACATTTGCCAAATAAACCTTTTGTTTGCTAAGCCACAAATATATTTTGGTATAGTATCGTTATTTGGCTGAAAAACAAGCCTGAAGGTAACAACGAGGTCGGTGCCCCTAACGGCTGTAATTTCATTTTCGTTCCAAAGTGGCGACTAAGCGAGTTACTGTTTACTTACTTTCCTGTTGGATTTCAGCTTGGTAAATTGTATACGTTTTATAAAATTGAAAATAATCAATGTTTTAAGTAATATTATTTCCTCGCTGATTTTATAAGGACAGTAAAGAGTACTGAATACCATTTTTAAGTTGCTAATCAAACCGTCTCTTACTCTTGAAATATACATGCCTAGATAATAGAAACAACCTGATTAGGGCCTAAAGAAACTATCTAGGTAACGTTGAACATCCCACTTAAAGGATCCAAGATGAACTACACAAACATTTACTTTCTGTCCATGGACAGAGAGAGTGTTAATAAATTGAAAACAAATGAAAATACTTCATTTTTGCATTAGTATGGAACAGGATCATATCCTGAATACTTAAACGGTTTAGATTACCTTTTACCGTCAATGATCCTACTCGTCCTCAAACTACGCCTAGTTCGTCAACGAATAGGATCACTAGGATCACTGTAGGGAAAGGTAATTTAAACCATAAAAGTACTAATAAAAATACGTTTGTGACATGCGGAATCAACTATTTTAATTTTATAAAACATCTTAAATTTCTTTTATTCTTATCTAAATTATATTTTACCTACAGAAACAGTTGTAAAAACTATTGCAATAGTTGTATTGCTTGAATAAAAATATAACTAAAACAATTTACCAGGATTTACCATTGGGTAGAGAAAGTTTAGAAACTTGGATTATGTCAAAAACTTTCACATGGTAGCGTTTTACATATATTGGGCGAGACGTGAATCCTTGCAAAGTTATTTGAAGGGAATTTATGAAAATTAGATTGGCCGACGTAGTGGGATAAGCTCCCCTTTGATCCGAGGCTGCGTGTGGAATCTTCTAAATGCAACGTTTGTCAGGCTTTATATTTGACTTTGTGTTTACAGGTTACAAATCTGGCAAAGACCGCAAAATGTTACAAGTTTTAATTTTCACGAACACATTATTAATCTGAATAAATCGTTTCCCTTGCATACAGGATTATGGTGAAATATAGGTCACTCTTTAGTGTAAACACTTTGTTAAAGTAATTTATCAAATTTTGCGGTAATGGGAAATCAAGAAATATATTTACATATTTAAATTAGTAACATTAAAACCAACCTTTTATTTAAATAGTCTTTTAACAAACCAATATACACCTTGTTTAATATCCTCCACAATAAACGTAATATAACCTATCAACTTTAAACAACATTTTAAATATAGATTATTTGGAAAAATATCGTATATATGAACAGTTTAATTACTAAACAAGATCATTTATTACAACTAGTAATATTGTTTCATACACACGTCTGATGGAGTTTTTTCCGTAGGCATTTTACTAACCAATGACTTAATTATATGGGATCACAGTTTGTTAACTCACTGATTTGTTTTCCCTCTAACTAATTTTGACATTCACTTGTTTAAACCTGGAAATATGATATTAAATTTAATTAAAAAACACGCTAAGTGTCATAAACGGGTCTAAGTTCTGAAGAACTGCTGCAGTACTTAGTTTTTGTAATGAAGGAGTCGCAGTTTGAGATGTTTAGTTTGCAAAATATGTTTTTTTTCAACATATCTTCCAAGAAAAAAATTTAAAATTATATTAAATTCATTTGTAAGAATAATTGTATGTCTTACATTATATTTTGTTATAAATAGCATCACCATCAAACCCAATAGACATATGTTTCGGACCAGAAAAAATATTTACCCGCTATTAAGCCTCTGTAGAAATTTCGTATACGTGGATGGATAAAAATATATACTTTACTTAATTGTAATGATGTAATTGTATGAATCATCATGTTGTTCACGCAAATTATATTATCATTGTTAGTGGAAACTCAATATATAAGCGAAGATCCAGTGAGTTAAAGGAGTGTAATAAGTACACTTGACACAACAACGATTGAAAGGAGACGAGGCCGGTTTCTTATTACGTCTCGAAACGCTTATCCAGCAATACCGAGACCTCTTGGATCCTTGGATCATTAGATGCTTGGACTCTCTTGGATCCACACGTTTTTCAATGGATACTTGGAATTATCTGTTAAAGGTCGTGGGAAAACATGGTGTTAAAGCTTTACCTGCGATTCGGATACGAATCGAGAAGAGAGGTTTATAATTTTATTACGTGATGTAAATAAAAATGTCTTACAACACTTCAAAATGTGTTTACTCTAAACTGCCTATACAACGCGGCAAAAATATATAACAGATGTTACAAGAGAGATAGATAGATAGAGAGAGTGAGGGAGAAAGAATGAGAGAGAGAGAGAGAGAGAGAGAGAGAGAGAGAGAGAGAGAGAGAGAGAGAGAGAGAGAGAGAGAGAGAGAGAGAGAGAGAGAGAGATGGTCTAGAGTGCAAAAGTAATACAAGGACTTCAAAACGTGTTTAATCAAAACGTACGTGGTACGTGGTGGAAATCAAAACGTATTTAACATAAAAAAAATTCATAAAAAATGGACACTATCCTGTTTTTGCAAAAGTACAAATCTTCTTTCATACATCAATATAAATATTTTATATTGAAGTATTAAAAGACTTTTTTATTTTTACTTACTGTAATGATACCAACACGTACCATGCTAATAAAAGAGCTGATTAGTTTTTTATAATAAACAAAATTAATGCTGGAAATGATGTTTGATGAAACAAGTCAATTTTTATTCTGAGATCATTAACTAACCACGTAAGTTAATTACCAAATTTTCTTCTTATTTTTAAAGTTAAAAGTTGATAAAATAGTTTAAAAGTATAGTGTTAACCCTAATTGTACTTTCCCTAGAGCATTGGAAGAACGTGTACCCCAAGGCTGAGGACACTTCCCATCTTGTCTCAATTTGTAATCACTTTCATATTTTGAACCTTAGCCTGTACAAAACTCACTGTGAGTACAGTAATATAAAAGTCAAAATGACATGGTTAGTTTCTGCTTTGAGGGTATAAAGGAAGAAATTAATTTAAAATGTATTTACTACATTCACGTAAATACCTATCACCTATCAACATTTTAAATTCTTTGTATATACCCTCTATAAAAAGTTTAAATATTTTGGGTACATTTAGCAGATATAGACAACATTTCGCTTTCCTGTTATAATCAAGAAAATATATTAATTTATAATTTATCTAAGGTATCTTTCACAAGCATATGAAAAGTAAATATGACATTGGTATTTCCTGCTTTGATGGTTCTAATTAACTTAATTTAAACGAAACGTACTACATTCATGACCACATATAAGTTATTTAACATTCTTTGTATGTACACTCCATATAAAATAAGTTAAAAGATTTTGGGTAACTTCGGCGAATATAATCAACATTTCTCTTTCCTGAAATAATCAAGAAAATATATTAAATTATAGCTTATCTAAGGTATCTTTCTCAAGCATATGAAGTTTTTCTATACAATTTCAGAGCTATTTAGTATTTCGTGTTAATAATTATGAACATGAACACTTTCCTACTAACATTTCTCAAAAGGGTGTTTAACAGGGTCTTATTCAAATGCTTTGCACATCCACTCTCCCCGGCTCCTTACTTTTGCCATTCTTCATCTCCCCCGGTCCGGAATTGTTGGTCCCCCTGCTTCCTAGGTCTTTTAAATCAAAACGTATTTAACATAAAAAATGTTCATAAAAAATGGACACTGTCCTGTTTTTGCAAAAATTACAAATCTTCTTTCATACATCATCTTCATAAGATGTTTACTGGATCTCCTAGGATAAAATTATTGAAACAAATATTTTATAACAACACACTAACGTAAAGTACATTTCTTATTAGTCACAAATAAATATTGAGAGGGAGGTTTTCTTGTATTAGGATCAACCTATTTCCCGCAGACCATTGCCAATGAGTCAACAAAGGAAAACAAACATGTAATTGAGCAATGATGGCTACGGGGTCTGAGTATAGATATGAAACATACACTCTTCTCTGCAACACTTTGTACTTGGTAATTTTCTGTTTCTATTTTAAGAAGTAATTATATACAAATATGATTTAAGACGGACTCATAAACCTAAATTATCACTTAAAAATTTATAGGAGGTTATGAGGAAGTATTACTAAAGTTAAAATAAGATGATGTCCTAAACAAATTTAGTTGATCTAACAATTGCATCTAACATTAAATGGTTTAATTAATACTATTTTAACGATTAAGGTATTTTGAAAATTGAGAATATATGTTGTGGTTGTTTTTAATTTATTAAGTAAATGAGTTAGATGTTGAGTTTGAATACACCACTTTATGTATTGTATTTAGAGTGATAAACTTTCTTTATATAAAGATGAATGTGAATAGTACTAGCATATTAGTTGTAAACTACAAATGTAAATCACTAATTGGCCTGTAATGGAAATAGGTTGATGCTAAAATCATACTAACACTAATGGTATTTGTATTTAATTTCCTATGTAAATAAGTTTCAACTTGTTAGTAAACTGTTTTTAATTACTTGTTAGTAATTAAAATTTTCAAGAATATGCCTCATGTCTATGTCCTCCAATATACAACAAATAAGTTTGAGTACTTGTGTGGTGGTGATGCAATGATATGTCCAGTTTAATTTGCTCTACAGGATCTATGTAAAGATTAGCTGTTCCTAATATTATTTCTTTAAGCTCTTTTATAAATTCTGTTTTAGAGTTCTTAACTCGAAACATCATGATTTCTTTTTTATCGGACTGAAAAAAGCGGTTGTTTTTGGGTCTGTAATTAGTATGTAAAATCATATTTTTCTGATACCTTAAAATAGAGCATCGAAACATCAACTGTGGATTTTGTATTGCTCTAACCTCAACGATTGTTACTGTTCCAATTAACTTTAGTGTATTTCAAAGGTAACAAACACGTGTTACATACATCTTGTTTGTAAATAAAATAAATGTAAATATTGTAAAGTTAACCTATCTGAACTTCCAACACTGTACCTATTACTGCACCTATTTGTTGGGTTATACTTTCAACTATAAAAAGATTATATGGGCAGTATGATAACGAACCTTGTTCATCACACGGAGCAAAAGTGTATTTTTGTTGCTTAATCGTTTTTCCAAATCACGATTGCGCAAAAAAAACAACCACTTTAGCTCCTTGTGATGAAAAATACTCTTTGTGATGACCTACACTTGTTTTCGAGACTCAAATAGTACCTTAAAAACATTAACTCACCTTTATTAACACGTTCAAATATAGGGACATTGGGATGTTCTATTAAATATTAGACTTATGTAAATAGTCGTTTTATTTCAGATAGTCCACTCTTTGTAAAATACATGAAAACAGTACATTAGAAGTTAGTATAATACATATTTTAATAACTATGGTAGACTTTGAATCTTTGGCAACTCATTTATACAATATCCCATTCAACAAACACTAACATTTGATTGCTATGCTCCTTACGATTAACAAATAAGTTGTTATATTTATTCCAGAATAATTAATAAAATCTTATGAGAAAACAAATTTGAATTTTGCAATTGTTTCATATATTTATTATTTTGTGAGATAAATTAAACAATATAATAATGTACCGTAATGTTACACTTATATATATTAGTATAACATTAAAATTTTCAAGTATGGATTACAAAACGAATTACCTTACTGGTTTATTTAAGTATTACAGAACATCTTTGGTTGTAATAAACAACAAGTTGTTGAAGTTTGCTTATTAAAACCCAACTTGCATAAACATTGTAGCTTTATACATTTGAAACCTTCTCAGAAGGTTTAAATATTAATTTATTTTATTATGTTTTGATTTTAGGGAAATTAATAATTTAACTCGGGAAAATGTTTATCACTATATACACAAATCAATGTTTCTTTATATGTTTTTATCTCTTTTACGTTCCTATCCCATTCATCCGATTGCGATGAAACTTTGCGTGGTAAGCTATTCAGAATCACCCTAGGAAGGTTTTAAGCCATTACTAAAAGAACTAATCTTTAGGCTCAATCCGACTGGAATTTGAAATTATCAGTAAACACAAATTATTTTATTTTGTTTTCCACGTTTTCAATATTTTTACCAAAAGTTAAAGAAACTAGAATCAACGTGAATGAGTATGATACGCAAACTAAGTTATGGGCACAATATAGTGATCAATAAATCCAAAGATGTACATCACAATTTTAAATTGTATTTTACAATTTTCCTTTATTATTATAATTGTTATGAAACTATTTTAAGAATCCCACTCCGTTTTTTTCTTCTGGAATAAAAATAAAACCGCTACATTTAAGGTCACTCACTGTTCATATGCAGTCTTTGTTGTTGCCTAGTCTAACTTTCATTTTTTAACCTAAGTCACGATTTTAAACTCGAGAATAACAATTTCCAAATCATACCAAGATGGAAATACAATATTTTAAATAATTTCTGACCAACCTTTTACAATGGGAAGTCTGGTACTCACATACTTTAGTTACATCCTATATACATATTTACATACTGAACACATCTCATTATAATTAATACTCAAGTAATTGAGCAAATTTTACCGTGTAGCTGTATATCGTTGACGAGTAGTTTTTGTTGTATTAACGCGACAATTACGGAACGAAATGGTTTTAAACAACATGTTTGAAATGTATTTGCATGCAACGAAATGTGCGATAATATGAGCTTAAAAGAAAATTAAAAATAGATAAATTGACTATGGTATATTTATGAAATATTATATTTCAGAAGATTTATCAATCACTGTCAAGAAAAGTAGGGTTTTAGTATTGGTATATTCACATGCGTTACAGAGTTTCATACACATAATTACAATACTAATAAAACACACTGTGTACAGTACTTACTATCCAATCAGATCCAAAATAAAAATACTGAATAATATATTCATCACAGTCATATGGCATTGAGAACATCCAGGGTTTTTTACAATATTATTTTCGGATATGTTTAAATAGTAATTTACAATTATTTCCAATAAGTCAGCCTCTTCTTAAAACATATCTAGGCCTATATGTTAACCGTCATCATAAAGCCCCACCAATTCCATCACCAATAACTGTTATAGGTTCAACCACCCTGAAAATATGTTAACAGTCTATAACCTATAAGGTTAAGCTAAACATTGTTTTCACTGGAGACCCGCACTAAGGTTGGTTTTCCTCGTGGGTCAGCTAGAGTACTTCACAGATAGGCTGGAGGGCCTGGGGGTCTGACTAGACGGCTATAGAGTAGTCTGAGGTCTGGTTGTGGTTGGTGGGTCTAGACCACAGACTAGACCTCAGCCCGAGCTTGAGCTTCTTGATGGTGTCGATGTCACACTCTGCCTCACTGAGCTCCGAGCTCTGGGGTGGAGCTGCCCTAAATGACGTCTCTGCTATGGACAGTGACGTTCGCATAGCTGATTTGCCAGGTGACAGCCATCTGTGACAAAATATAATAGACATTTTGTATCTAATGCAATCAATAACGTGACATAACATTTTCCAAAACTAACCTAAACATAATCTTTAAAACATAGTGTCTTAGTCCAAGCCGTATAATTTCCCTTGAACTTAACTTAAATATTACTAAAACTTATTTTAACTAGTACGAAAATGTGAATTTAATCCCATCAAGCTGAAGTGGCATTTCATTTACCTGGGAATGCATCAGGTCCATTCGCTGATTAGGCCTGCTGATGACCGGTGTGACTGGTTGTAATCGATTGCCTTGTACCATCGTTTTGTATATTTACCGTCTTGTGTGTAAGTACAGTATAAGTGTAAATATATTGTTTAGTGCTGTGAGACGTAGTTTTATTCTATCCTGTTGATCTTTATTACCCAAAAATAAAGTTAGATACAATAAACAGTAAACGAATGTCTTAGTTCTTAAATTATAATAAGCTATATCTCCAAGGACAATTAGTGGAAGACATCAAACGCATTCTGACCTGCCTCGGTCACAGCGGGCATTCTATAGAATGCCTAAGCAAAGTATGAAATACGCTATATTATTTTTGTTCACGAAATTTATAGATATATTAGGCATTTTATATTTCATTGTTTCACATATTACCGCTTCGTTATATATACAAAGTAGTAATGGCTATGTATTTTTTCAATTTACTTTCCAATTTAATTTATAGGATGTTAACACTGTATTTATGTGGCTTTAAAATTATTTAAGGTTCCCAGAAATTGGTAAACTCACCTTGAACGACCTCCCCTCCTTGGAAGCGACTTTTGTTCCGACATTGGTGAAATGTCTGATGAAGTACTTGACTGGGCTCCATGGTAGATGAAGTCTGAACAATTATTCAGTGTTAGAAAAAAGCAAGATAATAACAGCAAAAGGAAATACACATATAAAACCAATAATTTTGAAGCGAACCAAAAACAGTAGCCTATGGAGAGATCAGTTTAAAATTAATTTCCTTCCATCATCAGCCAGATGACGAGTCTTCAGTGATTCAAACCACCCCCATTTAAGAAAAGAAAGATATTGACACCGTAGGCTACTGGATTTTGGTTAGTTGAAAGAAGCTTTGAAAGACAATATTGTTTGTTCAAACCAACATATTAAAGTAGCTAAAATTGAAAATATATCACCAGTACTAATGATATAGAATAACCATGGTAAATACAAGTGGTGTTATTCAGTAACTCACGTACACCCCATTAACTTTAGGACTTATAAAACTTGGATGTCAGCAATAACAAAATATTAGGTTTAATACATAGAAATTGAAAATTTTATTTAGAAGCCCAAACCTGTGATATCACTTTGATTAATTAAAGGTTTAAGTCAAAAAAAACATATATCTTTAAGAATAACACCTTTCAGAAAAGGGATCAATTGATAACATGTTATAAGGCTCACGTTTTATTTTCTGGACTTGAGTAACAGTTAAAAAGGGTAATTTTCTTTAGCAAATAGATTATAAAACACACCAAAATAGCTATTAAAAACAACAAATATGCAGCCTAAGGAACAGAATAATCATTTCAAACGAAACACAAATCGAACATAGTAGGGCACTCATGTATTTTCTCTACAAACCAGTATGCCCTTATACCCATTACAAATTTAAATCAGGCAGTTTTTCTACATCTGTTCCTTAGCCTGCGACCAATCTAACTCTAAAGTTACTAGGCTAGGCTAACCTAAACTATGGAAAAGTGAATATAGTTGGTCGTACACTGGCTCTGTCGCTGTTTGGCAGCGTCCAGCTGGTTGGAGCTCTCTGTCCGGCTGCTGGTCAGCTGATCCGCCTCGCTGTCCGACTCGTCAGTCTCCGCGTCCGTCTTGCGACTGCTGCGACGCCGGGCCCGCCGGACCTTCGAGCTCTAGAAGTAACAAGCTCCAATCAATTTAATTTATTTACCCTTTAAATTACCTTTTTTATATTATTGTATACCCTTTAATATACATATCTATATTTTTACGTCCTTTAAATACCCATTTATATGTTGTATACCCTTTAAAATACCCTTTTATATTTTTATACATTTTAACTTACCCTTTTATATTTTTATACTCTTTAAAGTACAATTTCATATTTGTACACTCTTTCAAATACCCTTATATACTTTTAAATGGTTTTATATTTTTATACCATTTAAAATATAATTAAAAAACCTAACGCCATGCTAATTAAAGTTGTTTATTATTTTTTAGTTTTTATTAATTTTACCTTTTTTATAATATTTGTTTACTACAAAATCGTTGTTATTTACATCTTTATTTTTCTATAGTTTTGAATAGTTGGTAAATTTAAATAAAATTATGTTGACATCCTAAGTAGGCAGTTTATTTTGACATGTGGATTAGAAGTAACATAATGTTTTTGATGGTATATATATATATATATATATATATATATATATATATTATGATAGAAACATTATCAAAACGTTCGAGTGATCACTGTCCTTTAAAAGATAATTTTTTACTTAAGAGATTTATTTATAAAACAATATCTTAGTTATAAAGTAACTATAAAACAGAAAATGTCGAGAATAATAAAAAAGCTAAAACTGTACATGACAACGTTAACCATTAACATTAACAGAGTTGGTTGTGCGAGAAAAAGAAGGGATTAGAGTGAAAACACATATAGAGATTAACAAAGCATTCACATGAAAGGATGACAGTAATGTGACTTAAGTGGGACAACGTAACATTTATAATGATTACCTCCCATCTCTGTATTTATTTTACTTCTAATCGACTGTAACCTCGTAAGTGTGCAAAATTAACTAATAAAATTTTTAAAAAGTGGGGAGGTTCTTTCATGGATTATTTTATTATATTTAAGATGGAAGTTAAATTTTAAATTGGCAATTATTAAAACTCGGATAATTTACAATGTATGGACAGACAAGACCTTACAAGGATTACAAATATGGTTCAACTAGAAAGCCATAGAGACATTTGTTCTAATTATCCTTAAAATTATGTAGTACTCTTATCTCTTGAGACACTGGTAAAACATTTTCCTTTTTATACTTGATTGAACCCTTGAAAGGTAATATACAGTAGGTCCTGACAGGCCCTACGCTCTAGGTCCTGACAGGCCCTACGCTCTAGGTCCTGACAGGCCCTACGCTATAGGTCCTGACAGGCCCTACGCTCTAGGTCCTGACAGACCCTACGCTCTAGGTCCTAGCAGGTTTAAAGATCACTTCATTCGGTATAATCTAAACTTAAATTCAAAACAAATGTTTCAAAAGTTCCTCAAATATAACAGGATGTGCTTAGAAGAGGATGGAGTTTTAAAACCAAGAGAAAAGGTTTAAAAGAGTAAGTAAGTGAGGTCTGTTAACATTCATTAGTAAAATATTCGCCAACATCTGGAGGTAAATATTTATATTTTATCTGAGAGTGGCATATCATACATGTTTGCAAAATGAGGAAGACAATTGTACATTATAATTAATTATGCATAAATTACATTAACAGGTGTTAATACCCCATGTAATATTTGAAGGTTAAAACGATTACATAATAACCCCTGAACAACAATGTTCATGTCGATTTCTCGAATTTTAGAAAATTTCATAGGAAAATAGACAATATAGTTAAACTTTCTTAGACAAAAAGTTCAATAAAGCAACAAATACAGCATGCAGAACTTCTTAAGCATAGAGATGAGAGTGGTAGTGAGAGGGGTACGTACAGAGAAGTGGCGGGGACCTACCCCTGGGGGTGGAGGGGAGGCGCAGCCCTCGGTCATCGCCTGCTCGTGGTACATGAAGCTGTGGAGGAGAGTGTTGTTGGGGTCGGCCAGCTGGAACGTGGCGTATGGAGAGATGTCCTCGGACGTTTCTGGAAGAGTAGAAAAGACTAAATATATCTGAAGTATAATTTCTGTTGAAGAGGAAACATGTGACCTACCCTTTGGTATGAACACACTTTTGATTGTTTAACACTGTGAAAGCTTAATACCTTTTACCAATTTTAGACTATGGAAAAATTAAATTATCTTATTTACCTTGAGCAAATCATAATCTAATCATTGATAAACTCGATACAAAAGCTAGATAGTACAGGGCATTAGCTAAGCTTTGTGCACTTTTTGATAAAAGCACCAAATATTGCACAGAGGTACACCGATGTAATATGAACAAATCTGAATGTGCAGCCATCGACCAACCACCCTCTGGCGGCCGAGGAGGCCATTTTCCAAAGTTTTTGACATCATGAAGCTTGGTTTCGCCAGGGGTTGGTTGTCCGATGGCCCCACATCCAAATTTGTGCATAGCACGTGTTAAACCTTTGAGCCAAATTTGGAGCTTTTATACAAAATTGCACAATATATTGAAATTGTATAGCTAAACCGCCTCACTGAAAACTGTTAAACTATCAATTGAATATAGTAATATTTTTAAGCAAGCGGATCTTTTAAAAGTTTTAAACAAACTATCTATAAAGTGTGCAGGCCATAAACTTGTAGTAAATAATGATATTTAGTACTATCGCGTACCAGGTATTTTGTCAGAGTTTGCCTGCAGTGCCACCTTGTGGATGGTGGCGTAGTACCGCTCTCTCTGTGCCTCAGCGTTCTGCTGGTTGTCAAGAGTTTCTTTCACAGGTCGCTCTCGTCCTTGGGAAATACAAACCTTTAGTATATGTCTGTAATAAATTGTACTGTGTGTCTATAAATGAACTGCGGGCGTTGAAAGCTAAAAATATCATCTATTTATAAATTTATTTACATTTTTATTTACATTATAAAAAGTAGTTTTTAAATTTGTTTTGTTAGTTCAACTCAATTTGGACTCGGCATATATTCAAACGAAAACCAACTTCTTCCCAAGTACGTGAAAATATCTATAGAGGAATATACTTGCAAACTGGATGATAGATCCTCATGAAAGGCGGATCGTATTCCGGATTTCTTGGAGAACACTCAGGTCTTTCGTGTCTCTAAAATAAAGTTTATCGGCGTAATATTAGGCTAGCCAAGACTTTTTTACCCTGATCCATCTGTCACTAAACTTGTTAGTTGGAACTTGAAACATTAGATTTTTTTTATTAAAGCTCCATCTCGCATAAGAGACAACCTAATTCCAAACAGAAGGCAAAAATTATGTGGGAACCAAATTAACAGAATTACTTTGAATAAACCGAACTTTACATGGTGCTTTCTGATGTAAGGTCACCATTATTATTGCAAAATTGCATTTGTGAAAACTCAAAATATATTACGTCACACATGATTCACACCTGTGGTAAGACAATTAGTACTCGAAAATAAAATGTTATAATTCCTCTGATGTGAAAAACAGTTTTATGGTTCTAAGTCAGTAAAAACTTATAAAACAGAACAGAGACAAATTTAGGTTAATTTTCGCTCCAATATTAAATGAGATCTGTTCAAAATATAGAATGTATATTAATTACTTAGAAAATAGTTCCCTTAATGGCTTAACACGAGCCATTGTTTATCTGAGACATTTTATACACATTTTAACGTTGAAAAAAACTTGGCTTTAGATAATACAACTATATTGCAATTGCTTGTTAGTTCAGAAACTAAAACTGAAAATTCGAAGAAATACGTAATTGTTAATGCGTTAAAAGCATAAAGTAAGTTTTTATCGTTTGAGAGAAAACTGACGCCTAGCGGGGTGCAGTAGTTTTCCATAAAAGGGATAAAGCTACTCTACACTGTAATTACATACACGATTTTGTTTACAAGTGAAATTTCGGATACCAAACAACATACAATTCAATTTCATCCCTTTTGGCTGAGTTCTTGAGATTAAGGTTATAAACTCTTTTAGTAAGTTGGATCAAAAGCTGCAATAAATTAGTTCTATATTTCTCCAGCGAGTGGAAAAGTAAGGTGCAGAGCGAACAAGATTTTTTCTCTCACTAAAAATAAAACAGCTGTTTTAAGATATTTTTTTAGATCGTAAAGGAGCATTATAGTTACGTTTGTAGAACAATCTGTTTTGGTTATACTCACGGGTTTTCCTGCACAGCAAGAAGGCTGCGGCGGCTGCCAGCAGTGCCAGGGTCGCTACCAGCAGCGGCAGCAGGACGCGGAAGTCCGTGTAGAACGGTTTGGCCAACTGCCCTCGTCGAACCAGCTCCGGAGGTGGCAGCTCTTTGACGTCATCAGTTACAGTTTTAGTACAACTTACAAACAGCATTTTAACAGGAGTATACCAACACAAAGCAATAGGATTCAGTAAGTGATGAAACTCGTTTGACTTGCAGACATATAAGCTGTGTTTCACCTCGACGATTTGGAGTATATTTGTAAAGTTTGTAGCCTATTTGAAAACAATAATTTAATTTATTCAGAACTAGTTGAGGTTGAATGTTTTAATTTCAGGGACTGATATAATGTGTTAAATGTGGAAATTCCTCAAAAGTTTACGTGTGCGTTATGGTACATCACAAATTTTAACAACTAAAACTATTTCACCTACGATTATTAACTTAATTTTGCCAAGCATTGTGTTATAAATCTGATCATTATGTTAGATCGCATAGTTAGTTTCGCCTCCGAGTTTTTGGATTTTTGGCTAGATTAGGGATTTTTACAAAATAAAAAATGTTATCCGGACTTTGGAAATTAAAGCAGAAATGTTGAAATACATTAAATGTAGAGAATGTATTAAATGCGGTGGTTGTATGTATTAAATGTTGTTGCTTAAATGTATATGGGACATTATTAAAAACGTGTAGTGTTTAACAAAGACATTATGCATGTGACAATTTGTATTTAACATGTAAATTATATAAAATGGCATTATACTCCTTAAAACTCATTAAGACGGTAAATAGTAAGAAAACAAAACAAACTGCGTATTAAACTTTCTCTTTTAAAATCAAATAACTCCTTATATAAATATTGCGATTAATGATTTAACTGATTAATTATGCATGTATACATAAAGTACATACATATACTTAAAACAATTCTGAGACGTAATGAATCAGTACAAAAAAACAAATATTACGTCATTCCCTTCCTCAAATTAATAGATAAACGAGGCATTTAACGAATCCCGAGTAAATGAAAAAATTATAAACGACGGCAATTTAAACTCATTCCCAGAAATGATACATTCAGGCAATATCGTTCATCGCAATATTCCCGGCCTGAGCGAATAAACAGTTTAAAGCAGCCCCGACGTTATAAATGTTTGATGTTAAACGCCAGCTTTTGTAATAATGGAAAAACTTTCGTCTTAATTACAGCATCCTTTTAAACAGTTTCAGATTTTAATTTTAAACCGGTTCGAAACGGCATTAAAGTCGTTGGAAGACTTTTTTGCTTTATCATCAGTTAAGTTTTGTTTACCATAACCTCAGGGATGTTCAAGCTTTAGTAATAATTGTGTATACATTTATGTTATGTATTTTTATGACGTCAATATTAAATGACAATTTTTAAAGAAATATTCTTAGACAAATCATCTAATATAAGCTATACATTGTCTTAGAAAACAGTAATGTCAGAGTGCTTAAAACTTTTTTTCATATAAGGGAATGAATATGCTTTTGAAATAATTGAATACAAACCCTTACGGAGGTCTGATGAAAATATTATTTATTTATTATAAATATTCTAGATAGATGCAGGAGTTGCAATTGTAATCCTTAACATCTTTACCTTAAATGTAAAAATAAACTATTCATAACATTATATCAAATGTACCCTTGTGTAAATCCTTATTAGGATACCATATACATTGTTTAAAACCCACACGAATCTTTTAGGCTATGCTTTAAAGGGTATAACAGATTTTTTTCCTTCGTAGATGGTGGGGTATCATACTTCCTTCTTTGCGATATATTTAATAGCTCAAACTTCAATGCTAGTCTGTTTTCATCTGAGGACATTTTCTATGTAAAATACGTTCTATACTTACATTAAGCATTTTAAATTACAATATATTAAATAGCGTCAGTTCATCCACTAAGAATATTTGAGAATATAAGAACATTCCAGAAAATGAATACCCAAACATTACATGTTTTTTTAATCCATACCAGCTGTTCCCGACGCACGTTGCTACGCCCAAGAATTACGTTAAACAATCTTCACTCATAATATTTAGATTACAGCTCGCTACCTAAATAAGTAGTCAGCTGTTAACAATTTGTTTAATTCGTCATCTGTAAAAATCATAACACCTCTTTCCTCCATAATAATGGTATGATAACTTTGTAGCCCAGTGGGGTGAAGCACTACAGTCCTAGGATTTTGATTAGTGGCCAGAAACCTTACTAGGGTAATCCGGAATGACTATGCAAAGTTTCATCGCAATCTGATGAGTATTATAGAATCAGGATTATAGCAGTATAGTATCATATAACAGATATACTGGAAAACATTGATATTTATATGGAAGGATTAGTTGGCGGTTTAAACATATTTGTTTATATTCAATCAGTACAAACCTGAATTACCTGAATTACACCCCTGCGTCGTTGACTAGTTTTTGGAATAGACTGCATTACTATTTCAGAATTTGTTAAAACTTAAATTATAACTATTTATATATGTATAGGCAAGAGGCAGCGGCGCTCATACGAAATCTTTTAGAATCTTGTCTTCGCCGAAGAACTCCTTGATTGCATAAAATGGTCTCTCAAGCAGCCATTTCTTGGTTTTCCCTTTGAACGTTGGCAGTTCCAAGCCCTTCACACCTGTGGGGAGTGAGTTAAAAATCCTCATAGCTAAGTTAGGAAAGCTGTCCTTTGTTGTGCGCAACCTGCAGTATGACAGTTCTAAATTTTGTTTATCTCGAGTATTGTGTCCATGGATTCCAGCCCGGGTTGGGAATTTCAAAATATTTTGCCGCGCATACAACAGGCTAAGGAGGATATACTTAGTACAGCCTGTACACAGTAAGAATGCCTAGACAGTAAGAATGGGCCTACAGTACTCCCATGATGGATTAGGGTCAAAATTCTTACCGCCTTCTTTTGAAAGAGAAGGACGTCAGCATAATAAAACACAGTTTTTAATAATTTTTCGAGTTATACTCAGCAAGGCCCACCTCCATCTTTAGTGAGGGTGTAGAATGTGTAGTCGCCAGTGGAGGATCCTGCGATGTTATGGGCCTCCACGGTGAGGTGGTACTCGGTGGAGGGTAGTAACCCCGTCATGGTGAACCGCCGCTGGGGCTTCAGATTGTTGGACACTGAAAAAAAACATCCCTGTAAGGTCAAAGCATGGTATGGCTTTAACTAGTACAGAAATGTCTGTTGGACCATAATTGATCGAAACAATAGGAAGAATTTCGCAGGTAAATAATTATAACAGAATCTACATTAGTCATTTTCACTCCAAGACAATGATTATCGGAAAAAAAATCATCATAAGGGAAATCGTAAAACCAGGTAAGGTAGGCCTGAGTCCTATCTTCCCCTTTCTGCTATATCCATTATTTTTCTATTTTTTTGCTAGTGATATAGGTTTCTAAGTCTCCAAGTATCGCTTATTGTCAGCTGCTGCGAGTTATTTTAACCCAGCCGATGTATCAGTGACTACAATTGCTGAAACACTGTTAAGTGCACTTGGGGGTGTTCGTGTATTTACGTGAGTCTCATTGTACAGCTCGTCCAGAAAATGAATGGTCCAAATGTAGATTAAGCTGAAGTTACTACGTTATGATTGTTTTGTTGTTGTTTTGTTTTAAAGAAACTCATTTAAGCAGTATTAACTGGTAAAAAAACCTTGATACATTTTCAAGCAAATGCTATTTCTAAGCGATACTCCACAAGATAATAAAAACGATTTATATCTAGTACTGCATTTGATTTAACCCTACATTTGGCAGATTTAGGGAAACTTCACACTTTTTACACTAAAATATATAATAAAAATTGTACGATTACATTTATTAATTATTTTTTTACGTTCAAAGGGCGCTCCACCTGCCTCCCATAATGCCAATGTTAATTTAAAAGGACCGTTCCTCTTAAACGGATTTCCAAAATCGTTAATTTATGGTTAATTTCAAAGAACAAATAATAGCTAGCGATCACTGATAGTTCAGCAATAAACAAATCGTGAATATTAAATATTTGTTTAACATTCTATTTCAAAAATATTTTTATCATATTAATAATCCTGAAACCCTGAAACTGCTTGGTAGATTTTTGCCCTTTAAAACGAGCAATAAATCAACGACATTGGATAATCTGCTGAGGAAGGAAGGGCTTCGAAAGTAAAATTGGAGTTATGAGGGAAAAGGTGTAAATACCAAATGTTTTGAAACTGGAACCCACTCCTAACCTCAGTAATAAGGTTCCAATCATTTGGTAATACTCCATTTTAAAATTTGTTATATCATACAATAACTGTTTTCGTACATAATTATTATGATCGCAATAGCATAAGATAAATATACATTCTATTCTAGACGGAAGCCATTACGTATTTTTCGATTATATATTGATAAATTGACACATTCCCATGTAAACCAAACTTACCCATTATCCACTCCGGACTGTTGGCATGTCTGTACCGCACCACGAAGTACAACAGGGGACAGCCGTTGTCGGGCCAGACGTGGAGGCGGAGCATGACGGAGGTGGAGTTGGGCGTGAGGAAGGTGGAGGCGGGCGGAGTCCCCGGGTACTGGCCCTGGGTCCTGACTGAGAGTGTGGGGCTGGGGGGCGAGCTGCCGAGGCGGTTGTGGACCGACAGGTAGATGTGGTAGGTGCTGCCACACATCAGACCCTGCAACATACCGTAGACATAGTCAGAGTTTTAGTTTTGAGAGGAACACAAACGCAATGTCATGTCAAAATGTATGGGTTAGGGGTACCTGTTCTCATTTAAAGATTTTCTATATGTTTAAATTACCTTATCATCAAATGATCTATTTTCTTCGATAGGTGACTAGTTTCAATCCAATATTGGGATCTTCATCAGGGAACGTGCAAGTTTTACTTCTTCTCAGTCCATTTTTTAAAGCCTACTAAGAAATTAAACAATAAAAACCTTAAACAAACACGTAAATTTAAGTTTGGCTAAAAATGACGGGCGGATGGACCGTGTGGTAAGGAAGTTCAGTCTAGACAATGAGGTTATTTGAACCTGGTGTCATGTATTGATCAGCGGTTCGGAGGCTTAACTCATACACAAAATAACGATTTTCTTAATAAAAATATAATTTTCAAATTTTTAAATTCCACCTTTTTAATTGCTAACAATAAATAGAAAATGTTTTCTCTTTCAGCTCAGCAATTGTGTTATTCTAGAAAGTTAACTTAAGGAGACCCTCATAGTATAAGGATATAGAAAATAAAATCTAAGTTCACCAAAATGCACCCTATCCCCTTATATCAATCAAGCAACAACCATTCGTTTTTTTGCAGTTTCATTAATAAATTTAATGCCGTCAAAGTAGAAATAAATTATTGTTCTCTATTCTTGTTTAAATTTTTTTGTTTTAATTTAGTTTTATGCTGAAATAATCGTCCAATGAATACAGAAGTTGCTCGATTAGGTAGATCTGCAGTTTGATCTTGAATTCTTGTGTGTACCCAGCTTCTTCAGTGCTGCACTCAGTACACTGTATGATTTGCGCACCACACATGTTTTATTACTGTAATGCGTCGATTATATTTAGGTCTCCTCTCCCACCCACCCCTCTGAACCGCCCAACAATATTGTAACCGACCTTGAGCTCGTATCCGGTGGTGCGTCGTGACAGCGACAACTCCTGCAGGTCTCCGTGGGCCCGGCGGTAGTTGAGGGTGTAGGCGGTGATGGCGGCGTTCCCGTTGTCCCCGGCCTTCCAGTGGAGCAGGATGCTAGAGCTGGTGGCGCTGGTGACGTACAGGACCGGGGCGCTCGGCGGGACTGGAACAGCGATATCATCTTGTCACTTTAACAATGGTTTAAACAGAGACAGTCGTGATGGTTTCAAGGTGATTTATAAATGAGGTGATTAGTAAATACTTTATAATAATTAATACTGCCTGTTTCTCAGGCAAGGATCATTGATTAGTGCCCAATAATAATTGGAAATTGAGATATTTGGTGGCAATTCAAGAAATTACTCTCGTCCATCGTTTATCCCTTAAGTGGGACGTGGATATTAACCAACACCCCATCGCGAAAGTTAGGTTTAGCTAAACATCTAGAGTGACCTTGTTAGGACTGATTCTTAACCCAGAATCATCGATTAATAGCCCAATGTCAAATGGAAATTGATGAATATAAAGTTAAATCCTACTCAAGGTTTCGAAATATTTAAAACTGGGTTCTGACCTTCAACAGTCGCATAATCTAGACACTGAAGGCTTTCATAACATCGTAGGTTAATGTAAGAGTATAAACGGAAGCAATAAATATTTAATAGTGGACGCAAATGAACCGCGAACAAACAGATTAATGACCTCTTCGTCTCTAAACTACTAATTTTACCTTCAAGCAGATGGAGTGTAGGATCACGCCATGAGTTACACAACGAAAACAAACAAAAACGATCGCGTATACGAATTATCGTTATATTTTTATGCATCTTTTGTTAGTTCATAACAATTGTTAACGGCTGGAGTCTATACGAGTTTTTGGAATGTTTTTGAATGTCTACACTATAGTCCGATGTTAGTGTACATCGAACATCTCAGTAAAAACAAGAATTAGATTTATTAACTCACGTGACAATACCATCTTGGCTCAAACAACAAGCAAAGCCTGAAGCTTATGTATAAAACTTCCAGAATATTCATGAGGTGTGATCACGTAGGGAACTGCTTCTTTTAAGGGTAGTTACATTTAATTTGTAAAGTTCAACATTTTTTATACATTTATTCTTAATACACTGAAAGAAATATTATAGTAATCCAAACAATATTGCATAGTAAATGCAATTCTGGTAGTTTTTACAAGATTTATATTAATTTACACAATAGTTATGGTAATGTCCTACCATCGCGTCTGTCAAAACTACAATAATATTCTTGCTAAATTATTTGCAATGAGGCTGGTAATTGCATCAACATACTATTGTTTCTAATACATCATAACGATAGTAGTATAGTAAGTAGAAATGCTTAGCGAGAATATTCTGTTATATTATACCAGATTCTGTTTTTTATTACACAACAATGTCTCAAAGTGGAAATGAGTCGTCACCGGCCTGCCCTGAAGCGTAAATGCACCGAGACAAGCAATGTTATAGTTTATCGTGTGATCGGTATCGGAATGTGTTATACTGCAATATGTATGTGTTAAGTGTCTCACTGTCTCAGTAATGTTTTAATAAAATGAAGAATCAACCTAAGGATTAACTGAAGATGTGGCTGTAGCCACAAAACATGCAATGGCATAACCTCAAAAAGTATATTGAACAGGTATAGTATTACCCAGTAAAGTATTATCAAGTAAAATCCAGCAGTTTCAACATGAATTCAGAATCTTATTTAGGCTTTCAATAGCCTAGGTTGGATATTAACAAGGTAAAAGTAACAAAGAGACTGAGATTAAGTTACTAAGCCTTAAATAATCACAATAATCAAAAATATGATTAAAGCAAAGCGAACGGTGGTCTATTAACCCCATACTTCTACAGCTTTCATGTAAGCAATTTTATGTAACTGATTTTGGTTAGTTTTCAGGTTATGTTCGTTAAACTGTAGGGTTGTACGTAACCACTCCACTGTAGTAACCACAAAAACAACTTATTGTATTAATAAAAAAAGGTATTGCCATAGCTACTATACATTCTGAGAGGAGAGTCAACCGAACTTATAGCTGCAGAAATAACTTATTGTAAAATAAAAATAAGAGTTATTGTTATAAATACTATAAACTCTAGTAACGATTCTCATAATGTATAGTATTATTGACAATAATTATTGCTCTGACAGCAAGATGTATTGCTTGGGCTCCAATTTCATTATTGTAATATTTGCAATAATTTATGTTGCACGCTACAATAAAATATTGACAATAACAGGATTGTAGCTGCTACCAAACACATTGCTGGGACCATATTTACAATAATTTATTGTTCCACATACCATATTCTGGTTCATATAACAATAATCTTTTTTCAGTGTACAAATTACGTTTACCTCTCTTAACTCTGTTACAAGATGACACACTATTATGGCAAATTGTTATGAGGGAATCAATACAGCATTGAAGGAAACAAGATCTGCCATAGATTTTTGGAATAGAATATACTTGTTATATACTTAAAACATGATAGACCTAACAATATGTTATTTTAAATAAAACTGTAGAATTTTTAAAGTTATTACAACACCAAATTAAAAAACAATAAAACTTTTAGAACTTTTATTAATTTGTAAAAAAACTCGATTATTGGATGATATATTCAACAAATAACAAAACAAAATAGAACAAAGTAGTATAAAGTAAAGAAAACATTTGATAAGTCCGACAAAGGAGCAGTTGAGAAAACTGTTTTGATCGGTCGATAAATACAATCTGATATTCTCTACGTTCTCTCAGAAACAACGGTTAAACAAACGTTAAGGGAATTCTGTTTCTTTAAATGTATTTGCTGTGTTTTCTAGTAGAAAACCAACATTCATTACTTTGTAAAGCATACTATACGTTTCATTGAGTTCCTGATATACGAGTAGTTTTTGTTAAGTTTATTCTCTTTGTAATAATTATGATTCAGGTTCTCGGTTATACAAGATAATTTAAAATTTAATTACATGGGGTTATTAAATAATGATATAATACTGTTTAAACAGTATTTATTATATTTTATAAGGAAATCGTAGTATAATGATAGTTTTAGTTTTAATAAATCTTTCTGCTATCGTAAATCTATATGAAGTGGCGTATATTATTTACTATTTAGTGTTGTATTAGTTAATAGTTGTATAACCTTCCCTTTAACGAAATATGCCATTAATTGTTTATTTTACATCAAACCTAACAAAATTTATTAGCATAAATAATTTAGTTGCTATATATGTTTTTTCCTGTGGTTATCTTGTCCACATAGCTTGCAAAACTCGGATTTGGATGAAATAAATATTGTTTTGCATAATGAAAAAAGTAAATTGCTTATCCAGGCATATAAATGTAATTTCGCTATAAAATATTTAAATGTGTGGCTCATAAAAAAATCCAATTCCAATAAATAGTAATAAAAGATTCATGAAGATGTATGATAGAAGCTACTGAGCACTATTGAATTTAACCTGTTTGTAAAATATTTTGACAAAATTCTCTTTGGCAATAATGTAAGAACGTTTTAAGAACTATTGTAGGGGCCTATAGATGTACGTCCTGCCTAGATATCATAGCACGATAACGAATGTGTATAAATCTACTATAACCAAACTTAAGTTTTATTTTATTCGTTGTTGAGTGCCTCCAGAACTGTTATATGACAGTTGAAATATAGGGGCTTATGTACATTCAGTTAACAGATGAATAACCTACTGAAGTTAAACCGTTGTCTGAAGGTGTGTAAATCTATACATATACATTGTTTATGATTTGTGTGGTGTAAATGGGCTAAAAGTGGAGGTTACCTTGAACGACGAGCGTGTAGTGTATGCTGTCAGAGCCCAGGTTGTTCTCCACCCTGCACGTGTAGTTGTCACTGTCAGCTCGCTGGAGGCCTGACACCACTAGCTCCCCGGACTCCATGATCTGCGTGTTATGGTTGTGGCTGGCCTGCAGGGGGCGTTCGTCCCTGAGCCACTCCCGGCGGGGCAGAGGGAGGCCGACCACGTGGCAGGGGAGGGACACGGAGCTCCTCCAGGGGCGGAGTACCAGGCCACCGAAGGAAGTGACCTTGGCAGGGACTGAGGGCAGAAGGACAGTAGGAGGTTGAAAAGTGCACAAAAATAGATATATAACTTAATATGTATATTTTATTATTTTACACAAACGGTAGTTTCACTAACTATACTTCACAGAAAGTAATAATATGTTTGTTTGAATCAAATATAATCTAGGAAATGTTTTTATTATATCAAAATGTTTCTAGCGTATGAGTGGTTAATGCCGTTTGTTTTAGCGAATTTCCCCTATAGGGAAGAAGCTATTACCGTAGTCGGCATGGTAAGACCTAGGCCTGGGACCATGATAACTTTTCGTTTTGAGGTCCCCAGACCCCAAAAACACGATTCGTTTGAAACTGTATATATATATATATATATATATATATATATATATATATATATATATATATATATATGTCCGTGGGTGCGATAACTCTCTTAAAAAAGGTCCGATTTTGATGAAATTTGGTACAAAAGTGTAAAGCAGCATTTATGACTTTAGTTCGAAAACCAGACAGATCGACTTATCCGAAGGGGTATTTTGGGGGGGTTTTGTACCCCAAAAATGGGTATTTTGGGTTTTTTACACATAATTTTTGAAAAAGTGAAATTTTATTTGTTTTTATTAGAATCAGCTTAAAAAGACGCACAGTTTGGTGTTTTAACCATTGCTCTACGTCAATTGGTTACTGAGATATTGAAAGTGCTAAAGACAGTACGTTGTCCAATGCTATTTTATGGAGGATAAGAAAAATTGTATATCTCGCTTATTTATCAACTTATCCTGACAAAACTTGGTATATTGCTTCATTTAATTGTGGTCTATTGATATTTGCACAAAAACCCATTTTTTGGCCGATGGTTCCCGTAGCAGCAAACCTGCATACTCAGCCCCATGTTATTCTTATGGAGAATAAGTAACGTGTTATCTCCCTTATTTATAAACATAAATTAATACAATTTGGTATGTGGCTTTACCTAGTTGATTTATATTGATATTTGTATAAAAACCCATTTTTAGTGTTCCTTATTTCAGCAAACCTGCATACTCAGCCGCCATGTTATTCTTATGGAGAATAATTAAAATGTCATAAATCGTTTATTTATGAATGTATATTGATGAAACTTGGTTTGTGGCTTTATGTGGTATTAAGATAATATTATATGCATTGGAAATTCGAAGAGTATGCAGGTTTGCTGCTACGGGGGTATTTTGTATATGTCTTATCCCTTCATAGGTTTGTCAATATAAAAAAAACACTTTTGGTTCTTATGTGTAATCAATACTGTAATATATTACTTTTTTAAAGAGGATATAGGGTATGAATAGCAGCGAAGATAATTGAACTTGATGATACAGTTTGTCTTGGAAATCAGCTATAACAGGTTGCCGTGAGGATCGTTGCAAACAAGATTTGCTAACAAGAATCTTTAATACAATTATTCTAGCTGTAAAGAATTGCATAACTAATATTATACTTGTTTATCTTTATCATTAGGTTGAATGAGTTTAAGTACATCTATGTAAATATATTGTAATCTTGATTAAATTTTAAATAAAGTAAATTTAATATTTGTATAAAGTAAAGTTTTTCTGGACTTTGCAAATTAAAGTATTAAAGAAAAGCTGCCTAAGGTCATAAGACAAATCAAACAAAAAAACTTCAAAAACTTTATTAAATATAAATGCAGATGATAAAAATACTTATATAGTTGTCTAAAATAACTTGAATGCTTTAATCACTATCTAATAGGTTTTCCACAAAAACTGTACTTTCATTGACGGAGAAAAGTAAAAAGTAAATTTATCAAACATGTTGTTATACAGTTATTGTTAAATACAGCTTTAAAGTATGAATACAAAACAATACTTTACTATATATCGCCTTAAGAGAGCGGTAAACAGTTGGACTAACCTCTACTAGTTGGCATGTGAGCGACTACACGTGAGCTTTGGCCCTCCCCCACCCTTGTGGAGGCCGTCACCCAAAACTGGTACTCCACGTGGGGTTGGAGCCCCTTGGCCTCATAGCTCATGTGTTGGCTGGGTAGAGACCTCTTACCATGGTTCAGCTCTTCTCTGCCATCCACAACCCTAACAACAACGGAGTCAGCATCAATATAAGCTTTTGTTCTCCATATACTCGTACTGTATAACCTTTGAAATTCGAACCCTTGCTTTGGTTGTGCAGAGACCATTCTCCTTTCTTGAAGTCCATCTATAGACCGAATTAATGGAGTCTATATATATATATATATCAGCGTATTCTGTCCATATGAGGCTTTACAACTGGAATCTATATCCTGTGAAATGGAATTAACAAAACAAAACGGAAGTATGCAGAGAAATCTATTTAGTGTGTAAATAAATCAATGTTTTTTTTACTACTGAAATATACATGGATACACTTGGAAATACAATTACTAAAAATTGTCTAACTGTTGTTTCTGAGAGAACATTGGTAATATCAGATTGTATGTATTGAGATATCAGAACAGTGTTCTTGGCAGCTCTTTAAATGATCTTTTAAATGGTTTATTTCATTGCTTTGTTCTCCGTAGCTAAATTACTCCTTCAATGATTCAAACCTTTACAACATGTAAATAATGATAATAATAATATAGCTATACGTAAATAGACTGCACTATATAATACAAATATAAGGACATGTTTGAAATGCTCCTGACTACAATTATTTTAATAATAATTTATGTAATGTTTTATGTTGGCGTAGTTACTTATAGTTAACAATGGCTTAACTTATAGTAGGCGTAGTTAACAAAGCATAAAGATACTTATACTGTATATAAAAATAAGTATTTTACGCAACTATTTTAAGCATTTCTCTTTGTCGCAGCATTCAGACGTTTGAGATGTTCTCTGGTAGCTTTGAATACAGATTATTCAAATGTAACCAGTGAGCAGATGTTTACAGCGTCAGTTGTCAAAGGCATAAGCGAGGCATCACCGACTGCAATACAACACAGGGATGCCAACATTTACCGGTGATCAAACGCACGCTCTGTAAATTTCAAAGGTACGATTGAAACTTTAAAAGCTTGACAATACCGATGTAAACACACCACAGTGTTGTCAGCATTTGTCACAGAGGAGTATCCCACAAGTAAGCACCACTAGCTGTAATACTCTACAGTGATACCAACATTCACTAGTGAGCTGTTAAGGTGCACCTCACAAAATCTTCCCCCACGGGCAGCATAACTCTACAGTGATGCCAACATTCACTAGTGTGTTGTTAAGGTGCACCTCACAAAATCTTCCCCCACGGGCAGCATAACTCTACAGTGATGCCAACATTCACTAGTGTGCTGTTAAGGTGCACCTCAAAAAATCTTCCCCCACGGGCAGCATAACTCTACAGTGATGCCAACATTCATTAGTGTGCTGTTAAGGTGCACCTCACAAAATCTTCCACCACGGGCAGCATAACTCTACAGTGATGCCAACATTCATTAGTTGCTGTTAAGGTGCACCTCACAAAATCTTTCCCCACGGGCAGCATAACTCTACAGTGATGCCAACATTCACTAGTGTGCTGTTAAGGTGCATCTCACAAAATCTTTCCCCACGAGAAGCATAACTCTACAGTGATGCCAACATTCACTAGTGTGCTGTTAAGGTGCATCTCACAAAATCTTTCCCCACGAGAAGCATGACTCTACAGTGATGCCAACATTCACTAGTGTGCTGTTAAGGAGCACCTCACAAAATCTTCTCCCACGAGAAGCATAACTCTACAGTGATGCCAACATTCACGAGCGAGTTGTTTAAGGTGAACTTCTCAAGCCTGGCACCATGGGTTGCAATAATCTCAGTTTCAGCTATGTTTATACCACCATAATATTTTGTAATTAATTTAAGCAGTCAATCCTATCAATTTCAATATATTAAAGAAAATGCCATTGAAACAGGCTTACATGTACGGTAAATGAATTAATAGCATGTATATTATATGAGCATATTACCCCGTAAAGGACAGTTCAAAAAATTAAATATTGATACAATTTTTACTAAACAATTAAATTTATATTTTTTATGTTAATGTATGTTTTTACATTTCATAAGTGTGTTAAACTTAATTAGTTCACTACATTCTTGACTATCATGGTAAGTAAAACTAAAATATTACATTTAAGTTCAGTTGTTATATTCTTAAAAAATTATTTAATTAAACATGTATGGTAGTTGTTTGTTTTTATTTTTAAATAAATTAACTTTTTTATCAGATTATTCCTTTAGTTATTACTTTAGCACTATTTAAAATTAAGAAATACTAATATATTCGTATCTATTTATAGTCTAAGAGCCAATGACCCAGAAATTCACACTATTTGCATACTTTTCTAATGCTATATAACCTGTATGACTTAACATTTTATTTCAGAAAATCAAAGTCTGGCAGCTTAATCGCGTTCCGAAAATGGATAAATCTATAT
Source organism: Allygus modestus (assembly GCA_963675035.1). NCBI lineage: Eukaryota > Metazoa > Arthropoda > Insecta > Hemiptera > Cicadellidae > Allygus > Allygus modestus. The sequence goes on along the minus strand of OY776114.1, from coordinate 107,974,628 downwards.
ATACCATGTTTATATATTTAATAAATAATCCCGTCAAGAATGTATAACGGGAGAACGGTTTGGTCTAAAGTCATCAAATAGAATTCTGCCTAACCAAAACGCATATTGGCAATCTATTAAAAATATGTTCATCAAAATCTATGTACAAAATGTTCCAAAACTGAAGGTCACGGGTTTGATTCTATAATGTTGTTTTGAATTGGGCAAATTATACATAATTTTAAAGGTCTTCCTAATAGAAACCTTTTGGTGAGAACAAAATTCACTTATCTTTATCCGTTTCAAAATGGCGGCAATCTTTTGTAAAATATAAACATTTACGGATCACCCTGTATTTTCTAAACCACAACTTGTATCTTTTTTCAGACTCAAATTTATTACTCGTGATAAACTCTGATTTACTCTGGTATGCTACATGACAGTTTTTTTTTTTACAAATCTAAATTTCAATAACATAGTCTTTTTTGAAAATGCGTAAATACCCAAAATTCAAAAAAGTTAAATAGTAGTGAATGTCAAAAAGAATATCACTGAAAAGGTCTTGTAAATTCTAGCAACTTTCTAACCTACACCAACCTTGTATCTCTTTTAGTTTTTTGCAATCAGCAAAAACCTTATTTTCCCAAATGAAATATAGGTTAATTATACAAATAAATGTGGCCACAGAATAGATGCAAGTGTTATGCAAATTATACCAGAGTTAAGCATACCAGAGTAAAGCTGAGTTTATCACGAGTAAGAAATTTGTGTCGCCATTAACACGTAAATTTGTGTCACGAGTAACAAAAATAGCCGCCATTTTGGAACGGATAAAGATAAGTGAATTTTATTCTCACCAAAAGGTTTATATTATCAAGGCCTTTAAGACGATGTATAATGTGTCCTATGTTTACATAAACAACATTTTAGAATCGAACCCGTGACCAACATTAGGTATATAGATTTTGATGAATAGATTTTTGATAGATTGCCAATATGCGTTTTAGTAAGGAAGAATTTTGTTTGATGACTTTAGACCAAACCGATCTCCCGTTATACATGCTGGACGGGATTATGTATTAAATATATAAACATTGTATATATAGATTTACCCATTTTCGGAACGCAATTAAGCTGCCAGACTTTGATTTTCTGAAATAAAATTTTAAGTCATACTGGTTATATAGCATTAGAAAAGTATGCAAATGGTATGACTTTTTGGGTCATTGGCTCTTAGACTATTACCAGTATACATTTAATTCCAAACATTCTTTATTAAAATATTCTAATAACAAATTTAAACTGACGAAACGTTTGTGTCGAGTCAGGATTTTATTTTGATGCAGAATATTTCTGCTGATCTCTTTTCAAAATAACAATAGGGTTTCTAAGAGCGGGTGGCAACAATAGCCTCTTGAAGCACTCTCACTATCAAGCAGGAAAGTAACAGTTTCCTTGTAAAACCCTTTTACTCCAAAAATCTAACATTATCTATCTCTTACTTAACATGAATTGTGCTATGAACTGATACAAATTGAATTGAAATTACTAATTCTAATCCCCAACTTGAGAACGAATTAAACGTGTGCTTTATTAAGAAAAAATCCATTAGTGTTGAAATAAAAAAGTAAAATTAAATATTTTACAATACAGTGAAATATTCATTATGGATAACAGGTAAACAACCAGTTACAATAAAAACTTGATAGCCTAGTTTTGGAAAAGCTGTTAAACCTCTCCAGTGGTATTTCAAACTCAACTGTGTTAAAGCAAATATAATATTACGGTATTTAAATGTTTATAAATTATTCTCTATCGTCTTTATTATTCACTTTACTTAAAAACATGATAACCAAATAGTTGTTATTCAAATACAATGTTTTCTTATGAATTGAAGGTAAACCATAAACCTTCATTATTTTTTAGGTCAATATGTTGAATTTTTATACTTATTACTAAAGTTATACAATATACGTAATTGTTGTAGCAATTCAAGACACAATTAAAATACGGTTTTCAAACCCGCCCAGTAATGTAAAGACTTTTGTAACTTTAAAGAGTGAAGTGTTTCCGCAGAACAAGTGTTGGTAAGAGAACAAAAGCGTTAGTTTCTTTCTGGTGATTGTTACGTCGTTATAAGTCAGCGCTAACGGCGACAAGGTCGCTCAAAGCGGCGCTGTGAAATTGACTTGAACCACTGTCGTTCTTCTTGGCTGGTTCTTAAATATGGCGGTTTGGTAAGATTACGAAGTTAAGAAAACAATTTTATTTTAACTGTAGGTTATCTTCAAAGTGAAAATAATTGACTACACCATTCTTAATTTTGATGGTATTTGTTTATGTTTAGATGGCAAGTTTTGAGAGCCCTTGATGACTTTAGTGGTTATAAATAACTGATTTTCCTGTATTTGCCCTTTTTAGCGAATTTCTTATGGAAAGTGAACTATTAGTATGACCCGCACAGTGAAACTTAAGCCCGGGACCACCATAGAAGTTCCTAACGTGACCCCCTGAACACGTTTTGAGGGGTCGTTCAAAATTATGTAGATGCGTATGCACTCTAGCGGTCGCATTTTTTGTCCGATTTATTTAAAATTTGGTAGGGACATTCCTTTCTATAATAAATTGGACACTTTTGTTGGGAAAAACAATCGGAAAATTCTAAACTCCTTTTTTTGGTGATTATTCTTTAAAATTTCGAGTTTTTGGGCCGAAAAAGGGTCAGAAAGCCCCGGGCGTAAAATTAATGCATGTATTAAGATGGGAATTAGTGAAGCGAAAGTTTTAAGCCCTCTCTCTCATTCTAGCATAAATTCTTAGCGAGTTATTAAAGAAAATGTATATCGGCTAAACACAGTACGTTGTCTTATCGGGTTTTTACATTAGAAAAGCGTGTTATTCATTTGTTGGTGTATTTGTATCATGTCCAGCAACCTCACGCATACTATAAAGCTTGACTGGACCTTTTTATAATCTTATAATGCGCAAAACTGTATTCCTAGCATTGCAGGTAAATGAAACCAGGAGCATCAAAACAGCCAAACAATCAATGTTTTCAGATTTCAATAAAATTGAAATAAATGTATGTTTTTACATTTGTTTTGAGTTTTACATGTTTTGTTATGTGGAAATTCACTTCCCTCACGTCAGCGTGCTGCGTGTGAACTCGTTTCAACTCCAATTTGTGTGAACAAATTGACTCGTTTAAATTTGTTGCCTGTAATTCTCTCTTTTCTTTGAGTTTTAAACTTTACTAACTAGACGGTTCTTATTATCTTCTCTCTTTGCACCGGATGTCAGGATCAGATTCTAAATACGACAAAAAATTTTCGTTTTTATCCAGTACCGGATTTACAAACCAATAAACTACAACAATAACTTGTCTAAGTTAGTTTAACAATACAATAATAATTTATTTTAAACAATATTTTCATTGCTTTGAAAACTACAGGAACCTAAACCAACTTATATATCATACCTTGTGTAGAGGTTGTACTTGGTGATAAGGCCGTTGGGGTCGTTGGGGGGCAGCCACGACACCACTAGAGAGTTGGAAGAGCTCACAGCGACCTTGATATCCGCGGGGGAACCAGGTGCTGCCAACACAATTAACAGTGTTAGAGTAATGTTTTAAGTTTTAACTCATGTGCCAAAAAACAATTGTATAGAAAATTAGGTTCACACGTTTTATTTTTACGTTTAAGAGGTCTTAATATATTTTCCATACTATTAGGAGTTGGTACAATTTACCAGCTCTCCTACAACCACGCAGAAATTATGGATACTCCAGTTTATGGTATCACACCTCTGAAACAACCAGTTATGTTTTAACGAGAGATCTATCAAATGAACGGAGATATTATAAAATTTTATATTAAGGAGTTTCCAAATCTTTACATTACTTTATATAATTTATATAACGAAAAAAGTGGAAAATATAGTTTTTTTACAATATTTAAGTAAATCTCAAATATAGACGATAATTACAAAATATCTAGTAAACGTATCAGCTTCAAATTTTTATGTAGTATATAAGGGTTATTTACAAACACTTTTGTCACGTTTCATAAATTTTACATTTTTTTTTTTATTATGTTCTTGTGAATTTTGTAAACCTTTGTTATCTTGCGCTTTAAATTCCCGTTCAAAGTCCATTGTTTCGACTATCAGTTAATTGTATGAACGAAACACATTGTGTCTAAAGAGAATACTGTAATAGAGATTTTTGATTATTTTATATTTGTTAAACGTTTTACTCCCGCACGAGGGAGCTTGTAAGCGGGAAACGCGCGGGGGAAGGCTCACTTTCTCCCTCTCCAGGAGTACGATGTTTTCGGAGTGCTATGGAACCGGTTGGTGACTACTCTTCCCTTTGACGCCCGCAAACAACAATCATGTCGTTAACCGCTATGACTTACTGTTCCGGCAACATCGCACTCCTAGAGAGTGAGAAAGTGAGCCTTCCCCCGCGCGTTTCCCGCTTACAAGCTCCCTCGCGCAGGAATAAAACGTTTAACAAATACAAACTCATCACAAATCTATTAGAGTATACTCTTTAGAAACCATGTGTTTCGTTCATACAATCAACTGATAGTCAAAACAATGCTTTGAACGGAGATTTTAAGTTCAAAATAACAAAGTTTACAAAGGTTTACAAAATATACAAGAACATAAAAAATAATTATGTTAAAATTATAAAAATTTACAAGGATGTTTGTATAGCCCTTATTTACGCCATACAAATTTTATGCTGATGCGTTTTCTAGATATTTGGTAATAATCGTCTAAATTTGAGATTTACTCAAACATTGTAAAAAACACCGACATTTTCCACTTGTTACGATATATATAAACTATAAAAAGTGATGGAAAGATTTTAAACTCCGTAATATACAATTTGACAATATTTCCATTCATTTTATAGGTATTTCCTTGAAATCGAACTTGCCGTTTTGGAGGTGTGATACCGTAAACTCGAGTATCCATAATTTCTGCACGAACAGTAAGTAAGATAGGCATGTACCTTTCACCAGACAAGTTTAAAACTGGAAAGTTCCTCTCCACATTTAAAACTGATCGGTAAAGTCTATTTTTGAGTCAATCTGGCATTCAAACATGAAACCATTTATGAATATTTGACGATTGTTTAAATCCTTCAGTTTTAAATTATTTTGTAGATTAAATTGAAGGCAAAACCAGGCATGTACCTTTCACCAGACAAGTTTAAAACTGAAAAGTTCCTCTCCACATTTAAACTGATGGGTAAAGTCTCTTTTTGAGTCAATCTGGCATTAAAACATGAAACCATTTATGAATATTTGACTATTGTTTACATCCTTCAGTTTTAAATTATTTTGTAGATTAAATTGATGGCAAAACCAGAATACCAAAGAGAGGGACATATTAGAAAGGTTTTAGAAATAATTTGACAGCTTGTACTAATATTTTTCTTTTGTTGGAAACAGTTAGTACAGTAGTCGTTTAGGAAGTAAAGAGCACCTAGGCACTACGCCAATCTCCGCTTTCCCAACTCTGTGACTGCGTGTGCGGCAGTCCACTCATCTCCCCACCAAAGTGTGAGCCGAGTCTCATTGCTGAGTGGTTACGCGTTTAGTTTCTACAACGATTTCAACTGGGGGTGTCAATCCTGAAATATTTGAGATAACAAATTTTGACTAGTTTCCTAATACACAAAATGTTCGGCCTATTTAAATGTTCGACCTAAAACACCAAAGATAGTTTATGTTGAAAGTGTAATGAACACGAAATTGAAAACCCAGGGAAGGATTAATGATATTTTCTAACAGTGTATCAACTGTTTTCCTCAACTGCTTCCCTCAACTCATTTTTCAAATCATCTGTAACGAGCGACGGCCTGCCACCCCGATCCTCGTCAAACACTAAGAACTTCTCTCATTAAATATACACCCATCATTCCTTGAAGACTCGTCTATTACACTTTCACCATAAACCTTCTTTAGAGTTCATCTACAAAATTCAATAGGCCGAACGTTTTATGCATTCAGGAAATTTTGAACACTGCAGATTTCAAGTTTGGTATAAATTTTGATTGACGCCACCATTTTGAATTTCCGTAGAAACAAGACGCGTGATCGCTCAGCATCGAGACTCGGCTCGGTGGTGTGAGAGCTGTGTTGAATGCAGTGCGTAACCTCTTTCTTTTTGGCCAACCCTCGTATATTTCACAGTTGAAGTTAAAAAAAAGCTTTATTAATACTGTAATGAAGAGATTTTGGTAAGTATATATTTTTTTCTTATGACAGTAAATGCTCATTTCGTATAATACATTAAAAAATAAATTTTAAGACGTAGCTTTACTCTTGTACACTGTAACTGACCGTCTTCCTCAGTCTGGCAGTAGATCGGCCTGGACGGCACTCCGTCGCCCACCCTCGTGAACGCCAAAACCTGTACGCTGTAGTTGGTGAACTTCTGCAGCCCCGTGAGGACGATGGTCAGGGCAGTGGTCTTGCGGGAGTCGACCCCCATGTCCAGTACTGGACAGACAATGGAGGGGGTGAGAGTTGGCACAGTAAAAAAGATGGATCCCAAATTTGGGTTTTGTAAACGTAAAGATTCCTGGTATATTCCTGGTATTGGTTTCCTGGTTATTGGGAACCTATACAATAATCTTTTTAGTGAATGTGCTTATGCAATGTCGTGATTGTAGACTTACCAAATTATTTCGAAGACATTGATTTATTGATTATTAGTTAATTAATTTATAGCACTTAAATTAATATTTTTAAATTATGTATTTAAAAAGGTTTATGTAATACTTTATCACAGATTATTATTATTATTAAGAATCGTTTTAATATATTATGGTTGTATTAAAGTATTTGAGAGGAAATTGTGTCAAGAATTTATCGAAAAAGTGTCTCCAGTGTTTTTTTACAGTTTTATTTTAATAAATATATTCTTTACCTAGTTTAGTTGTTGTGCTTAATAATTGTACCTCTAACTAAGTTAAAAAACACCATATTTAAAATTAATGAATAAGTCAGGTAATTTCAATCAAAAATCTCGATTGTCAATATTGACCTATTTTAATAACAACAGTTGGAAAACGGTTGTAAGGGTTAAATTGGTCCAGTAATCTAGCTTGGAGTTCACTATTATAAGCATAGCAGTGTATTTGTCCCCCGTGCGTACCTTGGTCGTGGGTGTCGTAGAAGAGCCTGTACCCCTGGACAATGCCGTTGGTGTGCAGGTGTGGCGGCTGGTGCCAGCTGATCTGGATGCTCTGCGAGCTCAGGGCCGCGCACCGCACGTCCTCTGGAGGGGCGCTGGGGACTGATAACCAACCAGATAAGAGGTCATCATACAATCGCTCAAGGTACGAGGACATTAGATAATAGAATAACAATACAGATAATACAATTAATAACTTCTCCTTCTGATTTTGTGTGTTTGTCAATTTGTCGATTCTTTGAGCATATTCACCTAACTATAAAAAATGTGTTTCTGTACTTTTATTATTTTATTTGTGCGAGATTGTATATTAAATTTACGTATTGCTTTTTTGTAACTGACTTCTCAATAATGAATACAAATACAAGGGGAGCAATAACTCAGTGCACACAGCAACGTATTAAAGTACATTCGCTTATTTCTACACTGATGTCTAAGTAAACTTACAGTTTTTTTAACTATCAACATTCAAATTTCACCCAATCTAATTTTAATACAGTATAAAACAATTTAATCCCAGTCTACTTTTGTTAATCAATGTAATTTACCGGAATGAACCAATTTAATTTAAACTGACTTTAAATATTACTATATAACAAGAACTTACAAAAATAATAACGCGTCCATGAAATTTCAAAACAATAACATTGTAAACATTCAAACATTTCCTACTGAGTATGTATAGGGTGACGCACCGTTTATCCTTTTGATCCAAAAGAAGTCTGTTATGTAAAGTATAAATTAAATTAAACATGTATTTAAATGTAGAAAGGTATGTAGAATCAACGGTCATTAATGTAGTAAAACAATTATTGTGTTATACTATTAAACATTTATAATTATACGCTAAAACATTGCAGTAAACAAAAATATATTGATAATATTTTTAATCAACTACGTAATCATTCCTTTTCTTAAACTAAAACTCTAATTAACTTGTAATCCCACAATATATTGGACAAAGACAAATAATGTGCTCCCTGGTAACCCCACCCCTAAGTACATTTGTTTAAATTGCGAGAGCGATAAATTTCAACACCAAATGTAAAACTTGTAGACACAATGGCCCTCGTGGTTGTAATAATTAAATACCTCATTAAAATATGCCCTTTGAATGCACCGAGTGTTGAAAAGGCTTTTGTAAGCATAAAAGACTAAAGTGTTGCCACGGAGCAAGTGACGGTAAGAGAACAAAAGCCTTCAGTTTCTCTGATGATTGTAACGTCATTATGACTCGGTGCTGGCGGCGACGAGGTCGCTCGAGACGGTGCTGTAAACGTAACTCTTTCGACGCTTACGTCCTGCCACTACGGTTACTTTATATTCTCTTTTAGCAGTGTCAGATTTGGTGCTTAACCGTAAACAAGTCAAGTGGGATATTCTTACTGTCGCAGGTTCCAAGAAGAAAAAATTAAAACTTAAAATCCCTTCACTCTTTCACTTATTTCATGTAAACCATTTTTAATTAAAACAGAGTAATCTAGTATATACACATACCGACTCTGATAGTTTTGCTGGTTACAGGCCTTTATATTCCTTAGCTAATAAATTTAGGTAAAACTTAGCTTAACCGAAGATAGTTTCGAGAATTCGTTGAGAAATTATCGTTACCAAATATCAATATTTAGAAAGGACATAAGAAAAATAATATAAGGCTGATATCCGATTTAGAATTTAAAAGAAAGAATAGACTAAATAAACATATACGGCATCATTTAAATAGTAAAGTTAAGCCAAAGTACACATTAACATTACCTAGCGAGTGTTTCCGATGTTCTCACACTTAAGGCACAGTTCGATGTCCTCAAATTGTTCATACGTGATATCTACAATATGTCCTGATGTTTTCTAATTATCTTTATCTCCTCAATTAATCACGAGTTAGTTTTATCAACCTCCCGAAAATTTATCAAGTATTATTTCAACTTATCCAACATATATACATTTCCAAAACAATTTATTTTTTACAAACCTTATCAAGTCTATCTACTGAATACGGTTTACTTATATTCAAAGAGATATGGAAGGTTAGAGTAGGAGTAGAAGATGAAAGATAAATCGAATAGAAGAAGAATCTAAATTGATGTGGAAGTAGTAGTGGAAGGAGGAAGATGAATCTAATAGAAGAAGAATCTGGATGAATGTAGAATTAGGAGTGGATGATTAAAAATAGGTCGAATAGAAGAAGAATATAGATGGATTAACAGTAGTAGTAGATGATAGAACATAGATTGAATTGAAGAAGAACCTAGATAGATGCAGAAGTAGAAGGAGAAGATGAAAGACGTATCAGGTAGAAGAAGAATATTCAAGGATGTAGAATTAGTAGTAGAAGATGAAAGATGGATTGAATAGAAGAAGAATCAAGATGGGTGATGTAGTAGTAAAGATGAAAGACAGAAGAATCTAGATGAAGAATAAGGGTAGAAGAAGAATCTAGATGGAAGGTCAAAGATAATAAATAGTTGAACCTACCGTCCTCCATGGTCTGGGCGGTGACGGGTTCCGACAGAGGTCCCTGGCCGACCTGGTTGAACGCCTGCACGACGACGGCGTAGCGAGTGTACTTGAGCAGCCCGGAGAGGATGAGCTCGCCTCCGCCCTCGTCACTGACGCCGCTCACCGCCGTCATGTTGTAGTTGCCGTTGGGCGAGCTGGGGACAGGGGAAACATTGGTGGGGCTTGTTTATATAATGATATTGTCTTAAAGTCTTCTAACCTTAACGGTATAAAATATGTTAATACATACACTTGAGAAGTATAATCAAAATAGCATAAGTCTTTGAAAATCATCTTATTTCACATATTATTTGAATACTAATATTAACTGTAGATACAGATGCCAGAGAATATACTCTGTAGATTCAGTCCGTAGAACGTCGTCAGTTCTATGGAATACATCTTTACGTCCTATTCTTTTTAGGA